>CM059200.1:39244992-39844992 GCA_030323885.1 Branchipolynoe longqiensis
TTATTCAGGATAAAAAATGATCTTTCAATACAATGGATACTATGATTTCCCCGTAATGGTACACCAACGGGATAGACGTGGCAGGGTGTGGTGGGTGGGCCCTAGCCCACGTCTACCCGAGGCTTCTACCTCGGGAAAACAACAGTTATCCATCATCTATACCCAGGTAAGATTTGTATAACTATACTATTTTACCTCGGAATACAGCCTCAGGCTAGCCTCAGGCTAGGGAGACCTTTACATAATTCATTTTTATCCTTAATATCATCCATTCTTATATAATATTCAACGTTTTTGTTCTCACCTATTCTTGTTAGTTGGCGAGAAGGCGCTTTGCAATGCCGGTAGGCTTTTCTAGTCGCTTGTTGTAATGTTTTGCAAACGACTTAGCCGTCTTCCAGCCTGCATGCGCTAGTATTCTTTTCACAGAAATACTTAGCAACCGTGCCTTGGAGACCATGGTACCTCTAGTTGAGTGGGATGAGTATTTGCTCGTATCCACTCCAGCCAATTTCAACACCGTAATTGTCCATCTGGCAAGGGTGTCTCGTGAAATTGCCTTATGTGGCTTTATAAAGCTCACTAATAGTTGTGTTGTGATGCACGTAAATCCTTTGTTTTAGATATATAAGCCCGTATGGCTGACACAACACATAATTTCCGATCACTCGGAAAACAGTCTAAGTGAACCATAGATAAAGGGTCACCTAACGTGTTCGATTTAAGCAATTGTGCTAAATCAAACATAGCTTGTTTCTTGTCTATTTCTAATCCAGTTAAAGACAAAGCAACAATGGTCTGTCCTCTGTGTCCGGTTACTAATAATAACAGGACCGCGACCTTAAAACCTAATTGTTTTAAATCTAACCACGAGTTGTGAGGCTAAGCCTGAAACAACTTAAATACTACAGACACATCCAAAACCGACTATACTTTGGTTTTGGAGGATTCCTTTGATAAATTGAACGAAGTAGATATCCAAGAACATAATGTTTTCCAACTGTTTCGCCATCAATTCTCGGTAATATGATTGATAACGCACATCTTGCCGCATTAATCGACCCAAAGGATAGTCCCTCATCCTCTAGAGAACGAAGAAAACGAGCTACTTGTGAAATTGTTGGATTTGTTGGCTTAACTTTCACTAACAAACAATGTACACCCCATTTCTTTAAATAGGATGTGTACATTTTGACAGTTCCTGGCCTCCAGGCATCAGCTACTATCCTATTCTCAGTAATTTTGTCCAATCCAAATTGCTGCAGCTGGTTCCTTAGAAAAGGAATGCCAATAGGGGCATCGTTGACACGTCGTCGTGAACCACTAGCGGTCCGCTGTGTGTCAGATTCCCGAGTTTTCTTGGGAATCGTATATGTTCTTTTGCCAGTTGTGAAACTGCTGGCAGCCAAGGTTGCGTGTCCCAATCGGGCACCACCAGTATAGCATGTGTCCTTTCCAAACCGATTTTCCTGACAACTCGGCTGATAATGCTAAACGGTGGGAAAATATAAAAATAATTATGTTCCCAGGTAATAGCAAATGCATCTACTTTCCAAGCCTCCGGTTCAGGATGCCAAGAAACATAACAAGGTAATTTGTTATTATTTCGTGATGCAAACAAGTCAACTTTAGGTGTACCCATTTTTCACAAATGAAGTTAAACAAAGGTGTAGAGAGAGACCATTCTAAATGGTCATGGAAATTTCTACTTTTATGGTCTGCAAGTGTATTTTGTGACCCTGGAATATGCGCTACAGTCAGCCAGACTCTGTGAGCCTGGGGCCCAGCTCAAATCAGTTTAGACAATGATGCAAGACTTTGATTTGGTTCCACCCATGTTACGAATATATGCCATGGCAGTAGTATTATCAGTTAGTATTCTAACCTGTGATTTATTTATCTTTACTAAACTACGTAAGCCCAGATAAATAGCGCGCAATTCTAGTGCATTAATATAGTCTGATTTTTCATCATCAAGCCATCTACCTCCTGTTGTGACCCCATCTCGATGAGCTCCCCAACCTTCTAACGAAGCATCAGTAGTAATTACTGTATTAGGTTCCGCCAGGCGGATTGGATTTGGTGAACTTGCTATATGTTGCATCCACCATCCAATATCCTGTAACCCTTCTTGCGAAATAAACATCTTTCGCTCAAAATTGCCTTTAGTTCGTGTTATCAAAATTCCCCTTAGTTAGTGTTAACGCTAAATTTTTATCTATTTCTAGAGATTTATTATGGGTACTTCCCGTATAGAATAGCCTGGTGAATACGTTATCATTAGCCCAAATGGCACTGCGACCTGTCTAATTTTAGGTTTTGGTAACTTAATAAGCTGGGTGCGGTATTCTTAAAACTTAATTAGTTTTTGTTCTGTTATGACACTGTAAGAGACTGTGTTTCCAGAATAAACCCTAAAACATTTGATAAACATTGGAGTTGTTTTGTTGGTTTTAACACTGACTTTTGTGGATGTACATAAAACGATTACAAAGTAAAGTAATGCACATAAATCCAAAACTGCATTCACACAATCAATTTGTGTTGATGCTATAATACAGGAATCATCTATGTATGGAAACATTATATGCCCCTTCCGCGCCATTACTGAGAAAACAGGTTTAAGCAGTTTAGTGAATAAACGAGGGGCACAAGCCAAACCATTCGGCATGCAAGTAAACTCATAGAGTTGGTTATCCCAAAGAAACCGAAGAAATTTCCGGTCTTTTCCTCTTATGGGAAGCGTATAATATGCATCTTGTAAATCAACACTAGCCATCCACGCATCTGGCGTAATCAGATCGCGTGCTGTATCTAGCGAGAACATTTTAAAATGTCGATATTCAACCATTTTATTAAGGATTGTTAAATCCAGGATCATTTGAACCTCGCCATTAGGCTTTGGTCTCGAGAAGATGTTTGAAATAAACTCTCCTGAACAGTATGTCACTTTTTGTATAATTCCTTTCTCAAAGAATTTTTGCACCTGTTTAGTTAGTGCCTTTCGTTCAACCGGTTCAATGTTATAAGGAAAAGGTATCCGGCCTTGTACCGGAATTTGTGTGAAGGGAATGTGAACACCCCTAACTATTTGTAAAATTTCTTGGTCACTAGTAATTTTGTGCCACTCAGAAATATGATTATTAATATTACCAGCCACAAAGTTGCTTACAGTTTGTGTGGTTTTAGAGGCTGGAAGGACTTGCAACGTTTGTGTTTCAACCTCTACTTGGACCCGCCCCTGGGGAAGGGTCTCGGCGAGTTGACGCCTCGGCCCAGTGGCCGTGCGGTGTTGTCGGTCCAGCCTGAGCGAACGCCCCGGCCCCGAAAAGTTTGAGCCCGGTCTGGTTCCCCTGGTGAACCGCCGTGGACGAAAATCCCCTCGTGATTTTGAATACGAAGAGTTTCCTGTTTATTTTACCATCCTGTTTTTGCCACTTTTGCTGCAGTTCTACTCTTTATAGAGGTATTGTCGTTGACCCCCGAACATTTTCGTGATATCTAAAGGTTTCCTTTAATCGGCTCTTGGAGCAAGAAAGAGCGTAAACTCTTTCCCATCATTATCGGTAACCTTCTTTGAGCGAGCCACTTCTTTGCCAGCATCTGTGCAAACCGACTTGAAGACATTTTCATATCTTCGATACGACAGGTCATTGCATTGTTGCCGCCGCCAACAATGCAATGCCTTTGTCCATCGTCTTAGCCAAAGACGAGAACTTATTTTCTCGTTGCATTCTGTTTGCTACAGGAGCAATAGCTGTTAGAGTACCAAGCACCGCCTTATGCACTGTGTGCAACACACCCTCAAATCTCTTACGGTCCTCCGTCATATTGACATCTCGATCCATCTCCTTAATGATGGAGTTGGGAACACCTTTAATGCCTGTTAACTCATCTGCTAACTTGGAAATAATCTCCGCCGGTTTAAACGTGCGGAAATGGCCATTAATGTTCTCACGCATAAGCGTAGTGGTTTTCACACGCTTAGCCCTTGGCTTCTCCACTTTCTTAGCCACTTTGCCCCAATGGCAGCATAGACACCTTCATATCGCGTGTCTGAGTCTGATTCCGTGGAAGTGGAATCCGTGGACGAGTCGGAAGAAGAAGAATCTTTCCTCTTCTTCTTCTTCTTCTTGGACTTGGTCTTGCGCTTTTTGCGAAGTCCCGTCCTCCCCCTTTCCTTGGTGAAATCATCACCCGAAGAAACGATATGTTTCTTCTTCTTCCTCCGTTTAGGAGAAGGAGGAGGAGCCCTAAGCTCCATCTCTGAGTCTGTCTCCGAGAAATCCTCCAAAGAAGACTCCTCTTGAACACTCGGCATTTGCCGTTTACGAGACACTGGTGGTTTGAGAGCCATTATATGACCCTCCATCGCCGCAAACCGTGTCTCCCAATTTTGAGCCGCGGCGCCGTCAGGCACTATGTCCTCCTCGGAGAGAATATGCGCCCCGGGCTGTGTCGAAGGCACTGCCGACAACACGGGTGAGGAGTCGTACTCCTCGTCCCCTCCACTCAGAACACGCCCCTCGGCTGCTGCTGCACCACGCTTACTCCGCTTCGTGGCCATCGGGAGCTGAAACAAAGATTTTTGGTCAGCCCCGGTATATATATATGTCACAATATGGTTGTTTCAAACTCATTTGGACATCTATTGGTGTTAGAGAACGTGTTTATACCGTTATAACACAGGCGTAATAAGCTAAATTTGTGCGTGGGTTGTGGGTCAAGCCCAAACCCTACGCGGGGTCGGGACCAGTGTATCGGCCCGCCCATCCCTCTGTTCCGCACACTTCTCCCACCTGTGACTACTACGTCAACAAGTTGGAGAAAATGCTACGAAACTCGGAGAAACGCCTGAAAAAGTTTTGTCTAGGGGAGTCTATAAAAGAAACCCAGGAGCATCTTCAACATTACTCTCTATTAGAGTACGAGAGAATTTCCACATGAGATAGGGCGAAACCCACATCTCTACCCATAGTCACACGGTGACCCGGGTGTTGACAGAACCGCTAATGACCGGTTTCAATCCTTCGAGAAGGAATTCTATCCTTGGTTTTTTATAACCAAATAACTCGTCCAAAATGGACCAAAGAAAGTCTAAACTTTCCATAATGATGCTCTAATGCATCATAATTAAGCTAACCACAGTTTTTATGATACTTACTGCATATTAGCTTGTCATCACCAGAAGAAACGATATGTTTCTTCTTCTTCCTCCGTTTAGGAGAAGGAGGAGGAGCCCTAAGCTCCATCTCTGAGTCTGTCTCCGAGAAATCCTCCAAAGAAGACTCCTCTTGAACACTCGGCATTCGCCGTTTACGAGACACCGGTGGTTTGAGAGCCATTATATGACTCTCCATCGCCGCAAACCGCGTCTCCCAATTTTGAGCCGCGGCGCCGTCAGGCACTATGTCCTCCTCGGAGAGAATATGCGCCCCGGGCTGTGTCGAAGGCACTGCCGACAACACGGGTGAGGAGTCGTACTCCTCGTCCCCTCCACTCGGAACACGCCCCTCGGCTGCTGCTGCACCGCGCTTACTCCGCTTCGTGGCCATCGGGAGCTGAAACAAAGATTTTTGGTCAGTCCCGGTATATATATATGTCACAATATGGTTGTTTCAAACTCATTTGGACATCTATTGGTGTTAGAGAACGTGTTTATACCGTTATAACACAGGCGTAATAAGCTAAATTTGTGCGTGGGTTGTGGGTCAAGCCCAAACCTTACGCGGGGTCGGGACCAGTGTATCGGCCCGCCCATCCCTCTGTTCCGCACACTTCTCCCACCTGTGACTACTACGTCAACAAGTTGGAGAAAATGCTACGAAACTCGGAGAAACGCCTGAAAAAGTTTGTGGGGAGTCTATAAAAGAAACCCAGGAGCATCTCCAACATTACTCTCTATTAGAGTACGAGAGAATTTCCACAGGAGACGAGGCAGAGCCCACATCTCTACCCATAATCACACGGTGACTCGGGTGTTGACAGAACCGCTAATGATCGGTTTCAATCCTTCGAGAAGGAATTCTATCCTTGGTTTTTTATAACCAAATAACTCGTCCAAAATGGACCAAAGAAAGTCTAAACTTTCCATAATGATGCTCTAATGCATCATGATTAAGCTAACCACAGTTTTTATGATACTTACTGCGTATTAGCTTGTATGTAGACTAAATTTGCCGGAGCAACCCAACGACACGTAATCCAGTCGTGAGTTGTATATGCTAATTGCTGGTACCTCACGTGCTTCCTTCTCCCTAGCCTGAGGCTAGCCTGAGGCTGTATACCGAGGTAAAATATATATATATATAGATATTCCTCCAATGTTTGTGGCGCGAGGGGGGGCACCCATATACAACTCCCCGACAGCTTGGGGGAGGCGCACTCCACCAATACGCCGATGGAGGAAGTAGCAAAGTATATATGTTTCCTTAGCATTTATACTCATATAATGCGTTATACATCACAGATATTAATATATTCAGAAAGAAAGGAGACTTAAAATTCTTTTTCTGGAAACACCCAATGCCATGTGATACACATTCACCACATGTATAATACGTTTTTTATTGAACTGGAATTGTATGCTGTTTATAATTACAACTGATAGTTTCATTTATGTAACAATCAATTTTACTGTATGGCTAGAAGACCAGTGTTCTGACGCTGACAAAGGACATTATTCAATGAAGAAACTACATTTAGTAACAAACAAACAAGAAGACCCATTTCTGCAGTACATGCATGCTGGACAGTGAGCTGCTACACACAAACATTAGTTCTTGTTACTGCCACCAGAGGGCGGGTTGGTGGTGGGAATCGTCTGTTGTGGTTGGTGCAGGGTATTAATTGGTGTAATGTGATTTGCTGGTAGACCCTACAGAGGCTTCCGTGGTATAGAAGACAGCCCGACACGGATCTCACTGCAAGCCGGGATTGGTGGTGGAGGGAGGGGGGGGGCGGGGTGAGGGAGGGGGGAGGGAGGGGGAGGAGGGGGGGGAGGGGGAGGGGGGAGGGGGGAAGGGATGAGGGAGGGTAGGAAGGGGGAGGAATTAGGGGGAAAGGATCTCACTGCAAGCTGGGAACGGTGGTGGAGGGAGGGGAGGGGGCAGGGAGAGGAGGGGAGGGAGGGGGGGTAGGGAGGGGGGAAGAAGGGATGGGGGAGGATGGGGGGGGGGGGGATGAAGAGGGAAGGGATGGGGAAGTAGGGGGCACGGATCTCACTGCAAGCTGGGAGCGGTGGTGGAGGGAGGGGGGGAGGGGGCAGGGAGGGGGAGGGGGGGGGGATGGGAGGGGGTATGGGAGGGGGGAAGATGGGAGGGGGAGGATGGGGGGGGGAATGAAGGAGGGAGGGGAGGGGGGAAGTAGGGGGCACGGATCTCACTGCAAGCTGGGAGTGGTGGTGGAGGGAGGACAGGGTGGGAAGGAGGAAGAGGGGGAGGAGAGGGGGTGTAGGAGGAAGGATAAGGGGGGATGGAGGAGGGGAATTGTAGGGAGGGAGGAGGGGGGAGGAGGGGAGGGAGCGGTAGAGGGGGCTGGAGGGAGGAGGAGGGTGAGGAGGGTGAGGAGGGTGAGGGAGGATCGGAAGGGAGGAGGGAGGAGAAGAGGGGGGAGGGATGAGGGGAAGGGAGGGGAGTAGGAGGAGGAGGGAGGGGGGAAGAGGAGGGAGGGGAGGGACGGGGTAGAGCGAGGGGCAAGAGGAGGGCGGAGAAGGGGGTGGGGAAGCGACGGGAGGGGGGAAGGATGAGGAGAGAATGATGGAGGATGGAGAGAGCAGCCGGATGGAGCAGGAGGAGGTGAGCGGGGAGCAAACGGGATGGGGAGCCGGGGACAGGGTGTGGAGGGTGCAGGGGAGGGATGAGGGTGGAGAGGAGACGGCAGACGGGAGAATGCACGGGGGAGGTGGAGGGAGGAGATGATGGGGGAGGTGGGATGGATGTTGGTTGGTTGTTGGAGTTTTATGTCCTGGCAACATCTAAGGTCATATCAGGACGGGTACCCACTTGTGATACTGATGGTGACTTTATAGTGGGAAATCAGGGTGCTGGCACCATGACCCGATATCCCACTCAGCCACATTATCCTGACACTGAGCTAACCAGTCCTTGTTCTATCCTATTAAGGCCGAGCACCAGACTAGGAAGCGACAAGTATCAATTTTATAAGTCATTGGTTTGACTGGACCAGGAACCGAACTTCCTCACGCGAGGCCCGCGCTCTACCGATTCGGCCATCGCGCCCGGGCATGGGTGATGGGTGGGGGCCGGGGCGGGATTGGGCGAGGGGGAGGTGGAGGGAGCCTGACATGGACAAACAAGCATGCTGAAGACATGGACAACATGGACGACACTGCAAGCCTGTGGGGACTGGTGGAGGGGGGAGGGAGCGGAGGTCATAGGGGGAGGTGGGAGGGGAGGGAGGAAGGGAGAGGGAGAGGGGGAGGAGGTGGGATGGGGTGAGGATAAGTGGAAGGGGGAGGGAGGGAAAGAGGGAGTGGGGGAGGAAGGGGATAAGTGGGAGAGAGAAAGGGGAGGAGAGGGGGAGATGGAGAGGGAGAGGGGGAGGCGGTGGGGAGGGGTGCGTGTGAGGAGGGGGGGTGAGTGGAGGAGAGGGAGATGGCGAGTGGGGAGGGGATGTTGAGAGGTGAGAGTCGGAGGGGGATATGGGAATGGGGAGTAGAAGAGGTGGAAGGGAGGGAGGGGGCTGGAGAGGTGGGAGGGGGAGCGGTGGCTGGAGAGGGGAAGATGTGGGAGGGGGAGAGGGACAGATGCGAAGGTGGGGGAGGTGGAGGAGGAGAGGTGTGAGGGGCGAGAGAGGTGAGGAGAGGGGGGATAGGTAAGGGAGGGGAGAAGGGGACAGGTGGGGGAGGGGGAGAGGTTGGGGAGGGGGAGAGAGCGGGCGAGGTGGGGAGGAGGTGAAAGGGAATGTGACGCGGACAAAGAACCCAGCCTAGTCCTCGCCCCCAACACCGCCTCCATCTCATCTACAGAAACAACTGCAAGCATTACTGGTGGCGGCGAAGACCGCAACTACTGCCATGTACCGCCGACTGAAGGAACTCCTCCTGGCATACGATGCTGTCTGTCTACGTAGGGGCCCTTGATGACATTATGGTTATTATTACCTTGTTGTGCATGCGCATGCTTATGCGCATTTGTCACATCCGGTGTATGTGGTGGTGGTGGTGGTGGGGGTGGGAGGGGGCTTTTGAGGGGACGCTGACCTGTTAGTGACAGGAGTACTGATGGGGTAGTGCCTACGTTGTGGTTGTGGACGGGGTGGGAGGGTGGGGGAGGGAGGAGGGCTGGGAGGGAGGGGAGAGAATGGTGGGCGGGAGGGATGGGGGGAGAGGAGATAGGGAGGAGGAGGGAGGAGGAGGGACTGGGGGAAGGACTGGAGGAGGAGGGGGGGTAGGGAGGGAGGGAGGGGGTGAAGGGGGTGAATACATTGCAGAGAGGGGATGGGAGGGGAAACAGGAGGGGAAGGAGGGAGAGGGTGTAGGGAAGGAGGCGGGAGAGGGGGGGGGGGGGAGGTAGGGGCCCAGGGGGGGTGAGGAGGAGGGAGGGGATAGAGGGGCGAATAATATGGGTGGGAGGATGGGGATGAGGGAGGGGGCCAGGAGGGAAGGGATCCCTGGCAGTGGGGGGAGCCCTGCCGAGGGGGCTAGTTAGGGAGGGTGGGAGGGATGAAGATATGGGTGGGAGGTTGGGATGAGGGACCAGGAGGGAGGGAGGGAGGGAGGTGGGGAGGGGGAGGGAGGGGGAGGGAGTTAGGGAGGGTGGGAGGGATGAAGATAGGGGACGGGGGATGGGATGTAGACCAGGAGGGAGGGAGGGTGGGAGTGTTGGAGGGAGAGTGGGAGGGTGCAGAAGGTGTCACGGCAGATATATGCCCTGCTCACGCTTGTGGCGATATGAGGTCACGTGGCCCGCCGCGAGCCTGTGATCTTTGTAATTAAGTCAGGTGTCAGGTTGTCTGGGCGCTGTCTCACCTGGGGACCGTCGCACTAAATGGGTCGCCGAACCTGCGTTACAAATATTTAATTGTTTGTTTGTTTGTTGTTGTTTTACATCCTAGCAACATCTAAGGTCATATCAGGATGGGTACCGACTTGTGACAGTGCGCACTCATGGCGACTTTATAGTGCTGTCCCACTGGGAAACCAGGCCGCCGGCACCATGACCTAATATCCCACTCAGTCACATTATCCTGACACTGAGCACACCAGTCCTTGCCCTATCCTAATAATGCCGAGCGCCTGGCTAGGAAGCGACAAGTATCAATTTTAAAGTCATTGGTTTGACTCGACCGGGACTCGAACCCACGAACCCACGATCTACCAGCACGGGAGACGGACGCTCCAACCCACTCGGCCACCCCGTCTGGTACACATATTTAACACTACGCTATATCTATATAAGTTTGTATATATTCATATATATATTTATACATATCTATATATATTTATATATATATTTACATATATTTGTACATATACATTCATATATATATGTATATATATTCAAATATATGTACATGTATTTATATATATTTATGTGCTCGATAATCTATTATGGGAATATAAACAAGGACACTACCACCGAGCAGTTCTCCCCTTCTATTTACTCTACACCTGAATGTCATGTGACTTAGCTAGTACCCACTCCGATTCATTGAGTTACTACTACCCGACCTGCTATGCCTAGCTTAGTTCCTGCATCCACCACTGCACTGCCACCTGTATATTAACCATACGTGATGACCGAATGAGTTGAGCGTCCTTCTCCCGCGTTCGTAGATGGTAGATTCGAACCAGTCCTGATATGACCTTAGGTGTTGCCAGGACGTACATTCGCAACAACCAACTAACCATCTATATATATTTTTGTGTATTCATATACATTTATATGTATATGAATATACACAAATATATATATATGTATATATATCTGATATATATATTAATGTATATGAATATACACAAATGTATATAGGTTCATATATATTCATATACATTTATATATATATATATACATATATGCATGACACACCTGGCATATATACGGGGTAAGACGTCAGCGGACTTTCATTCAGGTGAGGTTACTCAAGGACTGTAGACATATTGTGCAGTCACAATCGGTGTCATCTCCCAATGCCATCCCCTCTCCCATGGCATGATTGTAATGCAAGCACCTGCTGACAGTGACAACCTTCAGCCATATTTGTAGTGATTATACATCGGATGCATAATCACAGTGAATTATTTATTATGTATATATATATATATATATTAGTATGGAAAAAATATATCTAATGATGTACACCAGTCCCCTCAGGACCTCCGCCAGTGGCAAGTGGAAGTATATATGAGTGAGCCACAGACGAGCATATACACCCATGTGTAAAGTCGACGGCTGGCATCTGTGGGTGTGTAGGCAGGTTTGTAGGAAATCAATACAGGCAAGAAGAGAAAGGAAGAGTATAAAGAGTGAAAGTAGAGTGAGAGCTTGCACCCTCAGGTTTATTATTATATAGTGGTACATGGATCTGATATGGCATTCCACCTGACCATTATCTCCAATCAGCAACAAGCATTTCTAGTTCCACCAATGAACAGTAAGCATTCTGGGGTCACCATGGCTACTGTGATCTACCGACCACCACCATGCGGTGTGGATGCTTGGCCTGCACCTGCCTGTTGTGTGTGTGTGGTGATCCATGGTGTGGGGTGGAGGGGGTAGTGAATAGAGCTCTTGGGCTCCTTACACACTAACAGTAGTGCATCATTCACACTATCTACCTAATACACAATGACTTTGGACCACAAGTAAAGAGTCACCAGCAACTACATAAATACATTCATGCACCTGGCCCTATACATCATTTACATTAATAGACCATTTGTACTCCTTTATAGACCATTTCGCATTCCCCAGCAATGCGTTTTATCAGAATATTTTACACAT
Source organism: Branchipolynoe longqiensis (assembly GCA_030323885.1). Lineage (NCBI taxonomy): Eukaryota > Metazoa > Annelida > Polychaeta > Phyllodocida > Polynoidae > Branchipolynoe > Branchipolynoe longqiensis. The sequence goes on from CM059200.1 coordinate 39,256,959, forward strand.
GGTTGACTGGAGGTGCCCTATTGTTTGGGAGTTCCTGCTATACCAACACAGTACTATCATGGGAAGTTCTGGCCTGTAGCCATTTGTTGTAACTAATGAATTATTTCCTAATATTCACTGTTAATCTATTCAAGCCGGTCCCAACTAAATGTCCTGGGAATATTCAGGAAATTAGATATAATTTGTTGCTTTCATTTGATGTATTCTAATATGAAAACATCCCAAAACTCAGTGTCCCACAATCATATTTGTGAACCGGCACATTAATCCTATATAAAATTCGACCTCGGTAATAGAACCGCGGGTCAAATTAGGTATTTTAACCACTGTAGCCCAAACGAGGTAAGCTCTCCACCGCGTTGAGCAAGGCAGTTGCAAGCCTTCTCGTCGTTGTCTATGTTATATGGTAACATAGACAATTCACATACTCACAAGACCGGACGCGATGGCCGAATCAGTAGAGCGGAAAATTGTTATTAATAAAACCTTATTGTTCATGCATCTTCTTGTCGTCTTGTGAATTAATACATCATGGACTTATGTGTAAAGTATGTTTTATTTAATGACGCCTCTAGAGCACATTGATTTTTATCATCGGCTATTGCACGTCAAACATATGGTCATTCTGACACATTGCTTTGGAGGAAACCTGCTGCTGCCACACAGGCTACTCTTTCCGATAAGCAACAAGGGGTCTTGTATATGCACTTTCCCACAGACAGGACAGCACATACCACAACCTTTAATGAACCAGTTGTGGACCACTGGTTGTACTGGAAAATAGCCCAAACTGCAAATGCGTCCACTGAGCAGGATCGATCACATGACCCAAACCTTCACAGGTGGACACCCTAATGCCTGAGCTATGTCCCGCTCCCTATAGTATAGAAAAGTTCAAATATACTTTAAGGACTTTAATCTGTTGTAAAATATTCCGATAATTACACATTGGTGGGTGATGTGAACTGGTCTATATGGGATCACAAATGTTATATATAATGGGGCAGTCACACTACAACGTGTTGGCCCGGCGTTGGACAATGCGTGGCAATGTGGTTGTTTTTTTTGCGAAACGTCGGGACACATCGGGACGCGTCGGGATGCATTACAAACGCGTTACAAATGCGTTGCCGGGGCGTCGGTACACATCGGTACACTATGATTGACAGGTCGCTTTGATACAACGCCTCGGCGCACATCGCCCAGCGCCGAAAGTTTTGTGCTTGCACAAAACTTTCGGCATTGCCCGACGTGTTGCGTTACGCGTCACGGGCGCGTTAGCAGACCGTCGACACACGTTACAAGCGCGTTGGAGGAACACTGCTCACACGTTGCTGTGTGTGTGTCTCTGTGTGTGTCTCTGTGTGTGTCTCTGTGTGTGTCTCTGTGTCTCTGTGTGTGTCTCTGTGTCTGTGTGTGTGTCTCTGTGTCTGTGTGTATGTCTCTGTCTGTGTATGTATGTCTCTGTGTATCTGTGTCTGTGTGTGTGTCTATGTGTCTCTGTGTATTGAGGTGTGTCTGTGTGTGTGTCTCTGTTTGTGTCTCTGTCTGTGTCTCTGTCTGTGTCTCTGAATGTGTCTCTGTCTGTGACTCTGTCTGTGTCTCTGTTTGTGTCTCTGTCTGTGTCTCTGTATGTGTCTCTGTCTGTGTCTCTGTCTGTGTCTCTGAATGTGTCTCTGTATGTGTCTCTGTCTGTGTCTCTGTCTGTGTCTCTGTCTGTGTCTGTGTCTATGTATGTGTCTCTGTGTGTCTCTGTGTCTGTGTGTGTGTCTCTGTGTCTGTGTGTGTGTCTCTGTGTGTGTCTCTGTGTGTATATGTCTCTGTGTCTCAGAGAGAGAGAGAGACAGAGAGAGACACAGACACAGACACAGACACAGACACATACAGAGACATAGATAGAGACACAAACAGAGACATATACAGAGACACATACACACAGACAGAGACACAGAGAGAGACACAGAGAGAGACACAGAGAGAGACACATACAGAGACACAGACACAGACACAGACATATACATATGCACAGACAGAGACACAGACAGAGACACAGACAGAGACACATACATAGACACATACAGAGACACAGACAGAGACACAGACAGAGACACAGACAGAGACACAGACAGAGACACAGCCACAGACAGAGACACAGACAGGGACACAGAGAGACACATCCAGAGACACATACAGAGACACAGACAGAGGCACATACATACACACAGAAAGAGACAGAGACAGAGACACAGACAGAGACACAGAAAGAGACAGAGACATATACATATGCACAGACAGAGACACAGACAGAGACACAGACACAGACACAGACAGAGACACAGACAGAGACATATACATACGCACAGACAGAGACAGAGACACAGACACAGACACAGACACAGACACAGAGAGAATGCGCCGATATACGTTACCACAACCTGGGAACCCGGCGAAATTGGGTCAAGCGGCATTGTTTTTCCACCGGCGGAACACGTTGGTGCCGCGCCAATAACGCGCCAGCAACACGCTCCCAACACGTCGAGTTTTCTCAAAACTCGCCGAAAAATTTGACGTTTCTCGATGCGTTGAATATATTTAAGCGCGTTGGCGGCACGCCGGAATACACGTCGTAGTGTGACTGCTCCATAAGGTAAATGATATATAGAGCCAGGGGCATTAATATATTATGTGGTGCTGGTGATACTTTACCTAGATTAAATAGACATTGTGTATTCTATAGATACTGTGAGAGGGGCACTACTTTTAGTGTGATAGGGCCTTAGCAGCTCTGCTCACAACCCCCTCCCCCCCTCCCAACTGTTAGATATGGATCACTGCACACCCAGACACAACAGGGCAGGTAGGCCAAAACAACCACGGCATGAATACTAGAATGCATACTGTTTATTGGTGGACATGTGAATGCTTACTGTTGATTGGAGGATCTGGTCATGTGACAGCCTATCTTGAATTCTAAAACCACTATATAATAATAAACCTGAGGGTGCAAGCTCGCTCTAACTTTCACTCTATACTCTGCCTTTCTTCTACTTGCCTGTAGTGATTTCCTATTTAGCCTGCCTACACAACTACAGCTGCCAGCCGTCGACTTTACACTGTGACATACATAAATAAAATTTGTGATTATGTCTGAGTAAGAAACTACTACTACACCTGATCAAAGACAATTCACCTTGTTTGCCGTGGGATGGCGCGAGTGCATGAGTATTTAAGAAATTCCTATATGAAAGCACTGAGTGGCGCGTCTTGTCGTACATTGTCTTTACTGGTATGGAGTATGCAGCAGCCTACTATATAGTATAAGTCCTTAGAAAGGAACAATACTAAAGCTTTGAGGGAAAATACTAGCAATAACCCAGAATTGGAGCTAGTTTCATATACATCAAACACTTAGGGTGCTAGGTTTATATAGCTTCTATGGATCTTTGAATGGAGATATCTTAAATTATCAAAGTGATCTTGTTGGGACTGAAAATCATGCACATTGTTTATTTAGACTTAACGATAACAGTATTATTACAATACATAAGAAAGGGACACAAGATAGTAAGTTGGATCGAGCCAATAACTCTGGCTGGCCCCCTAAAAAGACCTACCACATACTTTATTAAGCAAAAGAAATCGAGGGGTGGGCAGATGGAGAGGGGCAGAGGCGCCACCTGGAGGGAAGGAGGGGAGTAGAGCGGCTGGGGAGCAGACACCCAGCCCTCCAGGCTACACACCAACTTTTTTTTTTTTTACTCAATGTAGTTTATTCAGTGAATAATGCATTTTGTCAGTGCCAGAGCACTGGTCTTATGGCCGTTCAGTAAAATTTGTTGGTACATCATTGAAAATATCAGTTGCAATAATAGCCACATGAAAATACTCTTCGATAATAGAAGCATAATATAAATTAATTATTAGTTGTAATAGTAACTGCATACATTTCCAGTTCAATAAAAATATTATGCACTCGGTGAATATGTATGACATAGTATTGCATGATTCTAGAATTGTCTTGAAACATTTTTTACTTCCTTTGTCTTTCTCTCTTCTTTTTTTTCAAAAAGATATAACAGATCTCCAATACACACATATATATATATAGTGTAAATATGCAAATCAGTGGATCCAATCACTAATACCAAATGTGAGAAACCCACCCATTGTTGGATCCCATCACAAGTGTTTTGTATTGCGTGGCCTACTGATTGGATCGGAAGTCTGAAATTGCAGTGGGGACTTACATCACACAGTATCTAGTTGGATATATAGGATCAAATGTAGCTAGTTCTTTTGATTTTGACAAAATTATATTTCATCGGACCATGCAACTTTAACACATTTCAAATAAACACTCTGATGCTGCAAGGCTGTGATCGTGCAGAGTATGCACAGTGATTCAATACCATGAACCAATATATGTAATGAGTTGGTCCATAGTGCAATTTGTGTTCTATGGTAAATGCTTAATGCAAAGATAACATAATTCTGGTAAAAGATTTCATTTTAAAATTGCAAGTAATAAATTACTTTCACTGCAGATTAATAAGAATACAAACATAGGAAAGGATAGTAGATATTAAGATAATAAAACTAAGATGGGATGAGACTGATTCAGACTAAATAAAACTATTTCTATTTTGTATAAAGCTACGAAGTCTTTCCTCTGGTATGGATACCGATGTATGGTAACCCAACACCAAACTGAAGATTCGACAAACTTCTTCCCTGCGAAGTTTTGTACTTTTCTCCTTCTTTTGTGCAGGAGAACGAGGGAGAATAAAACTCACGTGAAAATTAGGTTGGTTACTTAATGGAGTTTTACGTTGTAACAACATCTAAGGTCATATCAGCACGGATACCGACTTTTGATAGTGCACACTCATGGCGACTTTACAATGCTTCCTCACTTGGAGACCAGCACCATGACCTGATGCCCCACTCAGTCACATTATCCTAACACTGAGCTAACCAGTCCTTGCGATATCCTAATAAGTAAATGCTGAGCGCCTGGCTAGGAAGCAACAAGTAAAAATTTTGTACGTGATTGGACTGAGTCGACCAGGAATGGAACTCCCGATCTCCCATTCGAAATGAGGCGATTTTTCAAAAGAAATTGGACATAGCTGGGAGTCGCTTGTTGAATGGACTCACACAAGCCCCCCCCCCCCCCTCCTCTGCAACCCCCTCCCCGCATCCCCCCCCCACCCCCGCACCTCGAGACGCGGTAGTGAATTGATGGGAAGTCAATAGAACCACTATGAGCTGTATGCGCATGCGGATGGTTGTGGGCGACCATCACTGTGTCCAGTAATCCCCCCATTCCGTTCTGCGCATGCTCAGCATCCTACTACCGTAGACAATGTATGACAAGACGTGCCACTCAGCGCTTTTCTGTGAAATACAGCAAACAAGGCAATTGGACAGGTCCCCTAGCACAGCCTGAGTGCTGTACCATTGAAACAAGAAGACAGGTTCCCTAGTCCACCCTGACTGCTGTACCACAAAAGACAATGTACAGCAATTATAGTCTATTATCTCCTAATATTGATAATGAAAACGATATTACCATATAGTAAAGTTCAAACATACTTTAAGCACTTTAATCTTGCCAAAGGAAAGTTTGTTTTATGTGACGACGCACATTGATTTTATGATCAGCTATTGGATGTCAAATTTTAATCTGTGCCATACATAAATCAAATTTGTGATTATTTCTGAGTAATGAAACTACTACCACACCTGATCAAAGACAATGCACCTTCTTTGCCGTGAGATGGCACCACTGCATGATTATTTAAGAAGTTGGCCAGTTGCTCTCATACCATGTCTATGTGATGTGGGAGGGTTAAAAACCTATGGGTCGGGAAAAGTGTAGGCTCGGGCTTTCTATCGACCAACCATCTAATGGTGAAAACAAGACTATTCAGACTTATCCATGACGGGCAGCATAAATCTTCAAGAAAAAACCCCAAAGATAATGTATGACAAGAAAAAATGACAAATTTCACTTCATGCTTGAAAGATGCCAGTGATTGATTCTGATAGTCAAATGAATACCTTTTTTTTAAATAATAAAGACAAGATAGCTGACCCGGAACGTTACAAAGACAATGTTTAAATTAGGAATCTAATTTCCTTTTGTTATTACAAATATTGTTAAAATATAGGAATGTTTCCCGACACCAGTGCCATTAAGAGGATTGCTTGTTGGGATTTTACATCCTAGCAACATCAAAAGTCATATCAGGACAAGTACGGACTTCTGACAGTGCGCACACATAAATGACTTCATAATGCTGCCCTACTGGGAAACCAGAGCATTGGCACCATGATGCCATACCCAACTCAGTGACATTATCCTGATACTGAGCAAACCAGTCCTTGCCCTATCCCAACAATGCGAAGCGCCAGGCTAGGTAGCGACAAGTATCAATTTTCCAAGTCATTGATTTGACTAATTAGGAGAACTCGAACCCTGACCGATTCAAAGCAGACACAAACAATATAATATAATTTATTTAAAAAAAATAGATTCCCAGTGACTAGCAGCAAAATGTGTAATAAAAAGTAAAAGAAACTATAGTAAATACTAAACTATGACTGCGCTCAAATGTGCTAGGCCAACGTTCAGTTGAGATCCACTTGTAAGACCTCCACCCGCCCCCCACCCCCCACCCCACCCCCACTCCACCCCCACTGGGACCATTCCCTACGCTGACATACATGTCAAGCTGTGTCTGTTGATTTTATAATTGCATATTTAAAAAGTGTTCCCCCCTTAATGGAGTGCGCCATAATATGTTCTATATTTATCAAATTGACAGCCATTATTCCTATAGCATATTAACCATATCCTGATTGCCAAGTTATTATATATATATATGATATATATATATAATATATATATACTACGTAATTAATTATATTAATATCAATAGGCGGTGCTGGTTATATCAGGGATGAAAGTGGTCTCCTGGAAAAAAAGAGGAAATGCTGATATTCTCCCATAGGTTTAGCATTGTCAGGGAATCGCGGAAAATTCCCGGAAGTCGGGTTTCATACATATAGGTTTGAAGCACGTATTAACCATATACGCTGACAGTGCTGGGCCGTTTGAAGCATGTATTAGTAGTATATGCTGAAAGTGCTGCGCCGTTTGAAGCATTTATTAGTCTATATGCTGATAGTGCTGCGGCATCTGCACCAGATATTGCTGCGGCATTTGACCAACGTGAGAGTATATACTAATAGCTACAGGAAAAATCCCGGAAATTCGCAAAATCGCAGGAGATTTTTCATCCCTGTTATATATATTATTTATTTATTTGTATTGATCCTACTCGATGTATTTGTGGGACTGACCGGGCGCCTATAGTGTCAGAGTTTTGGCATGCTTGTCAAAACTAATTTGACATATTTGCTCTTCAAATAGCTCACAAGGTAGCGATTTAAAATCAAAGTTATTTCAAACTAAAGTAACGCATATTATATTAACAACCAATTTAATATATTTATCTCAGAAAAATGGCAGAAACTCAAAACCATCGGAATATGCAACTTTATTAGGATAGAAATAATTAACAATATTAATATTAACAATATTAATAATATTAACAATATTAATATCAACAATATTAATAATATTAACAATATTAATAATATTAATAATATGAACAATATTAACAATATTAACAATATTAACAATACTAATAATATTAACTGCTGCTATTTGGACCCGATCTCTATATTGCTTCCCGACCGGATGTAACTAAATAAAAGCCAGGCCGCGTTCCCTGCGCCCCATCCGTTGTCATAGTGACATCCCCAATCATCGCCCATTGCTCATGTGTCACCACCCCTCACCGCTCACCTCTCACCCTGACACTGCAGCCTCTCTGGCTGCCTACCTCATCACCGACGCACCTCTCACAGCGCCCCCTGCTGACCTGCCTGCAGCTCATTATGCCTGCAGGCGCTCTATGTCGCCAGCCTCCTGTAGCTTCCAACATCGTTAAACAGTCTCTAGTAGCTTCCAGCAGCCTCCAGCAGCCTCTAACAACCTTCAGTTGTCCCCAACATCCTCCAGCAGCCTCCAGAAGCCTCCAACAACCTCCAGTAGTCCCAAACGGCCTCCAGTAGCACCCACCAGCCTCCAGCAGCCTCTCACAACCTCCAGTAGTCCCCAACAGTCTCCCCTGGCTTCCAGCAGCCTCCAGTAGCCTCTACCAACCTATAGTAGTCCCCAACAGCCTCCAATAGCTTCCACCAGCCTCCAGTAGCCTCAAACAACCTCCAGTAGTCCCCAACAGCCTCCGGTAGCATCCACCAGCCTGCAGTAGCCTCTGACAACCTTCAGTCGCTTCCACCAGCCTCCAGTAGCCTCTAACAACCTCCAGTAGTCCCCAACAGCCTGCAGTAGCATCAACTAGCCTGCAGTAGCCTCTACCAACCTCCAGAGTAGTCCCCAGCAGCCTCCAGTAGATTCCACCAGCCCCCAGCAGCCACAAATAGATTCCAGTAGCATCCAGATGTCTCCAGCAGCATCTAATAACCTCCAGTAGCTTCCATCAGCTTCCAGTAGCCTCCAGTTGCCTTCACCATCCTCCAACATCCTCCAACATCCGTCAACAGCCTCCAACAGTCTCCAACATCCTCCAACAGCCTTCCACAGCCTCTAACATCTTCCAACATCCGTCAACAGCCTCCAACATCCTCAAAGTCTCCAACATCCTCCAACATCCTTCAACAGCCTTCACCATCCTCCAACAGCCTTCAACATCCTCCAACATTCTTCAACAGCCTTCAACATCCTCCAACAGCCTTCAACATCCTCTAACATCCTTCAACATCCTCCAACATCCTCCAACAGCCTTCAACATCCTCCAACATCCTTCAACAGCCTTCAACATCCTCTAACAAACAGCCTTCAACATCCTCAAACCTTTTCCAACATCCCCCAACACCCTCCAACACCTTCCAACATCTTCCAACGTCATTCAGTTGTCTGCAATAGCATCCAGTAGCTTCCAACATCCCCCAGTACCTCCCAACAACCTCCAACATCCTCCAGTAGACTACAACAGCCTCCAATGGTTGGTCTCTGTTTAAAGTCGCACAAGTCCGACAGTTTGGGGTTTCTGCCCTATTTTCTAGACATATATACAGCCATATATATATGCCCTATTTTCTAGACAGATATATACAGCCATATATATATGTCCTATTTTCTAGACATATATACAGCCATATATATATGCCCTATTTTCTAGACATATATACAGCCATATATATATGCCCTATTTTCTAGACATATATATACACAGACATATATATATATGGGTTATTCTTCAAAACTGCGCACCACATATTTGGTCTCCATGTTACGCTGCTGATAATTAAGTCTTTGTTTTATTCATAGCAACTCAAATAATTAATGTAGTCCCTGTCTATTAAGCATATTAGCAGTTCTACATGTATTGAATTTATCCCACGAAAGATATCAAAATTATAATTGTATGATTTTGCGCTAGAGTGAAAATGTGAAAATTTATACATTGACACTATGCATGTAGCCAAACCTTTTTTCAACTTATTTTTCAACTTTTTCTTGTAAGTTATAACCTTGTCTGCTTAACAGTAATCAATCAAATCTTGCTTGACTATGTTGTATATGTTAAAATGAGGTTTTGGATATATCTTTGATTTTCATGTTACACAAGTGATATTAATGTACTGCTCAATTTGTATAAGATGTACTTCAAAAGGTGAAACTCATTTTTTTCAACTCTGACATATGCATAACATGCAAACCTTCATAGGACATTGGATTAGGCTCTTATTTGGAAGGATTTTTGGCTATTATTTGGAAGGTTTTCACTTTTGGTTTCCATAGCACACTTTTGTGCCCAGTTTTAGAGAATGACCCATATATGCCCTATTTTCTAGACATATATATATATATATATATATACAGGGCATATATATATGCCCTATTTTCTAGACATATTTATACAGCCATATATATATGCCCTATTTTCTAGATAAATAACCTAGCGGGTTCGGGGTCGACATGATGTCAAATTGTGTCGTTGATGAAGGAACAGGTGTGTCAAGCTGGCCGCGTGCTTTAATACCATGGACTGCCTGCAGGGGGCACTGGGCGTGATGGAGGTGCGGATAAGTAAGAGCTCTGTGCCGGGGATTGTGGGGCCGTCACTTGGACTTCCGGTTGGGTCACGTGGTCGACGTGACGGGGGAGACTAATGAAATGGGAGAGGCCCGGTTGAAATGTGTATTAAGTAGGGGATGGATGGAAGGAGCAGGAGGGGAGGGGGGGGGGGTGCAGGAGGAGAGAAGGGGGAGGAGGAGGGGAGGAAGAGGATGAGAGGAGGTGGGGAGGAGGGGAGGAGGAGGAGGGGAGGAGGAAGAGGAGGTGAGGAGGAGGGGAGGAGAGAAAGGGGCGAAGGAGAGGAAGAGGAGGAGAGGAGGTGGGGGAAGGAGGAAGGGCTGGAGGAAGGGCAGGAGGAGAGCAAAAGAGAGAAGAGGAGGAGTATGATGAAGACGAAGAGGAGGAAGAAGAGGAGAAGGAGGACGACGGGGAGCAGGAGGAGTAGGTGGTGGAGAAAGAGGAGGAAGAGGACAAAGAGGACGGGGAGGAATAGTTGCAGGGAGGAGGGGAACAGGAGGGAGACAGGAGGAGAATAAAGAGAGGAAGCAGGAGAGGAAAGTCGGTAAGGAAGAGCAGGAGAATGGAAACAGATGAGTACAAGGGAAGATGAGAAGGAACAAGGGGAGAGTTGGAGAATGAAGAGGACCATATGGAGAAGAAGGAGAATGGGAAGGGAGGACAGGAGAGAAGGCCGAGAATGGAGAGGGGGAGATAGAAGAGAGGAAGGAGGGTAGACAACGTGCTCAAATTGGGCCGTTGTTGGCAAATGGGTTGAAAGGTTGTAAACATTTTACAATTTTGGGCCAAGTTACTACAACTTAGGTTGCCCTGGCAACAGTGGGACAACGTTGATGGAGTCAATGGCTGTTTCTTATGGTTGGTTCATTTCCCGCCCTCTCAGCCTACTAGTACTACTTTGTCTTTTTTCTTTCCTTTGTAAGGTTGAGCCCCTGACACTATTGTCAATTGTGAATAATCTTTTTGTTGTCTGCGCTTCCCTTTGGGTGTCGTTTCTGAGCCGAATCGACATTTCAGGAATAGTCCCAGTCACTATCTCCTCACGTGAAGCTATATAAAATAAACGATGTAATGGCACAAAATCTAGTGTGGTGAGGTACACTGAACTCGCTGAGTGAGATCGCATCAGGGAACCTAAATAGCCTAATGGTAAGGACACACATACATGGGACACATTCATTGCATCAGGGAACCTAAATAGCCTAATGGTCAGGACACACATACATGGGGCACATTGATTGCATCAGGGAACCTAAATAGCCTAATGGTCATGACACACATACATGGGGCACATTGATTGCATCAGGGAACCTAAATAGCCTAATGGTCACGACACTAGCAGAATGGCAGAAGTGAATGTTTGAATCCCTCTCTAGTCACTTGTGATGCTGTCATGAGTGTTACGTATGTGCTAAGCCGGGACACGCCGAATCCTCCAAGAAGAATCCCGCATGCGATTGAAAATAAGGTGCGGAAAGAATTAGCTAGAATCGTTGCATTGGGTGTAATAGTAGAGGAAACTGAACCGACCCCATGGCTAAATTCCATCACCATAGTGAAGAAGCTTGTTTGCCACTATACAGACAAAGAAACTTATTTATTTTGGCCACATCATTCGTCAGAGTTCAATATACCGTACATTGTTGGAAGGGAAGGTGAATGGCAGCAGAGGGAGAGGGACACCAAGAACAGCATGGTTTACAAATATTTCACAGTGGACAGGCTTGAATTATTCACAGTCTATCAGAACAGCACACCATCGGGACAAGTGGAGAACCATTGCATCCAACCCTCGACTGGAGGACAGAACTATTGATTGATTGATTGAGTGAAGAAACAGGACAAAATTTGGGTGTGTTTAACATAACATTACAATGAGTGCAAGCCGTTGTAAGTCAATAACCATTCTGATATGAGCTTCGGCATTGGTTGGTTGTTGGCGTTTTACGTCCTGGAAACATCTAAGGTAATATCAGGATGGGTACCGACTTGTGACAGTGCACACTCATGGTGACCTTTCAGTGCTGCCCCACTGGGAAACCAGGCCACCAGCACCATGACCTGATATCAAACTCAGTCACATTATGCTGACACTGAGCCAACCAGTCCTTGCCCTATCCTATTAATGCCGAGTGCCTGGCTAGGAAGCGACAAGTATACATTTTAAAGTCATTGTTTTGACTCGACCGATGTTTGAACCTGTGGATTCGAACCCCCACAAATATACCAAAAGGGACCTTCGGTATTGCCAGGGCGTAAAACCCCAATAAATCAAACCGAGCTGGTTGTTTCACCAGGCGTGTCAGATAGTGTGCGCCTCTCATTTTGGGCATGCTGTTCGATTAGTAGTGACAGTGCATCTAATAAATGGTCCGTTGGCTGTTGGAGTTTTACCTCCTGACAACATCTAAGGTCAGCATGTAGTAAAGAAAACAAACAAAAAATCCTGGCCACTCAGCACCATTCCTGCTAATTATGTGAGATTTAGGGGCCAATGGCCAATTTTCTAAGTGCAATCTTGCTAATGTGGATTGTCAGTCCCTGCACTCCTACATTCATCAGCATGCACTGCAGGATCGCTACAAGAGTCCTTCTTAATGGTGTCTTTATTCTGGACTAGGGAGATCCTCTATCAGAAAAACAAACAACAAAAAGAATAAAATGGTGCCCGCCACTATCAGGGTGAAGCATATATAATGCACAGATAGGTGTGTGTATATAAATATATATATATATATATATATATATATATATATATATCAATTATATATGTGTGATGTATAACGCATTATGCGAGTATAAAGGCACGGAAAGGAATTATTTCCTTATTATTATTATTATGATTATTATTATTACACGATACACTGTACTGCCTCCTTCATGTGTCATGACTGGTGGCGCCACCTCCGGCGCTCCCCGGTACCTTCATACCCTAAGAACATCACTATATATATATATATATATATATATATATATATATATATATCATATATATGAGCAGAGTGACAGTTGGCTCACAGTGTAGAGGAGGCAGGCAGGAGAGAATGCCCGCTCCGCAGTGAATAAGATTGAAGTTAAGGTGGTTAGACTTAGAGAGAAACATTACGGCGCTGCCGGTATTTATCATCATCATCATCATCATCATGCTGTCGGTCGCGATGCGACAAAGACTGCTTTCATTACTTGACTGCCACTCTTGTGCGGTTGTACATTTCATGAAAGCTGCCTGCAAAAGTGTTTAAGTGCTGCTGGCTTTTGCAAGTTACCAGTGGCACTCTCTCGGAGAGCAAATAGAGGTCTCACACCGGCAAGAACATGTCCAGACAGGCGCAAAACTATTTGTCCCTGCAGTGGCTGGTCGGGAGATGTTGGGACTTCCATACATCAACTCCCCTTGATGCTGCCACAGTGACATGGTTTTCTGTTCAGGGTTTGCTCCCTTAGCCTTCGGTTCTGTCAAGAACCTGTACCACAAGACAGTGGTTTACAACTCTGCAGGACAGGGGCGTCAAACTCCCTGAGGTATTGCAATACCTGCATAATAAAGTTAATAGACCCTAATAAAACCCTGTTATGGTAAGATATAGTTCTGAATGCAATAATTTATATCCTGCTGAATTTATATCCACATAATAAATTACATAGTACATATATAGAGGGAGATGTTGTGTTACCCATAACATTAGTTATTGCCACTGCCATCAGAGGGCGGGTTGTCGATGGAAATCCTCTACCAATAACACCTACTAATATGTATATGTGTATGTATATAAATATACATGTAGGAAGTTAGTGTCCTTGTTTATATTCCCATAATAGATTATAGAGCACATACACATATATATACACACATATATATATATGTATGTATATATTGTCGTGGGGGATGACGCAAATGGGAAATATTATGCTGAGAGAAGTTTTCGAACCCACACTCCTTGCCATTCCGGAGCTAGCATGCCAACCATATTACACCACCTAGGCTCCCTGATGCAATCACCCTATTCACGCCCACATGTCTATGTGGCTCTGTGCCTGAGAGGTCAGTGAACACTACTACTACTCACATTACATATATATATATATATGCTGCATAAGAATTATACAAGTATAATAACCTGGAATATCCCTCCTTTCCCCCATCACTCACTCAGCTTCATGGACTGATGGAGTTTGTCTTAGTCCTCTACTGCTCCAGCCTCCCCAACCCCAGCTCCGATGGTGGCACCACCACCCCTACACACTGTAACCGCCACTCATTGTACCGCTGATAATGTGTGTGTAGCATTATATATACATATATATATATTATATATATATAATGCTGAATAGTCCATTAGCTGAATATCGAATATGATCCTAGCGCTATTGCGCATCCCATCTCCCTGTCGCCTCCCTTAGTATACCCACAGAACATCAAGAATAGTGGCGCCACCTGCGGCCGTCGATGTTACTAACCACTATGGGGCTGTGCCTGCATTCAGGACCAAAATAAATAGACCTTTTGCACAGAGCATGTGCAGATTGTTCCTGCCCATACACATTAGTTCTTGCCGCTGCCATCAGAGGGCGGGCCGTTTGCCGGTGGAAATCCTCTACATATACATTATAAGACCATTTCCACAGAGCATGCTGATGGGTTAACTGCTGCCCATGGGTTCTAAACCTGGCCGAGTCAAACCTATGAATTAAAACTTGATACTTATCACTAGCTAGTCTTTACGAGGATAGGGCAAGGAGTTGGAATAAGGAATATCAATTGTTCCCGATTGAAATTTCTCCTGCTTAATCAACTAATGTACCAAATGGGGGGAACAAGTTTTATTGTAATGTTCCTTAAAATGAGCAGCTTGATTTAATAAAGCCTGCAGACATGGATTTGTTTGTTTTTGTTTGTTTGTTGTTTTACATCCTAGCAACATCTAAGGTCATATCAGGACGGATACCAACTTGTGACAGTGCGCACTCATGGCAACTTTATAGTGCTGTCCCACTGGGAAACCAGGCCGCCGGCACCATGACCTGGTATCCCACTCAGTCACATTATCCTGACACTGAGCACACCAGTCCTTGCCCTGTCCTAATAATGCCGAGCGCCTGGCTAGGAAGCGATAAGTATCAATTTTTAAGTCATTTGTTTGACTCGACCAGGGTTCGAACCCACGACCCCAGGATCTACCAGCACGGGAGACGGACGCTCTAACTCATTCGGCCATCCAGATGAGTGTGGACAATTGAGCGTTCCGTCCAGAAGCATGCCCAAGGCGCGCATGTTGATACCTATTCGATATTAAATTTTAACTTATTTGTGATTGTAATAAATGGAGAGACTTGTAGGTCTAACCAGAGGGTAGGCTCCGCCATGTGTACTTGTGTGGCCATGTCAGTTTCTGATGATAATAATACTAATAATAACAGTAGCAGTAACAGTAACAATAATAGTAATAGTAATAGTAATAATAATAATATTGTAAAATTGATAGAGCACCCAGACTCGCAGCATACATTTTTTAAAGAAAATGTGCCTTTTGAATAGCTGCTACTAGTTTGTGTATATAAAGTCGAGCCTCAGACAGAGTGTCTGGGTTCCTGGACAATAGCCAAGAGTCTCTCTCAAGAGTGAGTGCCTAGAGTGAGGTTTGTGTGTCAGGTATAAGGAATGCAGGTGACTGGGCCTCCCACAGCCAGCCAATCAGACACCCTCTACAGCCTGGGGGAGCGATGCCCTAATAGGGGGCAGCTGTCACTCAACCCCAGGTGCAGGTGGTGTCCATAATGTATGCAGGATGGCTTGGTGTGCTTGCCCATTTTCCCCGTGGTAACATGTAGTTGCAGACAGTAGTTGCAGACAGTTACAATAAACAAATATTAAAAATGTCCTTCCCCTCCACTTGCACTCTTACTGGTGCATAGAGGGAACATTTCACTAAACATTAATTGTCTCTTACATATGAACATCACATCACAATCTTGGGCGCTATGTGTTATCACATTTTCCACATAGTCTCTTATGTCACACAGTGAGTGGGGCACCCATTGCTTCTCTGTTACATAACCTTGGTCCCCACTCCGTTGCCTGAGAATACTAATGCTCTCTGCCAATATATGAATCCGAACCGAAAATCCGTATATTTTTACAACTGGTTGGTAATAATGACAATAACGACCCCAATACAATCAATGATAACAATGACAACAATAATAACAAGAATGATAACGATGATGATGATGATGATGATGATACTGATGCTAATGATGATAATAACGATGTTTGTTTCTTTGTTGTTTCACGTCCTAGCAACATCTAAGTTCATATCAGGACGGGTACCGACTTGTGACAGTGTGCACTCATGGTAACTTTATAGTGCTGCCCCACTGGAAGACCAGGCCGCCAGCAACATGATCTGATATCCCACTCATTCACATTAACCTGACACTGAGCCAACCAGTCCTTGTCCTATCCTAATAATGTGGAGCGCCAGGGTAGGAAGTATAAATTGTTAAGTCATTGGTTTGACTCGACCAGGGTTCGAACCCACGACCCCACGATCTACCAACATGGGAGACGGACACTCTAATTCATTTGGCCATCCCGTCTGGTCTAACTAATAAGGATGATACTAATAATGTAAATTTAATTGAGCATTAGCGGGAGCCATTTTAAGAAAACGACCATAATAATAATAACAATAACAATGTAAATGTAATAGGATGCCCTCACCAACAGGAACCATTCTTAAGCAACATACAGTAAAACCATGATATGACAAATCTACATCTCGGTTACAATCATTGGCGGAGAGAACAATTTTCATTTACCATAAACAAATTTTAAAAGCTACTGTCGTGGGGGTGATGAAAATGGGAAATACTGCGCCTAGAGCGGGACTCGAACCCACATCTCTTTGCATTCCGGGCCAGTGTGCTAACCATTACACCACCTAGGCTCCCTGATATCAATACACTCCCCACGCCTACCTGTCTATGTGGTTACTTGCCTGAGAGGTCAGTGCAGACCACTACACTCGTCCCCCTGGAATTGTAAGTCTTGTAATGCTTACAATTACATACATACAGGCAATGCACTAACACATACATACACAGGGTAGGTTCAACAACCATACAGCGCAAAGCTTGTACAGGATCCTGATCACGGCAACCAGTGTCGTGGGGGTGATGAAAATGGGAAATACTGTGCCTAGAGCGGGACTCGAACCCGCATCTCTTTGCATTCCGGGCCAGTGTGCTAACCATTACACCACCTAGGCTCCCTGATATCAATACACTCCCCACGCCTACCTGTCTATGTGGTTACTTGCCTGAGAGGTCAGTGCAGACCACTACACTACGTTAAAGGGGAGAATCTTGAGGACAGACTTAAATTCATCAACAGACGCTCCTTTTCTTAAATCCTCTGGCAACCTGTTCCATAAAGTGGAACCTGCCAGTGTGGATACTCTGCTAGGAGACTCTACTCTAATTACAATCAATAACTGCTTCCACCCCAGCGCGCATGCGCGGCGGCTCCAATGTGGAGGAACTTCCGCTTCACGCTAAAGACTTTTCGGCGTGCCTAAAGAGCCGAGCTTCATGGAGCTGACGTTCAAATCAAGATTTAGAGTTTAATGTGTAAATTTCATCCAGAATTTGTGGTAATTTGAGTTTTAGCTTGAGAGAACAGATAAGGAACGGGGAGTGATCTCATTCAGAGCCCAGTTGATTTGGTGAATCTCATCTTCCATCGTGGAGTCTACTGGACATGGTGGTTGAATTGGTAAGAGCGCTGACATCCTGTGCGGAAGGTTGGGTGTTTCATCCCAGTTGAGTCAAAGCAATGACTTACAAATTGACACTTGTCACTACCTAGCCTGGCGAAGGGAAGATAGAAGGGAAGATAGAAGGGAAAAGACCAAGAGGGAGAAGGAGAACAACATGGATGGACAACATCACTGAGTGGACAGCAATGAGCTATGCGGAATGCGTGAGAGGAACGAATGACAGGAAGAGATGGAGGTCCATTGCAGCCAACCTTCTTCGAGAAGACGGCACCCATTGATTGATTGAGCCTGGTGCTTGGCATTACTATGATGGGGCAATGACTGGTTTTCCCAGTACAGTACAAACCCATTAAACCAAGCTTGCTTAAACCAAACGATCGGTTAATCCACACTTTTGTCGGTGGCCCGGCAAAATACTACCATTTATCATATAAAAAAGTTGGTTAAACCAAAGTCGGTTAATCCAAAGTATCAGTTAATCCAAACAAAATTGTCGCCCCCAGGCCACTTCCGGTACAGTTAAACCAAACTTTCATGTGGTTTTAAGGTCATCTGAGACTTTTGTATATGATAAATGGTAGTATTTTGCCAGGTCGCCGTAAAAAGTTTGGGGTAACCGATCGTTTGATTTAACCGAGGTTGGTTTAATGGGGTTAAACTGTATATACATACAAAATAATAATCATAGTGTCCACATACATTGTACATTCATAATGCACCCCCGTTTTTGCCAAAGCCAAGTCAAAGTCAAAGCTTGGTTAAACCAATGATCGGTTAATCTAACAAAATGTTCTAGGGTCCCTTCAAGTTTAGTTTAACGGGGTTATACTGTATCAGGATAATGACAATGGATTGGATATCGGGTCAGGGTGCCAGCAACCTGATTTTCCAGCAAGACAATTCACATAAAGTCATTATGACTGAGTGTGCATTGTGACAAATCAGTACCTCTCCTGATGTGACCCAAGATGTTGCTAGGACTTACAACCGAAACAAACATCGTGGTATCTTAGCATGCACTATCAATTTGTTGTAAGAATCTGCAATAAGCAACAGAAAAAGGCGGGTAACAAACTAAGCCGATAAATATAGCTGACAATTTCATTTTTGTTGAAGATTTCCAGCTTTGGGGTTTAAAGGTCACATGAAGTGACATCAAGGTCACTCACATATGTCCTTTTAAAGGGGCAGTAACGTGGACAAAACCACTTTACTTCTTCATAATTATCCTTGACTGTCGTATCGGGAAAGTAGCGCAAACCCTACTATCACTCCTAGTAAATTTGATCCTATTGACAAAGTCTTATGACCTATCCAAGGGCATTATTCCCTTCCCCTTCTGACGTCACAGCTGAGGAGGTTTTCGGTGCAGACTCTTAAACCTCGTTGTGACCAAAATTGTAGTCTAGAGGGCGCCGACCAGTCACCGATCGATCGCCGATCGTTGTTTTTTTCCGCCTTTTTGTTAGTTTAGTTGCAAGGAGGCCGCCGGTTTTTGGTCTCAAGCCAAAGTGTGACTGAGGTCTTATGGACATAGCCACACAAATTCCCAATTTAATATGAGTCCTTTTAGCCCCATCCATGGTCTGAGGGTCTCTGTGGTCAAGCTGTCACAATTAGTGTCATTCAGCCGTACTGACTGTCCTCAGTGACGTAGGCTGGGGAATACTTACGACTTGGAAAGCAGTGCAAACCCGACTATCACTTATAGTAAATTTGAAGGCTTTTGAGTATTCCATTTTTTTAATTTTATTTTTTTATTGAGGCTGTATTTATACTGTCCATAGCATATAAGCCCGGGTACCTAGGCTTGTTTTCAATGCTGGCCAGTTGTAGTGTTGGTGTTATCTTACCACACATTGGCTGCTGATAAGGTATTTGATTGCCTGCATCTCAGTATATATCCTGTCTGCGTCCACCATTCCCTCCCCTGTGTGACATTACAGAACTACTAATAATAGCCATCGGGTTACTCAAGAGTCTGATGCTGGGCAGATCAATCCTGACCTCCTGGGTTCAACCTCAAATAGTCCGTTTTAATCTAAGCGTTATCTTTCCATGAATATTCACGTAAAGCAAAACATTGTAAAATCACGTGACTAGATCTTTAAGGTAATCTGATTCCTCAGTGCCTAGTCTGCAATGTGGTCATGACAAGTAGAACATACGCTAACCTGAAATATTGTCCATTTTAATGCTGTTACTGGGTGCGGTGACCGAATCAGTAGAGCGCAGCCCTCCCATGTGGGAGATCGAGAGTTCAATTCCCAGTCTGGTCAAACTAAATGACTTACAAAATTGATACTTGTTGCTTCCTAGCTTGGCGCTCAGCATTAATAGGATAGGGCAAGGACTGGTTAGCTCAGTGGCAGGATAATGTGACTGAGTGGGATATCGGATTATGGTGCAGGTGGCCTGATTTCCCAATGGGGCAGCACTATAAAGTTGCCCTGAGCGCGCACTGTCACAAGTCAGTACCCGTCCTGATATGACCTAAGATGTTGCCAGGACGTAAAACTCCAACAAACAACCAATCATTGCAATGTTGTGATTGGTTGTGAA
This sequence comes from Branchipolynoe longqiensis, assembly GCA_030323885.1. NCBI lineage: Eukaryota > Metazoa > Annelida > Polychaeta > Phyllodocida > Polynoidae > Branchipolynoe > Branchipolynoe longqiensis. Next base: position 39,277,491 of record CM059200.1, read on the forward strand.
ATGAAACCCAATCAAACCAACAGTAAGCTAACCAATCAGAGCCCATTCAGGTGACTGTATCGTCTACGTCACAACCAGTAAAGCCCCTGTCACACTTCACCGGATCGAGGAAAAGGATTGAAATGGAACAAAGTCTGTTGATATCCGGCAAAGTCCGGTTTGTGTCCGTTGCATATCCGTTGATACCCATTGATATCCGGCCCGATCCGTTACAAGTTTTGAGCATGCACAAAACTTGTAACGGATTGCGCCGGACTGACGTATATGGTTATTATCCATTACTGTCCTTCCCCGTCCATTCCCGTCCGTTACCGGTCCATTCCCATCCGTTCCTGTCCATTACATATCCATTACACGCCAGTTGCCGTTCGCTATAGATCCTTTTGTATACTGAATTGTCCGTTGATCGTTAAATACGTTATCAACCATTACCATCTGTTACCTATCCGTTACCGTCTGTTACCCGTCCGTTACCCATCCGTTACATAATCGATACATTTCAAGTCTGAATCACACTGGATTAGAATATTTGTGTCTGTTTCAATCCGTTTCCTTAATCCGTAAAGTGTGACAGGGCCCTTAGGCAGACAAAAGCAGCTCCTGCTACTGCTCATCACCAGCGTTTGCTAGGATGCTACGACGACATATTGTAAGATTTCTTGATATTTAGGGATGAGAATAGGATGAATATTGAAGAATAGATATGTTTGTTTGTTTTAGCTTTACATCCTAACAGCATCTAAAGTCATATCAAAACAGCTCCTGACCTGTGACCATACACACTCATTCCGACTTCATATTACTGCCCCAATGGTAGACCAGGCCACCAGCACCATGAACCGATTTCCCACTCAGCCACATAATCCTGATACTGACTTAGCCAGTCCTTACCCTATCCTATTAATGCCAAGCACCAAGCCAGGTAGCGACAAGAATCAATTTTGCAAGTTTGACTCAGCTGGGATTACAACTCCCGACCTTCAACATGGGAAGCTTGCGTGTTGTGCTCACAGGGCGTAATCGATTAATCAACTCGGGTCACCCGAGCCACTTTTTGGCTCATGCGCACATCCTACAGACTCGGGCCGAATAATCGAATACGCTCCTCCACACTCGGGGTGGAAAAAATGGTGGCTTAATCCAACACTTTTTTTGTTTGCTTAATAACTGATATAACTACAGCAAAATAGGATTTAAAGTATTTTATGATTGCATAGTTTAGTTATATTTCCATTTCCTTAATCTGTGTTATTACCAACAAAAAAACATGAAGGACTGGTACTTGTAGCTATTATCCTGCAGGATGGTACCAGCGCAAATGTGATGTTATCGTTCCTAGCAAACCCCAGCCAAGAGGTGGGTTACTGGGGTCGGGTCGTTTTGCACACGGCATGTGTTTTTGTCAACACCACTTGCGGTGTTCGATTTGAAATTCTAGTAACTCGGATGACCCGAATCGCCCAGGTCGTGTTAATCGAGTACGCCCTTACTGATTCGGCCAGTGCGTCCGGTACAACCACTGATAGTGAAAGACTAAGTGGGTGCGTGTACACCGACGTTGGTATCTCGGAAGTGACGTATTGGTGGCCCAATGCTTTCATGTGACTTGTATCTGTTGCTATTGAGTTGTTGATATGAGCTGCTCACATAACTACCTCTCAACCCGCCTCACACCCTGCCCGCCCCAGACACTGAGCTGCTCACATAACTACCTCCCAATCCACCCCACACCCCGCCCGCCCCCCATCCAGAACTGCTGACATAACTGACTCTCAACCCGCCCCACACCCCGCCCGCCCGCCCCACACACTGAACTGCTAACATAACTGACTCTCAAACTGCCCATTCCCCTCAGACCGCACACACTGAAATGCTCACATAACTGACGGACTCCCAACCCACCCCACACCGCGCCCGCACCACAGACAGAGGTGCTCACATAACTAACTCTCAACCCGCCCCACACCCCGCCCGCCCACCCCACATACTGAGCTGCTCACATAACTGACACTCAACCCGCCCCACACCCCGCCCGCCCGCCCGCCCTACACACTGAACTGCTAACATAACTGACACTCAACCTGCCCTACACCCCGCCCGCCCCACACACTGAACGTCTCACATAACTCACTCTCAACCTGCCCATACATCGCCCGCCCCACACATTGAACTGCTCACATAACTGACTGAATCTCAACCCGCCCCACACACTGAACTGCTCTCATAACTGACTCTCAACCCGCCCCACACAGAGCTGCTCACATGACTGACTCTCAACCCACCACACACCACACCCGCCCCACACACACTGAACTGCTCCTTTTGTTCAAGAACAATGCGATTCGCCCAGAGTGAAAACGCCATTTTCCATTCTGAGCAGGAAATTACCAGCATTTTCTTCACACTCGCCAAGCGCCGACTTTCTTGAAGAAGTGATAACTTCCAATCGAGAGTATAATTGGAACGGCTGGGAAATGAATGAATGGACGAGTCAGGGACTGATTGATTGCGCGGGATTCGGGTATTTTCACTCAAATAGTAGACATTAATCACGTGTGTTGTCACAGTGCGCAAGTGTGTCTTTGCCTGTGTGTGTCAATGTCTGTGTCAGTGTCAATGTCTGTGTCAATGTATGCGTCAGTGTCAGTGTGGTGTTAGAATCAGGGTATTTGTCTGTGTCAGTGTCTTTGTATCTGCCCGTTCAGTGTCTGTCGGTGTCTGTCAGTGTCTGTCACAGTGTCTGTCACAGTGTCTGTCGGTGTCTGTCGATGTCTGTCAGTGTATGTCAGTGTCTGTCTGTACATCAGTGGTTGTCAGTGTATGTCAGTGTCTATCAATGTATGTCAGTGTATGTCAGTGTCTGTCGGTGTCTGTCAGTGTATATCAATGTATGTATGTGTATGTCGGTGTCTGTCAGTGTCGATCAGTGTCTGTCGGTGTCTGTCAGTGTCTATCAGTGTCTGTCGGTGTCTTTCAGTGTATGTCAGTGTATGTCGGTGTATGTCAGTGTCTACCAGTGTCTGTCAGTCTATGTCAGTGTATGTCAGTGTCTGTCAGTGTATGTCGCTGTCTGTCAGTGTCCATCAGTGTATATCCGTGTATGTCAGTGCATGTCAGTGTCTGTCAGTGTATGTCAGTGTCTGTCAGTGTCTGTCAGTGTATGTCGGTGTCTGTCAGTGTATGTCAGTCTCTGGCAGTGTATGTCAGTGTCTGTCAGTGTCTGTCGGTGTCTGTCAGTGTCTGTCAGTGTCTATCAACGTATGTCAGTGTATGTCAGTGCGTGTCAGTGGCTGTCAGTATCTGTCAATGTCTGTCAGTGTCTGTCAGTGTCTGTCAGTGTCTGTCAGTGTATCTCAGTGTCTGTCAGTGTCTGTCAGTGTCTGTCAGTGTAGCGTGTGTGTTTCTTTTGTTTCTTTGTCTGTGCATTCAGAAAGAATTCTGACAAAAGAGTCTTAAATGGCAATGAATATGACAGTTATGACATCGGTTGGGACTATGATTGGGACTATGATGTCAGTGATGACTGCTATATCGGCAATATCCATATCAGTGGTGTCCACGATGACCCTCCCTTATATGGGTCGAAGGCCTAAATAGCAAGTTTAAGGTCTGCGGGGAGTGCCGGCTTTTAGGATGTTTTATAATAAAAGTTACGTAAAACTAAAGTAAAGTAGCTCATAATGATCAACGTAATGTATTTATCTCAAAATGTGGCAGAAACTCAAAATGATCAGACGATGCAACTTTTAACATGTAGGAAAGAAAGTGATCACGGAGAATAAAAGAAAACCTCAGGGAAATCGACGTCAAGGTGGGGTGATAACACAGTCACAATAATGACAGAATAAAGGAAATTTGTTTGAGTTAACAATGCTTTTAGAGCACATTGATTGTTATCATCGGCTATTGGACGTCAAACATATGGTCATTCTGACATATTTCTTTGGAGGAAACCCGCTGCGGCCACATAGGCTACTCTTTCCAATAATCAGCAAGGGATCTTTTATATGCACTTTCCCACAGATACGACAGCACATACCACAGCCTTTGATGAACCAGTTGTGGACCACTGGTTAATAATCATGGAACATTCTGCAACCATGGTCTGTAAAGGTTTAGCATAGGCATAAGTGCAAAAGATATGCTTGGTTTTGAACATAGCGATGTAGCACCAGAGTGGCAAACTGGACGTGCTGTTTTAAGTGGCTGTCACACATCACCGCATTCAGCAATGGACAGAATTGTCTAGTCTGGTGGTGTTTGGGTGTGATAAGTATCAAAATGTATTAAAATGTGTCAAAATGTTGTGATATCTGGTCAAAGGCCACTGGACAAACGGACATGAAACCGACATGAAACGGACATAAAACGGACATGAAACCGACATGAAAGCGACATGAAACCGACACGAACGGATAGCCAACAGACGAAACAAACTCAAACCGGACAAGAACCATAGACGTCAGTCCAGCGGCATCCGTTCAAAGTTTTGTGCATGTTTAAAACTTGTACGGACACAAACCGGACTATCAACAGACTTTATTCGGTTTCTTTCTGTTTTCTCCAATCCGGTGATGTGTGACAGCCGCTTTAATGAGTGCAGCAGTTTGTAAGTTTGAAGAATCAAATTTATACAAGTGCTTGAGTTTAGAAAATTGTATGATGCTTCCATCAGATTAAACAACTTTAAGTATTTGTTAAATATTACCCTCAACTCTGTGTTAGATATTGTTCATGTTGGTTCCTCAACATGGGTAATTTGCGCGCGAACGAGGGACTGCTCCTGTGGTGGTGCCACCTGGGTTCGAACCCCCTGCCGGACCTCCACGGAACCACATCTCGCCCTACGAGATCTGTGTTGTCACTTCCGGTCGACGACGGGCCCCCAGGTCCTGGACTAGACCACATCGCCTCCAGACGCCGGACCGATAACAACTACCACCCTACTCGGCCGCCCACCTATCCCCACAAGAAGAACACCACCTCGATAGGGTTGAGAGCCTGATTTCCTGACTTTGACTTCCTTTGATTGATTGATTCATTTGATTGATTGATAGACCATACTTGATTGATTGACCATTGCCTCTTATACTATTGACTTCCTTTGAATAAAGTCCATGTCCTGCAGTTCCTTGTTCGTGTTGTAAATTATGATTAATGCAACAGGAAAAGATTGATTGCTGATTCATTGATTGCTGATAGTCTAATGCCGTATAAGCAACAAGATCCATATTCATGGTGAAAAAGTTAGTTGTATTTATCATCGGTTTTGTTAATCGCATTTAATTGCCTACATTGAAATCTACACGGAAATCTTAGAAGCTCCAGGATTTTGAGGGCGTAGAGATTAAATCATCTTAGCTGGAAATGTCAAATGACACATGGGACCTGGGATAAACAAATTGTTTAAAAGATTAAAAGCAGCTAACATGGAATATGCCAAGTGCACGGCATGGTAAACAGACCTGTGTTATTGTCATGAAGATGAAATCCTAATCATGGTGAAACCTTCTTTTATTTTTTTAATATTTCTATTTTGGGGGGTTTCATTGTGTTGCCCCTGGAATCTAGTTATCTTTTGTAATCTTATCTAGGCCACCAAATGCGCCATCCCCATCCCCACCCCCACCCCCACCCCCACTCCCAACCCCACCCCCCTCCCCCACCCCAGCAGGGATTAGCTGCCGACTGTGAGACACGGCAATTAATTGCTTTTCGGGGTAGGTGGGGGAGGGGGGGGTTAAAAAGGGGGCATTGTAGTCGATAGAAATTTCATATTGCCTCCCAAATTGTGATTAGTGATAAGTTTTGGTGGTGGGGGGGGGGGGGGTGCTTGCAGAAATTTACTAATTGTGTGACTTGCATAGAGGAGACTGTGCTACTCCTTTAAATTGAACTAAATTAAAGGGGCATAATCTGATGTAAGAATTAAATCTTCTATCCAAAACACTGTCCTGGATTTAATCCTACCTCTCCAACCTAGATATGGGCGCACTCATTAAAGTTGCATAGGCCGATGCTTTTGAGTTTCTGACATTTTCTGAAATAAATACATTAGGTTGATCATTATAATGTACCTTACATTAGCTTGAAGTAACTTTTATTTTAAGTGGGTAACTTTTGAGATATTTGAAGTGCAACCATGCTAAATTAATTTTGGCAAGCCTGCCAAAACTCTGACAACATAGCCCTCTGCAGTAACAGGTTCTATTCAATTGCTCACTATTCCCATCTGTATGGCGACAAATGTTTAATAAGTGCACTAATATCAAAGGTAGATATGTAGCATCCAATTTAGATCATTATTTTGTTTTCGAAAATTTGATGTTGTCATCGGACTATGCAGCTTTAATGTTGGATAGGCCGATGGTTTTAGGTGTCTGTTATCACTGGTTATATATTTTTTGTAGCTCAATTGATCAGTATAAGCAACCTTACTTCAGTTTGAAGTAACTTTTATTATACATGGTTAAAGCTACAGAGTCCGATGAACCATCACATTTTCAAAACCCAAAACAATCATTTAGATTTGATTCTGCAATACCTCAGGGAGTTTGACGCCCCTGCCCTGCAGAGTTGTAAACCACTGCCTTGTGGTACAGGTTCTTGACAGAACCAAAGGTTAAGCGAGCAAACCCTAAACAGAAAACCATGTCACTGTGGCAGCATTACGGGCGGTTGATGTATGGAACTCCCAACATCTCCCGACCAGCCACTGCAGCGACAAATAGTTTTGCGCCTGTCTGGACATGTTCTTGCCGGTGTGAAACCTCTATTTGCTCCCCGAGAGAGTGCCGCTGGTAACTTGCAAAAGCCAGCAGAACTTCAACACTTTTGCAGGCAGCTTTCCTGAAATGTACAACCGCACAGAGCGGCAGTCAAGTAATGAAAGCAGTCTTTGTCACATTGCGACTGACAGCATGATGATGATGGTGACAGTTATAAAGCATTTTTTGCCACACAGAATGGCATACTGAATCAATTTAACAGAACCTGTATATTGTGTCAGAGTTTTGGTGTGCTTGCCAACATTAATTTAGCATGTTTGCACTTCAAATATCTCAAAAGTTAGCCGTTTACAATCAAAGTTAATTCCAACTATAATAAGGTAAGAAATAACAATCAATTCAACAAATTTATCTCAGAAAAATGACTAATTCCGAAAACCATCGGAGATACAGTCCGACCAGACGGGATGGCCGAATGAGTTGAGCGTCCGTCTCCCGTTTTGGTAGACCGTGGGTTCGAATCCTAGTAGAGTCAAACCAATGACTTAAAAATGTATACTTGTCACTTCCTAGCCAGATGCTAGGATTATTAGGATAGAGCAAGGAGCAGTGGAATGAGGAAAACCAGTCGTTCACGATTGAAATTTCCCCTGCTTAACCAATGAAGGTACTGTAGTGGTCTGCACTGACCTCTCAGGCAAGTAACCACATAGACAGGTAGGCATGGGGAGTGTGTTGATATCAGGGAGCCTAGGTGGTGTAATGGTTAGCACACTGGCCCGGAATGCAAAGAGATGTGGGTTCGAATCCCGCTCGGGGCGCAATATTTCCCATTTTCATCACCCCCACGACACTGGTTGCCGTGATCAGGATCCTGTACAAGCTTTGTGCTGTATGGTTGTTGAACCTACCCTGTGTATGTATGTGTTAGTGCATTGCCTGTATGTATGTAATTGTAAGCATTACAAGACATACAATTCCAGGGGGACGAGTGTAGTGGTCTGCACTGACCTCTCAGGCAAGGAACCACATAGACAGGTAGGCGTGGGGAGTGTGTTGATATCAGGGAGCCTAGGTGGTGTAATGGTTAGCACACTGGCCCGGAATGCAAAGAGATGTGGGTTCGAGTCCCGCTCGGGGCGCAATATTTCCCATTTTCATCAACCCCATGACAGTACCAAAAAAAGGAATATATTTGAAGTGCACTGTCTCAAGTCGGTACTTATCATGATATGACCTTACATGTTGTCGAGCTAAACAAAACAAGCATTCACACACATATCAGTCATGGCTTAAACTTTTTTTTTAAATAGATTGCATTTTCACAGAGCTGTTTTACTAGATATTACTAAACTATCTACAGGTAACTTTATATGGTGGTAGTCAAATCAATGATTTAAAAATTGATACTTGTCGCTTCCTAGCCAGGCGCTCGGCAGTAATAGGATAGGGCAAGGACTTGTTGGCTCAGTGTAAGGATAATGTGACTAAGTGTGATATCATGTCATGGTGCCGGCAGCCTGCTCTCCCAGTAGGGCAGCACTATAAAGTCACCATGAGTGTGCACTGTCACAACTCGGTACCCATCCTGATATGGGATATCATGTCATGGTGCTGGCGATCTGGTCTCCCAGTGGGGCAGCACTATAAAGTTGCCATAAGTGTGCATTGTCACAAGCCGGTACCATTCCTGTTATGACCTTAGATGTTGTCAAACTAACCAAACCAACATCCACACGCTTGCTTTAAACTTTTAAAAAGAACTAATTAAATCGTATTTTCACAGAACTGTTCCACTAGTTGCTATGAAACAAGTACAGGTAGCTTTATGTGGTGGTACTAGTGTCGTTCGGCCCTATTACAAAGCTTGCTTTTGTGGTGGTCCATAACCTCATGACGGTTACTGGTTGCAGAACTGCAGCAATATAGAAAGGCCCCGATAAATTGGTCCAATCTTTGTTTGAAGATTAATCTTCAGGTGGGATGGTTGTAGAAGCTGGGGATGTCTTTACAACATTCAAAATGGTGAAGCATTAGGGCGGCCTCGAATCAATCCGGTCTGGTGGTAGCATAGTACTCATATCCAGTAACAGCAGCAAGGGTTCAGGAGGAAGGGACGGGTAAAGGTGGGTCCAGCAGGTTCCAGCAACAAAAACAAAGCGAGAGAAACGATAAGGTACAGGGCCCCACCCAAGCAAACAACTCCCTTGATCAGGTGGAGAACTAAGCCCAGGAGAAAAAAAAGGGTAGAGAATAGGAAAGAGAATTGAGGAGAGTTGAGTCAAAGGACTGTGTCTATTTGCTCTATGGTGACCAGCCAGCGAGCCAAAGACACGGGCAGAGTAAGAGTAGAAAGTGAAATGCTGGTGGGCTCCCCCTCCTGTAACTCTTTTCAGACATTATCAAGGAGGAGCATGGCCAGCAGAGAGGAGATAGAGAGAGGTGTGGATGAAGTGCGGTCAGGATAGCAAGTGTATTACAAAGCACCCTCAGGGTAAATATCAAGTGACCAATAAACAGCCTGAGTGGTGTGTGCTTGTTTGATCTGCCAGCGTCCCGCCCCCCCCCCCCATGGGTGCCACTCCTACCTACGTGGGAATGCTGGTCCCTATCTTAATCAAACATGAAATATACATCACACAGTGTCGCCCTGCCAGCAACCAGCGCACTGTCTTTGCCAAGATGGCGTGTAGAGTCGGTACCACACCTGTGTGCAAATAAATAATCAGCGAATCGGTGGCTTTAAAAAGTTATCAAAAAGTTTGTTTTATTTAACGACACTTCCAGAGCACATTGATTTTTATCATCGGCTATTGGACGTCAAACATATGGTCATTCTCACATATTTCTTTGGAGGAAACCTGCTGCCGCCACATAGGCTACTCTTTCTGATAAGCAGCAAGGGGTCTTTTATATGCACTTTCCCACAGACAGGACAGCACATACCACAGCCTTTGATTAACCAGTTGTGGACCACTGGTTGGAACGGAAAATAGCCCAAACTGCTGAGCAGGATCAATCGGGTGACCCACACCTTAACAGGTGGACACCCTACTGCCTGAGATACATCCCGTTTCCATGAAATATATAAATAACTAAGTCAGTAATGCAGAAGTCTCCGGAATGATTTTGCACTGAGCAGACGACATGATGAAGCCAGTAGTGAATTAGTTAGTACACTGCCAACAGGTACCTAGCAGTCTTTCCCTATTTCGGATCGACCTAGAATAGCCAATCCCAACACAAAACAAGGTCAAACATCTACAGATACTAAATAATCACCATGTAACCACAAAGGGCTACTAGAGCAAATAATGCGCCACTACTAAAGCAGACAAGAAGCAAAATAAAAGCTCATGAGAGATCAATCAATAGTTCCGTCCTCTAGTCGAGGGTTGGATGCAATGGTTCTCCACTTGTCCCGATGTTGTGCTGTTCTGATAGACTGTGAATAATTCAAGCCTGTCCACTGTGAAATATTTGTAAACCATGATGTTCTTGGTCTCCCTCTCCCTCTGCTGCCATTTACCTTCCCTTCCAACAATGTACGGTATATTGAACTCTGACGAATGATGTGGCCAAAATAAATAAGTTTCTTTGTCTGTATAGTGGCAAACAAGCTTTTCTTATTTTTAATTTTTCTGAGAACTTCTTTGTTGGTGATCTTCTTTGTCCATGATATTTTCATCATCCTTCGATAAGTCCACATCTCAAATGCTGCTAAACGTTTGTACATTTTCTTAGAGATTGTCCATGTCTCTGCCCAATACATTAGAGTAGACCACACATAACACTGAAGAATATGCTTCCTTGTTTGTATTAATATCTTACTTGATGTTAACACTCTATACATTTTGGAGAATGTTGTTCGGGCTATTGTTATCCTTCTTTTAATTTCTTCCTCATGAGAGAAGCATGCTGGAAATGGCTACCAATGTGTGGAATGCCCAAACGGTAAAGGAACGACAAATTCCTGACCTAAAAACTTACAAAAAATATATGTGCAAAATAAGGCTAGGAAACCCCACACGGGATGCCCAATGGAAGGTACTTATGCCAAAAGTAGCCAGATAACACACCACAGAGCTATGTACAAGCCTATGATATGTAAATAGGAGTAGGCTAGTCTAGTAATAAGAGTACAACAAAATAAAATCATACATATAAGGCAAGAAAATCAAAAAAAAACTAACATAGGCTACTAACCATACCAACCAACTATCTATCTGCTACTGAGATGCAGGCAATCAAATACCTTATCAGCAGCTACTGTGAGGTGAGATAACACCAACACTACACCTGGCCCGCATTTAAAACAAACCTGGGTACCCGGGCTTATGTGCTATGGACAGTATAAATACAGCCTCAATATAAAAAAATAAAAATAAAAATTTAATTAAAAAGCAGTTGCGTACTTACCTTTCAATGGCTGGTGCGTTTATATTCTTTGCAAAAAGCCTCACACTCACCTAGAAAAGAAACCAGAACTCGAGTTAGTGGAAAGAAAACAACTAAACCGACATCTCCTTTATTGAGACGGTTATTACATGTATATTGCATTTGACAGCATTTTCGAAAATCACCTCTCTTTTTTTGTATATCATCAATAAATTAATTAATCGATTATTTCTATATATATATATATGTATATATCTATATATATATATATACATATATGTGCCAGATATCTGGCTCTGGATTACGCCTCCGTTTTGTTTATTTGGTGGGATTTTACGTCCTAGCAACATATATGGTCATATCAGGACGGGTTACGTCCCCTATGGCACTATTCATGCAGCGGCCATGTTGAAAGGGCCAGACCGAGGCCAGCTACGGATCGGCGAGGTGTCGTTCTACTAAGCACCCGGTGGGTGGGGGTGCGGTGGGTGCAGATGAATGATGTGCCGGGTGGCGGTATGAGTTGTTAGTACAAGGCCCCATCCGGGTGTATGTGAGCTGTTAGTACAAGGCCCCCTTTCGGGGTGCAGCGGGTGCAGATGTATGATGTGCCAGGTGGGTTGTGTGAGTTGTTAGTACAAGGCCCCCTGTGGGTGTGTGAGTTGTTAGTACAATGCCTCCGGTGGGTGTGTGAGTTGTTAGTACAAGGCCCCCGGTGGGTGTGTGAGTTGTTAGTACAAGGCCCCCAGTGGGTGTGTGAGGTGTTAGTACAAGGCCCCCGGTGGGTGGGTGAGGTGTTAGTACAAGGCCCCCGGTGGGTGTGTGAGTTGTTAGTACAAGGCCCCCGGTGGGTGGGTGAGGTGTTAGTACAAGGCCCCTGGTGGGTGTGTGAGTTGTTAGTACAAGGCCCCCGGTAGCGTGCGGGTTGCAGATGAATGATGTGCCGGGTGGGTGGGTGAGTTGTTAGTACAAAGCCCCCAGTTGGGTGCGGTGGGTGTGTGAGTTATTAGTACAAAGCCCCTCCTGTGGGTTGCAGGGTGTGTGTGAGTTGTTAGCACAAGGCCCCCGGTGGGTGTGTGAGTTGTTAGTCCAAGGCCCCCGGTGGGTGTGTGAGTTGTTAGTACAAGGCCCCCGGTGGGTGTGTGAGGTGTTAGTACAAGACCCCCAGTGGGTGTGTGAGTTGTTAGTACAAGGCCCGCAATGGCTTGCGGGGGTGCAGATGGATGTGCCGGGTGGGTGTGTGAGTTGTTAGTACAAAGCCCCCAGTGGGGTGCAGTGGGTGTGTGAGTTGTTAGTACAAAGCCCCTCCTGTGGGTTGCGGGGGGTGTGTGAGTAGTCAGTACAAGGCGCCCGGTGGGGTGCGGGGGGGTGCAGATGTATGATGTGCCAGGTGGGTGGGTGAGTTGTTAGTACAGCGGGGTGCGTGGGTATGTGAGTTGTTAGTACAAGCCCCCTCCTGTGGGTTGTGGAGGGGGGGGGGGGGGAGTTGTCAGTAAAAGGTCCCCGGTGGGGTGCGGGGGGGGGGGGGGGGGGGTGCAGATGTATGATGTGCCGGGTGGGAGGCGATGTGTGATTCGTCAGTCAGGGGTGATGGACTCCCGGGACCAGGTGGGCAGACGTCGGCCGCAACAGGCGCATCTACGGGTAAGGAGGAGCCCAGCCTGTAACACACCTCACACCACACACTTCAACACACACCTCACAGTCACACACACCTCACATACACACAAGACGAGGTGGGAGAGATGCTGGCCGCAACAGGCTGCTAAACAGAGAAGTAGGGCCTCTACTGGTAAGGAAGAGCCCAGCCTGTAACACCCCCACACACACCTCACACACCACATGCCACACACACACCATACACACCACACCAAACCCATACACACCACACACACGCAGCACACATACACACTCCACACAAACTGACACCCTCACCCACCACACCATCTGGGTGGATGAGTGTGGGGGTTGGTGTAGGAGTGGTGTGTGTAGGTCTGTGGTTGTGTTCTATGGGTGTGTAGTTCTATGGTTGTGTAGTTCTATGGGGGGATGGTTCCATGGTTGGACGGTTTAATGGTTGTTTTTATACCACTATGGTTATGGTTGTGTAGTTCTATGGTTGGGTGAGTATATGGTTGGGCTGTTTAATGGTTGTGTACCACTATGGTTGTGTAGGTATATGGTTGGGTGGGTCTATGGTTGGGCTGTTTAATGGTTGTGTTCCACTATGGTTGTGTACGTATATGGTTGGGTGGGTCTATGGTTGGGCTGTTTAATGGTTGTGTTCCACTATGGTTGTGTAGGTATATGGTTGGGTGGGTCTATGGTTGGGCTGTTTAATGGTTGTGTTCCACTATGGTTGGGTGGCTCCATGTTTTGACAGTTTAATGGTTGTTTTTATCCCGCTATAGTTAGGTTGTGTACCACTATGGTTGTGTAGTTCTATGGTTGTGTGGGTCTATGGTTGGGTGAGTCCATGGTTGGGCTGTTTAATGGTTGTATACAACTATGCTTGGGTGGTTCCATGGTTGGACGGTTTAATGGTTGTTGTTATACCACTATAGTTATGGTTGTGTACCACTATGGTTGTGTAGTTCTATGGCTGTGTGGGTCTATAATTGGGCTTTTTAATGGTTGAGTACAACTATGCTTGGGTGGTTCCATGGTTGGATGGTTTAATGGTTGTTCGTTTACCACTATGGTTATGGTTGTGTACCACTATGGTTGTGTAGTTCTATGGCTGTGTGGGTCTATAATTGGGCTTTTTAATGGTTGAGTACAACTATGCTTGGGTGGTTCCATGGTTGGATGGTTTAATGGTTGTTGGTATACCACTATGGTTATGGTTGTGTACCACTATGGTTGTGTAGTTCTATCGCTGGGTGGGTCTAAAGTTGTGCTGTTTAATGGTCGTGTAGCACTACGGTTGGGTGGTTCCATGGTTGGGTGGTTTAATGGGTGTGTACTACTCTGGTTGTGTACTTCTATGGTTGGGTGGTTTAATGGTTGTGCACCACTATGATTGAGTAGTTGGGTGGTTCTATGGTTAAGCGATGTAATGGGGGTGTATCTCTCTAGGTATATGGACACCCAGTGCTATGGTTCGGAGGTTTATTGATTGAGTATCTTTGTGGTTGTGTGGTACTAAGATCCAGTGGACAATCAGATCACACAAAGATCTCCTGCTGATTGTAAGGAGACGCCAACTGCAGTGCTATGGTCATATTTCCCGTTCATCAGATCTGGCCAAACTCATCTTGCAAGGCACTGTGAAAGGGGGAAGAAAACAAGCGGACAAAGGAAGAGATGTGAAGACAACATCAGGGAATGGACAGGCCTGGAATTTGGCAAGTCCCAGAGGACAGGCGAGATCAGGAAAAAATGGGGGGGCAAAAGGGGTTGCAAATTCATCCTTGGTTCCCCAATGACCCTCGTGGTTAAAGGATGGATGCTGATGTTGATGATGCTGAACATAATGATTATATATAGTGAGTGAGGTTTCCCGCGTCAGTTAGGGACGAGCATGACCGGTGGTGGCACCACCAGTCGAACATGAGGCAGTAGAGGCAGTACATAGAATAATCGGTACCATATACTAATGTAGTAATCTGCACTGACCTCTCAGGCAAGGAGCCGCATAGACATGTATGCATGGGTATGGTGGGGACATCAGGGACCCTAGGTGGTGTAATGGTTAGCAAACTGGCCCGGAATGCAAGAGGTGTGGAATCGATTCCCGCTCTAGGCAGAATATTTCCCATTTTCGTCACCCCCATGACAATAAGAATAATAATAATAATTCCCTTCTGCGTAATTATACTCGCATAATGCGGTATACATCACACACACAGATACTAGCCTCAACTCCCTAATTATCACCCGTGATAAAAGAACGTATCACTATCCATATATGAGCCTGTCTCAAAAGGTGATAACTCTTTTTTTTTGTGTCCATTGTAATGATTGACACAAAACAGCACAGAAACGGTTACACTGAAAACACAAGGACATTTGCTTCAAATCAATATGTATTCTATTGGGATTATAAAACACGATGTAAAAAACAAATCAGTTTATCGTGAGCAAATGCATATATAAGCAGATAGTATGTTGATGATTACAGTGGAAAAGGTTTTGTCCCATATTGCTTAGCACCTTTTGAGACAGTCTCTATATATATATATATATATATATATATATATATATATATATATATATATATATATATATATATATAAACAGATGGCCCCACATAAACAGAACAAGGATAAGACTGATGTGGTTGAGAGAGAAGATATATTCTCTGATGGAGATATATTAAATGGATACCTAAAGTTAAAGTTTGACCATCCAAACGGGTCAATATGTGATAACGGTCAGATGCAGCTGGCATACACTGGTAAGAACGCCTCACGGGTGGCACCGATGCGGCCAGTAAAATGTAACTACACAGGTCTAGTAGATAGGATATAGTCAGTATAGTATAGGGAACTGAAGATAGATAGCGTCCTTGTTTATATTACCATAATAGATTATAGAGCATATATAAGTGATGTATAATGCATTATGCGAGTATAAAATTATGGAAGGGAATTGTTTCTAATTATTTATATTAATTGATATTATTGATACTATCGATTATTTTACTCTGTAAGACTCCGTACTTGTCAGGTAGCGCCACCTGCAGCCCACCTCCCCACCAAACGGGTTTCGACAAGTGTCAGTCGCACTGGAGGATTTTTTCGACCAGGAATGAACGACAAAATAACTAGACTTGAGTTTGGGTTGAGTTGTTGGAAAGCGAAAGGTGCCCAGACACGGACACCGAAAAATATAAGTGACTATTCTTTATTTAGATACACATAATAATGTATATAGCACATATAGACCCTTTTCATTTGTAATAAAATGGGAGTGATACTGATAGTGGCTCTTCCCACACCCCTCCGACCCACATGCTGGCGGGTGTGGGCTGACTGCTCTTCCATTCGTGGGTCCCCCCCCCCCCACCTCCACTCAACTCTCGTCCTACCAGCAGCTTTCTTGCTTCCTTCACTCGCAATATTTATATATATTATATATCACATATATATATATAGCTGGATTGGAAAGGTCGCAGGTTCGACTGAGTGCGAACTGAAAGATTGGAGGGCCAACTCTTTCCCGTTGAGTCCACAGGTGAAATGTCTTGCAGATATGTGAGTTATGACAGCGGATTCCTCCGCGGTGTGAGGTCTGTGAGTCGGTCGCGGAGGCACATATTGAGGTCAGGGGCTACATGCAGGTGCACACGGGTGTGAGTAGGCCGGCTGTGTGGTGATACGGAGAGGAGTGGGGGGGAAGGGGGCAGCGATGAGAAAGGGGAGAAGGGGGAGGGAGGAGGTGGTGGTGGAGGGGAGGAGGGGGAGGAGAGGGTGTGGAGGAGGAGCAGCAGGTGGTGGTGGTGGTGTAGGAGGAGGAGGTGGTGGTGGAGGAGGGGAGGCGGTGGAGGAGAGGGAGAGGGGCAGGGGGAGGAGGAGGAGGTGGAGAAGAGAGGGACGAGGAGGTGGAGGAGGGAGAGAAGGAGGAGGAGGAGGGTGGAGGAGGATTGAGTGGGAGAGGGGTGACGAGAAAGAAGGAGGAGACGAGACGAAGAAGAATGTGACTGTGAGAATCACTGCTGCTAAATTATATTATTCCAAATTGTATTAGTTTCTGCTTGATGTTGCCTGTAGTATCCATTTACTACATTTTGGCCTGTGGTTATAAATTATTATTATGTTGATTATTATCGTCGGCTTAGAATGGTGGTTCAACATTACTGTTGAATGTTTTATTTTTTAAGGAAATTCACATTTTGGCCTGTTGTTTTAAATGATCATTATAGTGATTATTGTTGCCTGTTTAAAAGAGTGGTTCAAAATAACTGTTCATTGTTTTTTATTTCAGGAAATTCACATTTTGGCCTGTGGTTCGGAAACATTATTTGGATTATTATTGCCTGTTTGGAACAGTGGTTCAAAAACTATTGTTGATTGTTGTTGATTTCAGAAAATTAGCATTTTGGCTGTGGTTCTGAAACATTATTTTGATTATTGTTATGTGTGTTTCGAATGGTGGTTCAAAATTGTTGTGGATTGTTTTTGATTGCATTAATTTATATTTTGGGTATGTGGTTCAGAATGGTTGGCTTATTGCTAATTAAATATTAAATGTTGAAGTAAGAGGGTAGGGGGCCCTTACTAATATATCCACAAAGGAATGCTAAATTCCAGCAAGCATTTTAGTGTAAGTAGGTTGCAAGGTGGGAACATATTGATTTAATGAATAGATAAATAATGGTAAATAAGGGGAATTTTCAGTTAGGCCTGGGGTAGATCAAAAAGAGTAGAAATGGAGGCAAAAGGACGGTATCATGTCTATCAGACATGGTTTGCTGATAGGAAAGCAAGGGGTGATATTCCAGCTGATCCTACCCAAGAGGATCTTGCAGGGGTATATTTGGGAGATTGGTTTGAAGGATTTAAGCTAGCTACAGAAGCAAAAATGGCTGGAGTAAAGGAAAAGCACTACAGGTTGAAGATAAGTGAATTTTCTATTGGGGGGGTCACAGATGGATCTGTAAAATGGGCCCTGAGTAAATGGCTAGATGGGATAGATGCAGCTAGAGCACATGGAGGAGACAGGTTTGATGACTCAGTGACACTGGCATTTGCTTTGACACATGCACAGGGCTCTCTAAGAGATGTCATGAGAACACTCCAGAGGAGACAGCATGATACACCATGGGAGGTTGTTAGAAAAGAATTTATGGAAACACTGTTGACAGCAGATGAGGAGGAATTCTTGCAGGGATACAGTGAAGTGAAAGACTCAGACTGAGGTGTCATACTGTCATAGATTCTCCGATGCAGTAGCTGGGGCATGGGAACCTGTGGATTTGCAAAGGCCTGGCACTACCAAAACATTAATTAAAACCTTCATTAATTCTCTCAGATGTGCTGATGGTAGATGTGCTATTCGCAGACAGAAGCCCACTACTATAGAAGAGGTGGTAGTTCTAGTGAAGACTGAGGGGATGTCAAAAGAAGCAGACAAAGCCCTGGGATAGGATGATGAGGGGGAAGAACCAATGGATGTGTCAGCAGTGACACATGGTCGACCATTAGTGGGGAGAGGTGCAGAAATGGGGAGTATAAGGGAGATCAGACGGGAGATAGGTTAAGTAACTCAGGCACTTAAAACTATACAGGAGGACGAATAGGGGTATTCGGAGAGGGAGCAGAGGACGAAGAGGGGTGTAGGGAAAGGGGGCAGAGGACGAAGAGGGTTGTAGGGAGAGGGAGCGGAGGATGAAAAGGGGTATAGGGATAGGGGGCGGAGGACGAAGAGGGGTATAGGGAGAGGGAGCGGAGGACGAAGAGGGGCATAGGGAGAGGGGGCATAGCATTAAGCGGGGGTATAAGGATAGGGGGCGGAGGGTGAAGAGGGGTATAGAGAGAGGGAGCAGAGGACGAAGAGGGCATAGGGATAGGGGGCGGAGGACGAAGACAGGTATAGGGAGAGGGGGCAGAGGACGAAGAGGGGGATAGGAATAGGGGGCGGAGGACGAAGAGGGGTATAGGGAGAGGGAGCGGAGGACGAAGAGGGGCATAGGGAGAGGGGGCATAGCATTAAGCGGGGTTATAGGGATAGGGGGCAGAGGGTGAAGAGGGGTATAGAGAGAGGGAGCAGAGGACGAAGAGGGGCATAGGGATAGGGGGTGGAGGACGAAGACAGGTATAGGGAGAGGGGGCAGAGGACGAAGAGGGGTATAGGGAGAGGGGGCGGAGGACGAAGAGTGGTATAGGGAGAGGGGGCGGAGGACCAAGAGGGGGATAGGAATAGGGGGCAGAGGACGGAGAGGGGTACAGGGAGAGGGGGCGGAGGACGGAGAGGGGTATAGGGAGAGGGGGCAGATGATGGAGAGGGGTATCGGGAGAGGGGGCGGAGGACAAATAAGGGTATAGGGATAGGGGGTGGAGGACGAAGAGGGGCATAGGGAGAGGGCACAGAGGACAAATAAGGGTATAGGGAGAGGGCGCGGAGGACGAAGAGGGGTATAGGGAGAGGGCACAGAGGATGAATAATGGCATAGGGAGAGGGGTGGAGGATGAAGAGGGGAATAGAGAGAGGGGGTGGAGGACGAAGAGGGTATAGGGAGAGGGGCGGAGGACGGAGAGGGGAATAGGGAGAGGCGGCGGAGGATGAATAGATGTATAGGGAGAGGGGGCGGAGGACGGAGAGGGTATAGGGAGAGGGGGCAGAGGACGGAGAGGGGAATAGGGAGAGGCGGCGGAGGGTGAATAGATGTATAGGGAGAGGGGGCGGATGAGGACGGAATCGGGGAGGAAGACCGGTATGGAGGTGCAGTGAGAAGGGGCGAGGTGAGGACGACGAGGAGGTGAAGGAGGAGGTGAAGGGGAGATGGGGAGGGTGTAGGAAGGGGGAGGAGGAAAGTGTAGAGGGAGAAGGTGGTGTATATCCTCTATAAGACCCTTTCCACAAAGCATGCTCCACAGTGAGCTGCTACCCACAATATTAGTTATTGTCATTGCCGTCAGATGGCGGGTTGGTGGTGGAAATAATATAAGCATATTACGAGCAGAATAAGGATTGTGACAGAATTAGGATAATTATCCTTTTGGCAAAACCATAAGATTTGTGGTTTAGGTGGGGGGGGGGGGGGTGTTCTTCTGTTGTGTTTTTATTTGGTGGAGGTGGGGGGGGGGAGGAGTAGGTTGAGTTTTAAAAAAAAGAAGAAATTATATAAATAAATCGTGATAACATGGAACCAAAAGCGTCGTTGCTTGATGAGTCGCGCAGTTCTCGTTTCCGAGAAGTCTACCGCACTTTGCGTTGTGTGCTCATTAGTGGGAATCACTTTGGCTGCTTGCCTCCCCCCACCCCCGCCCCCATCCACGCACCCGCCCCCGCCCCCACGGGTGTGTGTTTCTGCTTTTATACCGGTCTCTAAGAGTGACTCAACTACGTCGACACAGGGCGTGATGGCCTAATCGTTAGAGCGCAGGCCTCGCGTACACGAGATCGAGAGTTCGGTTCCCGGTCGAGTCAAACCAATGACCTTAAAATTTAAACTTGTCGCTTCCAAGCCTTGCCCTCGGCATTAATAGGATGTCAGGATAATGTGCCTGAGTGGGATATCGGGTCATGGTGCCGGTGGCCTAATTTTCCAGTGGGGCAGCACTATAAAGTCACCATGAGTGTGCACTGTCACAAGTCGGGGCCCATCCTGAGATGACCTTATATTTTGCGAGGACGTAAAACAACAACAAACAAACTACGTCGACTGTCACCTGAGAGTGTAGTCAGTTGTCTTGAGAGCACAAAGCAGAAACCCACTTCGAGACCCACTCCATTATTTCCCTGCTTTTTGTCGTCTGTTTAGTGGGTCAGCGTTTCCTTGGCAACCCATTGCTAGCGTCTACTAACCAGGTTGGAGAGCTTACCTCGTTCGGATTATGCCGGTCATCTTAGGTCTGCTTCAATTTACAAGGTGAGATTTGATATAGGATAATGTAGTGAAATGACATAAATGACCATGGAACAATGAGTTTGGGCTAGTTTTACTATTGGAACATATCACAGGAAAGGAAAAAAATATTATTAAGATCCCTGATTAGGGTCAGGATACTTAGTTTGGGAACTAATTTGTAAAACAACATTTAAATATGAGTGCTTAATCATAAGTTAATGGTTATGGACCAGGGCCCGTATGCAGGAGTCAGTGTTAGGGAGGTTTGGTGTTAGAGCCTATTACCGTTTAGCTATCTCCGAGCCGGGGAACTGTGTCAAGTGGTATGCAGGAGTGCATAACACTTTCATTATAGCTAAACGTGAATTTATTTATAGATTTGGGAAATCCCTCTGCATTTGTAGCCATATATTAGGCTCAAATCTACTGAATGCGATCATATTTAACAGAATTACATACGCAATAAGTGAAATTTGATCAATTTAATCCTAAATCCGAACCCTCCTTAAGGCTACAGCCGTATTGGCGGCGATATTAATAGTTCTATTTTCGAATCGGCGAACGTACAGTAAACAAACCGCCGCTGCCGCCAGTATGGCAAGGGAGGTCGATGCGGCGGCGGCGGCGATTTGTTTACTTTACGTTCGTCGATTCGAAAATATAACTAGTAATATCGCCGCCAATGCGGCTGTAGCCTTAAGGAGGGTTCGAATTTAGGGTTAATTTGAATAAATTTCACTTATTGCGTATCTAATTCTGTTAAATATGACAGCATTGAATAGATTTGGGTCTAATAAACTCGCTAAACCTGATATTTTTTAGGGTTAAGGTAACACCGGTTAAGCCTTTGGTGTTAGGCCTAATACTGACTCGTGCATACCATTTTTTCGCCGCTAAACCGGAATTCCCGCCAAACACCGTTTTTTCCTCCCTAACACTGACTCCTGCATACGGCCCCTGGTGTCCTGTGTTAGTTACTGTTTTGGTATAACCAAACAACCACATCACAATTGCGGTACCTCCTGTCAGCCATGGATGTATATGCTGGTCAGTGGCAAACTCTGTGTGACTGCCCCTGAAACCCACACCCACACACCAACACACACCCACACCCACACCCTTTACACCACTTCAAATGCAGTGGCCAGCTTACTGGTGGTGTGGGTTAGTTCAGAGAGGAAGAACAGTGGATATGCCAGATCAGGTTTATTAGATGTATTAGTACCTATATTTGTTATCAATTATTATTATTGTCACTATTATTATTATCATTATAATTATTGTCATTATAATGATAGTCATTTATATCATTCTTATTAATGTCAGTGTTAATGACGCCCCTGCCCTGCAGAGTTGTAAACCACTGCCTTGTGGTACAGGTTCTTGACAGAACCGAAGGCTAAGGGAGCAAACCCTAAACAGAAAACCATGTCACTGTGGCAGCATTAAGGGCGGTTGATGTATGGAACTCCCAACATCTCCCGACCAGCCACTGCAGGGACAAATAGTTTTGCGCCTGTCTTGACATGTTCTTGCCAGTGTGAAACCTCTATTTGCTCCCTGAGAGAGTGCTGCTGGTAACTTGCAAAAGCCAGCAGCACTTCAACACTTTTGCAGGCAGCTTTCATGAAATGTATACCATCAAGAGAAACCTGAAGCTGAGAGACATTAAGACCGACTCATGGACATCACTCTCACAGAGGAGAGCTAAATGGAGAGCGGCAGTCATGTAATGAAAGCAGTCTTTGTCGCATCCCGACCGACAGCATGATGATGATGATGAATGAAATTATTATCATTATTATAGAATGTTCGGATGAAGATGGTTCGATCCGCTCGGCTCTGGGAAGGGAAACGGAGTTCACCCTGCATGGCCTCCGTAGGGTGCTGCCCAGCCATGTCAAGGGTCAGGCCTGACACTGCACCGTATCATCTCCGCAGGAATCTGTAAATGCATATCTGAAAGCTGTTCACATCAGTGTGGCCCCTACAGCGCTCGGATGGTTGTTTGGTTGAGCGCTGCCAACCTGCCATAATGACCCCATGTTAGATTGTTACTGTATATGAATACTATGACTGTTTTACATTATATATTCCAGGTCATTAATATCTGTGATCAGTAAACCTGATTACTGTAGCCTATATGGTAACTTCGAGTAGCATTTAAGAGGCCCTGATGCCGACTCGCTCAGATCATTATATACTGAACTGCTAGAATACTGCAAGTTGCTGTTTTTGCTAGTCTTTCTGATTACTGCGTAAGAAGGCCCTGTCGCCATACCGATTACTGGATGCTCACTGAGCTGGTTTTATTTGTTATTTCAGATGAATAAATCTGATTTTCAAACTATATTGATGTGTTCTTGTGTGTCTCGTTAAGTGAATTATTATTGGCATTATTATTATTGGCATTATTATTGTTATTATTGACATTATATTGTCAGTATTATTATTATTAAAATTATTGTCATTATAATTGGCATTATTATTATCGTTATTATTACCGTATTATTTGCATCATTGGCATAATACATATATGTGCATATGCATACACTTACAATACTCGAACGGACGGGGCTGCCCTCTGTGGAAGATCTTCTGATCAAAAAGAATCTCCGGTGGGCTGGACACCTCATAAGGATGTCATCAGACAGGGTACCAAAGCAGATCCTCTATTCTCAACTGTCTTCTGGTTACAGAAAGAGAGGGCGCCCTCATCTCCGGTTCAAGGATACCATCAAGAGAAACCTGAAGCTGAGAGACATTAAGACCGTCTCATGGACGCAACTCTCACAGCAGAGAGCTAAATGGAGAGCGGCAGTCAAGTAATGAGAGCAGTCTTTGTCGCATCACAACCGAGAGCATGATGATGATGATGAATTGTTATTGATATAGGTCGGGATTAATTATAATGGTGAGTGTGTGCCAATATTAATAATAATGTCAATAATAATGATATTAATAATGATAATAATGACAATAATAATGACATTGATAATGACATTGATAATGACATTGATAATGACATTGATAATGACAGTGATAATGACATTGATAATGGCATTGATAATGGCATTGATAATGACATCGATAACGACATCAATAACGACATTAATAACGACATTAATAGCGACATTAATAACGACATTAATAACGACATAATAACGACATTAATAACGACATAATAACGACATTAATAACGACATTAATAACGACATTAATAACGACATTGATAACGACATTGATAACGACATTAATAACGACATTAATAACGACATTAATAACGACATTAATAACGACATTAATAACGACATTAATAACGACATTAATAACGACATTAATAACGACATTAATAACGACATTAATAACGACATTAATAACGACATTAATAATGTCCGGTCGCCCTCCCAGCCCCCTTGTACCCCCTACCTCCTACCCCCCTCTCTCCCCTCCCGCTTTCCTACGGCGGCTGGTGCTTGCTTGGTGGGGTGGCGAGGGGGGCAGGGGGCGGCAACGCACGGGGGAGAGGCGGGTGCATCCCGCCCGGCCGCAGGGGTGGGGCCCGGGGAGGGGGGAGCGTGCAAGGGGAGCATGGCAATAATAACGCCAATAATAATGCTAATAATAATGCCAATAATAATGCCAATAATAATGCCAATAATAATGCCAATAAAAATAATGACGATGATATTAATTTATATTAATATTGACATTAATAAGTATGACATATATAATTATATTAATAATGACAATAATATAAATAATAATGCTAATAACAATGTCAATAATAATTGATAAAAATATCAATACTAATACAGCTATTAAACCTAATCTGGCATTTTCACTGCCCCCCCCCCTATCTGAACTAACCCCCAACCCCCAGTAAGCTGGCCACTGCATATGATGGGGTTTAATAGGGTGTTGTGGGGGGGGGGGGGGGGTCACACATGGTTTGCCACTGGCCTACATATACACCCATGGCTGACTGGAGGTACCGCTATTGTGATGTGCTTGTTTGGTTATAGCAACACAGTAACTAACACAGGGAACCTGGTCCATAACCATTAACTTATGATTAAGCACTAATATTTAAATGTTATATTATAAAAGTTATTTCCCCAACTAAATATCCTGGCACTAACCAGGGATCTGAATATAACTGTTAGCTTTCCTGTGATATGTTCCAATAGCAAAACTATCCTAAACGCACTGTGCCACAGGCATATATCTCATTTCACTACCTAATCTTATATCAAATTCTACCTTTGTAAATCAATCGGACATCCAATAAACCCCGCAGCCCAAACGAGGTAAGCTCTCCAACCTGCTAAGTGCAATGCTGCGTTTGGATTAGCCCCGTGGAGAGTTTTATTTTGGTATCCTTACATGATTATTTTCGCGGGCAGATTGAGGGCGCGTGGCCTGACAAGTTAATTCGTGCACAGACAGGTGGCGCCACAATCAGTGTGAGGTTGTAAGAGGATGCTAGTCGATGACCAATAATATTAATAAGGACACTGGCACCGTAGATGACTGAGGCTGGAGAATAAAATAACTGGAGTGGAAGGCTTCCGATTAATTATACTCGCATAATGCATACATGTACATGTACATGTTGTTTGTTTGTTAGGGTTTTACACCCTAGCAACACCTATGGTCATATTAGGATGGATACCACCTTGTCACATTGCGCACTCATGGCGACTTTATAGTGCTGCCCCACTGAGTTGATTGGTTGTTGCAGTCGTATGTCCTGGCTACAGCTATGGTCATATTAGGATAGGTACCGCCTTGTGACAGTCAACACTCATGGCGAATTAATAGTGCTGCCCACTGGGAGATCAGTCTCACGGCATCATGATCCAATATCCCACTGTCACCTTATCCTGACACTGAGCTAACCAGCACTTGCCCTATCCTAATAATGACCAGCGCCTGGCTAGGTAGCGAGGAGTATCAATTTTGTAAGTCATTGGTTTGACTGGGCTGGGTTTTCTAACCCACGACCTCCCACACAGGAAGCTAGCCAGCCCTCTTACCAATTCGGCCATCCGGTCCGGAGACCAGGCCGCCAGTCCCATGACCTAATTAAAATAACGCGTTGACCCATTTCAAATCACCGCGCCTACATCGCTAGGGAAGCACTGTAACGTATGGCTACATCTTCCATTCGATAAGAAAGTGAGCCACTTCCGGTAGCCAATTAGTTCCCATTCACGCCGCTAGGGGGGAGGGTGCGTGCTCTATTCACAGGGTCAGATATATCTAGCTTTCCCAGACAATAGTTATCGCCTGGTGCCGGTGGGGTATCGATCAGACTGGAGACTGTGCCTGCTATTTGCTGGGGATTTACATCCCAGCAACATACGAGGCGCCGGACACGGTGGCCTATTCGGTAGAGCGCAGGCTTCCCGTGCGAAAAGTCGGGAGTTTGAACCCCAGTTGGGTCAATCCAATGATTTATCAAATTGATACTTGTCGCTACCTACTCTGGTGCTCGGCATTACTAGGATAGGACAAGGACTGGTTAGCACAGTATCAGGATAATATGACCGTGTGGGATATCGGGTCATAGTGCCAGCGGCATGGTCTCCCAGTAGGGCAGACCTATAAAGTTGCCATGGATACACACTCTCATAGGTCAGTCATCATCATCATGCTGTCGGTCGCGATGCGACAAAGACTGCTATCATTACTTGACTGCCCCTCTCCATTTAGCTCTCTGCTGTGAGAGTTGCATCCATGAGTCGGTCTTAATGTCTCTCAGCTTCAGGTTTCTCAGTACCCGTCCTGATATAACCTTAGATGTTCCTAGAACAACAACAAACATGTAAGTCCATATTAGGATGGGCATCGACTTGTGACAGTGCGCACTCATGCGATTTTCATAGTGCTTCCGCCACTGGGAGACCAGGTGCACACACCACGACCTGATATCCCACTCAGTCACATTATCCTGATACTGAGCCAACCAGTCCTTGTCCTAGTCTAGTAACGCGGACGACCAGACGGGATGGCCGAATGAGTTAGAGCGTCCATCTCCCGTGTTGGTAGATTGTATGGTCGAACCCTGGTCGAGTCAAACCAATGACTTAAAAATGTATACTTGTTGCTTCCTAGCCTGGCACTCAGCATTATTAGGATAGGGCAGGGAGTGGTTGGCTCAGTGTCAGGATAATGTGACTGAGTGCGATATCAGGTTATTGTGCTGGCAGCCTGGCCTTCCGGTGGGGCAGCATTATAAAGTTGCCATGGGTGCGCACTGTCACAAGTCGGTAACTGTCCTGATATGACCTTAGATGTTGCTAGGATGTAAAACAACAACAACAAACAAAATTAACGCCGAGTGCCATGCTAGGTCACGGCAAGTATTAATTTAGTAAATCATGGCTTTGACTCGGTTGGAGATTGATTCCCACGACCTCCCGGACAGGAAAGGAGCACCCTGCCGACTTAGCCATCCCGGTTAGTAGTTTGTTGTTTGGAACTACTCCAGCCTTTTTTTATTCTTACATTTTTTTTAATTGGACATTAGTTGATGAAACAATGGAAATTTCAAATAAATTCGGCTGATTCTGAGTAAGGTAAGTAGAGAAGATGGTAAATTGTGTACTTGAGTTTAGGTGACAAAAGTCAGCGATGAAATGACCCTTTTGGGGTGGGCTTTTTTTTTGGGGGGGGGGGGTTGTGATGGTTTTTCGTTGGTTTTATTTGCATGTTTTAATACCGACCCACCCACGGGGAGGCTTAAGACTAACGCATATATACATATATACATAAACAATATATACATAAACAATACTCCTACCCATAGGACAGGATTTCGTCAAAATCCAGCAACGGAAACGGAAATAGGCCTCTATGGGCGCTGCCATTTGTAAAATTGTATCTCTGAATAACAGAATCCAGCAAACGGAAACAGAAATCGCTTGTCGAACTTCGGTCAGCAGCCAGCAGGGTGGACGATAGATAAAAGATTCACCCGGTACTTGTAGTACACGGGTGAAGACCAGCCCTATATAAATACGGAGGAAAATAGCATTAATATGGAAGTGAGGCTCCAGTATGGAAGTGAGGCTCGAGTATGTGGCTCCAGTATCAAATGCATACTTCTATAGGCACAGAGTTGGTGAAATGGGCGAGAATGCAAAAAGACAAGATGGCGGCCGCAGAACGCCGTCGATTTCACTTTTAAATCTTATTAAACTAGATATTATATTATATTTTTCAACTCAAAGGTAGCGGGTAAATAATAAGACATATGTAAAGAATAAATGTTGCTTCTTAGATTGTAAAATTAGGCTCTCAATTCTTTGACCCGCATTTTCGCCAGCTTTTACATAAGGCTGGTTTGCACCCCTACTGCAGCAGTAAGGGGTGAATCTTGTATCTAGGTGGACGACAGCTATTGGTTAATAATATATCAAAACAAATGCCCACTGCCATAGAATTTGTCAATATGTGCAGTTCAAAACTTAGAGTTTATTCAAAATTAAAAGAAATAAATAACAATTTGGAATAAACATGGATGCACAATTGAAATATTAATAGTTTAGCCTGCGGAAACGTCTCGAAACGACGGCCGTATTCGGGTCAGCCGAGTTGATAGAATTTCAAATCGAACACCGCGAGTGGAGTAAAAAAAAAAGCATAATTTTAATGCTTTGCTGTAGTTATATCGGTGGGTCGGTCCTAAGCATTGCTTATTCATATTAGTTGATTAAATAGCGGAAATTTTATTTGGGACAATAATATTGCTTTTCTTCAATCCACTTACTCCTCCCCCTATCCTAGCAATGCTAAGGGTCAGGGCCAGGTAGCGATAAGTATCAATTTTCAAGTCATCAGTTTGAATCGACCAGGGTTCCAGCCCACAGGTTAAAATCTCATGACCTACCAAAATGGAGACGGACGCTCAACTCATTCAGCCATCCCATCTAGATAGCAAAACACAGTTCCAAGAAACAAGATGGCGGCTTTCCTGTCGATTCAATCGGCTTAAGCCTTCATTTCTTAGATAGGCTCGCTGCCGCAAACAAGGCACTTCAAGAATTGACTACTTTCTTTATATTTTAAGAATTGTTATTCACAGTGGTAATTAATTTCAAGCGATATCTTTTTCATTAATGTGTTCTTATACTATTTATTTTCAATTTTATGTGAGCATATTATATACCTATTGTTTTCAGAATTATTGTTATTTCTTTATTGCGATTTCACGATTACATATATAATTAATTATAAGTGAGCTTTTGCTTTATTTCTACTAGCGAGTCAATTCTTAGGTTAAAAATGTATATTCTTCTAGTGCAATGTCATGGCGACTTGAACGCGTCGCCTTCTTTCCAGCAGCATGTCAATTCTTAGGTTAAAAATGATATTCTTCTAGTGCAACGTCATGGTGACCTGACCGTGTCGCATTCTATCAGCGCATCAATTCTTAGGTTAAAGATTTATATTCTTCTACTGTTCTAGTGCAACGTCATGGTGACTTGACCCCGACGCATTCTATCAGCGCATCAATTCTTAGGTTAAAAATTTATATTCTTCTAGTGCAACCTCATGGCGATTGACCGCGTCGCATTCTATCATCACGTCAATTCTTAGGTTAAAAATCGATATTCTTCTAGTGCAACGCCATGGCGACTTGAACACATTCTTGGTAACTGCCATCATGTGAATCTCCAAGCAGTATCTATGTCATTCCATATATATGTATTAGGCTACAAGACATCGGGGAGGAGAGTGTATTTGATTGTTGTTTGTTTTAAAGTTGCATAGTCCGATGAAAAGATCAAATTTTCAAAAGTAAAACAATTATCTAGATTTGATTCTACATATCTAACTTAGATACTGGTGCACTTATTAAGCATTTTTCATCACATATATGTCAGTTTAATAGAAATAGAACATGTTACTGCAAAAGCCTATGGTGTCAGAATTTTGGCAAGCTTGCCAAAATTAATTTAGCATGTTTGCACTTCAAATATATCAAAAGTCAGCCATTTAAAATAAAAGTTACCGCAAACTAAAGTAATGTAGATTTATATTGATCAACCAAATATATTTATCTCAGAAAACTTACAGAAACTCAAAACCATCGGAGTATGCAGCTTTAAGTTTCCACTCCAGTAAACCTGCGCATGCGTTGTCGGTGTCACAACTTGTTTAAAGCCGCATAGTCCAATGAAAGCATCACATTTTCTAAACCAAAATATATATCTAATTTCCATTCCACATATCCAATTTTGATCCCGGTGCAATTATTGAAGCTACATAGTCCGATGAAAACATAAAATTATCAAAACCAAAATAGTGATCCATAGCAAAGACCCTATAATACTAAGATGGCTCACTCAGCCTGTACTGTATAATCAAAATGATCAAACCCACCACCTGGTGCGCTGGCTGTTCTCTTGGTTAAACAGTTGCTATATTATATGTATACATGTATATATGAATGTGAAAGATGTGTGATGATGGCGATGATGGTGATGATGATGTGTATTTGTTCATAGCAATTTTATATTGATGTGTATTCATACTTACCTATATCATGTATAATATAACTGTATGTGTTTACATGTGAAACACCAACCAGCAGCCAGGCTGATCAAACCCACCACAAGGTGGCACTGCGAAATTTACATTACCATGGGAGAGATAGGGAGTGAGCCGTCTTAGTATTATAGGGTCTTTGTCTATAGTCTGGCAGCCATTGGGGAGGGGGGGGGAAACCTTGTTTTGTCTGATACAGATTTTTTTTTTCTCTGCTGATAATTCATGTCTGCCCCCCCCCCCTCCCCCCCTTAACAACATCCAGATGGGTGTGGAGCTCTCACCCGTGAGCAATTTTCATAAAACTGGAAAATCCAATATGGCCGCCATCACGATTTGGTCATTGTTGAAAATATGATATCGCCTGAAGTAATAGAGCTGAGCGCATCACCGACTATCGGCCCCATTCGCCGTACAATTTTGGCCAAGTAAATAAAAACGGCGAAATTTTGCTTAAGTCAATAAAAAAGGTACGCTGATAGTGTTTGGCCAGCCAGAATCATTTTTCTCAACCAATCACATATTGTCTCGTCTTTATTGAGATTCAAATAATATTATAAATAAGGTTGGTTTCACAGTAAAACTAACAAACACTACCCATCATCCGGAAAAGCTGGCGGTAAGAGGACTGCGCTATATATATATATATATATATATATATATATATATATATATATATATATATAGCATATACACCTATATATATACTATATATATGTATAGTGTATATATATATATATATATATATATATATATGTATATATATATGTCGTGGGGGTGATGAAAATGGGAAATATTGCGCCTAGAGCAGGACTCGAACCCACATCTTTTTGCATTCCAGGCCAGTGTGCCAACCATTACACAACCTAGGCCCCTTGATGTCACCACACTACCCACACCTACCTGTCTATGCGGCTCCTTGCCTGAGAGGTCAGTGCAGACTACTACATATATAGTACATATACATTATATATAATGTATATATACTCATCATCATCATCATGCTGTCGGTCGCGATGCGACAAAGACTGCTTTCATTACTTGACTGCCGCTCTCCATTTGTACATTTCATGAAAGCTGCCTGCAAAAGTGATGAAGTGCTGCTGGCTTTTGCAAGTTACCAGCGGCACTCTCTCGGGGAGCAAATAGAGGTTTCACACCGGCAAGAACATGTCAAGACAGGCGCAAATCTATTTGTCCCTGCAGTGGCTGGTCGGGAGATGTTGGGAGTTCCATACATCAACCGCCCTTAATGCTGCCACAGTGACATGGTTTTCTGTTTAGGGTTTGCTCCCTTAGCCTTCGGTTCTGTCAAGGACCTGTACCACAAGGCAGTGGTTTAGAACTCTGCAAGGCAGGGGCGTCAAACTCCCTCTCCCTCCCATCCCTCTCCCTCCCCATCCCCTCCCTCTCCCCCACCCCCTCTCTCTCCCCCATCCCCTCCCTTGAGAGAGAGAGGGAGGAAGAGAGGGAGAGGGAGCAGGAAGGAGGAGAGAGACGGGTTGAAGAGGGAGAAGGAGGGAGAAGGAGGGGGAATGGGGGAGAAGGAGAAAGACAGGGAGGGAGAGTGAGGGAGGTGTGACGATGATAGGCGTGAACATACACGGTGAGGTGTGAACAATGCCTGTTGTGTATGCCGTGTGATCGGTGGTGTGGGGCGGGGATGTGGGAGGTAGAGGGAGGAGATGGGGGAGGGAGAGGGAAGGGATGGGGGGAGAGGGAGGGGATGGGGAGGGAGAGGGAGGGGATGGGGGAGGGAGAGGGAGGGGATGGGGAGGGAGAGGGATGGGAGGGAGAGGGAGGGGATGGGAGAGGGAGGGGTGGAAGAGGGAGGGGATGGGGGAGAGAGAGGGGGTGGGGGGAGAGGGAGGGGATGGGGAGGGAGAGGGATGGGAGGGAGAGGGAGGTATGCAGGTATAGCAGGTATACTACATATACTATATATAGTATATATAGTTTCTGCTATATATAGTATATATATAGTACATATATATAGTATATTATCAAATCTGACCATCCAAGTAGGTCTGGAGGTGGTAGTGACCAGACACAGCTGGTATCAGGGTGGTCAGGAGCCACTCACAGGTGGCACCATAGTGGCAGAAGCATGAATATTTAGTTTCCTGACATCCCTCCCACCCAAAGTGTACCGCTTAAGGGACCACTTACTGCGTCTCTGTCGTGAGGCACTGCTGTCGCTCCTCGATCTACGGTGTGACGTTGCATCCTCCCTCGGTCTTCTGCGCGATCGTCCGAAATCCGAGTAACCAGATGTCAGAGCTTCCCGCAACGATTCCAACTTCTGTGGCTGATCTTCCATTTTGGCGGGAACTGTCTTGCTTTCAAATCCGCCATGTTGGATTTCGTGAGCCCTTCGAATTTGGGCCTCCCGCTCCGCCCTCAGGTTCAATAACCGCTCCTCTAGCCTCCTTAGTTTCAGAGCCCTCTCAAGACTATCGATCTCCTCTTGCGCCCTTCTCTCCTTCTCGGTGATCGACAGTTCCGCCATTGCTGATTCACCCACGCTCTCCGTCTCCTTTGCCATCCTTCCCGCTATACTCCTAGTAGTCCTCCCTGTATGTGACTTATTCAAGTCCTTATTGCTCACACAGCTCTCCATATCTCCTTGGTCGTGCTTTTCCCCACAATCCGTGCAATAGACCATCTCTCTCTCCCACAATCCGAGCCCTCAGACTCTCGATCCGAAAATTTCCGAGTCCTTCCTGTTGACTGCACAGCTGGTGCGATCCTCACACAGAGTTCATAGTTCAATCCGGAGCAAACATTAGACAGAGTCTACATAGTCTCTTCACACAATTGTGTCTAGTCCGTATACATATATATAATCCGAGGTCAGAGGTCAGACCGGATCATGACCGATGATGTCAGGGCCGCGTTCAGGGTCCGTCTCAGAGGCCCCTCGGCGATGTCTCGGCGATGCTTTTTGGTCTATTTGCGTTCAGGGTCCGTCTCGGCGACGTCTTGGCGACGCCTCCCTTTTCAGGTTGGAGACAAAAAGCGCCTCGAAAATGGCCGCCGCCTGCAGTGGTTTCATCCAATCAGAGCGCAGCATTTCGATTGCAAATGGCCACCGCCTATGGGGGCGGCCATTTTCGAGGTGACCAACTGCTATTTTTGTTCAGACTAGCCTGACGTCACGGGCGCCTCCGAGGCGCCTCCGAGACGGACCCTGAACGCGGCCCTGGTCTAGGAGTGTTCAATAAACAATTACATTACATCGCTCACTGTGTCAACACATCTTTACACCTTGGAATTAGGCTCCCAACAGATATTAATGTCACCCGGCAGTTTCTAATATATATCCACACAATTATATTTATTAATATATATGCAAGCTCAAATCAGGGCGACTCCAACTACGATCCATCCTGTAGGAGATCCGTCCAGTTTGAAATTTCCGCGCCGAATCTGCCGAGATTCATGACGACAAACATAACCAGTGTTCATATATATGGGTCGTTCTCAGAAGTTGTGTAGCAATAGTGTGACATCAGTACCACAAAATCAAAATGCTGTCAAAGTCCTATAAACAAGCTTCCTCAATGTGTATGTCCTTTTGCATCATATGCGTGAGATATAGTTTAGCGTCTCTGAAGTTGCCATTTTCAAACTACGATGTATATATACACTGTTCCACATCAGGGCGATTCTCTGGCCCGACCTACATAAACTCTAACACGTACGTATACATTGTATTATATAAGTGCTAACATACCGTGTCATGCGAGTAGCAAAGCTGCGAGAATCGTTACGCCAAACAACCGCTAACGACCAATCCAAGTTAGCTTGCAGGTCTGTTCAGTTTGAAATCTTGGCCACCTAGGGCAGTCCCGGGCTCGCAGGGGAAGGGCATTGATTGGACAATATCGAGATATCCATAACGAGCCCAAAAATGCAGGATAATTAATTATTAATCGATCGATAATATTAATAATAAAATGATTTACTTCCGGCCTTTATATACGCAAAATATATTATACTCCTTATATATATATATAGTATATTATCAAATCTGACCATCCGAGCAGGTCTGGAGGCGGTAGTGACCAGACACAGCTGGTATCAGTGTTTCCAGGAGCCACTCACAGGTGGCACCATAGTGGCAGAAGCGGGAACTAACTCATATGACAGTAGGATAGAAGGTAATAACTAATATATAGAAGAGAACTGAAAAGCGGTAGTGTCCTTGTTTATATTCCCATCATAGATTATAGAGCACATATATATATCGGGTGACCTTAGAACACAAGCTCGACACCGGATACCCCAACTCCCAACCCACCCCTGCACACACACACACATTAGGGCTTAGTGTGTGAGTGGGTGTGTAAAGGAGGAGGGAGTGGTATTGCATGGCTCAAACAGAATCGAGACACAACATAACAAATTGGTCACGTGGTCAGGTCACGTGGGCCAAAAGCAGAGAGGAGTAATTAATCCCCGGTTCCGGTTCTCGCTGGCAATCTCTGCCATTTGTAGGAGAGCTCCTATACGTTGGGAACACAGATAGATGCGAACTCAGGGAGGACAAAGCAATGGGTTGATGAAGCGGTAATATCCCTAGGACACGTTACAAATGGAAGCCACTGGGTTCGACTCCTGTTTCCAAAGCATCTTTCCATGGCACCTTTTTATTTGTCTTTCCTTTTTTGTCTTTCCTTTTTTTTGCCTTTCCTTTCTTTTGTCTTTCCTTTTTTTTGTTTTTTCCTTTTTTTGTGTTTCCTTTTTTGTGTTTCCTTTTTTTGGTGTTTCCTTTTTTGTGTGTTTCCTTTTTTGTCTTTCATTTTTCTGTCTTTCCTTTTGTCTTTCTTTTTTTTTGTCTTTCCTTTTTTAGTCTTTCCTTTTTTTTGTCTTTCCTTTTTTTGTCTTTCCTTTTTTTGTCTTTTCTTTTTTTTAAATGACCGCACGCGGTGGCCAAATCGGTCAAAGCACTTGCTTCCAATGCAGAAGGGTCGGGCATTAGCTTACATCCTAGCTGAGTCCAAACCAATGACTTATAGAATTGATCGTGGTCGTTGCCTAGCCCGGGTCTCGGCATTACTGCTACTAGGTTATTAAGGCAAATACTGGTTAGCTCAGTATCAGGATGACGTGCCTGATAAATAATAAATAATAACAAATATAAATAAATAATAAATAAATGAGAAATGAATAAATAAATACTGAATGAATAAATAAATAATAAATAAATGATAAAAAGTTTAAAGAAAAGAACAAATACAATAATAAATCAATTATAAATAGTAAATAAATAATTAATAAATGATTAATAGTAATCAATTTAAAAAGAATTAAATATATAAATCAATAATAAAGCAATTAATAATAATTAATAAATCAATAATAAATCAATCAATAATAAATGAAATTATAAATATAAATATATATATATATATATCTTTAATATTGATTTATTATTATATATGTAGTATATATACATACAGGCTTGAATTATTCACAGTCTATCAGGACAGCACAACATCGGGACAAGTGGAGAACCATTGCATCCAACCCTTGACTAGAGGATGGAACTATTGATTGATTGATTGATATATACATACAAGTAATTACACCATGCGAGCCGTTTCAAGTCACATTGCGTCGGGTTTTTGTTTTAATGGGTCGATGAATCTTTAGCTAAATGGGCCGAAGCTGGTGGTTCACGCTCACTAATAATAGCGTGTTTTTATTGAGGGAGGTCTGCCACTTTGTTCCACATGTACTCCCGACAGCAGCGCTGAGGCATGTAATCCAGCTCCAGCAGCTCCAGCAGCTCCAGCAGCTCCAGCAGCTCCAGCAGCTCCAGCAGCTCCAGCAGCTCCAGCAGCTCCGGCCTCAGCACAACAACTGAACCCAACAAGTCACCAGACGCCAACATCAAAGCCGCACAGTGCAATGAACGCCCCCAATTATCTAACCAAAAATACCTAAAGCTAAAGTGCCTGTCACATCTTACCGGATTGAGCAATGGACATAAACCGGACAAAGAATTTTCTAGTCCGGTGGTGTTCGGTATCAAAATGTACCGAAATGTGTCGAAATGTTGCGCTTTCGGGTCGAAGGTGGCCGGACAAAACGGATGCTAAACAGACAAGGAACGTACATTAATGAATAGCCAACGGACCAGAACCGGACCAGAACTGGACAATACCAGATAAGAACCGAATGTCAAACGGACACGTACCGGACTGTTAATGGGCGCGCTGAAAAAAACACAAAAAAAACGACGGACCGAATTCCCGCAACACCATAAACAGCCTATTCAGGAAGCAAACCGGAGATGTAACGGTTAGGTCCCAGACATGAAACGGACAAAACAGACTTAAACTGGACACCAACCGTACACGTCCGTCCGGTGGTGTCCGGTACAAGTTTTGTGCATGTTCAAAACTTGACACTGTACACACCGGACACCACTGGACAGAGAACGGACACATCGGACGCGTACCGTATATAAACCGGACATTGACGTATTTCACCGGACAGTGTCTGTTTTCTATCCGTATCCCCAGTCCGATAAGGTGTGACTGAGCCTTTAGATTCCATATATATACGGTTTGCGAATGTGAATGTGAATATGAATGCGAATGCAAATGCGAATGTGACAAAAAATGGAAAAGTATGTAAATGCACAGTTGATTGAGTGATTGATTGGTGGTTTCTTTACGCCGTTTCGGCAACATAGGCCATATTCACAGTGAGGATTGTTTGTTTTTTATTCAACCATCTCTTTTACATGTAATCCAAAAGCATAAATCAATTATGAGCCAATAGAGACTTGTAAGCTTAAAGTGGCTGTCACACCTGGCCGGATTGAGCAACAGACAGAATTGTCTAGTCCGGTGGTGATAAGTATCAAAATGTATTAAAATGTGTCAAAATGTTGCGCTATCGAGTCAATGGCCGCTGGACGAAAGGACATGAAAAGGACATGAAACGGACATGAAACGGACATGAATGGATAGCCAATGGACGAAATGAACTCAAACTGGACAAGAACCGTAGACGTCAGTCCAGCGGCATCCGTTCCTAGTTTTGTGCATGTTCAAAACTTGTATGGACACAAAACGGACTTTGTTTGGTTTATGTCAGTTTCCCCCAATCCAGTGAGGTGCGACAGGGTGTAGAATGGCTAAAACTCAATAATGTGGTTGTGTAGGCAGGCTATAGTGAAATCAATACAGACAAAGAGAAAGGAAGAGTATAAAGTGTGAAAGAAGAGAGAGAGTCAAGCCCTCTGGTTTATTATTTATATGGTACATGGGTTCATTGTAAAGTATCACCCCACCCTTTTCCCCCAATGGGAAACAAGCATTCTTGGCTCTACCAATAGGGATCCAGCATTCCTGGTCCCCATGGTTACCAGTAGTCTTCCCACCTGAGTGTGGTGATCATAACTAGCAGAGGGGGGAGGGGGTAGGCTCTGAGTGCCCCTTACACACAGACCTGCCAGCACCACTATGTCTATTTACATCTCACTCAGGCACCACCAGCACCTACATATACACATACATGCACCTGTTTACATATACCCGATCAGTAATATAACATTTGCATTCCCCCACCAATGCATGATATCGGAATATTTTACAAGGGCCTTAAAAG
This sequence comes from Branchipolynoe longqiensis, assembly GCA_030323885.1. Classification (NCBI taxonomy): domain Eukaryota; kingdom Metazoa; phylum Annelida; class Polychaeta; order Phyllodocida; family Polynoidae; genus Branchipolynoe; species Branchipolynoe longqiensis. Next base: position 39,315,315 of record CM059200.1, read on the forward strand.
CTCCCTATCATATCATTTGTGGTCAAGGTAAATACAATTCTAGATAAAACATATTAAAAGTAAAAGGTTTTAAGATTATTAATTGATCAAATATACACTATATAGCATATGAGATGGTTAAACGCACAGTGGTGATTCCATATGTCTGGTTGCGAATGTGAATGTGAATGTGAAGGTGAATGCGTTGACGGCAAAGTGGATCACTCAATGGACCAATCTGTGCAAATGCGAATGTGAATGGCATGGGGGAGAGGGACGTAGCTCAGGCAGTAGAGTGTCCACCTGTGAAGGTGTCAGTCATCAGATCGAACCTGTTCAGTGGACCCATTTGCAGTTTGGGCTATTTTCCATTCTAACCAGTGGTCCACAAGTGGTTCATCAAAGGCTGTGGTATGTGCTGTCCTGTCTGTGGGAAAGTGCATGTAAAAGACCCCTTGCTGCTTATCGGAAAGAATAGCATATATGTGGTGGCAGTAGGTTTCCTCCATAGAAATATATCAGAATGACCAGTTTGAAGTCCAATAGCCAATGATAAAATCAATGTGCTCTAGAGGCATCGTTAAAGAAAATAAGCTTTCCTTTTTACGAATGGCGGCTTTAGGCTGTATAGTCCAATGAATTTGATGCATTGACCGATTTAGCTATGCAATGATCCGCACATAACTGGTGCTCATCTTATTGAAAACGGCAACTGGGCGCGGTCGACGAATTGGTAGAGCATGGGCCTTGCGTGTGGTAGATTGGGACTTCGGTGCCCGGTCGAGTCAAACCAATGACTTATAAAATCGATACTTGTCGCTTCCTCACCTGGTGCTCGGCATTAATCGGATAGTGCAAGGACTGGTTAGCTCAGTGTCAGGATAATGAGACTGAGTGGGATATTGGGTCATGGTGCCTGCAGCCTGATTTCCCAGTGGGGCAGCACTATAAAGTCACCATGAATGCACACTGTCACAAGTCGGTAGCTGTCCTGATATGACCTTAGATGTTGCCAGGACGTAAAACTCCAACAACCAACCAACCAACTTACTTCAAACGGCACCCAATTTTAATACTTTGCGTGACAAGGTGCTACATGATAGTTATAATGTTAGTTGGCGATGTGCCAAGTTAAAGGTCAGTTTAAAAAAATAAATCAAATTTAACAAATAAGAACAGAGAAGGAGGGGGAAAAAAGGCAAGACGATTTGGCTGCAAAGCCTTTTAGTCAGAACAATCATCAGTTTATATGCGTCCTTTGTGGCTTTTGTGTGGATTTACAAAAAAAAGCAAACTGTACTTGGATTTCTTTGAAGCTTATTTGTGACGCAGAGAACTTGACTCCACTCAACGTGAGCACGCACCTGTCTTAGGGTAGACGCACACTAAGTATCTAATGGCGCTGCCAACACATGGACTAGCGGTTAGAAGGTCCGCTTATTGAGGCACCGCGACTGTTGCGCACTGTCACAAGTGGCACAAGTCGGTATCCTTCGTCCTGATATTACCTTACAAGTTAAATGTTGGTAGGATATAAAACCCCAACAAACAATCGCTCGCGCTCTCTCGCTGTCTTTAGTTTGTTTGTTGGGGTTTTACGTCCTAGCAGTCTCTCTCTATATATATGTACATATTTAGATGCACGCACACACATACATACCGTCCTGATATGACATTAGATGTTGCTAGGACGTAAAACAACAACAAACAACTATATATACATAACCTTAAACTACAGAGGGCTCTCTTTCTCTCTCTCTATCTATCTCTCTCACTCTCTATACATATATATGAGGGAAAGGGAGAGAAAGAGAGAGGGAAAGGGAGAGAAAGAGAGAGGGAGAGAAAGAGAGAGAGGAAGAGAGATGGGGAGATAGAGAGAGATAGAGAGAGAAAGAGAGAGAGGGAAATAGAGAGAGAGGGGAGAGGGAGGGGGATAGAAAGAGAGAGAGAGAAAGGAGAAAGAGGGAGAGAAAGAGAGAGAGGGAGAGAGGAGAGAAAGAGAGAGCGGGAGAGAGAGAGGGGAGAGAAAGAGAGAGAGGGGGAGAGAGAAAGAGAGAGAAAAAGCGGGAGATAGAGAGAGAAAGAGAGAGAGAGAGAGCCCCTGTGCGTGAAAGTATACTTGGTCTCTGATCTCTGATTGAGTTCCCACTGAATGGGGGTCCTGAGACAGGATATTAAAACACCCACTCAGTAAGTAGAAGGTGTGAGTCGGGGAGCTGCAGCATGCCCACACCAGGTGGCGCACTCAGCTAATGGGCGCGCAACATTTTGATCACGTGACAAACTGGCGGCGAATGGGGCCCAGAATTCGTGCACAAAAAGAAATCAGTGACTCGGTGCCGATTGTTGGAGTTTTACGATCTGGCAACATCTAAGGTCATATCAGGATGGGTACCGACTTGTGCGCAGTCATGGCGACATTAGCCGTCCTGATATGACCTTAGATTTTGCCAGGACGTAAAACGCCAACAACCAACCAACCATGCCAACTTTAATATTTATAGTGCTGCCCCATTTGGAGACCAGACCACCAGCATCATGGCCTGATATCCCACTCAGTCTCATTATTCTGACACTGAGCCAACAAGTCCTTCTTGCCAATAATGCCGACTGCCTGGCTAGGAAGCGACAAGTATCAATTTGTAAGTCATTGGTGTGACTCGACCAGGGTTCGAAGCCGTGGGTTCGAATCCCACGTTCTACCAAAAGGGGAAAAGCGACAAGTATCAATTTTATATGTCATTGGTTTGACTCGGCTGGAATTCGAACTGTCGACCTTCCGCACGGGAAGCGTGCGCTGTGCCGATTCAGCCACCGCGTCCGGTGTGTTACTTGGGGGAGGTGATGGGGAGGGGAGGGGGAGGGGAGACGCGAAGGGGGAGAGGGGGAGAGGGGAGGAGGGAGGGGAGAGGGGGAGGGGAAGAGGGAGGGGGATGGGAGGCGGCCTGGGGTTAGAAGGGTAGGTCACGTGGTATATGTAGTTCAAATAATAGTCTCCGTCCTGATATGACCTTAGATGTTGCTAGGACGTAAAACAACAACAAACAAACAACAAACAGACTCCCGAATTAACCTTCAAAATATGTAACAACTTGCTTTCAAAGCGGAAGTTCAATCGATATATGTTTGCTGTTTTATTACGTCCTAGCAACATCTAAGGTCACATCAGGACGGGTATGACTTGTGACAGTGCGCACTCATGGCGACTTTATAGTGCTGCCCCACTGGGAGACCAGGCTGCCAGCACCATGACCTGATATCCCACTCAGTCACATTATCCTGACACTGAGCCAACCAGTCCTTGCCCTATCCTAATAATGCTGAGCGCCTGGCTAGGAAACGACAAGTATACATTTTTAAGTCCGATTGATTTGACTTTCTTGTCAGCTTAATAGAATCTGCTACTGCTCAAGCCTATGATGTCAGAATTGTTGCATGCTTGCCGAAACTAATTTCACATGCTTGCACTACAAATATCTCTAAAGTTAGCCATTTAAAATAAAAGTTCCTTCAAACTAAAGTAAGGTAGGTTATAACAATCAAATTAATATATGTATCTCAGAAAAAATGACAGAAAGTCAAATCGATCGGCAACATTAATATCCCCCTCTTGCCGAAACTACCAGACAGTATGGCCGAATGAGTTGAGCGGTCGTCTCCTGTTTTGGGAGATCGGGGCATCCGAACCTATGGCTTCTTGGGTTCAAACTCTGGTCAAGTCAAACCAATGACTTAAAAATGTATACTTGTCGCTTCCTAGCCAGGCGCTCTGCATTATTAGGACAGGGCAAGGACTGGTTGGCTCAGTGTCAGGATAAGGTGACTGCGTGGGATATCAGGTCATGGTGCTGGCAGCCTGGTCTCGTAGTGGGGCAGCACTATAAAGTCGCCATGAGTGCGCACTGCCACAAGTCGGTACCCATCCTGATATGACCTTAGATGTTGCTAGGACATACAACAACAACAAACAAACTTGCCTAAACTTAGTTTCGCCCTATTTCATTCCGAATAGATCTAACAATAGTAACATCTCAGAATTCTCTCGAAGCCAATTCTAAGTTGCTAATTGACTTTGAAAAGTGGCCCTAATTAACTGTGGTTTTGAGTTAATTAATCCGGCTTATTTCTCTGCCTCCTGAAACCGGAGGCGTTTCTTTTAATCCGATTTAATTGATTTTTTTTTAAACACAAAAAACAAAAAAAATAACCAGGGATTGGGGATGGGTGGTTGTAATAACTTGTAAAATCGATCAGAATTTACCCAATAACCTCTCCTGATGAACAATTAGCTAAAGAAAAGAAACACTAATAGAAACAGAAGCACATGCTTAAAGTCCTGATCATGGTGTAAAGTCCTCAGCTGGAATCTGTGGTTCTGTAGGGAGGCTATAATGAAATCAATACAGGCAAGAAGAGAAAGGAAGAGTATAAAGAATGAAAGTAGAGAGAGAGACAATGCCCTCAGGTTTATTATTATATAGATCTGGTATGGCATAGCACCTGACCGTATTCTCCAATGAGAATCAAGCATTTATAGTTCCACCAATGAACATCAAGCATTCCTGTGTCACCATGGCTACTGTGATCTGCCCACCACCACCATGCAGTATGGCTGCTTGGCCACCACCTGTCTGAGCTGAGTGTGTGGTGTTCCGTGACTAACAAAGGGGGGAGGTGGTAGTGAGTAGAGCTCCAGGTGCCCCTTACACACTATCTATAGTGCCTCCTTCACACTATCTACCTAATACAAAATGACTATTGACCATAAGTAAAGGATCACCAGCAACTACATAAATACATTCATGCACCTCGCACTATATACCATTTACCATTATAGACCATTTGCATTCCCCCACCAATGCATTTTATCGGAATATTTTACAACGTGATTTAAGCTAGTATTATTTACACGAATATTCAATGTATCTATCTCACAGTTGCATAGTCTGGGTATTTTGAATTTCTGCTATACATGTATTTTGAGTTAAATATATTATTAGATTGGTCGTTATTATCCAGTTAACTTTAGTTAGTAACTTTTGTTATATAAGGCTAACGTTGGCATGCCAATATTAATTTTGCATGTTTTCAGGTAAGTAGGCATGCATGCCATCAGACAGGCTACCAAAGCAGATCCTCTATTCTCAACTGTCTTCTGGTTACAGAAAGCGAGGGCACCCTTGTCTCTGGTTCAAGGATACTATCAAGAGAAACCTGAAGTTGAGAGACATTAAGACCGACTCATGGACATCACTCTCACAGCAGAGAGCTAAATGGAGAGAGGCAGTCAAGTAAGGAAAGCAGTCTTTGTTGCATCTCGACCGACAGCATGATGATGATGATGAGGCATGCATAGCGTGATCGTATCAGGGAGCCTAGGTGGTGTAATGGTTTACATGCTAGCCCCGGAATGACAAGAGGTGTGGGTTCCTAATGGATAGGGTGTTCTCCCCGGAATGGCAGAAATGTGGGTTCGAATCCTGCCATATCTTTGATGTTCTGGTGATAATCCTCCTCCCCTGGCACATGAATATATACACATCAATTGAATAATGTTATACATGTACTCTGCCATTGGGCATATATGTGTGTACATGTGTCTATGCGTGCATGTGTCTATGTGTGCATGTGTCTATGTGTGCATGTTGATATGCATGCCCAAAGAGATGGTAGACAGATAGATGACCCTTTCTGAGGGCGTCAAAACTTAAAGCGGCTTAGTCCGATGAAAACATAACATTTTCTAAACCAAAACACTTATCTAGATTTGGTTCTACATATACAACTAAAGCTCTAGTCACACCTTCCCGGACTAACCCCGGATCATAAGACTGATCACCCACGGATCACCCACGGACCAATCCCCTGGACAGCCACGGACAGCCCCGGACGATTTTGCATATCTATGGACGACCCACGGATACCACCCCTGGACTACAAGCACGGATTACCCTGGATTGAGGCGGACAACCCCCGATAACCCCAGATTATCCTGGTGTAGCCACGGATTAGTCCTGGACTGCCCCAGAGTAGACACGGACAAGCTACTGACACCCCGGACGAGCCTGGACAACCCCGGACTTGTAGTGAAGAGACAATATGACTGCTCTGATGACCAAGTAGCAAGTGCCAGTTTATTGTTTCAAGCTTTACTAACTCAACTCACGCGCATGCGTGTCACCGCCGCTGGTACCGGCCCGCGCTCTGTACATACCACATACTACATCTTCCCCCTCAACTTTTTTTTTTTAAATTTTTTTTTTTTAAATATTAACAAATATAACATTATAATGATCACTATGTAATGATACCAACACCACTGTCTCTTCATCATTGTCATATAACTTCAATCACCATATTCGAGTATACTAATGCAACATCATGAATATATATGTCGTGGGGGTGATGAAAATGGGAATTATAGTGCCTAGAGCGGGACTTGAACCCACATCTCTTTGCATTCCGGGCCAGTGTGCTAACCATTACACCACCTAGGCTCCCTGATATCAACACACTCCCCACGCCTACCTGTCTATGTGGTTACTTGCCTGAGAGGTCAGTGCAGACCACTACACTCGTCCCCCTGGAATTGTAAGCCTTTTAATGCTTACAATTACATACATACAGGCAATGCACTAACACATATATACACAGGGTAGGTTCAACAACCATACAGCGCATAGCTTGTACAGGATCCTGATCACGGCAACCAGTGTCGTGGGGGTGATGAAAATGGGAAATACTGCGCCTAGAGCGGGACTCGAACCCACATCTCTTTGCATTCCGAGCCAGTGTGCTAACCATTACACCACCTAGGCTCCCTGATATCAACACACTCCCCACGCCTACCTGTCTATGTGGTTACTTGCCTGAGAGGTCAGTGCAGACCACTACACTCGTCCCCCTGGAATTGTAAGTCTTGTAATGCTTACAATTACATACATACAGGCAATGCACTAACACATATATACACAGGGTAGGTTCAACAACCATACAGCGCAAAGCTTGTACAGGATCCTGATCACGGCAACCAGTGTCGTGGGGGTGATGAAAATGGGAATTATAGTGCCTAGAGCGGGACTTGACCCTACATCTCTTTGCATTGCGGGCCAGTGTGCTAACCATTACACCACCTAGGCTCCCTGATATCAACACACTCCCCACGCCTACCTGTCTATGTGGTTACTTGCCTGAGAGGTCAGTGCAGACCACTACACTTACATACATATATCCGTCCCTTTTCACTTGCGACACATATTTACCTTCTTAACAATAGCTATATGTCAGTTTATTGTTTCAAGCTTTACCAACTCAACTCACGCGCATGCGTGTCACCGCCGCTGGTACTGGCCCGCGCTCTGTACATACTATATACTACAGGACTAACCTCGGATTGTAATACTCACCGGATCGGCACGGATGTTTTAAACATTCAAAAACATCCAGGGCCTGGCCCACCAAGGACCAGCCAAGGATCACCACGGATCACCAAGGACCAGCCAAGGATGAGCCACATATTTGCACTGGATGAACCCGGTGTTGCAGTTTCCGCGGCACACCAGATTGCGAGGGACACGCCGGATTCATGGTCCTGGGTGGTCCGGGGCCTGATCCGGGAAGGTGTGGCTGGGGTTTTAGATACTGATGCACTTATTGAACATGTTGCTGCTGCATAGAAGTGAATACCAACAAATGCAATAAAACCTGTTAGTGTTACCGCTGAAGCCTATTGTGTCCAGCATTTTCTACGCGCACATCAACATTAATTTGGCATCTTTTCAGTTCAAATATATTTAGCCATTTATAATAAAGATTATTTTGACTGAAGTAAAGTAGATTATAAGAACCAACTTAATATATATTCATCTAAAAGTGAAATATGGCAGAAAGTCTCAACGCCATCAGACTCTGCATCTTTAACCTAACCACCCCTGAGCAGCAGCAATCCAATCGCCCAACTGCTTATGCTGGTAGAGGACTATTCCATTATGATAGGGGTGGCCGCATGGGCTACATCCCCCCCCCCCCCCCGTATATTAGTTGATTAAGCAGGAGAAATTTCAATCACGGACAATTGGTCTTCCTCATTCCACTGTTCCTTGCCCTATCCTAGTAATGCCAAGCGCCAGGCTAGGTAGCGACAAGTATCAATGGTCAACTCATTTGGCCATCGCGTCTGGTACTCATTTGGTCATCCCTAAAAAAATGAACATGTGTTGAGACCTCAGATAACGTCGTGCATTTTGTAGATCCCAATTTGTAGTATGCTGTAACGGGGCCTTTGGGAGTCGAGACATAATTACCCCCTCAAGGCCTCTTTTGTCTCGTATATCACACATGTAGTATCTATTCTTTCAGCCCCCTCACAACAGAATAATGGCAGAAGCGAGTGACGTCATTGTGGTCTGTTTGAAATTTAATGACCAAAGCAGAGATGTTAAACAATCAGATGTTATCTAAGACATTAATCACCAATCACGGCAACCCGATAGGGGGGGGGGGGGGGGGGAGGTTAATGGGTGGAAAATATACAAGCGTGGAAATCAAAATGAGTCTTAAAAGTTAAAGGTGCATAGTCTGATGAAAACATCAAATTTTCAAAAACCAAAACAATTATTTAGATTTGATTCCACATATTATTATCACCTAACTTAGATACTAGTGCACTTATTAAACGTTTGTTAGCAAATAGAAGAGAATACTGAGGTAATTTAATTGAACTTGTTCGTGAAGATGCCTATGGTGTCAGAGTTTTGGCATGCTTGCCAAAATTAATTGTGCATGGTTGCAGTTCAAATATCTCAAAAGTTAGCCATTTAAAATAAAAGGTACTTCAAAGTAAAGTAAGGTAGATTACAACGATCAATCTAATATATTTATTTCACAAAATGACAGAAACTCAAAACGACCGGACTAGGCAACTTTAAGTAGGGGTGTGGACTGTAAACAACTCGGGCAGCATTCACCAAAACAGACATAAATAGCAAGATTGGTTGCAGTAAAAAGAGACAGCCATCGCGCAACTCAGCAAGACAAACTGTTAGAGGGAGAAATAATTAAGTTTAAAAACAAGTCATACTACAGAAATAACAAAACCCAGATGGGATGGCTGAATGAATTAGAGCGTCCGTCTCCTGTGCTTGGTAGATTGTGGGTCGTGGGTTTTGCACTGGATGAACCCATCATTGGATGAACCCATATATCGAGTCAAACCAATGACTTAAAAATGTATACTTGTCGCTTCCTAGCCAGGCGCTCGGCATTATTAGGATATGGCAAGGAGCAGTGGAATGAGGAAGACCAATCGTCCACGATTGAAATTTCCCCTGCTTAAACAACTAATGGACCAAAAAAAAACAAGTTGGGTCACAGGCCTAAAGGCTTATCCAGTGCCGGATATTTCCATATAGCACTGTTTGTAGAGTGGAATATATATGTGATGCAGAAGCATTATACGAGTATAATTAATTGGAAGCTTTCCACTCCAGTGGTACCCATCTTGATATGACCTTAGATTGGTTGGTTGGTTGTTGGAGTTTTATGTCCTGGCAACATATAAGGTCATCAGGACGGGTACCGACTTGTGACAGTGCGCACTTATGGTGCCTGATGACGCAAAGTGATGTCACGGATATATATATATAGATAGGATAAGTACTTATCGATATATAAAGGGCGGAGCGGCCTATCCTCCATTATTGTTTTATATTATCTACTGCGCAGTAGCCAACCGTGTGTGTCCGGAAATTGAGTTGGTTTGGCCTAAACCTTGTGCGCCAACGAAAAGTAAGTTGGCTTGGCCTAATTGGGTCTCATGACCGCCTGCTACTGCAGCGCCACTTTGTGCTCGTGGCCTGCGCCCCTCTGTTTGGCCAGTGTGCACCTGCTTTTCAAACTTTATAACCGGCTGGGCAGTTGCCTAGCCATGAGACTATTAAACTGTTCAACCCATATTCATGTTGGTGTTTGTTTCCAGAGCATAGCCTACTTTATATATATATATATATATATATATATATATATATATATATATATATATATATATGCATGCAGAGAGCCCATTGGCTAATAATATAATATCGGAATAATATAATATATTAAACATAGAACATCCCCTATGCGGCTTTATACCCGCATGATGCTTATACATCACATATTATATGGATGTGTGTGTTGTATACACAATTATACGAGTATAATTATCTGTAAACTAATTACCCATGAACTGAGTATTTAGTTGAGACCAAATGACACTACACAACTAATGACACTCATCTACTCTGCCTCACCTGGTGCTGCCACCTGGTCTATTCTTCTACCCTGGCTCTGCCTCACGCCTGTACCACTCGCTCAAATATATATAACTAAATATGAAGATATGGCTTCGGCTAAAAGTTGTGCAAATGTCACATGCCCGATGACACAAAGTCATGTCACAAATATTATAGGTACATATATATAAGTATATATATATATATAACTAAATATGAAGATATGGCTTCGGCTGAAAGCTGTGCAAATGCCATGGGCCTGATGACACAAAGTAATGTCACGAATATTATAGGTACATATATATAAGTATATATATATATATATATATATATAAGTATATATATATATAACTAAATATGAAGATATGGCTTCGGCTGAAAGCTGTGCAAATGCCATGGGCCCGATGACACAAAGTAATGTCACGAATATTATAGGTACATATATATAAGTATATATATATATAACTAAATATGAAGATATGGCTTCGGCTAAAAGCTGAACAAATGCCATGGGCCTGATGACACAAAGTAATGTCACAAATATTATATATAATTATATATATATAACTAAATATGAAGATATGGTTTCGGCTGAAAGCTGTGCAAATGCCACGTGCCGCTGACACAGCGATGTCACGGATATTATGCATATATGTATATGACTAAATATGAAGATATGGTTTCGGCTGAAAGCCGCGCAAATGCCATGTGCCACTGACACAGTGATGTCACGGATATTATGCATATATATATATGACTAAATATGAAGATATGGTTTCGGCTGAAAGCTGTGCAAATGCCACGTGCCGCTGACACAGCGATGTCACAGATATTATGCATATATATATATGACTAAATATGAAGATATGGTTTCGGCTGAAAGCTGTGCAAATGCCACGTGCCGCTGACACAGCGATGTCACGGATATTATGCATATATATATATATATATATATATATGACTAAATATGAAGATATGGCTTCGGCTGAAAGCTGTGCAAATGCCACGTGCCGCTGACACAGCGATGTCACGGATATTATGCATATATATATATGACTAAATATGAAGATATGGCTCTGGCTGAAAGCTGTGCATATGCCACATACCGCTGACACAAAGCGACATATAACTAAATATGAAGATATGGCTTCGGCGAAAGCTGTGCAAATGCCATGTGCTGCTGACACAAAGCGATGTCACAGATATTATACACACATATATATATAGTATAGTTATACGAATCTTACCTGGGTACAGATGATGGATAACTGGTGTTTTCCCGAGGTACTAGCCTCGGATAGTCGTGGGTCAGGAAGAAGGAAGCACATCTGGGTCCAGCAATCCTTTAGGTACTTTATAGGATAACAAATTATCTTAGTTTTGTGTGGATACTTTTGTGTTTTTGTTTTGGTTCCAGCGAAATGTGATAGTCGTGGCCGGGTAGGGTGGGTGGGCCCTGACCCACGACTATCCAAAGTACCTTGGGAAAACACCAGTTATCCATCATCTGTACCCGGATAAGATTTGCATAACTATACTATTTTATCTCGGTACTACGCCTCTGGCTACTCGTAGTCCAGGGAGAATTTTATGTAAAGTCATTTTTTATCCTTTTATACTTAATGTTGTAATCATACTATTGTTTTTTAGTGCAAAATATTAATTTTGTTTCTCACCCATCTTCAGTTGGTGAGTAGGCAAGTTGGCAGGCCGCCTGGCTTTTCTAGTCGTTTGTTGTAATGTTTTGCAAATGATCTAGCCATCTTCCACCCAGCATGTGCAAGGATTCTCTTTACTGAGATTCCTAATTGTCTTGCCTTAGAGACCATGTATCCATGCATTGAGTGGGATGCATAGTGTCCAGTATTGATGCCTGCCTGTTCGAGCACCTTGATGGTCCATCTTGCGAGTGTGTCTCTCGAGATAGCTTTATGCGGTTTTATAAAGCTGATTAGTAGCTGTCTGGAATTCCTTATTCCGCATGACTTGGATATATAAGCCCTAATGGCTGAAACTACACATATCTGTTTATCTTCCAGAAAACTATTTACATGTCCTGTGGACAGTGGGTCCCCTGTGCGATTTGACTTTAGTAATGTCTCTAAACTGAATGTTGCCTCATCCTTATCTATCTCTAGTCCATCGAGTGAGAGTGCCACAATAGTTTGGCCTCTGTGCCCCATCACTAGCAGCAATACCACTGCTAACTTAAATCCTAGTTCCTTCATTGATAAATGTCTATTACTAGGCCACGACTTAAATAACTTAAATACTATAGTCACATCCCAAAGCCTATTATATTTGGGTTTGTGTGGGTTTCTTTCATACACTGATCCAATGAACCAATGTACTATCTGATGCTTTCCAATCGTTTGTCCATCTATCCTTGGTAGAATAATTGAAAGTGCACATCTTGATGCATTAATTGCACCAAATCCTAACCCTTTCTGATGTTGCATGTTGTTGCTTTCTCATGGGACCCTGAGCACATCTTTTGCTGCTAATGTTATTGCTGCTAGCCATGGTTGTGTGTCCCATGCTGGTACTATCAGTACTGCGTGTGAGTGATCCATCTTGATCTTCCTGGCCACTCTGCTGATAATGCTGAATGGTGGGAATATGTAATAGAATTTATTATTCCAAATTAATGAAAATGCATCTACTTTCCAGGTTTCTGGTTCTGGATGCCAAGACACATATTTAGGTAACTTTTTGTTATTGTGTGATGCAAATAAGTCAATGTCCAGTTTGCCCCATTTAAACCAAATGTGGTCGAAGATACCCTGATTCAGCGACCATTCTAAATGGGCATGAAAATGTTGGCTCTTCTTGTCAGCCAAAGTATTTTGACTGCCTGGCATGTGTGCAACTATTAGCGATATCTCGTCTTCTTCTGCCCAGTCCCAAATAAGTTTGGTTGCATGGTTGCATGGTTTGGAACGAGTCCCTCCCATATTACATATGTAAGCCATAGCTGTCGTGTTATCTGTTTATACCCTCACATGATTTCTAGCTAAGTGAACTAGACTACGTAATCCTAGATAAATAGCTCTAAGTTCTAGTACATTTATGTAATCGGAGATTTCATCTTCCATCCATCGACCACCTGTTGCCTGTTGGTCTCTGTGAGCCCCCCCATCCTTCTAGTGAAGCATCTGTTTTGACTGTAGTGTTGGGCTCTCCCATTCTGATTGGGTTGGACGAATTGTTAATGTGTGACAACCACCACATAATATCTTTTTGACCTTCTGGCGAAATCATCATGGGCCAAAGCAAAGTTTTTATCTATTTATAGCTTTTTGATATGAGCCTTACCATAAAGAATAGGTGGTGCATATGCTATCATGATTCCTATCAGTATTGCGACTTGTTGTATCTTTGGTTTGTTCAATTATAATAATCGGTTTGCTGTTGTTGTAAATTTATCAACTTTTTGTTCTGTTAATGAAATGGTCATTTCTGTGGTGTAAATAAAGAATCCCAGAATCTTTAACTTCTTTGTTGGTGTTAATACTGATTTAGTTTCATGTATGTAGAAACCTAATCTTTTAAGTGTCTCACATAATTTGTCTACTGCTATTTGGCATTGTTGTTGTGTTTGTGCCACAATAAATGGGTCATCTATATATGGAAACATAATATGTCCTTCTCTAGCCATCTGTGAAAATATTGGTTTAAGTAACCTTGTGAAATTGCATGGACAGCAAGCTAGTCCAATAGGCATACACGCGAAATCATACAGTTTGTCGTTCCAGCTAAACCTGAGATATTTACGATAAAGTTTATAGATTGGTACTGTATAGTATGCATCTCGGAGATCCACACTGGCTAGCCAAGAGCCTCGCATTACTAAGTCTCTAGCTGTGTTTAATGAAAACATCTTTGTATTCTACAAATTTGTTGAATAATGTTAGATCTAAAATTAGTCTTACATCCCCATTTGGTTTGGGTGTCAAGAAAATATTAGATATGAATTCCCCAGCTACATGTAGTGCTGGTTCTATGATGCCTTTTTCACAGAATTTAATTACCTGTTTATCTAACGCCTTGCATTCTGAACCGTGAAGTCGGTAAGGGAAAGGTATGCTATTTTGAATAGGTTCCTCTATCAAGGGTATTCTTACACCTTCCGCTGGACTAAGGATAGCTAAATTCTCCGTAATGTTATTCCATTCTGGTAGGCAATTATTGAGGTTACCAGCCTGAAAAACGCTCACTGGTGTTTGTGTAGCCACCTCGATTTGTTCCCTGGGCAGGGGAACGGCTTCTGTGCATTGAACTCGTTCTTGAAGGGTCTGTTCCCATCGTTCCAGCCGAAGACTGCCTTTGGCTCCTTCCCCTGGCCTGGAAGTTGAAACTCATTCCGAACCGGTCTCCTCGTTGTCCGGTTCGCCGGTTTAGAAAATCCTGCCTCCTCTTCTTGAAGCAGGTAGAATTCATGTCTGCGGACTGCTTTTTGTCCATTTCCATATGTTTTCCACACTTGGAACCGTTCTCCACTTGTTTGAACAAGTGTTGCAGTTGTCCACCGAACATCTTAGTTTTGTCCAGCGGCTTTCCCTTCATGGACTTGGGGGCAAGGAATAAGGTATATTCCTTCCCGTCATTGTCGATGACCATATTTGATCTGACCACCTCCTTGCCTGCATCCAGGCAGACCACCTTGGAGACGTTCTCGAAACATTTCTAGGAAAAGAAGCTGCTCATTGCCATCAGCAGTGCAATTCCTCCATTCATCTCCTCGCACAGCGATGAGAATTTATTTTCAGTCATCATCCTGTTGGCTATATGTGCAATGGCTGTGAGTGCTGAAAGTACCCCTTTGTGTGCTGTATGTAGGACCACTTCGAACTTGTTGTGATCCTCACTCAGTCTGACATCCGAGTCCATCTCTTTGATGGCAGACTCCGGGATTCCTTTGATTCCCGTGAATTTTTCGGCCAATTTCATAATAACCTTGGCCGGCTTGAATGTGTTGAAGTGCCCTTGTATTGTTTTCCTCATAAGCGTAGTTATGTGGATTTTCTTATGCCGTAACACTTTACACTTCTTCATCTCTTTCCCACTCAGCTTTGCGTATTTCCACACGTGCTTCATCTCAGAATCTAAACTCATCGAGAACGAGTCCGACGAAGAGTCAGAAGAAGAGGATTTGCTTTTCTTCCTCTTCTTGGTCTTTTTCTTGCTCTTCGTCACATGTGGCTGCTTTCTGCATGCACTTGTGTACTCATCCCCATCTGATGAGTGTACTTTTTGCATGTGTTTGCGTTTGCAGGCAGCCACAACCACCTCCTCTTCTGACTCATCGTCAGATGAGGCCTGATCCTCCGAAAGATCCTCCCACTCGGATTCATCTGAATCCTATGTCTTCGGTGTCCTACCTTTCCTGGTCGCCATCCTGGAGGGAAGCATTTCCTCCATTTTTTGCTGCACCAGACGTGCAACCTGCTCATCTAGGTCGACTGGATTGTGGCCGGGCTCAGACCCCCCAGCCTCATCGGAATCTCTCGATCTTTGCCCCAGCGGTGAGGGTTCATCGACTTCACTGAGCACCTGAGATGCCTCTGCCTTACTCCGCTTCGTAGCCATTGCTCGGAGACTGAGTAAAACCAAATTGTGGTTAGGCATTATTCAACTGAATATCACACAGATAATTAAAGTATAATTATATGAGGTGTGTATTATGGCGTTAAAATAGTTTTTAACGCAGACATGTGGTTAATAGACAGTCGTAGGATGATGGTAAGGAATACCGATCCAAACGAGGGGTAGGGACCAGTGTAGCGGTACCCTCCCACACTCTCTGTCCTATAAACTTCTCCCACCTGTGGCTTTCTTCGCCAACAAGTTGCAGAAAATACTATAGAACTCGGAGGTATGCCTTATTAATAATAATAATAATTGGGGAATCTCGGAGAAACCCAGGAATTAATCCTATCGATGTAATGGCTCCTACCAAACATCTCTCCATTCGGCAATGAGCGGCTTTATCAATAACGAACAATGGATGCATTGTTCTAACGATCTTACATAATACAATCGTAATTAAGCTGTAAAACAGTAATAACTTATGGAAAAGTTTCAAAACTTTTTGTATGTGAATGCTAACATGAACTGAACCAACGTATCCAGTTTATAAGATACTAACCTGGTTGGTTTTGTAGTTAATGTAGAAAACTGCCGGAGTTACTCACAAACGTCCTCCCCTTGTGAGTTGATTATGCTAATTGCTGGACCCGGATGTGCTTCCTTCTCCCTGGACTACGAGTAGTCAGAGGCATAGTACCGAGGTAAAATATATCTATATATATAACTGAATATGACGATATAGCTCTGGCTGGAAGCAGTGCAAATGCCACGTGCCGCTGACAAAAAGCGACGTCACGGCCTGCGTCTCGTAATGACCCGATATAAAACTGGAGTCCCGACTGACGTCATTAGTGACCGCGTCTAACGAGGCCCTCCGGGATGGGACGCTGCCTTTCTTTGAGTCCGGCGCCCTTCTCTGAGAGACCAGCGTCTCCCTCTTACCCCCCCCCCCCCTCCCACACACACACACCACAACACACATCCCAGTAAACGGCGCCCGGTCACGTGTCATCGGCCGGGCGCCATTTTGAGACATTCAAGGTAGAGTCAGAAATTGCTCCAGCAATGAATGATGAGCAGTGCTGGTCAGTTCCTTTTTTTGTTTTTTTATTATTCTTCCTCTTCTTCTTTCTCTTCTTTTCTCTTCTTCTTTCTCTTCTTCTTTCCCTTCTTCTTCTTTCTCTTATTCTTCCTATTATTCTTCAGCTTCTTCCTCCTCCTTCTTCTTCCTTTTGTCCTGCTCTTTTAGTGTGTGTGTGTGGGGGGGGGGGGAGGGGGGGCCTTGGGAGGTGCCGTATAGTTAACTATAAGGTGTTCAATTAATCCTTCGCTCCCAATGGTCTTCATAGCATCTGACTGGAGCAGTTTTCAATTTAGGCCGGTTGAAATAATCAATAAGAAACAATAATGAAAATTGAGAAGCGAGTAAATATTCCCCGTGTTTGCTCAGCTGAAATATCCAATGCAAAATTATTGAAAATTTCCTTTTTGTAATTAATTTATTATAAACATAACATGATGAATAATTCATGAATAATTCATGCTGTCTGTACACTTTCAAGGTAACATGACTTAAGCTATGATTCCATAGACACGGTATGCTCGGATTCCATATACACTGTATGTGGAATGCGACATATAATGTAAAACATGTAAATACAATAGCTTTGATTCCATATGTCTGACTGCGAATGTGATTTGCGTAGACGGCAAACTGGATCGCTCCATTTAGCGATTGGGGTGAATACGAACCGAGTGTGCTGTTTCCAATACAAACAGTGAAAAGCCGTCGCATACCTTCTATTCACCCCGATTCACATTCACATACCACTTATATGACATCCTACTATTATCCTAGCCTTAACTATCGCGGAATAATATCAAACCAGACTTGTATATATATATATATATATATATATATATATATATATATATATATATATATATATATATATCACAAAGCCCACCACCACCACTCCACCACCCACCAGCTCCAAATTTGATTCCCCGTCCTAATATGACCTTAGATGTTGCTAGGACGTAAAACAACAACAACAAACAAACAAACCAAATTTGATTGGGATTGCCTAGCAGTATGCCCGCCTCCTTCTCGGCCAGGACATGATCCCTGGGGGGTTTGGTGCTCGGCCAAGTCCAAACCGAAGACTAAATGAATTGGACTTGTTGCTACCCCGCCTCGCCCCGTGCATTGGGAGGACATCGGGAGGACAGGTTGGCTCCGTGTCAGGATAATGTGATTGAGTGGAGTATCAGGTCAAGGTGCCGCCACTGCTGTGGCTGTGTCCATCCCGATGGGGCAGCACAGAAAAGCCACTAGAAATATATATATATATATATGTGTGTACTATATAATTTATTATGTGGATATATATATATAAGCCCCTTAATGTTTCTCTCTAACCACCTTAACTTCTATGTTGTTCACTGCGGAGCGGGCATTCTCTCCTCCCCGCCTCCTATATGCAGTGAGCCCACGGTCACTCTGCTCACTTTCAAAACAATAAAGTTTTATAATCAAAGAATTTTGAGTTTCTGACTCATTTAATTTTTTTAAATTGTTAGATTATATATTAGGTTAATGCACATTAGGTTAATAATACATTGCCTCCTCTAAGTCAGTATATGCAAATTTGCATAATCCAAAACTAGAGATATATATGTGAAGAATATATTTTGCTTCTCATATAAAAACCCCGTCCTGATATGACCTTAGATGTTGCTAGGACGTAAAACAACAACAAACAAACAAACATATAAAAACTGTATTTGCTCATTTCATTTACCCAGCCTTTCACCGCGTTTTCTAATGGGTTGTTTTCCCCTTTACTGCAAGTACAGGGTGAATCTTTTATCTAGCCTTTCCCTCACACGCCTCACTTCAATTAAGCTCACCGTGAGCACTGTAATACCCCTGTCACACTACGACGTAACGAGCCAACGTGAGCCTAACGTGGTCATTTTTCGTCATTACGTTGATGTACGTTGGGTTACGTTATGATGACGTCAGAATGACGTTAGAATGACGTCGAGCTACGTCACATTACGTCGTGTTACGTCGAGTTACGTCAAGGTTTTGGACATGTTCAAAACTTTCGACATAGCTCGAACGTAAGGGTTTACGTTCGCCGTACGTTCTGTTCACGTTCAGTGAATGTCAATGACGTTAAATGGACGTTATTCCAACGCTGCTCACTATGTTCAACTACGTTCCACTACGTTGACCCACATTAAGCCGAGTGAAAATGCCCACGGGGCATAATGGGAACATCAGGAGAACGTCAGGAGAACGTCAGTAGAATGTCAGGAGAACGTGCATTCAACGTACGTTCAACGTCTCATGACGTATGTAACGTCACGTAACGTTCTTCTGGTGATGGAATAACGTTCATAACGTTCCGTTAGCGTAATGACGTTGTCCTCTCTCGTTGAATGACGGTATCACTATGCTTTACCGACGTTACGCTCTCGTCCACTACGCTGCATCCACGTTCAACTTGTGCCCAAATTTGCATACTACGCCGAAAAGTTCAACGTTCTTCACGTTCTCTCTCCATTGACGTCGTTACGTCGTAGTGTGACAGGGCCTTAAAGATCTCTTTCTGACCACCCTTTTTTTTAAATAAAGATTTAAACTTTTTTTAAATTGGGTTTCTTTTTATCTGTCACAATTAGCGGCCACTGGGTGTGTTGGCGTCACGGCGTTGCCCGCCCGTAAAGTTGTCCCACTGTGTAGTGCCGGATTTAGCTGTAAAGAGGCCCTAGGCTATTCCACTTATAACTTCATATATAAGGCCTCTCCCAAAAGGCTACGACAGCATAGATATAGCAATATAGCGAATGGTAGTGTGAACACTTATTTGTCTCTCATTTTTGCTTGAGTGCAAGTAAATAAGAAACACAAGGAGTAATTAGTAGCATGTGGTGAATAAGGGGTCAAATTTCCCTGGATCATCAGCCCATGCTTTTTCTAATCTATTCTTGAATGAATTAATTGACTCGGGATTAATAACATTTTGTGGGAGACCGTTCCATATATTTATGATCCTGTTTGAGAAACTATATTGCCTTAACTTTGAATTGGCTCTGGGTTTTACTAGTTTGAGAGTATGGCCCCGACTGCCTTCTCTTTTATTCAAGGTGAAAAATTTGTTCATATCTATTTTATCAAAACCCTTCATAATTTTAAATACTTCAATTATGTCACTTCCTTTCCTTCTGATAGACAAAGGTTATTATACACCTTCGCCGGAGCACCCCCCCTCCCGGGTTTTTTTCAATTTAAAATCCTAACTGAATCAAGGCGATTAATTCATACACACATGCTGTTCCCATACACACTTCATTTTAATTGAGTTTACGTGTAACTCCGTGAAGGTGCCTTTCTGATCAGCCTTTTTAAAATACAGATTTCTGTCATGAAGATTAAAATTAGTTGTGGTTTTTTATTTACCTTTCACAATTAACGCCCCCTGGGTGTGTTGGTGTCATGGTACTGCCTGCCCCCTCAGTACAGTTGGCCCCCTGCCTCTTGCTATCTGGACCTCACTTCGTCCACACCTCTGTCTATCTCCTCTCTGCTGGCCTTGCTCCTCCTTGATAATGTCTGAAAAGAGTTCCATGCGGGGGGGAGTCCACCAGCATTTCACTTTCCACTCTTACTCTGTCTGTGTCTTTGGCTCGCCGGCTGGTCACCATAGAGCAAAGAGACACGGCCCTTTGACTCAACTCTCCTCATTTCTCTTTCCTATACGCTACCCTTTTTTTCTCATGGGCTTACTTCTCCCCCTGATCAAGAGAGTTGTTTGCTTGGGTGGGGCCCTGTACCTTATCATTTCTCATGCTTTGTTCTTGTTGCTGGAACCTGCTGGACCCACCTTTACCCGTCCCTTCCTCCTGAACCCTTGCTGCTGTTACTGGATATGAGTGCTCAGCTACCGCCAGACCAGAGTGCTCAGCTACCGCCAGACCAGAGTGATTCGGGGCTGCCCCAACGATTCATCGTTTTGAATGTTGTAAAGACATCCCCATGTTCTACAACAATCCCACCTGAAGATTAATCTTCAACCAAAGATTGGACCGATTTATCGGTGCCTTTCTATATTGCTGCAGTTCTGCAGCCGGTAACCATCGTAAGGTTACAAACAACCCCAAAAGCAATGCCCCCTGCGTAGTGCCTGATCTTGCTGAAGAGAGGCATTAGGCTATTCCACTTGTAAAGCCTCTCCCAAAGGGCTAGCCAGCATAAAACAAAAATATTATACACCTTGGCCGGATTTTGAGGCCTTAGTCTTCAGCCAAGCCTATAGGTAAACCCGGCACTGCCTCTGCGACACACTGCCGTCCCCCTTAGGAGGAGACCGGATGTGGTGGCCAAATGGGTAGAGGACAGGCCTTCCGTGCGGAAGGCCGGGAGTTCAATACCCAGTCGAGTCAAACCAATGACTTATAAAATTGATACTTTCGCTTCCTAGCCAGGCACTTGGCATTAATAGGATAGGGCAAGGACTGGTTGGCTCAGTGTAGGGATAATCGGGCTGCCATCTTTGATTCCACTCTCCCACGCGAGGTTACCTGAGACCACATGTTGTGCTTTATTTTGTGTGTGTGGTGGGTGGTTTTGGTTTTTTTTTTTAAAAGGGACAAAAAAAGGGACAGTTTCCATGAAGGAGACTTTCAAGTGGTAGGCCTATTTGTTTGTTGTTTTTTTAGCTGACCTTTCCTTTGTTTTTCGTTTGGTAGTTACCGCACTATCTATGGTATGACCAATCTAAGTGGGATAATGTTGCATAGTCCGATGAATTCATAATATTGTCTAAAGCTAACACTTCATAATGATGATGATCATCATCATCATCATCATTATTAAACCGTTAATTGTGATCTGGTCATGTCATTTGACCATGTGTTCCTTACGTGCTGTATAACTTGTTATGCTAATATTATTTGGAATGGAGTCTAACTGCATTGCTTGTCTGCTATTAACCTGTATATGTCTTGTGGTGCTATCTGAGCACTGGTTAATGAATATTAGGTGGTGCCCGCGAGCCACCCATTAAGCCAATATATGACTGAGTGATGCTATTGCGTATTGGGCTGAGTAGTGTGTTTGGGCCTATGTTAACAATGGCTTGTTTGTCTACTGGGCACTCGTCTGGGTTGGAGCACCTTGGCTACCAGCTCAATGCCCCCAATACGGGAGCTACCGACTCAGGAGGGTCACGTGCGTGTGTGGTCCCCCTCCTATCTGCCTCACTCACGCAGAATTTTGACTTTAATAAAGCGGAGGGGCCTTTTAAGGAGGGTCCAGCCAGAGATAGTTCAACCAAACTAATTGTATTGTCTTCTCACTTACGTAATAGATCAATAATATGAATATTCTAAGTATCTTAGTTCAAGATCACACTTAGAATGGGTTATTTGAGTTTGAACTCAGTAGATCGGGATTGGTCTGCCCAGCACCATTAGACTCTCATTACTCCATGGAATTTTCAAATTTCGCTTAGAACTCAACTATGTAAACAACTCGGCAGCCTTTGTGCACTCTCCGGGTTAAAGTTGCATAGTCCGATGAAGCATCAATTTTCAAAACCAAAACAATTATCTAGATCTTATTCTACATATCTGACATATCTGACTTAGATACTGACGCACTTATTAAGAAGGTGTTGCCACATATAAGGGAATAATAACAAGTGAATTTAATAGAACCTGTTACTGCAGAAACCGCCTGGGGGGATGGAGTTTTGGCATGCTTGCCAAAGTTAATTTGACATGTTTTCACTTGGAACATCTCAACAGTTAGGCACTTAAAATAAAAGTTATTTCAAACTAAAGTAAGGTAGATTATAAGAATAAATCTAATATAATTATCTTAGAAAAATGACAAAAACTCAAAATCATCGAATTACGCAACTTTAAACTAAACACCCACCAGTTATGGGACTATTATTATGAAACCATTCAACTTAACAGAATCCACTTCCCATGCTTGCCTTGTCTGACCAGCTAATACCCCAGTCACACAAGGCTTACGATCGATTTGCGACATCCATATGTCCTCCTTATGACTGCCTTATAACCCAGTCACACGAGGCCTGCATTCGCTTAGGATCGATTTGCGACATCAAAACGTCCTCCTTGCGCCCTCATTACGCCCTAATTAAGTGCTGTCACCGCAAGGATGCCAACCTCCCGCCGTCCATTTTGGAAATTTTGAATGCAAGGATGTTGGAGCTGCTGCACATGCAACCTCTTTGCTTCCTGTTCCAGTGCATCCTGTTCCGGTGGCGCCACCCTGGCACCAACCTGGCACCAACCTTGCACCGACCTCTTGGTTGGTGAGTTGCTCGCGACCTGGCGCCGACCTAGCGCCAGGGCGCCGGCCTTTCCCCAACCCCGCGCCGACCTGGCACCGACCCGGCGCTGATCCAGCGCTGCCCTGCCACTGACCCAGCGCTGCCCTGCCACTGACCCAGTGCCGCCCTGGTGCCACCCTGGTGCCGACCTGGCACCGACCTGTTGCCGACCTGGCGCCAACCTGGTGCCGACCTGGCGCCAACCTGGTGCCTACCACATATTTGAATCAATGTATCGAATGGGACGCTGGGAGGTTGGCGTCCTTTTGGGCATGAGGAGGTTGGCTGTGAAAGCTGGCTCTCGTGTAACTGGGGTATGATGCCCTCCTTATGACGTGCTGGCGCCGCAAGGTCGCCAACCTCCCAGCGAACATTTCGGAAATGTTGGTCGAAAGCAGGATGCAGCTGTTGCACTTGCAACCTCCTTACGACCAGTGCGGTCGGCGCCAGGTCACCAGTGGTTGGTGACCTGGTGCTGACCAGTCACCACCAGGTCACCGACCTCTTGGTTGCCAAATTGGCAGTGACCTGCTGGCGCCAACACATGCAATGCTGCGCTGACCGTGTGGTCGGCACCAGGTCGGTGTCAGGTCGCGACAAAAACCAAACTGACAGCCAGCTTTTCCACTGACAAAGCAGTCCCCGACCTGTCGCCGACCCGGTACCGACCAGTCGGCGCCGGGTTGGCGCGCCAGTCGGAACCAGGTCGGAGCTGACCAGTTGGTGACTGCACTCGCTGACTGGTCAGCGCCAGGTCGCCAAACTGGTGGCAACCGTGTTTTTGAATCAATGTATCGAGTGGAACACTCGAAGGTTGGCATCCTTTTGGTCGTAAGGAGGGAGGCGGATGCTGGCTCTCGTGTGACTGGGGTATAATATAGCATGTGGTTCCATAGTACTCCCTGCCAAGATGCTGGGATGAGAAAAAAAGGTTTAAACCAACAACAAAAATTCAAGCAAAGCAGCATCAACAACAAAAACATGTCCGTGTTTCTGCTTACAGTGCATTTGTAAATAAATACTCAGTTTGAACATCTATGTCCGGTTTGTTCGCCAACTAGATTCTAAGTCTAAGCCTGACTACCAGTGGTGGGTTTCTTTTTGTTGGGGTTTTTCTCTCGGTTCTCTCCTTTTGTTGCTGAAATTTAATTGTTTTATATTGCCATTTGATGCATGAAAGGAGCGAGACAGCTCAGGTGGTACAGTGTCCACCTGTGAAGATGTCGGTCATCACATCGATACTTCTCAGTGGATCCATTTGCAGCTTGGGCTATTTTCCATTCCACCCAGTTGTAAAATATTCCGATACTCAGCAAGGGGGGAAATGCAAATGTTCTATTACTGATCGGTGTACGTGACCACCAACCCATACATATATATATATGAGTGGGATGTAAATAGACATAGCGGTGCTGGCAGGTCTGGGTGTGATTGCACTCATGGCCTAGCCCTTCTGCTGGGGTAGGGGTCACCACACTCAAAAGGTCAAGGTTGGTGGTGGCCATGGGGCCATACAGCTACTGGTGGTGGGCAGACAATGGTTATCCATGGAGACCATGAATGCTGGATCCCTATTGGTAGGGCCAAGAATGCTCAATTCCCATTGGGGGAAGGAGGTGGGGTGATACTTACTCTACAATGAACACATTTAAATATATAAGCAATAAACCAGAGGGCTGGACCCTCTCTTCTCTTACACTTTACTCTCTTCCTTTCTCTTTGTCTGTATTGTTTTCCTCATAGCCTATGTACACAGCCACAAATCCGAGCATTAGACTCTACAAACTGGTGACCACGATGAGCAGGTGGTTTCAACACAGTGGTCCACAACTGGTTCATCAAAGGCTGTAGTATGTGCTGTCCTGCCTGTGGGAAAGTGCATTTAAAAGACCCCTTGCTGCTTATCAGAAAGAGTAGCCTATGTGGCGGCAGAGGGTTCCTTCCAAAGAAATATGTCAGAATTATCATATGTTTGACGTCCAATAGCCGTTGATCAAAATCAACGTGCTTTAGAGGCGTCATTAAATAAAACAAGCCTTACTTTGATGCACGATTACATTGTTGAAAGAGCGGACGCGGTGGCAAAATAGGTAAGAGTGCCGTCTTCTCGTGCTGAAGATCGGTGGTTGTTATTCACCCCTAGTATAGATAGGGGTGAATCTTTTATCTGGCCTGTATTTACAGCACCTAGTTTAGTTCCACATATTGACACGCTGGCGCCACCTGCATGTGGGATGACTTTGCTTTACTTCCGCCTATACCCCCACCCCGCACAAAGAAGGGAAATTGTCAATCACCTTCTCTCTACAGGCGGCATAATATATTATGCGAGTATAAATAGCCAACTAGCACCCATTCTGTCATGTTAATCTTTGTTTAATCTATAGAGCCTCTCTGTATTATCTATGTACAGTAGCTTAGTCAGACGTTGGTGCCCCCTATATTGTATTTGCCCACTAATCATGATTTTAGAAGCTCCTACAAGTCTATGCTAAAATATATTATGTATATATTATATATATTATAATAATATCCATGTAGTATATATTATAATAACATATTATATATATATTATATATATTATATATATTATATATATATTAAATATATATAAATTTATTTTATATATTATATATATTATATATATTATTATTATATGAAGAGTTCAGGCGCAAAACCACTTAATTTCCAATCCCAAAATGGAGATAAACATTGGAATCAAACCTTCCAATCTTTTTTAATTAAAAGAAAAAAGAAATTCTTACTCTTTTCTTTATTGCTCCATAACCGTGTGATCATATGGAAAGTGGAATTAGTGAAAATTAAAAATAATTTTCAGATAAAATAATTTATTTAAACAACATTTGTGGATTGGCGTTTACATGGTTTTGCGCCTGAACTCTTCCTATATTATATACATTGTTGAAATATGGGACGCGGTAGAAAAATAGGTAAGAGTGCTGGCTTCTCGTGCGGAAGATCAGTTGTTGTCATTCACCCCTACTCTGCAGCTACTAAAATTCTTGGGCGCAAGTGACAGTGTAGCGTCCGGGATAGAAGTGTGCAGGTGGTGGCGCCACCGGTCACATGGTTGGAGGGGGGGGCCATACATCAAGTAGGCCATCCCATCAATAATAAGGTAGGAAATAAACATATAATCCCTGTCCTGCCTTTATACTCGCATAATGCTTATATATCACATATTATATATATATTATATATATATAGTATAGTTATACAAATCTTACCTGGGTATAGATGATGGATAACTGGTGTTTTCGTGAGGTACTAGCCTCAGATAGTCATAGGTCAGGGAGAGAAGGAAGCACATCCAGGTCCAGCAATCTTCTACATACTTTTTAGGATAAAAAATGAGTTAACTCTATATGGATACTTATTGTGTTTTCGATATGGTTCTAGCGAAAATGATAGTTGTGGTAGGGCATGGTGAGTGGGCCCTGACTCATGACTATCCGAGGCTAGTACTTCGGGAAAACACCAGTTATCGATCATCTGTACCCAGGTCAGATTCATATAACTATACTATTTAACCTTGGTACTATGCCTTTGGCTACTCGTTGTCCAGGGAGAATTTGATGTAATCTCATTTTTTATCCTTTTATCCTTTAATGTTGTAACCATACTATGTAAATGAGTACATAATTTAATGTTGTTTCTCACCTGTCTTTAGTTGGCGAGTAGGAGTGTTGCCAGGCCGCTTGACTTTTCTAGATGTTTGTTGTAATGTTTTGCAAACAATCTAGCCATCTTCCCAGTGTGTGCAAGAATTCTCTTGACTGAGATTCCTAATTGTTTTGCCTTGGAGACCATGGTTCCACGCATTGAGTGAGATGCGTAGCATCCAGTGTTGACTCCTGCTTGTTTAAACACCTTGATAGTCCACCTTGCGAGAGTGTCTCTCGAGATAACTTTATGTGGCTTTATAAAGCTGATTAGTAGCTGTCTGGAATTCCTGATTCCGCACTGAACTGAACCAACGTACCGAGTTTGAAAGATACTAACCTGTTCAGTTTTGTAGTAAATGTAGAAAATCTGCCGGAGCTGCTCACAAGACGTCCTCCTGCTGTGAGCTGATTATGCTAATTGCTGGACCAGGATGTGCTTCATTGTCTCCCTGGGCTACGAGTAGCCAGAGGTGTAGTACTGAGGCAAAATATTATATATATGATATATTATAAATATATATATATATTATATTATTATATATATATTACATATATTATATTATATAATGTACCTATTACATATACCGTCCTGATATGACCTTAGATGTTGCTAGGAGGTAAAACAACAACAGTAAAACAAACAAACAATGTTACATATATTATATATATTACATGTGCATACAGAAGAACACTCCGGTACCAACAGGGAGGTAATAAAGCCTTAGATAACCGAGAGCCAACCCACGTGGCGCACCCATGAATGACTACAACCTGTCTGAGACCACCACGTTTCTGATGTTCTCAAAGAACAGATGACATCATTTCGCATCACAAGTCAAAAACATATAGCCCTGTCACACCACGACGTATCTCGCCGACATGCCACCAATGCGCAAAATCACTTTTAATCGTCGAGACACTACAAACTTTTCGCCATCAGCGCAAAGTACTGGTAGCGCGCGGCCGACGTTGTGAGCAAAAAAAATGAAAATGTTTGGTGCGTCGTCCTGATATGAACTTAGATGTTGCTAGGACGTAAAACAACAACAAACAAAAAAGCAACAGTGTGGTGCAACGAGCCTCACGCGCGTGGCGTGTATCTAGCGTTCGCATAATGTTATTCCAGTGCGTTTAACTTATCTCGACACGCCCCTAACGTCACCATAATGTTAGCACCCGGGCGTTGTCGCATGTCCAAAGTTTTGTGCAAGCACAAAACTTTGCTGATACCCTGACCCGTCTTGCCGACCGGAGCCAACTGGAGCCATCCATCAACGAATACCAGAATACCAACAAGCGCCTAATGCGCGCGTAACGCTTCCAGACGTCTCCCGACTTTTCGCCAAAATATGACACAAGTTGACGCGCGTTGGCGAGAAACGTTGTAATGTGACAGCACCAATAAGTATGAACAGTTCCTGCCAAGGCCAGGCAAGCAAGCGCGCAGGTGCTCCTGCTACTTTGGGGGGGGAGAGTATCCGCTTGGAGAGTGTAGGTGGCGCCATCTGGTGCCGCGGTTCCGTGAGCTGCTGTCTCCGGGCGGAGTTTCGGTACTTGGCATGTTTACGACATGTTTACGGCGTCACGTGACTTCTTCATCGTTAACATGTTCTAATGGCAGCAAGTATAAGGTAGCGTGAAGATGGTATGTTGGTTCTCACGCTTTCCTGGGTGCCTTCATGCATACTTTATATATGTATATATATATATATATATAAATGTGCCTATATACAAACAAAGGAGAGAAGCATACCTGATATGGGATGGACAATCTTTATTGCTCGTCTTGGCTACCAATAGATGTTTACTGGTTAAAGTTCAAAATCCGGGCCAACACTGGTGAAATATGGCACCCAAGCGACGGAAGCCGGCGCTGTCACCACTATCAAGTAGTCCCGGGCTCGCAGGCACCGGCCAGCGATTGGACATTTCTAGATATTACAAAATATATATATATGCTCTCGGAGAATATATTTATTATTACACGTTTACTCCGGCACTTTATATACGTATAATATTATTATACTCCTTATAAATTTGCCTACATACAAACGCTTTCCTGGGTGTCTTCATGCATACTTTATATATGTATATATACATATATATATATACATATATATATATATACATATATACAGTAAAACCTCTCCAAATCGACCGGCCATGACACCGACTTTAAGTCGTCCATTTAGGGAGGTAGTCAGGATAGGGAGTTGGAATGTCCTTACAATGGTATTGTTGGGACTTAACTAAAGTGATCAATATAGGGGAGTGGTCGGTCTGTGGATGTGGTCGGTTCGAGAGGTTTTACTGTATGTATATGTATACAGCAAAACCTCTCTAAATCGACCGGCCATGGGACCCACTTTAAGTGGTCCATTATGGGAGGTGGTCGGTTTAGGGAGCTTAACAAAAATTACAACGGTATTGTATGGGCGATCGTTTGGGACCGAAATAGCACGATCAATATTGGGGACTGGTCGATCTGTGGAGGTGGTCGGTTAGAGAGGTTTTACTGTATATAATAGATTATATTTTATATATATATATATATATATATATATATATATATATATATATATATATCCAAGGATGAGCCACTTTGGGAAACATGAGGACACAGAGGCAGCAATTTCCTCAATCGGGCATTTCTGCTATTGTTTTGTTGTTTTTTATTGCTCTACTGTTTGTGTGTATGTAGGTCCTATGTACATGCATATGTGGATGTATGTATATGTATGTATGGGATATATATATATGCATGTATGCATATATGTCTGTATGTATATGTCTGTATGTATACATGCATGTATGTATGTATGTGTGTTGTATGGATGGTTGGTTGGTTGTTGGCGTTTTATATCCTGGCAACACCTAAGGTCATCTCACGATGGACACCGACTTGTGACAGTGCACACTGATGGTGACTTTATAGTGCTGCCACACTGGGAAATCAAGCCGCAAGCATCATGAGCTGATATCCCACGCAGTCACATTACTCTGACACTGAGTGAAACCACTCCTTGCCCTATCCTAATAATGCTGAGTGCCTGGCTAGGAAGCAACAATTATCTATTTTTAAGTCATTGGTTTAACTCGACCAGGGTTCGAACCTGGGGGTTCAATTCCCACAATCTAACAAAATGGAGAGACGGATACTCAACTCATTCTGCCATCCCGTCAGGTATATATATATATATATATATGTCATGGGGGTGATGAAAATGGGAAATATTGCGCCTAGAGCGGGACTCGAACCCACATCTCTTTGCATTCCGGGACAGTGTGCTAACCATTACACCACCTCGGCTCCCTGATATCAACACACTCCCCACGCCTACCTGTCTATGTGGTTACTTGCCTGAGAGGTCAGTGCAGACCACTACACTCGTCCCCCTGGAATTGTAAGTCTTGTAATGCTTACAATTACATACATACAGGCAATGCACTAACATATACATACACAGGGTAGGTTCAACAACCATACAGCGCAAAGCTTGCACAGGATCCTGATCACGGCAACCAGTGTCATGGGGGTGATGAAAATGGGAAATACTGCGCCTAGAGCTAACCATTACACCACCTAGGCTCCCTGATATCAACACACTCCCCACGCCTACCTGTCTATGTGGTTACTTGCCTGAGAGGTCAGTGCAGACCACTACATATATATATAAAGGCATATATATATATATATATATATCCAGGATGAGCCACTTTGGGAAGCATGAGGACAGAGAGAGGCAGCAATTTCCTCAATCAGACATTTCTTCTGTTGTTCTCTTGTTTTGGATTGCTCTACTGTACTGTGTATGTAGGCCCTATATATGTATGGATATATATGTATGCATATGTGGATGTAATGCATGTGTGGATGTATGTGTGGATATATGTATGTACACACATAAGTATCTATTTTGTTATTCCCTATTATTAAAGTATGTTAATTTTTAATTATATATCACAAAACACATAATATATGTGTATACATGTATACATATCCAGAAGTCTCGCTATATAGCATAAGGGATGGCGGGACCGCCATCTGTTGCAGCATAAGTTGACATATTCCAGTAAGTCTGCCATTCGTTAGCAGCGTAAGTTGCACAACATACACATACTGCCTACAAGTGGAACCAGCTGTACCGATTCCCGCCATCCCTTTCCTAGCTATACCGATTCCCGCCATCCCTTTCCTGAATACCGGGGAGACCACTGATATCATGTTGTTTCCTAAAGCCCCTGTCACACATCACCGGATTGAGTGACGGACACAATTGTGTATTCCGGGCGTCATAAGTATCAAAATGTATTAAAATGTGTCAAAATGTTGCGATATCGGGTCAAAAGCCACTGGACAAATGGATATGAAACGGATATTAAACAGACATAAAACATAAAACGGACATGAACAGATAGCCAACGGACGAAACAAACTCAAACCGGACAAGAACCGTAGACGTTAATCCTGCAGCATCCGTTCCAAGTTTTGTGCATGTTCAAAACTTGTTTGGACACAAACCGGACTATCAACGGACTTTGTTCGGTTTCTTTCCGTTTCCTCCAATGCGGTGCTGTGTGACAGGGGCTTAAGGTTTTGCAGGGTACCTTCTTGTTTTTTCGTTTTTTTATATTTAACAATGCCTCTAGAGCACATTGATTTTCATATCATTGAATATTGGACATCAAACATATGGTCATTCTGATATATTTCTTTAGAGGAAACCTGCTGCCGCCACAAAGGCTACTCTTTTTGATAAGCAGTAAGGGGTCTTTTATATGCATTTTCCCACAGCAGGACAGCACATAGCACAGCCTTTCATGAACCAGTTGTGGACCACTGGTTGGAATGGAAAATAGCCCAAACTGCAAATGGGTTCACTGAGCAGGAGCGATGAGATGACGGACACCTCTACAGATGGACACTCTACCAGCTGAGCTACGTCCCGCTCTCCTGTAGGGTACCTCCACACTTCTTTTAATAGAGTAGCTACAACAAAGGATGCCAATTACCGATAGAAACAGCGCCTGTGCGTGATGATAGTTGCAACGGTATCAACTTGAACTATGAATCAAATTATATTCAAAGTTCACTTTCCATACTTAACATATATTTGATTATCTCGATTAGATTTGTTCATCGAGCTCTGCAGGATACATCTAAATCCATGTTATCCTTTTGGAATTACGTATTTTTAGACTATACCCCAGACAACTAAACTAAGCCAACTAAGCCAACGATAAAAAGAAAGGAACAAAGAAATTAAACGAAAAAGAAAATTAACTCAATTGTGTGAGTGACTGAAAGATCAGGACACTGACTGAAGACTTTTAGAGTAATGAATATAATCATCTAAAATAAAATAGCAATAACAAACAAAACTACAGTAACAAAAAGCAACAGCAAAAAAGGAACAGCAAAGAAGCAACAACAAAAGCAACAACAACAAATCAATAACAAAGCAACAACATATAGAAATAACGAAGCAATAATAAAGCAACAAAAGGCAACAAAAAGGCAACAAAAGGCAACAACAAATGCAACAACAGAACGCAACAACAAAACGCAACAACAAAACGCAACAACAAAACGCAACAACAAAGCGCAACAACAAAACGCAACAATAAATGCAACAACAAAGTGCAACAACAAAACGCAACAACAAAACGCAACAACAAAATGCAACAACTAAATGCAACAACTAAACGTAACAACAAACATCAAAAACAAAACGCAACAACAAAACGCAACAACAAAACGCAACAACAAAACGCAACAACAAAACGCAACAACAAAATGTAACAACAAAATGTAACAGCACAAAGTAACAACAAAAACAAAAAACACCAACAAAAGGTGACAACAAAAAGCAACAACAAAAAGTAACAACAAAAAGAAACAACAAAGAGGAACAACAAAAAGTAACAACACAAATAACAACAATTGATAACAACACACGGTAACAACAACAAATAACAACAACAAATAACAACACCAACACTACAGCTGGCCAGCATTGAAAACAAGCCTGAATACCCAGGCGTATATGCTATGGACAGTATAAATACAGCCTCAATATAAAAAGAAATTATAAATAAATAAAAATAAAAAGTATCAATAAAAAGTAACAACAAAAACTAACAACAAATCCTAAAGCGAAAACCATGTCACTGTGGCAGCATCAAGGGCGGTTGATGTATGGAACTCCCAAAATCTCCCAACCAGCCACTGCAGGGACAAATAGTTTTGCGCCTGTCTGGACATGTTCTTGCTGGTGTGAGACCTCTATTTGCTCCCCCAGAGCAAAAGCCAGCAGCACTTCAACACTTTTGCAGGCAGCTTTCATGAAATTAATGAAAGCAGTCTTTGTCACATCACGACCGACAGCACGATGATGATGATGTCAGATGAATTATTTTTAGGATCAGGTGAGAGAAAATAAACTGCTGGAAATCTGGACCATGGCTGTTTTGGTTGGACAGCGAAATTTCTGGATTAAGCAGTGGTCTGACTAGAGTAATGGTGCTGTCACATTACGATGCTTCTCGCCGGCACGCCGCCAACACGCAAAATCACTTTTAATCATCGAGAGACATCAAACTTTTCGGCGACAGCGCAACGTATTGGTAGCGTCCGGCCGATGTTGTGAGAAAAAAAAGGAAAAAGTTTGGCGCACCGTCCTGATATGACCTTAGATGTTGCTAAGATGTAAAACAACAACAGACAAACAAAGCAACAGTTTGGCGCAACATGTGGAAACGACCCTCGCTTGTGCAGCATGTGCCTACCATTCGCATAACGTTATTCCAGCGCATGTAACGTATCTCGACGTCCCCCTAACGTCACCATAATGTTGGTACCCGCGCGTTGTCACACGTCGAAAGTTTTGGGCAAGCGCAAAACTTTTGACGTGCGAAGACGTGCGGTGCCGACCATCGTCGACCATCGCCGTCCATCAACAAATACCAACGCATGCCTAATGCGCGCATAACGCTTCCTGACGTATCCCGACGTTGCGCCAAAATATCACATATGTCGACGCGCGTTGGCGAGAAGCGTTGTAATGTGACAGCACCATAAGCAACTGCATCACCTACAGTGTGTCCCGTCCTTATATAACCTTAGATGACTTGACTTTGGGGGTGTTTGTAACCTTGACGGTTACAGGCTGCAGAACTGCAGCAATATAAAACGTCACTGATAAATCGGTCCGTTGGTTGAAGTGTAGACTTCTGGGGTGGGGCGGGGTGGGGCGGGGGTGGGTTGGAGTTCTTTACAACGATAACGACGACCTTAGATGTTGCCAGAACATAAAACTTCCAACAACCAACCGAGGTCCTCTGGTTCCTCGGGAAGGCGGGCAGCTGCAGGTAAGATGCAGCTAGATAAAGGATTCACCCGGTACTCGCAGTACACGGGTGAATTCCAACCCTATATAAAAAGGGTCGAAAAAGCATGTTAATGAAATGAGAGCTTAATTACACAATCTAAGAAGCAACATTTATTCTTTAGCGATATAGCAAATGGTAGACAGGAAGTGTGAACACTTATTTGTCTCTCATTTTTGTCGTCATTTTTTTTTGGGGTACATTAGTTGTCCCAAGCAGGGGAAATCCCAGTCACAGACGACTGGTCTTCCCCTCTCCACTGCTGGTCGATAGAAAGCCTGAGCCTACACTTTTACCGACCCAAGGGATTTTTAACCTCCCACACCACATAGACATGGTATGAGAGCAACCGGCCTTTGATGATGCTGTAAGTTATACACAGCGTTGGAAATCCAAATTGGCAGAGCTGGGGGCACGGGGAATCGAACCGCCGACCCTCAGATTAGGAGTCTGACCTAGATAAAAGTCAGACACTCTAACCACTCCGCCACAGAGAACGCCACTTTTGTAGATGTCTTCATATTTACCCGCTACCTTTGAGTTGAAAAATTTAATAAAATAGCTAGTTTAATACGATTTAAAATTGAAATCGACGGCGTTCTATGGCCGCCATCTTGGATTTTTGCATTCTCTCCCATTTCACCAAATCTGTGCCAATATATGTAGCCATTTGATCATGGAACCACAGTTTCTACTTCATGTTCCATACTAAAGCTATTTTCGCATGTATTTACACTACGTTGTCGGTCACCCGTGTACTACAAGTACCGGGTGAATCTTTTATCTAAGATGCAGCATGCTGGGTACCAGGTTCAGCCAGCTCTGTCACTTACGCCTTGACTACAAACTATGCTCAGGGAATATTCCGTCTTGTTTTTATGACGGTATTATCGCCCACCTCGCCATCGATTTCTGCGTTTTGGGACGGGTTTTTTTTTCGTCTCCGCGATCACTTTTATCACAGTACATTAAAGAGCGACCGGGGCTAGTTCCTACCTGCTAAGGTGTTATGTCGGGGGGAGGTGGGGGGTGGGGAGGGGGTAGGCGTAGAGTGGGTGCGGTGGGGGAAGAGAGGGGATGGGAGGAGGGTAAGGGGAGAGGAGAGGAGGGGTGGGGTTGTATTGGGTAAGAGAGGGGATGGGAGGAGGGTAAGTGGAGAGGAGTGGAGTGGAGGGGAGGGGAGGGGATGGGAGGGGATGGGAGGGGTGGGGAGGGGTGGGGTGGGTGGATTGGGTAAGAGAGGGGATGGGGAGGGTAGGGTAAGGGGAGAGGAGAGGAGGGGAGGGGAGGGGATGGGGAGGGGTGGGGAGGGGTGGGGTGGGGTGGGTGGATTGGGTAAGAGAGGGGATGGGAGGAGGGTAAGGGGAGAGGAGAGGAGGGGAGGGGAGGGGTGGGAGGGGTGGGGTGGATTGGGGAAGAGAGGGAATGGGAGGAGGGTAAGGGGAGAGGAGAGGAGGGGAGGGCAGGGGAGGGCAGGGGAGGGCAGGGGAGGGGTGGGGTGGATTGGGTAAGAGAGGGGATGGGAGGGGGAGGGTAGAGGAGAGGAGGGAAAGGATGGGAGGAGAGGGGGAGGGGAAGGAGGAGAGGATGGGAGGGGAGCGAAAGGGTAGGGTAGGGACTGGAGGAGAGGTGTGGGTAAGGGAAGAGGATGGGAGTGTAGGAGAGGGGTGAGTTACATTAAAGAATATAACAGCTTTATTTCCAATAGGTGATATATATATATATATATATTATATATATATATATAAATCTATATATATATATATATCGGCCTGTCTCAAACAGTGATAACTCTTTTTATGTTTGTCCATTGTAACGATTGACATAAAACAGCACAGAAACAGTTACACTGAAAACACAAGGACATTTGCTTCAAATCAATATGTATTCTATTGGGATTATGAAACACCATGTAAAAAAACAAATCAGTTTATCCTGAGCAAATGCATAAGCAGATAGTATGTTGATTGTTACAATGGACAAAGTTTTGTCCCATATTGCTTAGCACCTTTTGAGACAGTCTCATATATATATATATATATATAGCGTCATCAGCCTCTCTGTCGTCCTGCTGAGCGGGAGCGGCAGTGGTAGTGACCAGGCGCAGCTGGTATCATGCAGTCATGAGCCACTCACAGGTGGCAGTGCAGTGGTGGATGCAGGAACTAAGCTAGGCATAGCAGGTTGGGTAGTAGTAACTCAATGAATAGGAGTGGGTACTAGCTAAGTCACATGACATTCAGGTGTAGAGTAAATAGAGGGGGAGAACTGCTCGGTGGTAGTGTCCTTGTTTATATTCCCATAATAGATTATAGAGCACATATATATATATATACACTGATATATATATATATATATATATATATATATATATATATATTGATTCGCTACAATCAGAATCTATGTAGAAATAGATTTTAAATAATGAGGAAACTTAGAAGTGCAAAAGATCTTAAGTCACACACACGGGGCTACTGGTTGAACACTTGCTCATTAATTACATGTTGCTTGGCAACTATTTCTGTCAGTGCTAAAGATACATAATCCTATGAAAACATACAATTCGTTAAACCATAGCATATATATCTAGATTTGAAAGGAGCATTTAATACCATTATAATCTGCCTTACATTAGTTCGAAGTAACTAACGCTTATTCTAAATAGCCGACTTCGGAAATGATTGAAGTGAAAATATGCTAAATATATATTCTATATAAATATAAATATAAATTCTAACCCTGTGGGTTTCAGCAACAACCGATTCTATTGAACTGATTTCGTGTCATCCTTACATAATAAGTGCAACATTTAAATTGGATTTATGTGTGGTATAAATATTATTTATGCAAATATTATTAAGAATGTCGTGGGTAGCTGTCTGGGTGGTAACCCGATACAGATACTTTGATAAGTTCTATGGTTCTAGGGAGTTGGTTGAGCAGCCTGGTAAGCCGGGTGCAAGCTGAGAAGTAGGGCAAGTGGGCCTGGACCGCAGCAATTGGCCAGAATAGCTGAGTACTGATCAGTTTGTAATAGACTACATCACGGTTCCAGCGGCGCGGTGCATTGTGCGATGCATCAGAGAAAAACAAAGCCACAAGAAGCACATGGCACGTTCTAATACACTGGGTGCAGCTATGAAATGTGCTAGTTTCAGCTCATCTCAGCTCTTGTTTAAAGCATAGAATACCAACTAAAAAAATATCTATAATAAATTACGATATTAATCTTTTATCCAGCATTGCATTTACATCAATATAACCAGCACATCTTATGCCATGTGCATTTAGATTTAGACAAATATAGGCACTCAGACTAGGGTTAGAGCCATAGCCAGAGTCAGTTTTATTTATTTTATTCATGTTTATATTATATTCTATGGTTAATGACATATGTAGAAATAGAAAATGATTAGGGTTAATCAGATATTGGTTATATATTTCTTTGAAACAAGTTTTTGTTGACACATTTGACATTTTAATATTTAGAACAAGAACTACTTCTGACTAATCAATGGTGATGTAAACATCAGCCTGTAAAGTGACTGAAATTGTATGTTTCTTAGCTCAAAATGCTTAATTATGGAGAATTGTATCTTAAACATATTCATTATATTATTATATTGCATCCTTCCGTCCATGTTTGTGCCAAATTGTTATGTATTTCTATTTATTTTGAATAAAATGCCAGTATTGCCCTACGCATATCGGCAAACTCAATGGCCGTACGCCTTTGCTTTGCTCCCGGCCCCGTTTTCAGTGCATGCGCAGTCGGAACCGTGATGTAGTCTATTATTGTGTTGCATTCACTGAATTAATAATAGGCCTAGCATAAAATCTAAATCAATGTTTTGGTTTTGAAAGTGTTATGCTTTCGTCACACTATGTATCTTTAATTCTGACACAATAAGGGCTAATGTGGCAGTTGGGAATTGGGAGGGGGGGGGGGGTCTCTCAGCTTATGCACACATTAAGGGCCGGGGAGCGGGACGTAGCTCAGGCGCTAGAGTGTACACCCGTGAAGGTTTGGATTATCCGATCGATCCTGCTCAGTGGACACAATTGCAGTTTGGGCTATTTTCCATTCCAACCAGTCATCCATAACTGGTTCATCAAAGGTTGTGGTATG
This sequence comes from Branchipolynoe longqiensis, assembly GCA_030323885.1. Taxonomy (NCBI): domain Eukaryota; kingdom Metazoa; phylum Annelida; class Polychaeta; order Phyllodocida; family Polynoidae; genus Branchipolynoe; species Branchipolynoe longqiensis. The sequence continues at coordinate 39,353,737 of CM059200.1, forward strand.
TGATGTCCTGTCTGTGTGAAAATGCATATAAAAGACCCCTTGGGGCTTATCGGAAAGAGTAGCCTATGTGGCAGCGGCGGGTTTCCTCCAAAGAAATATGCCTGAATGACCATACGTTTGATGTCCAATAGCCGATGATAAAAACCAATGCGCCTGAGAGGCGTCATTAAATAAAACAAACTTTCCTTTTTACATTAAGGGTCGAGGTGAGGAAAGTGCCTTTTCATACAAATTACGTGCCTACGTTACAATCTCTTTGTGCACCTATATCAACGCATTAACCCCAAGGCATTAAGATTTTACACACACACACACTTTTCTTTCTAATATAAAAAATCAAATGTATACCAGAAATCCAGTGAAAGGTCCATTAAAAGGCCCCTGGCATGTGTTACATGGGTAGGCTAGTCAATGATTACACACACCAAAATATATATATTATTTGGTTGGTTGTTGGAGTTTTATCTCCTGGCAACATTTAAGGTCATATCAGGACTGGTACCGACTTGTAATAGTCATGGTGAAATCACAGTGCTGCCCCACTGGGAGAGAGCAGGCCGCCAGTACTATGACCTGATATCCCACTCAGTCACATTATCCTGACATCGAACCAACCAGTCCTTGTCCTATGCTACTAACGCAGGGCGAGCACCAGGCAAGGTAAGTGGCAAGTATAAATTCGGTAAGTCTCTGTTTTGACTCGGGCCTCTGTTTTGACTCGGGCCAAGGATCGAACCCACCACCTCTGACCCTACCCATTTATCCCTGTGTAAGAGTGTGAGGTTTGGCGGAGTTAGTGAATCCTTGCTGTGCGATACTTCTGAAGGTGCTGGATGACCTTCGATGTAGTGAGTGAGGCGGATACCAGCGAGCAGACTCGGTGATGAACCACCAGGTGGCGTGTTGCGTAAAACCTTGAGACTCAGCATAATAAAATGGCGGGTTTCATGATTCGATTACATTACGCACCCACGAACACCTCCAAAATGGAACAATCTAAAATCAGGCTTATGATTAAATCAAACCATAAAAATGGATCCTCCATTCGGCCTATGATTAAATCAAACTATAAAAAATAGGATCCTCCATCCGGCCTGTGATTAAATCAAACCATATAAAATAGGATCCTCCATCCCACCTATGATTAAATCAAACCATATAAAATAAGGTCATCCATCCAGCCTATATTTAAATCGAAACACCAAAAAAGAGGATCCTCCATCCGGCCTGTGATTAAATCAAACCACCAAAAATAGGATCTTTCATCCAGCATATGATTAAATCAACCCCCAAAAGTTGCTCCATACTTTTGAAGGCACTGTATGACCTTTGATGTAGTGAGTGAGGCGGATACCATCGAGTAGACTCAGTGATGGACCACCAGCACATAGCATGGCAGGTTTCATGATTTGATTACAATACGCACCCCTAAAACATCCAGCTTATGATTAAATCAAACCACCAAAATAGGCTCCTCCATCCCAAATATGATTAACTCAAACCATAAAAAATAGGATCCTCTATCTGGCCTGTGATTAAATCAAATCACCGAAAATAGAATCGTTGGTCCAGCTTATAATTAAATCAAACCACCAAAAATAGGATCCTTTATTAACTCAAACCACCAAAAATAGGATCCTCCATCTGACCTATGATTAAATCAAACCAACAAATATAGGCTCCTCCACCTGGCATATGATTAAATCAAACCACCAGAAATAGGCTCCTCCATCCAGCCTGTGATTAAATCAAACCACCAAAAATAGGATCCTCTATCTGGCCTGTGATTAAATCAAACCACCAAAAACAGAATCCTTGGTCCAGCTTATAATTCAATCAAACCACCAAAAATAGGATCCTCCATCCAGTATATGACTAAATCAAACCACCAAAAATAGGATCATTCATCTGCCCTATCATTAAATCAAACCACCAAAAATAGGATCCTTTATTAACTCAAACCACCAAAAATAGGATCCTCCATCCGGCCTATGATTAAATCAAACCACCAAATAGAGGCTTCTTCACCTGGCATATGATTAAATCAAACCACCAGAAATAGGCCCCTCCATCCAGCCTGTGATTAAATCAAACCACCAAAAATAGGATTCTACATCTGGCCTAGAATTAAATCAAACTACCAAAAGCATGATTGTTGTCCCAGCCTATTATTAAATCAAACCACCTTCATCCAGCATGTGATTAAATTAACCCCAAACGGCTTTCCATCATATGATTAAGGCAAATCACCAAAATAGTATTTTCTATCCAATCTATAATTAAATTAAGCAACCCAAAAAAAAGGATCACCCACACAGCGTATGTTAAACTAAAACTATTTATTATTGTTCTATTTCAAATGTTATCCGCATATAATTTTCTGTTCATTTGTACTCGCATAATTCATTACATATCACACACATATATGGAGTATAATGAATTATGCTAATATAACGCAACGGGTGGGTGAATATCCCAGCTGGCTGGGCTAGCTGATGGTGGATTATGTTTTCTATGTGTATTCGCAGGTGTGCGCCAACCCATCTGTATGGGCTTGCATGTTTGTTGCTTCGTTGTTAGCTTTACGTCCGAGCAACATCTAAGGTCATATCAGGATGGGTACCGACTTGTGACAGTGTGCAGTCATGGTGGCTTTATAGTGCTGCCCCACCAGGAGACCAGACCACCAGCATCTTGACCTGATGTCCCACTCAGTTATATTATCCTGACACTGAGCCAACCAGTCCTTGCCCTATCCTAATAATGCCGAGCGCCTGACTAGGAAGCGACAAGTATCCATTTTTAAGTCATGGGTTTGACTCGACCAGGGTTCGAACCTCCCTTAATCAACCGACCATAGGACTGACTTTAAAATGGATCATTTAGGGAGGTGGTCGGCTTAGGGAGTTTTTTTATTGTTAGAATGGTATTGTTTGGGCAATTGTTTGGGAACCAAATAAAGCGATCGATATATAGAGGAGGGGTCGATCTGTGGAGATGGTCGGCTAGAGAATTTTTTACTGTATATAGAAATACATATACAAAGAACTGCTTTGAACCAAACAAACAAATTATCCATGGGTCTGCTATTAAAGGTGAAGAGTGTTTTGTCAGGTAAAGCAGGAAAACACAAGACTCTGATTGTCTCATCTTCAAATACAGAGGAAGAGAACCATGGAAGTTAAAGGGTGCTTCTCATTATCCAACACAATCCTGGAATTAATGGCTCAAACACACTCAGTGCGCATGCGTCGTCCTGCTCCTTCCGGGCCTTTCTCTTCTAGGGGAGAGGAGGGGGGAGGGTGGGGCAAAAGGGAGGGGGAGGGGGGGGGAGAAACGTGAAAATCACATTTAGAGCTTCTCTCTGAAGCCGGGCTCCATCCCCTAGCCGACCCCTCCGACCTAGTTGGTCAACACAGGATCATCCGTACCTCCCGCATCACCCCCAAAGGCGGTAAATCTATGCCCTTCGTAAACATCCACACCATCTCCCCCACTTAGCACTTCTGCCAAGCTTGACTTCGGTCCCCTAGGCCACCTTCGGGTGGCAACCCCTACAAGCGGCCCACCTACTGCACCCAGTGACAGAGGTATGGCCACTACAAATGCGAGTGTAGTGGCACAGACATAATCTTCGCAAACTGTGCGCTAACAGGCCACCTCGTGAAGGGGTGCACGCTGAACGCCAGGTGTACAGCATGCAGGGGCGACCACACCTCCCGAGACCCCGACTGCCCAGAGAAGCGCAGGCTCTGGAGCAGGTTCACCTCCCCCCCCTAAAAAAAAAAAACATGAAAAACGGCCAAGCCAACCCCACCACCCACCTCCCCCTACCACACACCCGACAACCCCCAACCCACATCTACCCCCCCCCAACTACCCCCCGCTCCAGCCAGCCTGCACCCAAAACCCAACCCCACACATCCCACCCCTCCTCTCCCTCCACCCACACCCACCACCCCCCAGCAAAGCCACCACCACACACAGCCCACACACGTGATCCATCGTCACACAAACCCACAGCCAGGTCAACACCACCACACCCAAGTGCGATGCCTGCACCCAAACCTTGCCCACACCCACACCCAAAAACACCAACCCACTCCCACTCCCGCTCATGCACCCACACCCACACCCACCCACACACCCAAAACCACACCCATTCCCACACCCACACCCACATGCACACCCACTCCCGCACCCACACCTACTCCCGCACCCACACCCACTCTCACACCAACACCCGCACCCACACTCACACACACCTACAAAATACTTCAGGCAATTGAAGACAGTCTCCCCCCAGGAACAACCAGGGACCCACTGGGTTCCATAATCCATATGTTCATTGGCTTCCTCCGCACCACAGCCCTCATGCCACAACCCACAACCACCACACCACCAATCAACCACAACACCCTGAGCCACCAAGATGGATACACAACATAACATTAACAACCACAACACCAACCGCCACACACACCCCACACCACCTCCAACAAACTCCTCCAACCTCACAGTCCTCTCCTGGAACTGTGCAGGCCTACAGACAAAACTGACACCCCTCATCAACAAATTAAAAACTGACCGCATAGATGTGGCTATGCTCCAGGAAACATGGAAGATAGATCCACCATGCATCAAAGGCTACACCACTTACCATATTCCCACAGAAGAATCACTAATCGGGGGGAGACCAAAGGGAGTCACCACCACCTTAGTCAACAACCACATCCACGCCACCAAAAGAGCAAACTCCAGAGCCACCCTCATGGCCGACACGTTATGTGTACGCCTCAAACTGGCCACAACCACAATAGACACCTTCAACATATACAATCCCTGCAACACCCAATACACCCTTGACCCCATCTTCCAAGCACACGGCAACGCAACAATACACCAAATAATCATGGGAGACTTCAACACTCACCACTCCATCTGGGCACACAACAACACAGACACTGCCAGGGGAAGCACACTACTTGCAGGTCCTCGACTCCGCGAATCACTCCTTAATGAACTATGGTTCGCCCACTCATCACAGTGGCATGTCCATTGACCTCTGCATCCTAGACACAACTCGTGGCCACAGCCTCATGGGAACTGACTGTAGTAGACAGAATTGTGCTGGGCCGGCTCAAAACCTTCTCCAGCAACCCAATCAGCGGCTTCCCCGAAGAACTGGGTGGTTTCCGAGGCGGTCGTGGCATGCAGCACGCCATCCTCACCCTCCTCGAGGAGATAGTACACACTAGTGGAAGAGACTTTGGTGTGGCTGTCATATTCCTCGACCTCGAGAAGGCCTTCGAACTGGTTGACCCCAATGTTGTCCTTGCCTCCATCGTTGAGCTGGGAGTCACCGGGAAGCCTCTGGCATTCATGAAGAATTACCTACCTGACAGCTGCATAGTAGTCACCGACTTGCTCAACACAGTCCACAAGATCAAGGACCACAGAGCTAGCCACTCTCTGGCCACCTTTATCCAGAACACCATCGCCACCAGGCATGAAGCTCGCCTCAACACAATGCTGGTCTGGGTTCCCTCCCACATAGGACTTTCCGGTGCTGACCAGACTGACTCAGCTGCTCTGGACAGTTCTCGCTGCCCTGAGATCGACCTCGTCATAGGCCACTCCCTGTCCAAACTCAAAGCCACCTGCGCTAGAACCACCAAAGCCCTGTGGGAGGCCTCCCTCCATGGCGACACCATCAGGAACCCATACTCTATCAGTTGGGCCTGGCAAAAAAATGTCCGGGAGCACCTACCAGTCCCAAAAAACCTCTCTGCTTCCGTGCAAGAGGAGGTCATGCACTTCAGGACTGGATACAGGTGGTTCATCCACACCCCTGCATTGCAACGATGTCCCAGCAGTGACCAAATCTTCAACGTCGGCCACATCCTGGCATCATGTGTGACCTTTGACAGGACTGCCATCCGAGACTTCCTCAGCCAACCACACAACCTGTTTGACAACCGAACTGCGCTTGCCATCCTCACGAGGCTCTCCGAGTCCTCATGGGAGCCACTTGGCAGATTCTATAGACAGAACAACTACACCTTCGAGATCGTCTATGGCCCTGAATCCATCACTGATGACTCTGAACCCGACAGTAACGAAGGTGACTAGCAACCACCAACCTGCAGGGCTGCACCAAGCTGCGCCCTATGACATCTTCAAGAGCCCCGCGCGGTCCCGGGGGATGGAAGCACCACATGGTCAAACCTGAGAGCCCCGCGAGGGCCCATCGGGGAGCCCCATGAGGGCCCATCGGGGAGCCCAGTGAGGTCCCATCAGGGAGCCCCGTGAGGTCCCATCAGGGAGCCCTGCGAGGTCCCATCAGGGTGCCTGGTGAGGTCCCAGCAGGCTGAGAGCCCTGTGAGGTAACGACCACAAAAAAAAACACAACAAAAAACCACACATAAAAAAAAACCACAACCCACTAAAAACCGCACACACCGAGAACCCTGTGAGGTCTCGGACACTGCACCCACACCGGGAACCCTGTGCGTTCCTGGATACACCGGGTGTGACAGCCTCAACCCCCCTGCCCACAACGTCGGTTCCCACTTCAATCACCAATGGAGTGGGTGCTGGGGCCGCAGATGCCAAGTCACACCCATCAACCACACCCCGGTTCAGGAGCTCTGTTGGCCCTGGATCACCGACCCTGTGACGGGGGCCTGGAGGACCAATGCGCCGTCCATGGCCCTGTTGCCAATGACACCGGATCCCGCTTTGCTCTCCGGCCGAGGTACAGGACCGTGGGCCCGAAGAATGTGTTGCCACCTGCCGGGCCACCGCTGCACCATGCCACCACCGCACCAATGCCACGAAGAGTCCCCCGCCCCACCTGCGACCCCACAAGTAGAAGACCTGGAAGAGAAGAAAGAGAACAAACAAAAAACAAAAAACTACCAAAAACGAACCGTTTTAACGGCGATGCTTAAACAATGCTGCAGTCCTGCAGCCATTGACCACTAGGTCACGAACTCCACATAAACAAGTCTCTCGGAAGTAACGCTGGATATTAATTCGGGAAAGAAATAAACTAATCAAGATGGGAAGATAGTGGGGTGAGGGGTGGAGGATTGGGATGGAGGTGGGGGTGGGGTGGGGGTGGCGGTAGGGGGTTCCCAAAAGGAAGGTCTTTACCAAACCGGCTGGTGTCAACGGAACATCTTAGTAATGGCCATGGCTATTTATAGGTTAGATTTGAGTTTGTTTGTTTGTTTGTTGTTGTTTTATGTCCTAGCAACATCTAAGGTCATATCAGGACGGGGTTAGATTTGAGGTTATCCCACTAAAGGCATCAGACTTCTGTGTGTGTCTGTGGGTGTGTGCGTGCGTGCGTGAGTGTGTGCGTGTGCGTGTGTGTGTGTGTGTGTGTAAAAAAAAATTGTATCCGATTTGAAATCTAATCTTTCTTCAGCGCCGAGGTATTGGTGTCCCGGTCGCGTTGACCGGGCGCGGTGGCCGAATCGGTAGAGCGCACACCTCGCGTGCGGGAGATCGGGGGTTCGGTTCCCGCTCGAGTCAAACCAATGACTTATCAAATTGATACTTGCTGCTTCTTAGCCTGGCGCTCGGCATTAATAGGATAGGGCAAGGACTGGTTGGCTCAGTGTCAGGATAATGTGACTGAGTGGGATATCGGGTCACGGTGCCAGCAGCCTGATTTCCCAGTGGGAAGTACTATAAAGTCAACATGAGTGCGCACTGTCACAAGTCGGTACCCATCCTGATATGACCTTAGATGTTGTCAGGATGTAAAAATCCAACAACCAACCTTTTATAGAAATAAAACAATGTTGAGGTTATTCAACTAAAAGGCATCAAACGTTTCTTATTATTTGTGTGTGTGTGTGTGTATGTGTGGGGGTAAAAAAATTTGAATTTGAATAAAGCTTTCTTCGGGTACTGGTGTTCCAGGCATGGTTAACTTCAGTTATTTATACTATTTAATTATAAATACATTAAACTATTTAATTATAAGTACATTAAACTATTATCATTGTGACCCAGGAATTTATTTTATGTAGAAGGTTTTTACAAATCAAACACGATGTTGCAGACACGGTTTTCTGACTATGGCACAGCCACACGCAGTAGAGGGCAGCCCTGTCGGGGTCTGCCCGGTGGCTAGCCTGCCACCACCTAGCGCAGTTCAGTGTAACTGCGTAGGTGTGCGGCGTAGTCTCCACCGCTACCGCGTGGTAGTAGGGCTCATGTACAGACTACTACACTATTAAAGTTACATAGTCCGATGGTTTTGAGTTTCTCTCCTTTTCTGAGATAAATATATTAGGATGTTTGTTATAATCTATGTTACCGTACTTTGAAGTAACTTTGAAGTTAGATAAGTAGGATCAAATGTAGGTCATGGTTTTGGTTTTGAAAATGTGCTGCTTTTATCAGTCTATGCTGCTTTAAGAGCTTTACGATTATGACAAAGGAGGGTGTGGATATTTTATATACGCCAGCTTTTCCCTTAAGGCCCTGTCACACTACGAAGTATGGCGCCGGCGTGTGTGTAACGTGTTGAAATAAATTTCAAATCAAAATAGGTCGGCATATGCCAAACTTTTCGTGCTCGAGGGATAAAAATGGGCGTACACACAACATACACTAAACGTATGTAACGTATGCAGAACATATCTATGACCTATTGAGAGCATTCATGTGCCTCACAAAACGTTCGCAAAAAGTTTGCATACGCTGACGGTATGCTGATCAACGTTACATACGTTACTCCATCGCTAGAAGTATGGCGCATACTTTACGTACGCTGGAGATACAGCAGGCATATGTTCAAAGTATGTTTGGAGTACTTTATGCAGTCGTTGGCTGTACGCGGACTGCATGTTCCCAACAGGCTGAACATATGGCTAACGTGTTCCAACCTATCCTGACCCCTAACGTGTGCATAACGTACGCCGACATACGCCGAGTGTACACCGAGCGTATGAGAAACGTATGAGTCATACGGCGACATACAATGACAATTTTGAACAGGCAGAAACAATTTTTAGCGGCTCGACCTATGCCGCCCTATGATGACCTATGATGCGGTATCCCGATTGTACCTGACGTATGCCCAATATATACGTAACGTATGATGCCATATGACAACGTGTTGGTCGAAAATCACATACTTCGGCATACGCTAAGGCCATACATCCTAGTGTGACAGCCCCTTTAGGAGCAGATCCTACAAACAAGTATGGATTTAAAAACCAAAGACTCGGCATTGAAACTAAAATAAAAGTTTCAACATCGAAGACAGCAAAAATATGTAACCACCTCAGGGTCCTTTGTGGCCTGTTGTAACTTGGTTGGTCGTTGGAGTTTTCATCCTGGCAACATCTAAGATCATATCGGGATGGGTGCTGACTTGTGGCAGTGCGCATTCATTGTGACTTTATAGTGCTGCCCCAGTGGGAGACCATGTTGCCAGTACCATGACCTGATATCCCACTCGATCACATTATCGTGACACTGAGCCAACCAGTCCTTGCCCTATCTTACTAATGGTGAGCGCCTGGCTAGGAAGCGACAGGCATAAATGTTTAAATCATTGGTTTCTCTCGACCAGGGTTCGAACCCGTGGGTTCCAATCCCACGATCTACCTCTTACAACTGTACACAGGCACTGTACTGAAATACTTATTGAGAAATACTATTGAGAAATAAATATTCTCCAGAATCACTACATTTTGTTACCATATTATTGAGAAAGAAGTTGTATTTTTAATGAATTCGCTGCTGGTGGACAAAATAGAAAAAGCACCACTTTTACTAGTTATATTTTTTTCCCAAGAAGAAAAATAAGATGGGTAGGGCTGGATAAAAATGCTAATTTACGAGGCCTGTACAAAGCTTCTGGGAAGAAACGAAATTGTGTCCGGCATGAGTGAAGCTGACTTAAATTCCCATCGGATGCACATGCGGGTGTATTAGTAAAACATCCCCAGCGAAAATTAAAATATATTCGCTGAATCCATGCGTGACTTTATGGTGCACAGCCAGGATAGACAGGACAGAACAGGATAAAACAGGATAAATCCTACCATTTATAATCACAGCATCGGAAGAGAAATCGATTCTTGGATTGAATTTTATAAACAAATTAATTAACTAAATTAAAACTTGAGAAGGGTCTGGGAATTGTTTGTGACTGGGGACTGTGTGGGCAATGTGGAAACTGTATGGGCGATAATTGAGGTTCTTCACCTGAAGGCTTCCCCCCTCCCCCGGAGGCCTCCCCAGCCTCCCCGGCACCTGAGACCCGTCTCCAGGCACAGTCACAGTGTGAATTCAATGCCCGAGAGGACGCAGGAGAGTGTGTACCTGCGGGTATCGCTATATCACGGCCCCGCTTGGAGAGTGAGCTTTGTCAGTGATAAACAACAATATTTTCTAGACTTAGCAGATGCGTTTTGGAAGATCGTCAGATTCGAACCCATTGGTTTGAACCCTGGTTGAGTCAAACCAATGACATAACGATTGATATTTGTCACTTCCTAGGCAGGAGCTGGGCATTAATAGGATAGGGCAACGACTGGTTGGCTCAGTGTCAGGATAATGTGACTGAGTGGGGATATCAGGTCAGGGTGCTGGTGGCCTGGTCTCCCAGTGGGGCAGCACTATAAAGTCGCCATGAGTGCGCATTGTCACAAATCGGTACCCGTCCTGATATGACCCCAGATGTTGCCAGGACATAAAACTCCAACAACCCACTGTATAATTTATTATATTTATATAAATAGGCGGAGCGTTCATCCACTATGTGCTTTGTTCATTATTATCTGCATGTTATTTACAGGGATGAAAGTGGTCTCCGGAAATGCGGATATTCTCCCATAGGGTTAGTATTGTCAGGGAATTGCTGAAAATTCCCAGAAGTTGGGTTTCATACATATTGGTATACGCTGATAGTGCTGCAGCATTTTAAGCACGTATTAGTAGTATACGCTGACAGTGCTGTGATGGTTTAAGCATTTATTAGTAGTATACGCTGGTAGTGCTGCGGCATCTGCACCACATATTAAGATACGCTGATGGTGCTGCGGTGTTTAAACAACGCATTAGTATACACTTATACTTTATAGCTACAGGAAAAATCCCGGAAATCCGCGAAATCGCAGGGATCTTTCATTCCTGAATTTATCTGTTTGATGCGGACCAGCTCCTCACTAATCGCTAGTAGCGCCCCCAACAGCTATTTCCAACTGACAAAGCTAGTCATATATATATATATATATATATATATAATAAATATAATATACATTATACACTATATATAATATTTTCAGTGGTACAGTGAGTGGTGGTTCCAGTGTGCAGGGGTGGTGGTGCCACCATCGGAGTTCGGGTCGGGGAGGCTGGAGCAGTAGATGACAAGGACAGACTCCATCAGTCCATAGAGTTGAACGAGTGATGAGGGAAAGGAGGCATATTCCAGGTTATTATGCTTGTATAATTCTTAAATATATATAATATTATATATATATATATATTATATATATATATTGGATATGTTATATATATATAATATATATAATATATATAATATTTATAATATATATGATATATATAATATTATATATATATAATATACACTATATAATAGAAGGCTTATATATTATATTAACAGGTGACCGAATCGGTAAAGCGCAGGCCTCGTGTCTGAGATCGGGAGTTCGGTTCCGGGTCAAGTCAATTCAATTTCAATTCTGGAGTTGTTTGTAACTTTACGACGGTTACTGGTTGCAGAACTGCAACATTAATAGAGAGGATCCAATAAATCGGCCCAATCTTTGGTTGAAGATTTAACTTCAGTAGGGGAGTGTTGTAGAAGCTGGGGACATCTTTACAACGTTGTAACGGGACGGCAGCGAATCTCTTCGGTCCGGTGGTAGATGTAGTTGAGCACTTGTATTCAGTCAGCAACAAGGGATTCGAGGAAGGGTGCAGCAGTGGTTCCAGCAACGAGAACAAGACAGAGAAATCGTAACGGTGAAGGGCCCCACCCAAGAACACAACTACCCTGGTCAGGGGAAGAAGTATGCCTGGGAGAAAATCGAAAGGGCAGAGTCTAGGAAAGAGAAATGAGGAGAGTTGAGTCAAAGGACCGTGTCTATTTGCTCTATGGTGACCAACCAGCGAGCCATAGACATGGACAGAGTAAGAGTAGAAAGTGAAATACCGGCGGCCTCCCCCTCCTGGAACTCTTTTCAGAGATATGAAGGAGGAGCAAGGCCGGCAGAGAGGTGATAGAGAGAGGTGTGGACAGAGTGCGGGTCGAGTCAAACCAATGACTTATCAAATTGATATGTGCCGCTTCCTAACCTTGTGTTTGGCATTAATAGGATAGGGCAATGACTGGTTAGCGGAGTGTCAGGATAATGTGGCTGTGTGGGATATCAGGTCATGGTGCTGGTGGCCTGGTCACTCAGTGGGGCAGCAATATAAAAGGCACCATGAGTGCGTACTGTCACAAGTCAGTACCCATCCTGATATGACCTTAGATGTTGCCAGGACATAAATCTCCAACCAACAAACAAAAAAACAAACAAACCTGCAACTTTCAATTTTCTACAACTGCCCCCCCCCCCCCTGCCGCCTGAAAAAATATTACCCATAAGTCAGCTTCTAGATACAATTTCGGAGTAGGAGCCTCGTTTTCAGTTTCGGAGATCGGTACACAGAAGTTCCTGATAAACTGAAATTGGTGTTTACACTACTCTAATAACTGAACGAGTAGTAGTTCAGAAACAGTCCACTTCAGATACCAATGGTCATGCGATGCTTGATGGACTTCACACTGTCAACTGCAGTCAGTAAATTGCATTTTACCGTCAGCAGCGCTTGTGGGTTATTTGACCATTGCGAAAATACAGTTCGCAACAACCGAGTTTTTGGTCTGGGTGTGTATATTTATGTATGTATGTATGTATGTATATATATATATATATATATATATATATATGATATGTATGTATATATACATATACATAGTAGGTATATATGTATATGTCTATATATGTATATATGTGAGATATATATGTGTGATATGTATATATATGTATATATGTAGATATATTGTATTATATTGTATTAACAATTCTATTTTTGAATTGGTAATGTAGTAGTCTCCACTGACCTCTCAGGCAAGTAACCACATAGACAGGTAGGTGTGGGTAGTGTGGTGATATCAGGGCGCCTAGGTGGTGAAATGGTTAGCACACTGGTCTGGAATGCAAAGAGATGTGGGTTCGAGTTCCGCTCTAGGTGCAATATTTCCCATTTTCATCACCCCAGGATCCTGTACAAGATACACGCTGTATAGTTGTTGAACCTACCCTATGTATGTATGTGTTACTGTTAGTGCATTGCCTGTATGTATGTAATTGTAAGCATTAAAAGACTTACAATTCCAGGGGGGACGAGTGTAGTACTAGTAGTCTGCACTGACCTTTCAGGCAAGTAACCACATAGACAGGTAGGTGTGGGTAGTGTGGTGATATCAGGGAGCCTAGGTGGTGTAATGGTTAGCACACTGGCCTGGATTCGAGTCCCGCTCTAGGCGCAATATTTCCCATTTTCATCACCCCCACGACAGTATTAATATATTAGTAATATGTTGTATTTTCGCAATATATATACATACACATACCACGCTTACCGGATGTGATGGCACAATTGGTAGAGGGTGTGCGGAAGGTTGGGAGTTTGAATAATCCCGGTCGAGTCCCGCCGAGACATACAAAATGAATACTTGTCGCTACCTAGCCTGGCACTCGGCATTACTAGGATAGGGGAAGGACTGGTTAGCTCAGTATCAGGATAATGTGACTGAGTGGGATATCGGGTCATAGAGCAGCACTATGAAGTTGCCATGGGTGCTTACTGTTATAAATTGGTACCCGTCCTATGACTATGGCTGTTGCTAGGATGTACAACCCCAATAAACAAACTATACCACTCCTAACTAATGTTTTGTTTAGATTCATATATATGAAGCCTTTTAAGATTTAGTTTAGGGCCCTCCAATAGCCGATGTTTACTTTTTGTGCTGGGGGGTCGTTAAACAAACATTTAGTTAGGGGTGGCTGGTTAGGCACTAGATAAAAGATTCAAAAGTGAAATCGACGGCGTTCTCTGGCCGCCATCTTGTCTTTTTTGCATTCTCTCCCATTTCACCAACTCTGTGCTGATATAAGTAACCATTTGACACTGGTGCCAGGCATTCTACTTCTTGTTCCATACTAAAGCTATTTTCGCCCGTATTTAGACTACGTTGTCATTCACCCGTGTACTACAAGTACCGGGTGAATCTTTATCTTGTTAGGCACATGCGGGCAAATAGTAAAACATGGGTTGACGGTTTCTATCCAAATTCACATAACCAGATCTACCAAGTAGATAAGAGTGTGATTAGGGTTGATTGATTGATTGATTGGTGGTTGCTTTACGCCATGTCGGCAGCATAGGCCATATTCACGGTGAGAAATGTTTGTTTTTTGTTCAAACCATCGCTTCCACATGTAAAAGCAGACAATCAATTATGTGCCAATAGACACTCATTAAATTAGAAAGCTCACAATCATATATTTGTGGTCAAGGGAAACAAATTCCCATAGAAAAAGAAAAGTTTCACCAATGATTGATAGAATCTATTTAGTAAACTATATGAGGTGGTACAGTCCAGCTGCCCTCAAAAAGGCTAAAATGTTTTCCTGTTTTACCTTAGTAAAAAGGTCATGCATACTGTCTGCAGTGTAGAACCGTTGGCGCAGGGCCAAAAGATCAACGCAACTTAGTAAAATGTGTTTGAGTGTCAGCAGGGACTGACACCCAATACATTCAGGGGAAGGTTCCCCCTTGAGCAGAAAAGCATGGGTAAGCCACGAGTGGCCAATACGGCAGCGGCTAAGGACCACTCGGTCCCGCCGACCACCCGCATGAGTCTGTGGTGGCTTTCCCACAGATGGTTCAATTTCTTTAAGTTTATGATTGTTTTCATCCCACTCATGTTGCCATTTGGATTTTATGTGGGTGGCTATTAGTGGTTTCAGATCAGAGTGAGGGATCAGACACGGTTCAAGATCACAGTTCATGGCCTTCTTCGCAGCCCGACCAGCTCGTTCGTTTCCTTGTATGCCGGCATGGCCAGGCACTCAGCACAGGTGGATGTCATACCCATCCGTTGTCAGTTGGTTCATTTTATAAATGACCGTTGCTAGAATAGGGTGATTCGTTTTCAGTCCAGCAACAGCCAGGAGGCAAGAGAACGAATCACTGTATATAACATAGTTAGTGTGGTTGGATACCTCGATACACTCCAAAGCGAGAAGGAGTGCTCGGGCTTCAGCAGTGAAAATCGAGCTCTGATCGGGCAAACGTACACCAAATTTTTCCCGTTGGTAGACTCCCGCAGCAGCTACCCGGCTTTGGTCTTTCGAACCATCAGTGTATATGGAGAGGTGGTCTGCAAACTGGCCTTGAATCTCTGCATGCAGTCCTTGGTACTCAAGTGGATGTGTCCCAGACTTCCTCAGTTCCATGAGTCGGAGGATAACCGATGGCTTTCTCAACGACCATGGGGGATGTTCTGGGACTTTGGCATCCTCCAACACGTCCAAATCTATGCCTAAGACCTCCAAATGAGGTTTCATTCGGAGCCTCAGTGGCCGGATGTAATTCGGCCTGGCTTCATACCTGGATTCGTCATGTTGCTCGAATAGACAATTGTGTGCAGGATTCAATGCATTAGTTTTTATCTTGACTACATATTGCATGGCCAGTTTGATTCTCCGGTTGTTAAGTGATGGTTCATTGGCTTCGACATAAAGGCTCTGAACTGGTGAGGTGCGGAAGGCCCCAAGGGCCAGGCGCAGTCCCTGGTGGTGGATCGTGTCTAGCAGCCCAATATATGATTTCCTTGCGGAACCGTATACTATGCTGCCGTAATCCACTCGTGACCGAACCAAGGTTCGTGTGATTAGGGAGATCTCCTTCATACACAAACTGTTAATAGGGAGAAATAGCATGGCTAAAAGGGTGCAGCAGGGGGGATGTTGTGAATATTTTGGTAACGGTGATACAAAATGGTGCATTGTGGTACGTCTTGATGAAAAATATGTGTACAAACATATTTTAGAAAAACCTCTTTGCCAGAAGATTACAAATTAAAAGTAGGAAATCCGGAGATTCCGGTTATTTTGCTATATCCCCCCCCCCAAATCAAGAGACTTGGCACCTTTGGATAACTAATTAAATAACACATTAAATAGATGCAAATATAGATACAGTAAAACCTCTCTAACCGACCACCTCCACAGATCGACCACTCCCCTATATCGATCGCTTTATTTGGGTCCCAAAACCATATTCTAACTCCCTAAACCGACCACCTCCCTAAATGGACCACTTAAAGTCGGTCCCAAGGTTGGTCGATTTAGAGAGGCTTTACTGTATATGTATTGATATTTAGATATATGTACATATAGATATATAGATATGTAGATAGATAGATAGATAGATAGATAGACAGATAGATAGATAGATGATATCTGGAACTGAGAGCAAATGAGGAGAGTGTCACTTTTTGGACACCTGGAGAAAGTCTTTGCTCGTGAGGCCAGGGATGGCAATTGCTGTTGCATAGTCCTGTTGTAGGTCACGTGACCGGAAAACAGATAGAAGACAGTCGCGTAGCATCCATATGAAGTGGTGCTTCTGGGAAGCTGCCATTCTTTTTTTCTTCGTTTTATTTCTTTCACTTTTTTATTTCTTTTTTAAATTTTGTTTCTTCCTATTTTCTTTTTTTTTGTTTCTTCTTTTTTGTGTCCCCTTCTTTTTTCTTTTTTCTTTTTTCCCCATTCACACCGGTTTACCACCGGTGTGTAAACGATGTTTGCCAGATCGCCCTGCCTTCTCCACATTGTTAAAGTTCAAGCCACAGGGACGCACAGACACAAATATTTTGTTTGAGAAGGAGGCTCTGGCAAACCACCCGAACCGGAACCGGAATCGGGAAGGGTTGTGAAGAACGGCTGAGAACCATTTGGGGTCAGCAACAGTAGGTTAAGATAGTATCTCGATTCAAGAAGAAGTGGGAGGATTAAAAGAGTGTGAAAGTGAATTGGGGGGGGTTGATTAGTTGTTTAAGAGGGGGAAATTTTAATCGCGGATAATTGGTCTTCCCCATTCCACTGTTCCTTGCCCTATCCTAATAATGCCGAACGCCTGGCTAGGAAGTGACAGGTATAAATTTTTAAGTCATTGGTTTGACTCGACCAGGATTCAAATCCACGATCCCATGATCTACCAACACAGGAGATGGACGCTCTAACTCATCCGGCCATCCCGTCTGGTTAGCGAATAATAGTAATTAGGGATTGTCTATGATAAACCACTAGGTTACATATCCTCTGTGTGAGTATATAGGTGATGTACAATGCATTATACAAGTATAAATGCTAGGGGAACATATACTTCACACTATATTCCTTCATAGGCGCTGTGGTGAGGTGCCTCCTCCCCCTCCCACCTGCTGTCGGGGTAATGTACCAGCTGTCCCCCCACCCCCCTCACGCCACACACACTGGAGGAATTTTCCATGTATATATATTTATTATATATATGTATTATATATGGATATCATCAAGAGAAACCTGAAGCTGAGAGACATTAAGACCGACTCATGGACGCAACTCTCACAGCAGAGAGCTAAATGGAGAGCGGCAGTCAAGTAATGAAAGCAGTCTTTGTCGCATCGCGACCGACAGCATGATGATGATGATGATATATATATGACAATATTCATGGCACGGGTAGGGATTGGGGTCGTGGCGCCAACTGTCCCGACAGTAAAAGGGGGTCACCCATAAAGTAATACACAACATAAGGGTGACCAATATAGGGAATCTTCCCTTTCGCGCCTTTATACTCGCATAATTCTTGTACATCACATATAAAAAATTCCAGTGCGCGAGTGACAGTATTCGCGGCGCTGGGGAGGTGAGGATGGTGGCGCCACCTGTCCGACCATGAAGAGGGGTCACCCATAAAGTAGTACACAACATCAGGATGGCCAATAGGGGATATTCCCTTATGCGCCTTTATACTCGCATAAGTTTTATACATCACATATATCATCAGTGGGAATAGACGGAATAGCCGAATCTGTAAGAATCGCATGCGAAGGTTTTGGGATTGAAACCCTAACCGAGTCAAACCAATGACTTACAAAATTTATACGAGCCACCGCCTAGCCTAACGCCTGGCATTAATACTAGGACACAGCAAAGTTAGCTCAGTGTCAGGATATTGCGACTGAATGAGATATCAAGCATGGTGCCAGTGGCTCCTAGTGGTGCAGCACTATGAAGTCACCATTAGTGCAACATGTTACAAGTTGGTACACCTAATGTCATATCAGGTTGGTTACCCATCTATAACATAGAGATTTCGTATTGAGGCACCAATGGGCCGATATCTCACTCAGTCACAGTATCCGGACAACTGAGTCAACCAGGCCTTGCCCTATCCTAGCGATGCCAAAAGTTTGGCAAGATGGCGACAAGTGCATATTTAGCCAGGGCCGGTCCATAAATGTCAATGGTCTTCACACTCCTAACAATGTTAAGAATTGAGGTTTTGTGTGTGATGTAGGCATTGCACTACTCCTGCTTCGTGGTTGGATAGAAGCAGTTCCTTCTTCTATCATGTGTGGGTAAAGCCCCAGTCACACCTACCCGGACGAGCCCCGGATTTTGAGCCAGACCACCCCCGGACCAGTCGCCCGGATTGTCCCGGACAGCCCGGATAAAATCGTTATTTTCATTGTTTTTTGCCTCGCGGTCACACGTACCTGGCCGGTGCGATCTGGGGGTGGTCCCGGGGTGGTCCGGGGGTTAACCGGGGCCTGTCCGGGTTGTCCAGGGGTGGTCCGGGGCTGTTTCGCTACTATTACTACTACTACTACTACCATGCCGGATCGAGCCAGGATACCCCAGACCCACCCGGATGTTTTAAACATTTTAAAACATCCGCGGCGGACCCCGGACGAGCCACGAATCACGCCGGATCACCACGGACGAGACACGGACGAGCCACGGATCACCACGGGTAGGTGTGACTGGGGCTGAAATATCGCTCGTATTTTGGGTTTAATTTGACTGAATTTCACTTATTGAGTAAGCTATGCTCATACATAACATTATTTCAGCCCCTGAGTGAATATTCATGTTGGTAAATAACAGAATTAGATCGTAGCAGTAAATAGATTTGTGCTTTTTGTTTTGTTTATATTCGCAATAACGCCGCCGATGCGGCGGCGGCGTTAAAATTGGGGTTAAAATTGAGCCGAATTTCACTTATTGAGTAAGCTATCCTCATAAATAACATTATTTCAACCCCCGAGTGAATATTCATGATTCTGAATGACAGAATTAGATCGTAGCAGTGAATAGATTTCTGCTTTTTGTTTTGTGTACATTCGCAATAACGCCGCCGTCGCATTGGCAGCGTTATTGCCATTGTCGCTGTAATTTCACTCGGATTTTGGGTTTAATTTGACCAGAATTTCACTTATTTAGTAAATTATGCTTCTAAATAACATTATTTCAACCCCCCAGTGAATATTCATGGTTCTAAATAACAGAATTAGATCGTAGTAGTGACTATTCACACACACTTGATACTAAAGAGAACTGCTTCTATCCAACCATGATGGCCGACGAGCACTGGTCAGGTGGTGCTAATTGTTTGACGCAAATCCTCAATAAGTGTTGACTGTCCCCCATAACATTTGTTAACATTCTTTTTTTTAAAGAAATGATCAAATGACTGCGATCTCAGCGTGAAAAGCAGCCCGAAGCAGCATTGATTTTACCTCCTCACCCCATTCAAACATTGATCTGATTGTGAAAGATTGAGTGATTGATGGTTGCTGTGCACCGTGTCGGCAGGATAGGCCATATTCACGGCGAGAAATGTTTGTTTTTGTTCAAACCATCGCTTTTACATGTAAAAGCATACAATCAATTTTGTGTCAATGGACACTCATGAATTTTGTAAACTCACAATCATATAGTTTCTGGTCAACTTAAATAAAATTCCAAATGATAGTATTATTCACTGATGAAATTTGTTTTAAAACCTATATGAGTGGTACAAACCAGCTGCCCTCAAAAAGGCTAACATGTTTTCTTGTTTTACTTTAGTAAAAAGGTCATGCATGCTGTTTGCAGTGTAAAATTGTTGGCGCAGTGCCATAAAATCAACACAGTTTAATAAAGTGTGTTTTAATGTCAATGGAGACTGACATCCAATACATTCCGGGGGAGGGTCCCCCTTGAGCAGAAAAATGCGTGTTAGCCATGAGTGGCCAATATGGCATCTTGTTAAAACAACCATCAATATTGATGAATATATATTTTTTAATTTGGTTTGACACTCGGCCGGGGATTGAACACTGGTTTAATATAAACAGCATGGAAGACTACTTTACTAATGCAAAACAGAAACAAATCATAAGAATTCCTATAAAAAAAATTAAAAAAGATACCTGGGCTATAATATCACCTCCTGTAATTTTGACTATTTTTTGTGAGTTAGATTTTACTGTCAGTTGACATAAGTCTAACCACTTCAAAATTGCATCAAAGATTGTTTTTGCCATCATTTGTCATGAATCTGACCATTTCGGAATGTTGTGTAAATTTTAAGGTAGGCATAGGAATGCGATTGACAAGAATGACAGAATAGATACCAATAGCTTTTCACTGTGAATATAGCCCTTATAGCCGACACAACATTAAGCCATCAGCAATCAATCAATCAGCCGCTATGGGGCTACAAGACGAAGGGCATCTGAGATGATTATTTTTTCCGAGATGAATCCTGAGGCTGATCACTGAGGCCTATGTGAGGAACTCAAACCCCATTAGGGTTTTAAGGTACTTAAAGCTGCATAGTCCGATGAAATATCAAATTTTCAAAACCAAACCAATTATCTAGATTTGATTTTACATATCTGACTTACATACTGATGCACTTATTAAGCATTTGTTTCTGCGTATAAGACAATACTGAGTCAATTTAACAGAACCTGTTACTGCAGAAGTCTGTGGTGTCAGAGTTTTGGCAAGCGTGCCAAAACTAATTTTCCATGTTTGCACTCAAAAGTTTACCATTTATAATAAAAGTTACTTTGAACTAATGTAAAGTAGATACTAGTGATCGATCTAATATATTTATCTCAGAAAAAATACAGAAATTCAAAACCATCGGACTATGCAACTTTAATTAATGGACTTTTGAGGGCGAGTGGCTGCAGGCGGCCAGGCGGGCTGGCTATAAGGGGAAGAAGCGCGGGAAGTGATGTAATGAGCAACGGTCGGAGCAGGGGGGGGGGGGGGGGGGGTCTCCTTCCCTGCCTAGCATCAAACGCAATGCAAGCATTACGACCAATTAATGGACTTTGGCTTTGAAACCCAAGTGGTACTTACTGCTAGAAGATGAAACTACATGTATGATTTTCTCAAACTAGCTGAACATATATATATATATATATAGATAAGACCAGACGGGGTGGCCGAATGAGTGAGAACGTCTGTCTCCCATGCTGGTAGATCGTGGGGTCGTGGGTTCGAACCCTGGTCGAGTCAAACCAATGACTTAAACATTGATACCTGTTGCTTCCTAGCCAGGCGCTCGGCATTATTAGGACAGGGCAAGGACTGGTTGGCTCAGTGTCAGGATAATGTGACTGAGTGGGATACCAGGTCATGGTGCCGGTGGCCTGGTTTCCCAGTGGGACAGCACTATAAAGTCGTTATGAGTGCGCACTGTCACAAGTCGGTACCCGTCCTGATATGACCTTAGATATTGCTAGGATGTAAAACAACAACAACAACTATCATATTATATATTTATATATATAATATATGTATAATATATATATATATATATAGTATATATATATATATTATATATATATATATATATATTATAAGATATGTGTTCGAAAAGAGGCTTCTCTGCTTGTCCGAGCCAAGTGACAGTAGGCACGGGCAAGCAAAATTGTGTTTGCTTTCCATTATATATAATTAATATATATTAACTCCAGCAACCAACCAACAAACATTTCTGCAGCTCTACCGATTCGGCTGCCACGTCCGGTTTAATAATAAATTGTCAATATATTTTATAGTTATGATGAAAATGTATTGTGGTTTGTTAGTGAACCGGTCACTAAGCAGGTGTCCCATTTTCATACAGCAGTAATCGTGGTTTACTTAGAATCACGGAACAGTTGGTTGTTGGAATTTTACGTCCTCGCAACATCTAAGGTCATATCAGGATGGGTACCAATTTGTGACAGTGTGCACTCATGGTGGCTTTACAGTGCTGCCCCACTAGGAAATCAGGACACCAGCACCGTGACCCAAAATCCCACTCAGCCACATTATCCTGACACTGAGCTAACCAGCGCTTGCCCTATCCTATCAATGCCGAGCGAGAGGCTAGGTAGCGACAAGTATCAATTTTAAAGTTATTGGTTTGACTCGAACGCGAACCGAACTCCCGACCTTCTGCACAAGAGGCCTGCGCTCTACCAATTCGGCCACCGCGTCCGGTCGTGTGTCAGTTAGGCCAGGAGATGGCTGTACCTTCCTTGTCTCCTATAATCGCTGCTCTATTTGGAGGTCGTGGGTTCTATACCTGGCAGAGTCAAAACTAAAGACTTATCACTACCGAGCCTGGCTTTTATTAATAAATCATCAACATATTTCATAATTATGATGAAAATGTACGGTGGTTTGTTAGTGAACCGGTAGCTAAGCAGGTGCTCAGTTTCCATAGAGCAGTGGGCGTGTCCGACTTTGACGCACTGCACAGTTAACATATGAGCCTACCTGTGTGCATTTTACCCATTTAAACGAGAGTCTAGGAGACTTCAATAGAAGGACACAGGCGCCATCCTGCATTCACTGCAGAATGTGCATCTCGTTACCATGGAGATCGGTTTCAAATCCAACACCCTTCTAGGTGTAGGTAGGCTTACACTTCCCGATAAACACCCATTATACAGCCGTGTGTCAGTTGGTTGGTTGTTGGAGTTTTACATCCTGCCAACATCTAAGGTCAAATCAGGACGGGTACAGACTTGTGACAGCGCGCACTAATGGTGACTTTATAGCGCTGCTCCACTGGGAAATCAGCACCATGACCCAATATCCCACTCAGTCATATTATCCTGACACTGAGCTAACCAGTCCTTGCCCTATCCTATTAATGCTGGGCGATAGGCTAGGAAGTGACAAGTATCAACTTTGTAAGTCATTGGACGTGGCTGCACCTTCTTTGTCGCCTATACTCGCTGCTCTATTTGGAGGTTGTGGGTTCGATACCTGACCGAGTCAAAACTAAAGACTTATTGCCACCGAGCCTGGCGTTTGGCATTTCTGGGATAGGATCAATGACTGGTTGGTTCAGAGTCAGGATAATGTTACTTACTGGGGATATGGCAATGACTGGTTGGTTCAGTGTCAGGATAATGTGAATGAGTGCGGATATGGAAAGGACTGGTTGGCTCAGTGTCAGGATAATGTGGTGATTGGGGATATGGAAAGGACTGGTTGGTTCAGTGTCAGGATAATGTGGTGAGTGGGGATATGGAAAGGACTGGTTGGCTCAGTGTCAGGATAAGGGGATATGGCATGGACTGGTTGGTTCAGCGTCAGGATAAATGTGACTGACTGGGAATATGTCAAGGACTGGTTGGCTCAGTGTCAGGATAATGTGGTTGGGTGGGAATATGTCAAGGACTGGTTGGGGCCAGTGTCAGTATAATGTGATATAGTGGGGATATGGCAAGGACAGGTTGGCTCGGTGTCAGGATAATGACAGAGATCAGCACACGCTGGGTGGATACAAAAAATATTTAAAAATCAAAAGTTGCATAGTGGTTTTCTCTGTGGCGGAGTGGTTAGAGTGTCTGACTTTTTTCCAGGTCGGACTCCTAATCTGAAGGTCAGTGGTTCGATTCCCATGCCCCCCATCTCTGCCAATTTGGATTTCCACCGCTGTGTATAACTTACAGCGTCATCAAAGGCCAGTTGCTGTCATATCATGTCTATGTGGTGTGGGAGGTTAAAAATCCCTTGGGTCGGTAAAAGTGTAGACTCGGGCTTTCTATCGACAAACTGTCTAATGGTGAAAACAAGTCTATTCAGACTTATCCATGATAGGCAGTATGAATCTTCAAGATAGTCCAATGGTTTCAAGTTTCTGTTATTTTCTGAGATAAACATATTATGTTACTCGTTATAATCTACCTTACTTTAGTTTGAAGTAATTTTTATTTTAAATAGCTAACTTTCAACATATTTGAAGTGCAAACGTACAAAATTAATTTGGGTAGGCATGCCAAAACTCTGGCTTCGTCAGTAACAGATTCTATTAAATCGCCTCAGTATTTATTCCCTTCTGCGTGGCAACAAATGTTCAGTAATGCACCACTAGATATAAGTTAGATATGTAGAATCAAATCTCGATAATTGTTTTGGTTTTGGAAATTTGATGTTTTCTCGGACTATGCAGCTTTAAACAAAAAAAAAAAAACAATGTATCCCATGTGCACTGCCACACAAGCCAGATGTGATATTACCCCAGATGCTGCTGGAGAGTGGCGGGGTGGGGGAGGGGGGAGCTCGAATCAATCACTCGAACAGTTCTTGGGGCTGCGGGTCCGAAATGCCTTTGATTACACGTTGGTGGACATGGTTGTGCAGCTGGGCCGCGTTGATTAATGACCTTTGTACAAATAAATGCCTTAGTGCCCACGTCGAGGTGTCACGTGAGAGCGCCCACTGGCACACGTGATCATCTAAAGGGTACCTTCCTTACACGCGGCATGCGGCATGCGGCATGCAAATGCGAATGCGACAAAAAATCGAAATGCCTTGAAGCCTGTGGGCTACATTCCTTACACGCGGTATGCGAATGCGAATGTGACAACTCGATCGGTCCATGTAGCGATCGGTGTGGCATGCGGCATGTGGCATGTGGCATGCGGTATGCGAATAGAAACCTCAGTCGCACTTGTCCATTAGTTTTAGACTAGGAGAGGTGACTGATCATTACGGAACGGTCACACACAGGGGTGCGGAGGGGAAACATATGGTAGTGGTGTTGGTGGGGGTTTGGGTTGTTAAAAATGCTACTATAGCCAGAAAAATATGAATACTTATCTATAATTTGGTAATTATAAAGGTAGGAACCCCCATGTGACGTACCAAGAGGTACATAGATATAAATGCCATATTAGGTCATATACAGTGCAGTATTGAGTATACTTGTTTATTTTTATTTTTTTAAATATAGCATGCCTCATACCGCGTAGAAGGAATCATCCCATTCGCATACCGCATACTGCATGCCGCATGCCACATACCGCGTGTAAGGAATGCATGCTTTATGCCTACCCCATCTACCCCCTCAACAACAAAAAGAATCCTGCCCGTACCCCGCAAACAAAAATTGTAATCACACCACAAGAAAGAAAGAAGAAAAAATAAGGGAGTACCGATCCATACCTACTTTTTGTGGATTTCAAATTGACCCCTCGCTCTATACCACGTCACGTGGTTCCTGGGCACGCAGTATGTGCGTGTGTCAAAACACACCGGTCCTGATTCAGCAGAGCGCCCGCTCCGCTTCCCGCGGGTTCGATCCCCGGCTGAGTCGAAACCAAACCAAAAAGACCTACCCAAAATTGATAAATGTTCCCATGAGTATGCACTGTCATAAGTTGGTACTCTTCATCATATGACCTTAGATGTGGGGGTTTTTGTTGGTGGGTTCTTTTATGAGTTTTGTAGTGGACTCTGGCGGGGGTTGTATCGGTGGGGGGGGGGGGGGGGTGTTGGAGGGATGTTGTTATTTGTTGTTGTCTTATGTCCTAGCAACATCTAAGGTCATATCAGTATGGGTACCGACTTGTGACAGTGCGCACTCATGGCGACTTTACAGTGCTGTCCCACTGGGAAACCAGGCCACCGGCACCATGACCTGATATCCCACTCAGTCACATTATCCTGACACTGAGCACACCAGTCCTTGCCCTGTCCTAATATTGCCGAGCGCCTGGCTAGAAAGCGACAAGTATCAATTTTAAAGTCATTGGTTTGACTCGACCAAGGTTCGAACCCACAACCCCAGGATCTACCAGCACGGGAGACGGACGCTCTAACTCATTCGGCCATCCCGTCTGGTCGTGTTGGAGGGAAGGTGTGACATGCATTGATTACGCAGGGGTATATTCAGTTGCAAACAAATCTTAAAAATTGGATCTGCCCCATTGCACTCCACCCTGCCCTATCCTAGTAACATAATGCCTAGTCGCCAGGCTAGGTAGTAGCAAGTATCAGATTGTAAGTCTGGTTATGCTAGGTACACACCTACCGTTTTTCCGCACCCACCTACCGTATACGATCTAAAACTGCCCAAAAGTCGTGAAGTGTGCACTCCCCTAGCACACCTACCGATTGCGATTCACGACTAAAAACTCATTTTTAGGGCTAAAACGGTAGGTGTGTACCTAGCATTACGATTGCGATTCGCGATTCGAAAAATGAATCGGCCCGTTTTCAGTTTTAAGCGGGTCGGGTCGAGTCGCGAGTTTTAGAGCGCGAATCCTATACGGTAGGTGTGTACTTGGCATTAGATCCTGCTGTCACTAACACACCCGTCTCTACACCCACCCCACCCCAACCCCCCACCACCCCACTATCGCTAAGCACAAATAATACCAGACGTGGTGCCCGAATCCGTAGAGCGCAGATTTCTCATGCAGAAGGTCGGGAGTTTGATTCCCAGTCGATTCAAACCAATGACTTACAACATTGATACTTGTCGCGACGTAGCCTGGCGCTTGGCATTACTAGGATAGGGCTCAGTATTAGGATAAAGTGACTGAGTGAGAAATCGGGTTATGGTTCCAGCGGCCTGGTCTCCCCGTGGGGCAGCACTATAAAGTCACCATGAGTGCGCACTGTCACAAGTCGGTACCCGTCCTGATATGACCTTGACTATAGCCATGGCGTAAAACGAACTCAAATAAAGGCTAAATTTGTTTAAAGGCCCAGTCACACCTTACCGGACTGAGGAACCGGGCGAGACATGTACGGTACATGTACGGTACTTATCCGGTCGCCCGGCGGCAATTGACCCAATTACGGTCCATTTCAATACATGTCGATACATTTTGTGTACCGGAGAGCACCGGACTAGAACATTCTTTGTCCGGTGGTCTCCGGTACTCAGTCCGGTAAGGTGTGACAGGCGCTTTAAGGATCGCTAGATTGATTTGAATCGGGTGGCGGATGTAGGGTCTCGAACCCACGACCTGTGACGCTGGAAGCGGGCGGTTAACTCATTGGGTCCCCATCCCGTCCAGTTGCTAAGGACTTAACTGCCCAACAACCAAAAGCCACTCCGCGATGTGGGTATGTAGTGTGGGGGAAATAAAGCTGTGTGGTCGAGCCCCAGGACTCACAGCCGCTACTACTAGTACTAGTCTGGTGCCTGTCACTCCCCCCCCCCCCCACCTCCACCTCCACCTGCCCTCCTCACCCCCCCCCCCCCTCTCACCCACTCTTCTCCCCTCCACCCCAGCCACGCTCCTCCCCCACCACCGCTCCACACCCGTCCCCCACACCGCTCCTCTCTCCCCGCCCACACTTCTCCCCACACACCGGCTTCTCCCCCCCCCCACCACCCCATCCCCACTCCACTCCCCCTTGCTCCTCTACCTCACTCCAACCCTTGACCCCCCTTCCTCACCCCTCACCCTCCTCTCACCTCCACCCCAACCCCGCTCCTCTCCTCCCCACCCCTCCCCAGCCCCACTCCTCTCCTCCCAAGCCCCGTTCCTCTCCTCCCCACCCCTCCCCCACCCCCGCTCCTCTCCTCCCCACCCCCCCCTCCACCCCCGCTCCTCCTCCTCCCCACCCCCCCCCCCGCTCCTCCCTCCCCCCCCCCTCCCTCCCCCCAGCCCTACCCCTCTCCTCCCCAGCCCCTCCTCCTCTCCTCCCCACCCTTCCTCCTCTCCTCCCCAGCCCCGCTCCTCTCCTCCCCCCCACCTCCTCCCCCCCCTCAGACTCCTCTTCTCCTACCCACCCCCGCTCCTCTTCTCCCCCCACTCCTCTCCTCCCCAACCGCTCCTCTCCAACCCTGCTCCTCTCCTCCCCACCCCTGCTCCTCTCCTACCCATCCCTGCTCCTCCCCCACCCCCGCTCCTCCCCAACCCCGGCTCCTCTCCTCCCCACCCCCGCTCCTCTCCTCCCCAACCCCGCTACTCTCCACCCCACCCCCACTCCTCTTCTCCTACCCACCCCCACTCCGCTCCTCCCCCCACCCCCCGCTCCTCTCCTTCCCCGGCTCCTCTCCTCCCTACCCTCTCCACCCCACCCCCGCTCCTTCCTCCCCACCCTCGCTCCTCTCCTGCCCCGCTCCTCTCCTCCCCAACCCCGCTACTCTCCACCCTACCCCCACTCCTCTTCTCCTACCCACCCCCACTCCGCTCCTCCCCCCCCCCCCCCGCTCCTCTCCTCCCCCGGCTCCTCTCCTCCCTACCCTCTGCACCCCACCCTCGCTCCTCTCCTCCCCACCCTCGCTCCTCTCCTCCCCACCCTCGCTCCTCTCCTCCCCACCCCCGCTCCTCTGCTACCCCGCTCCTCCCCTCTCCCCACTCCTCTTCTCCTACCCACCCCCACTTATCTCCTCCCCCCACTCCTCTCCTCCCCCCACACCTCCCCTCATCCACCGCTCCTCTCCTCCCTACCGCCGCTCCTCTCCACCCCCACTCCTCTCCTACCCAACCCCCTCCGCCCCACTGCCACTACTCCCCCCGCTCCTCCCACCCCCGCTCCTCTCCTCCCCACCCCTGCTCCTCTCCTCCCCTCCCCCGCTCCTCTCCTCCCCACCCCCTCTCTCCCTTCTCCCCGCTCTGTAACAGTTGGATGCCTACATATACGACTCGACTCAATGAGTGCTTGTTAAGTACTGGTTTATTTACGGCCTTCCCGCCGTCATGACGTCACGCGGGGTTCCCTCTCACGTGGTGGGGTATCCCCCATCTATTTATATCACACGCTCCACTCCTACTCGCTACTCTCCCTCACCCCCACCCATGGACCCCCGTTCCTCACCCCCGCTCCTCTCCCCTGCTCCTCTCCTCCCCACCCCCGCTCCTCTCCTCCTCCCACTCCACTCCCCACCTCCACCCCCACTCCTCTCCTCCCCACCCCTACCTCCATCCCCCCGCTCCTCTCCTCTCCTCCCCACCCCCACCCCACCCCTCTCCTTCCCCCCGCTCCTCTCCTTTCCACCCCCACCCCTCCTCCCCACCCCCGCTCCTCTCCTCCCCACCCTCACTCCGCCCGTCTCTCGCCTTGCTCCTCCCGCCGCTAGGGCTTGGCATTTCCGGCCTCCGGAGGTATAGACAGATAAAGCCCCCCCCCCCCACCCGCAACCAACCACCACCACCACCATCCTCACCCCTTCACCCTCCTCTCTCCAGGCAACCGAATTGGAACGCGCCAGTGCGCTATCCACTGAGGTGCTGCCAGTTTTCATTGCCACGTCATCAACCCACTGGAACTGGAAATGTCCTCCTTCTTCATCATCATCATCATCATCATCTCCACCACGCCACCATCACCACCGCTATCACACATCAGCATCACCACCACTATCAAACATCAGCATCATCACTACTGTAAAGCATTAGCATCATTATCACCACTATCATTATCAAGCATCACCAGTATCATCATTATCCCCATTATCAAAGATCATCAGCATCATCACCATCTCAATTAATTTCACCATGATTAGCCATCATCATCACCATCTCCACCATTATGAACACTATCAAAGATCATCATCATCATCTCCAAAATCGTTCGGTAAAAGCGCTGGCAAGCTTCCCGTGAAAGTCGTGAGTTTGAATCCCAGCCGAGTCAAATCAGTGACTTACAAAATGTGTACTTGTCACTACCTAGCCTGGCGCCTGGCATTACAGCATAACCCCGTTAAACCAAACTTGAAGGGACCCTAGAAATTTGTTTGGATTAACCGATCATTGGTTTAACCGAGCTTTGGCTTTGCCTTTGACTTGGCTTTGGCAAACACATGGGTGCATTATGAATGTAATATACAATGTATGTGGACACTTTGATTATTGTTTATTTATCTATATACAGTATAACCCCATGAAACCAACTTTGGTTAACCCAAACGATCGGCTAATGCAAATGTTTTTCGGCAGCCCTGCAAAATACTACCATTTATCATATAAAAAAGTTGGTGAGGTCTCAGATGACATAATAACCACATGAAAGTTTGGTTTAGCCATACTGGAAGTGGCCTGGGGGTCCGACAATTTTGTTTGGATTAACCGAATCTTTGGATTAACTGACTTTGGTTTAAGCAACTTTTTTATATGATAAATGGAAGTATTTTGCGGGCCGCCTAAAAACGATCGTTTGGTTTAACCGATATTGGTTTAATGGGGGGTTATACTGTACTAGGATAGGGTAAGGACTGGTTAGCACAGTATTGGGATAATGTGACTGAGTGAGATATCAGGTCATGGTGCTGGCGGACTGATCACGCAGTGGGGCAGCACTATAAAGTCACCATGAGTATATATAGTCGCAAGTCGGTACCCGTCCCGATAGGATCATAGATGTTGCCAGGATGTAAAACCCCAAACAAATGAACTAAGCATTCCCCGCCTTATACTGTACGGATATAATCAGACGCACTAATATTAGTCATAGAAAAATATTTTTTAAATGGAAACATTAACATAAAACATTGTGTATTTTAAACCCTCAAAACACCAATGTAAACTACTGGTTAGCTCAGTGTCAGGATAATATGACTGAGTGGGATATCGCGTCATGGTGCCAGCAGCCTGGTCTCCCAGTGGGGCAGCACTTTAAAGTCGCCATGAGTGCGCACTGTCACAAGTCGGGACCCACGCTGATATGACCTTAGATGGTGTCAGGACATAAAGCTACAGCAACCAACAAACCAACAAACAAACGCTCGAAACACCAATGTAAATTAAAATGTGAGGTGGCCAATTGTTCTGACTACTGCGTCAAAGGTGTAACCACGGCAACGGTAGCGAAGCCAACACTTCCTACAATGCCTCTCGCCACAAATGGGTTCCTGTTGTTTGGGAAGGAGGAGTGCCATTGTTGTGTTTGTTTACACGGGATCGGAGGAGACGAGGCTGAAGCAGCTTTTGCTGAAATGTTTAGACAAGATTGGAAATGAGGCTTATTTGTTGACATGAGATTCGAAATGAAGGCTTATGCAGCTCTTGTTTATTTGTTTACATGAAACTGGAAAGGAGGTTTCTTTCACTTCGATTACAACTTTGGCTAATTTGTTTACATGTAATCGGAAATGAGGTTTAAGCAGATTTTGCTAGTTTGTTTACACAAGATCTGAAAACGAGGCTTAAGCAGCTTTTGCTAATTTGTTTAGACAAGATTGGAAACTAGGCTTTAAACAAATATTGCTCATTTCTTCACATGAGATCAGCAATGAGGCGTAAATGGCTTTTGCTAAATTGTTTACGAAAGATCAGAAATGAAGTTTTAAACAGAATATGCGCCTGGCGGAATGAGTTGACCGTCCGCCTCCTGTTCTGGTAGGTCGTGGGTTTCGAACCTCATGGGTTCGAAACCGGGCGGAGTCAAACCAATGACTGAACAATTTATACTTGTTGCTACCTAGCCTGGTACTCGGCATTATTAGGATCGGGCAAGGAGCAGTGGAATGAGGAAGTCCAATTCTCCGTGATTGAAATTTCCCCTGCGTAAAGTTACATAGTCTGATGGTTTTGAGTTACCGTCACTTTTCCGAGAAAAAAAACTATTAAAATGATTGCTATAATTATCATTACTTTAGCTTGAAGTAATTTTTGTCTTAAATGGTTAAGTTTTGAAATATTTCTAAGTGCAAGCATGTAAAATTAGTTTTGGCTACCATGTCAAGATTCTGACAACATAGGCTTCAGCAGAAACAGGTTCTATTGAATAAGTCTGTCAGCCGCCACCTGCTCCTCACTCCCTGCTCCTCCCTCAGTCATTGGCTGTAGGAGCCTGAACTAAGTCATCGACTGTTCAAACCTCAGATCCGCTTGTGGTGGCCACCTGTCCGCTCACGCGTCAATGGTCGCCTAAGCTACTCTCAATATATCACTATATAGTAAGGAAGGAGTGTTCGAGGCAGCTGTAGGTGGCGCCGGCATCGGGTCTTTGCTGCTGGACAGTGCTTAGCCCGCAGTGAATAATCAGGTTGGTACAACATACTCGTGAGCGGCATAATTAATTCTCTATACGTAATTCATATTTGCATAATATATTTATACACCCATGCCATCACCTCTGCCAATTTGGATTTCCACTGCTGTGTATGACTTACAGCGTCATCAAAGGCCAGTTGCTCTCATACCATGTCTGTGTGGTGTAAGAGGTTAAAAATCCCTTGGGTCGGTACAAGTGTAGGCTCGGGCTTTCTAACGACCAACTGTTTAATGGTGAAAATAAGTCTATTCAGACTTATCCATGACACGCAGTACAAATCTT
This sequence comes from Branchipolynoe longqiensis, assembly GCA_030323885.1. Classification (NCBI taxonomy): domain Eukaryota; kingdom Metazoa; phylum Annelida; class Polychaeta; order Phyllodocida; family Polynoidae; genus Branchipolynoe; species Branchipolynoe longqiensis. The sequence goes on from CM059200.1 coordinate 39,386,427, forward strand.
CAAGAAATAGACCGCATATATAAAATTGACCTAAATTAAAATCTGAAAGAATGTAGATCCGTCAGCGTGTACAAACACACTACTCTACTTCATAACCATCTCCCACACTCTGCAGTGAACAAGAGAGTGAAGATTAAGACCTCACATGGTGATGGTTCACTGCTCGATGTGCGACATAATTAATTATCTATACATCATATATATTTGCATAATATATTATACACCACATTTGCATAATATATTGTAGACCAGACGGGATGGCCGAATGAGTTAGAGCGTCCGTCTCCCGTGCTGGTAGATCGTGGGTTCGAGTCCCGGTCGAGTCAAACCAATGACTTTAAAATTGATACTTGTCGCTTCCTAGCCAGGCGCTCGGCATTATTAGGATAGGGCAAGGACTGGTGTGCTCAGTGTCAGGATAATGTGACTGAGTGGGATACCAGGTCATGGTGCCGGTGGCCTGGTTTCCCAGTGGGACAGCACTATAAAGTCACCATGAGTGCGCACTGTCACAAGTCGGTACCCGTCCTGATATGGCCTTAGATGTTGTGAGGATGTAAAACAACAACAAACAAACAAACATAATATATTGTACACACCATAAAATTAACCTAAATTCAAATCTGAAAGAAAGTAGATCCGTCAGCGGCGTACAAACACACTATTCTACCTCACATTCACAATCAACTCCACCTCTGCGGTGAACAAGACAGATAGAAGATTATAATCTCACCTGGTTCACTGCTCGACCTGCCTGTAGATGGCGCTGCGGCGGTCATCACTGCTGGTACCCGTCCTGTCAGAAGACTCCCTCCCAAGGTCAAGGTCACCACCGCCAGCAGGTAGCGCCACGTGATCGGGCGACACATGCGCGGCAGATCCATGGCTAAGTAGTTCCGGCGGAGTGATTAGGAGACGTGATGGGCGGTGCTGCGGCCCTTGGGATGGGGCTTAATGAAGACGGAGCGAGCTATCTCAAGTTTGTGCGCACGATATTCGCGCACGTGGGCTATATGGTATCTTAGGGGGAGAGTGGAATCGAGCAGGTGGAGGGTTAACGCAGTGACGACCCGTTGCCCTTTGAAGGTACCAGGATCGAGTCCCACGTCCGTCCGTTAGATGGCACAATGCCTGTGACGTCAGCGCTGCGGTTTTTTTAACAAATTGAAATTTTCAAATTCAAATCTCTTACTCTTTTGTTCCCCTTTCTTGTTTGAAACTGGGTCGAGGCAGGTTGCTGATATGATCTTGTATGTTGCTAGGACGTAAAACCTCAACAAACAAACATCAACCCAGGCACAGTCTACTTCATGGAAGGGAAGCGCTTTAGGTTTATAGAACCGAGTAACCACTCCATCATCCGTGTGTTGTTATATTATACCTTTTCCGCAGAGTATGCTGCACAATGAGCTGCTACCCACAACATTAGTGCTCGCCATTGCCGTCAGAGGGCTGGTTGGTGGTGGAAATCCTCTAATAGACCTTTTCCACAGAGCATGTCGCACAGTATACCTTAGTTCTTGCCTCTGTTGTCAGAGGGTCAGTTGTTGGTGGAAATTGTCTATTTCTAATTAATCCATATATATATAATATATAATATGGAATGTATCAATTTATTAATATTATACGCATATTATTAATTATGTAATTGTCTTGTAATTGTAATCGTTATCTAATCTAATTGTATTTGTGCTGATATATGTCAACGACAATAACATCCCACTGCTATTTCCTTGAAGATTTATACTGCCTATCACGGATAAGTCTGAATAGACTTGTTTTCACCATCAGACAGTTTGTCGATAGAAAACCCGATCCTACACTTTTAACGACCCAAGGGATTTTTATCCTCCCACACCACATAGACATGGTATGAGAGCAAGCAGCCTTTGATGACGCTGTAAGTTATACACAGCGGTGGAAACCCGAATTGGCAGAGGTGGAAGCACAGGGAATCGAACCACCAACCTTCAGATTAGGAGTCCGACGCTCTAAGCACTCTACCACAGAGAACACCATGTATTTGAGCTCCTTGAGGGACTATAGTTCTCTAGGTTAGTTCAAAATATCACATGATAAATCTCTTCGCTGAAAAGGGAATCTGCCTCCTCTTGCTGTGTTGTGTGTCTGCATCAATTTGCATTCCTTGGGTAATCAACATGTACAGCATTGTTCCCTTACTCTCCACGGAGAGAAACCTAAATGTCACATCGCTAAGGGCGATTATAAGGCTGGGGCTGCCTTTAGGAGCCCAGTACAGGTGTTGGCTGTAATTGGGGCCGCACGTCATGTGTGCAGCTGTTATGTCATAAGAGGAATATAATCTCCAGCAGCCATGAAGCACACACACCAAAAAACAAAACAAAATTTTAAAACTACAAACTGAATATGAGTATGGGTTAGTTGTTGTTGTTGGTGGTTTTTAGGGGGGCAGAGATGGTGTGTGTGTGGGGGGGGGGGAGATAGGGGTTAATTTGATATAAATAACACGTTCTCGGTCTCTAACTCTTTAACAGTCTCAGCCTTAGGGTCAGGACATAATCTGTAATTACCATTTGTACTTTTGCCTCTGATTTACAATGGTTGCGTGGATATTACCAGATTCCTTCGGATGGCAGAGGTATTATCGCGAGGTGTTTGTTCTATGCGCGCTACTGTTTTGCAGTCAGCCGGCGTTAAGTCTGGGTATCTCGCTATCCGACCAAAACATCCATGGAACGCATTTCAGACATTCGCGGCTTTTCATTTATCCGAGAATCTTGCGCGTTAATCTGGCATTGGCTGCTGGGAACAACGTAGTCCGTAAGGAGTCTGAGGGATGGCTGAATGTGGTTGAGGGGGTGGGGGAGGGGAGGTGGGGGAGGAGGGAGGCAGCAGCCTGGATCCCAATGTGCAAGCTGCCTCTGTCTTTCTCACAGAGTCCTGAGTACAAACAAAGCTCATCGGTGTGTTTACATTTGTGTCCACATTTGTGTCCACATTGTAGACATTGTGAACTTGGCGGTCTTCAGACTGTCTCGAAGGGTGCGTGATTTGTGGGTGGATGTCCTTGTTGGGCGGATCCTGGCATCAGCTGAAAACAGAGAATACAGAGGCATTTAAGCAGGAGGATTCGGTCTGGTGGGGAGAGGAGGTGGAAGGGAAGTTGATGAGGTGAGGGAGAGCAGGGGGAAGAGGGGGGGAATAGGAGTGGGAAGAGAAGGAGGGGGGAGTGGATTAGGAGATGAGGGGGTGAGGAGGATAAGGAAGAAGAGGTAGAGAAGGAAGAGGAGAGGGAAGAGGAAGATGTTTGTTTGTTGTTGTTTTACGTCCTAGCAACATCTAAGGTCATATCAGGACGGGGGAGAGGAAGAGGAAGAGGAGGGGGGAGTACGAGAAGGAAGAGGAGGAAGAGGAGGAGGAAGAAGAGTTAATTACTGAATAGGTTATTGCAGTGTGTGTCCACCCTCTAGTGGCCAGTGCGCGCACTAGCCACTTTGGCCAGCCACCACTTTAGAAGCACCACCACCACTGGCGCCACCACCACCCAGCCGCCCCGGCGCCACCCACTTCAAGGCGCCACGGCACTGTCCACTCAATAATACAGGTGTGGTCCACGCTCTCCAAGCACAGCGGCGTCAAGAGCCAAGGGGCGGCCGCGCCTCGGCTTGGAGAGTGATTTAGGGTTGGCAGTAAATCAGCCTCGTAACCACAGCACCGGAGCTGACAACTACATGTATATATCTACTCCCCCACACACTCACACACTCACTCAAACCGGCCAACTCTCCAAGCAGAGTTTGAGTTCTCTCACTGCCAACACATCAAGCAGGGCTGTGGGTGGAGAGTGAGGAGTGATCCGAGGCGGTCAAACACCTGGGTAACCACAGTCCTGCCGACGCCTTGCCACTGCCCAGGGCGCCACCGGTGCTGTCAGAAATCTATCATCAACCGCTACACTCTCCGAGCAGATGTCCCCTGGGCTAAATGATTTACAGTATTGGGCGCTGCCGTGTGCCGACCGGAGAGTGATGTGTCAACACTCCCCTCTGGCTTGTTCGGGGCAAGAGTAGTGTGGGAGTTGGAGTGGGGGTGGGGTGTTGGGGGGTGTTGGGTTGGGGGTGTTGGGGGTGTTGGGGGGGGGGGGGGGGGGAGGACTGATAACAGAGGTTGTGGACGGAGAATGATATATCGCCGACTGGGCGATGTTAGGTGTATTGGTGAGGCATTGAGGGGGAGAAGGAGAAAGAAAGGGAGGAGTGTGGGAGGAGGGAGGAGGGGGGAGGGGTGGGAGGGGGGATGGGGGAAGGGGGATGGGTTGGGAGGAGGAAGGGGAGAGATGGAGGGAGGGGGGAACGGAGAGAGGGAAGAGAGGGGGGAGGGAGGGGACGGTCGGGGAGAGGGCGGGGATGGAGGAGGGGGCGGAGGGAAGGAGGGAGGGTGGGAGGGAGAGAGGGAAGGAGGAAGGGAAGGGGGGAAGGGAAAGAGAGAAGGGGAGGGAGGGAAGGAGGGGGAGAGGGAGAGAGGGGCAGCGTAGGAGGGAGGAAAGGAGGAAGGGAGGGAGGGGGAGAGAGAGAGGGGGGAGGGGGAGCGTAGGCGAGAGAGGGATAGGAGGCTGGATGGGGGGGGGGGGGGGGGGGGGGGGGAGTACTATTCGCCAGGGTGGTGAACCAGGGCAGACTCGGGGGGCCTGACCGAGTGGTCGTCGGGTGAGGCGGGGAGAGGGTGTTGTTTAGGCGCCCTCCCCGACGGGTAATCCCTGTGATCAGGCCTGCACTGATGGAGAGGAGACGGCCACGCCTCCTTTCGACTGTATTGGGATGTGGGGGTGGGTGGTGGGGATGTGGGTGGGGGTGGAGGGGGCGGCTGAGAACGGTGGCGAAATAAGAATCAAAGAAACCAACCCCCCTCCCTCTATTGATGTCTCTTTCAGTCTCTGTCTCTCTTCTCTTTCTGTCTGTCTGTCTCTGTATGTATATATATATATATCCTTGTTTCTCTCTCTTCCTCGCTCTTTATATACATGTATATACCTCCCTCTCTTCCTCTCTCTATATATACTTTTGTCTTTCTTTCTCTTCCACTCTCTTTATACATACCTTTCTCTCTCTTCCTTTATCTCTTTATATATACATTTGGCTGTCTCTCTCCCTCTCTCACTTGTCTCACTCTTGTCTTTCTCTCTATATATATACTTTTATCTGTCTCTCCCGCTCTCATCTGTTTCTCTCTCGTCTCTCTATATATATTTAACCGTTCAGCTATTCCGCCCTCGCCTAAGGCGAGCCTACGTGTTAATTTATGTAATTATTTCCATGTGAATTTCCGGGGCCTGCTGTAGGCCGCCGCCGCCTCTCCTCCTGTCTGCAGGTAGTCCGTCTCCGTCATGGTCATTCCCGGGCTAAGAGCGCTCAGCCAGAGTATCATAGAAATACGGTCTTTGTCCCTCCCTGCATTTATTATAACAAAGCAGTTATTTATTATTTCAACTAAGTGGCTATCCTCCCCGCCATTCGGTGTGTGTTATTATGCTCGAATTAATCCAGAACTAAGCAGACACTCCGGATGCCTCTGCTACTGTCACTGATAATCAGCCTAAGTTAATGTCTTATTTTCAGCCAAATAGCACTACGTTAATTCTGTTAATATGTCTGTTATTATCTTCCCACAGATGGGTTAATCGGCTGCATAAGGCCTACCAGGCATAAGGCCCTTAATTACATATAAAGCAATCAAATATCAGGTTGACCATAGCATATCTACAAGAAGACTGGAGAATAGTAAAGAATGCAAGGAACATTCCAATTTACCTTTCCAAGAACTCACAACTTTAATCTTACCCTAGCTAGTAAAATAAGAGTTCTTCCATGGTTCAATTTCAATGAATAATGACTAAGTACAATAAGTGTACACCCTCCCATATTTGTTAAGTTAAATCAGTTTGGAATTTCAACAATAAAAGCCTACATCTCGTCTAAAACATCAGAGCGTGCATAAACACGTCCGATGGGTCGGAGCCCGAGCGCTCGACCTCCCACCGTTGCTAGGAAAGTCACAAGTGATGTCTCCTTGCAATGCATTACAGCAGGGAACCCGGCCCCGCAATTGGTGGCAAATGCGAGCCTAGTGAGTAGCCCGCATTTCAGAATCTGAGCTAATCAGCCCAGCCCGCATTTCCACCGGTCGAGTAGTCTCGCCCACTTCACATATATACCTTTATCTGTATCCCTCTCCCTCTCTCATATGTCTCCCTCTTGTTTTTCTCTGTATATGTATATATATACCTTTATCTAGCCCTCTCCCTCTCTCTCTCTTGTCTTTCTCTCTATATATATACATTTAGCTGTCTATCTCCCTCTCTCATATGTCTCTCTCTTGTCTTTCTCTATATATATATATACCTTTATCTGTCTCTCTCTCCATCTCTCATTTGTCTCCCTCTCGTCTTTCTCTATATATATATCTTTATCTATCTCTCTCATCTGTCTCTCTCTTGTCTTTCTCTCTATATATACCTTTATCTGTCTCTCTCCCTCTCTCATGTCTCTCTTGTCTTTCTCTCTATACATATATACCTTTATCTGTCTCTCTCCCTCTCTCATCTGTGTCTCTTGTCTTTCTCTCTTTATATATACCTTTATTTGTCTCTCTCTCCCTCTCATCTGTCTCTCTTGTCTTTCTCTATATATATACCTTTATTTGTCTCTCACTCCCTCTCTCAGCTGTCTCTCTTGTCTTTCTCTCTATATATATATATGTACCTTTATCCATCTCTCTCCCTCTCATCTGTCTCTCTTGTCTTTCTCTCTATATATATCTACCTTTATTTGTTTCTCACTCCCTCTCTCATCTGTCTCTCTTGTCTTTCTCTATATATATATATACCTTTATCTGTCTCTCTCTCCCTCTCTCATGTCTCTCTTGTCTTTCTCTCTATATATATACCTTTATTTGTCTCTCACTCTCTCTCTCAGCTGTCTCTCTTGTCTTTCTCTCTCTCTATATATATACCTTTATCCATCTCTCTCCCTCTCATCTGTCTCTCTTGTCTTTCTCTCTATATATATACCTTTATCTGTCTCTCACTCCATCTCTCATCTGTCTCTCTTGTCTTTCTCTCTCTATATATATACCTTTATTTGTCTCTCACTCCCTCTCTCATCTGTCTGTCTTGTCTTTCTCTATATATATACCTTTATCTGTCTCTCTCTCCCTCTCATCTGTCTGTCTCTCTCCCTCTCTCATCTGTCTCTCCACATCCTTCAGTAATTCCTTCAATCTCTGTCTTCCACTTGAATTTCAAACAGTATCATGTATGTAATTGAAGAACTAGAATTTTAGTTATTTATAAATTATATTTTAAAAGTTACATTTATATGCTGTATAAGAATAATATGTTTATAATAACCTGGAATATCCCTCCTTTCCCTCATCACTCACTCAGCTCCCTTGACTGATGGAGTCTGTCCTAGTCATGTACTGCTCCAGCCTCCGCAACCCCAGCCCCAATGGTGGTGCTACAACCCCTGCACACTGTAGCTGCCACTCACTGTACAGCTAAAAACTATATATAAACATATATACATGTATATATATATATATGTAAATATACATGTATATATATATATATGTATACATATATAGTTGGATGGTAAATAGACTGGGATTCGCATGTATACCTTATATGAGTTATATATAAAAGATATATATAACATATACATACAATACCTTTAATAATAAATGAACGATAATTTCCCTATGAAGATAACCTAAATGATACCATAATCTATTATGTGAGTGTAAATTAAGACGGCTATCAGTATCACGATGTTAGTTATTCCTGTTGTTGTATTTCTAAACAACGCATGTGAATCGAACAAAAAGAAAAAGCAGTGAATAGTAAAGTAAGGAGTTAATCCACTCCTCACACCTGGGGCCATATGCACGAATCGGGGTTAGGGCCTTAACCACGGTTTGGCTAGCTCCACATGGCTAAATGTGAGAAATTGGTATGCACGAATCGGTGTTGGCGCTAACCGCGACATTTAGCCTAGGCTAATCTAAACCACTTTCAAATCAGGTTTTACCTAAAGGTTAGTGTGTTTGTGTGGCTCTCAATCTATTGAATGCGATCATATTTAACAGAATTACATACGCAATAAGTGAAATTTTATCAATTTAAACCTAAATGCGAAGCGTTATTAAGGCTACCGCCGCATTGGCGGCGATATTAATAGTTATATTTTCGAATCGACGAACGTAAAGTAAACAAATCGCCGCCGCCGCATCAACGTTGCTTTCCATACTGGCGGCGGCGGCGGTTTGTCTACTGTAAGATCGTCGATTCAAAAATATAACTATTAATATCGGCGCCAATGCGGCGGTAGCCTTAATAACGCTTCGAATTTAGGGTTAAATTGATAAAATTTCACTTATTGCGTATGTAATTCTGTTAAATATGATCGCATTCAATAGATTTGAGCCTAATATATGGGTACACACGCAGAGGGAATTCCCAAATCTATAAATAAACTCACGGTTAGCTATTCGCAGTGGCTAAAACATTGGTGCATACCGATTCAGATATTTCTCAAACCCGCCGCTACCCTGAGGTAGCTATCCGCGGCTAGTGCCTTAACTCCGGTTAAGCCTAACCCCGATTCGTGCATACGGCCCCTGGGCCTGTATGCACCAATCGGGGTTAGGGCCTTAACCGCGGCTAAGGTATCCCCGCAGGGCTAAATGTGAAAATTTGGTATGCACCAATCGGAGTTAGCGCTGACCGCGTGAGTTAACCGCGGCTAAGGTAAACCACCTATTGAGTTGGGTTTAGGGCCTATCCGGTGTGGTTAGTGTGCGTGTGTGGGTCTCAATCTATTGAATGCGATCATATTTAACAGAATTACATACTCTAAACGTGATATTTTATTAAATAAAACCTAAATTCGAAGCGTTATTAAGGCTACTGCCGCATTGGCGGCGATATTAATAGTTATATTTTCGAATCGACGAACGTACAGAAAACAAACCGCCGCCGCCGCCAGTATGGAAAGCGACGTCGATGCGGCGGCGGCGATTTGTTTACTTTACGTTCGTCGATTCGAAAATATAAATATTAATATCGCCGCCAATGCGGTGGTAGCCTTAATACCGCTTCGAATTTAGGGTTAAATTGATCAAATTTAACTTATTGCGTATGTAATTCTGTTAAATATGATAGCATTTAATATATTTGAGCCTAATATATGGGTACAAACGCAGAGGGAATTCCCAAATCTATAAATAAACTCACGGTTAGCTATCCGCAGCGGCTAAAACATTGGTGCATACCGATTCACACCGTTCTCAAACGCCCCACTACCCTGAGGTAGCTATCCGCGGCTAGTGCCTTAACTTCGGCTAAGCCTAACCCCGATTGGTGCATAGGGGCCCAGTAGCGCCACCTGACCATCGCGCTGGTGGCGCGCCTACACCTCGCGCCGCAACCAGCCAAATTGTCGGTGTGGCACCGACATTGCTCAAGCGCGGGCAATGATTGATGGATGCGCACTTGTTGGCCAAAGTCATAAAGTAGCTATGGAGTGCCGCTGCAAACTGTGTCCCCAATTTACCACGAGAGCTATAAAAAATATGTCATAAAAAAATCAGATAGCAGATATAAAAAAAGGTGTTGTTAGTTTGTTGTTTCTCATCTGGGTCCAGCGCAGAATTCTCTGCGCTGGGTAGGAGTGGTGACATAAATAAATAAGATAAGTAATAATGATACTAAATAAAACTATAATAATAACGATAAAAACTACTATAGCGATGATAATAATGATAATGGTGATAATTATAATAATGGTTTGTTGGTGGAGTTTTATGTCCTGGCAACATCTAAGGTCACATCAGGACAGGTACTGACTTGTGACAGTGCGCACTCATGGCGAATTTACAGTGCTACCCCACCGGCAAATCAGGCCACCAGCACCATGACCCAACATCTCACTCAGTCACATTATCCTGACACTGAGCTAACCAGTCCTTGTCCTATCCTATTAATGTCGCACGCCATGCTAGGAAGCAACAAGTATCAATTTTTATAAATCATTGGTATTACTCCTGATCTCCCTCACGCGAGACCCGCGCTCTACCGATTCGGCGACCACGCCCAGAGGGCAGGCAATGATTGATGGATGCACACTTGTTAGCCAAGGTTATAAAGTAGCCATCGAGTGCCACTGCAAACTGTGTCCCCAATTTACCCTGAGAGCTATAAAAATATGTCATAAAAAATTAGCCATAGCAGATTTTTTTGTTAAAGCATTGTTAGATTGTTTGTTGTTTCTCATCTAGGTCGGGTGCTCAGTTCTCTGCGCTGGTTATGAGGAGTAACACAAATGAAATTAAAGTACACAAATAATAATGACCATAATAATAAAAACAATAATATTAATAATGATAACAATAGTGATAATGGTAATAATGATAACTATGAAAATAATTAAAATGATGATGACTAATAATGATAATAATAACAATAATAACAATAATAACAATAATAACAATAATGACAATAATAATAATGACAACAATAATCATAAATTAGTGCTGAAAATTAGGCTACTTGAGGAATTGTGTCTGACCAAATAAAATTAAAATGAAAAAATACCTTCTCCCTAAATTTGTTGAATCTAATAAACAAAAAACTCGCCCCAAATTCAGGTTTTTTTCCAAATGTATCCAACAAAGGATATTTTTATGTTTGGGCTGATAGTATTAGTAATGACAACGATGGTGATGATGGGAGTGGCAAAGAAATAAAGGTACCGTGCCCACGATAGGTACCGTCCAGAAGTGTACCGCCGCGGTACCTGTCACTTGAGACTGAAAGCATGTCGCCACTTCTGCTATTTCCCCACAACCACGCAGCAATGCACAACGAAACCACCGGAACCGGAAACAGCGGATAGTAGGGAAACGATGGGTAGCGCATGTCCGCCGGAAGTAGCTGTGGACGTCCACTTCCGGTGGCGGGTTATTGAGAGTGAGCGACTCAGTGTATGTGTGCTCTCGTTCTCTGTCTCCTCTTTCTCTCTCACTCTCTCACTCACTCTTACTCTCTCACTCTCTGTTTCACTCTCACTCTCTCTCACTCACCTTCTCTCTCACTCTCTTTCTTTCACTCTTTCTCACTCACTCTCTCTCACTGTCTTTATCACTCGCTCTCGCTCACTCTCTCACACACTCCATCTCACTCACTTTCTCTCTCACTCTCTCACTCATGCTCTTACTTTCTCTCACTCTCTTATTCACTCTCTTTTCTCACTTCTCACTCTCTCTAACTCTCTCACTCTTTCTCACTAACTCTCTCTCACTATCTAGCACTCTCTATCTCTCCATTTCACTCTCCCTTTCACTCTCTATTTCACTCTCTTTCACTCTCACTCTCTCTTACTCAGTCTCTCTCACTTGGTCTCTCTTCTCACTTTCTCACTCACCCTCTCTAACTCTCTCACTCTCCCTCACTCTTTCACTCTCTCGTTCACTCTCTCCCTCTCCCTCCTTCCCTCTCTCACTCGCTCTCTCTGATTCTCTTTCTCTCTCGATGGGGGTCACAATAGGGGTCAGGCAGTCAGTCAGTCAGTCAGTGGCGAGCAAAACGCCAGAGGGCGCCTTGACAACACCAGGTTTTCCACTGAGTCGCTGTCACCCCCTTCTCCCCACCCCCCCCCCCCTCTCCCCTCCCTCCCTCTCCCCTCCCTCCCTCCCTCTCCCCCCTCCCTCCCCACCCACCCACCCTCCCCGCCCGAAAAACGCACTGCACAGGAACAGCCCATTTGCTAAATGTGCGCGCGCAGCCCGAAAACCACCACTTCCGGCCGGCCTCGCCGACGCATGCGCACGCACTGCTTGTTGTGCGCGACAGACGAGGGCGATCTCATTACAGCCCGACGCAGGAGTTCACTCTGGCTGGTTGGTTGTTGGAGTTTTACGTCCTGGCAACATCTAAGGTCATATCAGGACAAGCACTGACTTGTGACACTGCGCATTCATTGTGATTTCATAGTGGTGCCCCACTGGGAGAACAGGTCGCCAGCACCATGACCTGATATCCCACTCAGTCACATTATCCTGACACTGAGCTAACCAGTCCTTGCTCTATCCAATAATGCCAAGCACCTGGCTAGGAAGTAAGAAGTATCAATTTTTAAGTCATTGGTTTGACCCGACCACGGGGTTCGAATCTCACGATCTACCAAAACGCGAGACAGACACTGAACTCATTCAGCCACCCCGTCTTACTCCACTTTGTAAATTGTTTAGAGAGTTTTGAATTTGCTGTTCCAATCCACCCGGTGTAAAGATTTCAAATTCCCCCCATATTCAAGTTCCCCCCCGGGAACTTGAAAACGTTTTCAAATTCTTCCCAGGGGAATTTGAAAACGTTTTCAAATTCCTTCCCTTGTTTTAACTTTCCCTCCCCCCCCCCCCCCATTTTTGGGGAATTCTCTTTATTTTTGTTATTTTTCATGACAAATATTATAATATACAGAGAATAGCATAATGGAAATTATTACTAGTACAATAAAACATATTTAACCACAAATGACACAAAAAGTCTCCAAGATGGTTAAGAAAAAAAATATTATAGGTCTGAAATTTAAAATGTTTTTTAAAGTTTTTTAAACAATTTTAAATTCCCAGAGGGGGGAATTTGAACATAGGGGGAGGAATCTGAAAACTGTTTTTAAGTTCCCCCCCAGGAATCTGAAAACGTTTTCAGATTCCCGGGGGGGAACTTGGGAAGGGGGGAAGTTGAAATCGTTACACCGGGATAGCCGAATGAGTTGAGCGTCCGTCTCCCGTTTTAGTAGATCGTGGGATTCGAAACCATCCTTTCGAACTCTGGTCGAGTCAAACCAGTTGTAAAATTGTCCGATTTAATACATGTGAAACCGAGGTGAAATTACTATAATAAATTACAAACTGTCTATATAATGATAAATGTTAAAATATAAAAACCCAAAGACATATGGAGGAGGTGTGAAATTGGTAAACTATTATTCATTGAGTATAGAATTTGTATAATTGAATAGTCTTTGGAGGGAGTGTCACTTCCGAGCTTGGCTAAGAACAGTCTTTGGAAGAGTCACCTCACATGCCCCCTCCCCTCCCCCCACATGGTAATGTTATGATCATTGACCAGTGCATTGTATTCTAATTGGAGGATTAAATCATGTGACCACGGCCATCTTGAATTCTGGAAAACCTATATAAGCCAATAAATTGAAGAGTCTCATTCTCTTACTTTCACTCTAACCCTGTTTCCTTCATTACCTGTAGTGCTTTCATTTGACCTATTTACACCACCCACACCACCAGCCGGCACGTTTACACAGTGACTTAAAAATGTATACTTGTTGCTTCCTAACCAGGTGCTCGGCATTATTAGGATAGGGCAATGACTAGTTGGCTCAGTGTTAGGATAATGTTACTGAGTGGGATATCAGATCATGGTGCTGGTGCCCTGGTCTCCCCTCCCAGTGGGGCAGTACTATACAGTCACCATGAGTGCGCCCTGTCACAAGTCGGTACCTGTCCTGATATGACCTTAGATGTTGCCAGGACGTAAAACTCCACACAACCAACCAACCTACTCCAGTGTAAAGTATAAGGTGGAACGGGTAACCAGCTCCAGAGAACTGCGATCACGTGGTACACACACACCCAGCAGTTACAATAATTTGCTCACTGCAGAGACATCGTGGGAAAAGCCACCCAGAGTGAGAACTCACGCAGCTAAGAATTACTCACCGACATGAATCTAGAATTGTTGGCAGAACTTTGATCCACATAGTTTCGGTTCTCCATTAACGAAGAGTTCCACACGTATGATCCATGTAAAATCACTATCAGTTCTCCACTAATGAAGAGTTCCACACACATCTAGGATTGTTGGAGTGACGATAAATGTAATTTCGGTTCTCTTCTAATAAAGAAACCAAATTAAATTAGGATCCCATATATATATATATATAAGACTTCCCTACGAAATGACAAAGAGAGCAGCAGATTGGGTTGGATCGTTTAATCGACTCCGGGCTGAGCGATAAATGCCCTACCTAATAAAAGCGAAAAACAAGAGGCAAGTGACGATTTGAACCGAGTTGAGTGCGAGCGCCGGGGCCAAAGGAAGCAGCAGGCCCGGACGACGGCGATTGGCTAATATTCAAATCGAGTAAATAAACAAATAATAAATAATAATAATTCTCCGAGCGTTTATATGTATATAATAGATTATATATAATATAAGACTTCCCTACGAAATGACAAAGAGAGCAGCAGATTGGGTTGGATCGTTTAATCGACTCCGGGCTGAGCGATAAATGCCAAAGGAAGCCGAAGCGACCACCCAAACCAATCAAGCTGTCTCAGAGCACAAGGTGGCTGCGACCCTCATGTCGTCCATAATCCGGACAGATAAGGGGGTTTTCAAATATGCGTAGACAGTGTCCGAGGCCCAATCCCCCCGCACCTTGATCTCTTCCACAGTGGCCCCACATAAGGATAGGAAGGTGCAGCCACCCCGACGCAAGGAATGTGAAGACAAGTCCTCCACATCCATACCGGCCCTGGAAGCAAAAGTCTTTAGTGTTCGTTGGTAAATTGCATAAGTCATAGGTGTGGAACCCCCCTCCCCATCAGGCAGCCTGAATGCTTCGTCAGAGGGTGCAGCGGGAAGCTGGGTGAAATGCCGTTCGACCCAATGCACCGCGCACATCCCCGGGTCCGGACAGCGGGCAACGGGGACCTCCAGGACTCTCTCCGCATACTGGATGGTCTTACTTTTCCTAATAGTTATTAGCATTCCCCAGTCAAAGATCTTAAAATCCCGCCTCTGAAGAGTCGAGTCTGACATGGTCACTTGAGCCTTCCTCAGAAGGGCTCTAAAGGAAACCAAAATTGCAGCTCTCCAAGCTGTATGGCCGGGGGAGGAGCACAGCATCGCAAATATCCTTCTCATCATCGACGGCAGCAAGGGTCGAGCCCGGCGTGGGGCATCCCCCTTGACCCGTTTAATCCCTCTAAGGGTCGAGGATATAATAAAACTGTTATAGTCAATAGGCCTCGCGCCATTCTGTCTTAGAAAATAATTTAAACCACTCAGGTAGTTCGTGATCGAACCGTACTTCATAGTGCGGGCGAGCCAAGTTGCGTAAAGGGCGACCTGCTCATCCGAACATGGAGCAGGAGCGCGATCAGAACTGAAAGTGTCTACAAAGTCCAGGTATTTCTTGACTTGAACGGCCCTTGATGTTAGCGAGTTTGGCGCGTAGAAATGGTCCTGATAACCCTTTTGCTCACTCCTCAGCTGAGATATAAGAAAGGAGAGTGCAAGACAGTTTAGCCCTACAGCAAAGCACGCCTTCCGGGTCAGCGTTGATAATTCTCGTGTTACTAGCACTGTCGTCCAGGCGGCTCAGAGAGTCACTGATGACATTATCACGACTACGAATATAAACAGACTTAAACTCAAAGTTCCTCTCAACTGCCATCCAAAACAACCTCCTGAGATAGTACATGATTCCAGTTGATCTAGATCTGCCTGTGCTCAGGGCGGCCCGTACGACAGCACTATCTGTCACCATAACAACAGTTGCATCCGACCATTTATGCGACCACCTATCGCAGGCAGCGTATACCGCTGCCATCTCCTGAATGTTTATATGAGCTGTAGCCACGTGGCCCTCGGGGCTCGAGTGGTGGTGGCCCACATAGCCCGACAACAATCTATCGTCAGCTTCGACGAAGGAGCCGACCAACCAGTCATTACCATGGAGAGCGGCGAGGCCCCATCCCGATGCGTCGCTGTAAGAAGAGATCAGGGGGGCGAAGTGGCCCAGGATCTTGGCCTTACCGTTAAAGTGGCTAGAGAAAGTGATCCACCATTCCAGATCCTCCCGGACCCCCTTGGTCAGCCTAACCCGATGGTGGCCCTCCCTGAGTTTTGCGGACATATCGAATATCCTTCTCGTAAAGGTTCGGCCGCCCCTGATCACCTTCGCACAGTGGGCGAGGATCCCGCCGACCTGCTCCAGCTCCTTCTTCGAAGCTTTCCTCCGATCCCTCATTGTCTCGAGTACCCGTCTCATCTTGTCTAATTTATCTGTTGGAAGGGAGAGTTCTAATTTATTGGAATCAATCATGATCCCGAGAAAGCGAACCCGCGGGGCAGCCTGGCTCACTTTCTTATAGCTTACATAGAAACCGAGCCTGCGGATGATTCCTAAGACTAGCTTCTGGGCACCCATCGCCTCAATTTTAGTCCGTCCTAACACACAGAAGTCATCTAGGTAATTAATTACCCGAGTAGCTCCCTCCCTTAGAGCACATCTGACAATGAAATCTGAAATTTTGCAAAATATATAAGGGCTGGAGGAAAGGCCCATGCTGAGTCTGTTATCTAGATAATAGCCTCCCTCCTCAGCCAGGGCCCTAGCAATGGCCAGACCCTGACGAGGGCGGTCAGATGGGTGGATGGAGACCGCTCTGTAAGCGTCTTTAATGTCTATTGTCGATAGAAAGTCCCCTTTCTCCATGCAGTCTGTGACAGTATCGATGGTTTTGTAGCTAAAAGTGGTGGCTATGCCTCGTGTGAACTGGTTTACCGAGTTGCCCTTCGGTCTACTACAATCAACGACGGTTCTACCGCCGCCGTCGTCTTTTGGTACGACAAAGACCGAATGTGTACATTTTGGCTGGATGTCTACCCTGGATATGTTCCCAGCAGCCAGCTCTCCGTGAAACTTCTCATAAATGATATCATGCTCCCACTTATTCCTAGCCTTCTTCTCCCTGGTGCTATAGGTTATATCACAATCGTCATTTATAACCCTGAAGCCATAGACCACCCCTAACAATAGAAAAATCGAGTCAGGGTCATTATCTCCTCTAAAGAACAACTCGACTACGAATCTACAGGGCTTAAGCTGGGAGCGGTTGCCTGCAATAAAATGGGTACAATCACAGTTGGCATGAAAACATGATTCATATACTTTAAAATGGAACTTATCACCACCTATAGACTCTGATAAAGATACCATTATGTGGTCTCCAACATCCCAGATATGCAATCGGCCGTCAACATCCTTTATATCAACAGTACCCCAAATGCTACATGTTTCAACGCCCCCCTCCTGCACATTGGGAACAATCGGATTAGCATTGGCATCGTGCCCAGAATGTTCGCCATTACTCTCAATTTGAATGTCCAGGCCACCACCGTCTCCACTGTCAGTCATGTCACCCATGTCCTCGCAAAAGTGCATAAGTGTATCTCCGTCATGAACTTTGTTGCTGCTCACAGCCTCGGTTGGTGTATCACTGTCATTCCGTGTGTTGCTGCTCCTGCTCACGCCTTGAACGAGGCCCCGACTAGTCACAGGAGCCAAGTACTCCCGATAGTTGCTAGCCCCAAGCTGGCTAGCACCCCGTTCAGCAACATCCCTGCTGACAGTCTCCCTGTCAGCCATGTCCCTGTCCAACGCACCTGCCTTGGGCCACTGAGTCAGCTGGGCACTAGTTTGCCCACTGACCCACTTACCTGCATGATATGCGAATAGGGGTTCATGGTCCGTTACCACAGAACTTGCCTCGACCCGGTCGGTGAGATGTTCATGTCCCAGTCACTCCTTACACTTGTAGCGTTTGTGGCCCTTGCCCCCGCACTTAGAGCAAGTGTGTTTAAAGCGGCACAAGTCCTCCTAGCGGTCACATCCCCCCTCGGAGTTCCAGGCGTAGCAGGAGCGATTTCCTGGTCCGGATGGCGCCTTCCTTCCTGAACCGAAGCTCGTCTTCCTCTGCCTACGGTTCTGGTCGCTGTAGTGGGACATGCTCTCACTCTGGTATTTGGAGGAGAATGCCGCGAATCCAATCGTCTCTGCTAGCTTCCGTATCTCCAAATCGTACTCGACATGAGCAATGTCTTTATAATGGTCGTCTCGCGCCCGATTTGTGATAAACTTGAGGTGCTGCAAGAATGCTCTGTGGTCTTGCAGGGACAGGTCCGCTATGGTGAGGCACCAGGAAGCACTAGCATTGATGAGCTCATAGGCATTGAGCTTCCTAAGATCCTTTCCCCCCAGCGTATGCTTCTTCAGAGCCCACTTACTCCGTCTACGTCGGGAGGCACTGCTGTCGCTCCGAGAGCGTGTTGTTCGTCGTCGTCTGGCGGCATCCCTCGATCTTCTCCGTGACCGGCCGTAGGAAGAGTGGCCTTCGTCTTCCCTATCCTTTGTCCCCCACTCCGGCCGAGCCTCCTCGGGAATCATGTGAATTTCAGTTCTGTGGGGGGGGCTTCTCTGTCTTGTCGTCGTCTTTTCCTGGCTCGTCCCTAGTCCGTGGACGACCGGCCCTCCTTCTGTCTCTCTCTGCCTGCAAGTCACTCAGGCGGTCCTGGAGATCCTGGAGCCGTAACTCCGCCTCGATTTTTTCGATCGCCGCTCTTGCCTCCTCTTCTTTTTCTTCGATCGATAAGTCTGCCATTGCCGTCGTCACTTGGGCCGAGTCGTCTTTTGATTTACTTGAGGCCATACTTCTTGTGCGCACCGTCGTCCGTTGGTGGTCACAACAAGTCGCAGTGTCGTCCTTCTTGTGATTGCAACCGCAGTCAGTACAGTATGGCAGCGGCATAGGTCGTCCGTTGGCCTGTAGTCGTCCGCTGTCCCAAGGAAAAGTGAAAATCGACACGGAACTCGTCGACAATGATTGTCGACCCCGACCGTCGAGAGAGTAGTAATCGACACGGAATCGTCGACACAGATCGTCGAAGATAGTCGAGTAGACTGTGTTAGTGTGTCAAAAGTCACATGGTGAACTCCCGTTAGGTACGGAGCAGTTCAAATCTACGAATTAATCGACAAGATCCAAATCGCCCGTCGATAAGGTGTAATATGCAATTAATGTCAGTAACACTGGACGACAGAGACAGTCAGTTAGCCTTGGTTATGTATGAAGCAATAGGTTACTTCTAACGATCGACTGTCATGAGCAAAGCGTTTCCAACGTCGATCCGTATATGTGGAAATCGACAAAATAGACTTATTTTGCATCAGTCGTCCGCTGTCCCTGTGGAATAAGTATTATTATTTGCACAATACCGTTATTCTGCAATCAGTACGATCCTCCTTGTTGAAAATTTCAAGGAATCAGCTGAAGTCGTCCGTTGGCCCCAGGTAGAACAACAGGTAGCGCAGGTAAACAAAGGAAGCACAGGTAGCAGGTAGACTGTGACCTTCCCAAGCGAAAAACAAGAGGCAAGTGACGATTTGAACCGAGTTGAGTGCGAGCGCCGGGGCCAAAGGAAGCAGCAGGCCCGGACGACGGCGATTGGCTAATATTCAAATCGAGTAAATAAACAAATAATAAATAATAATAATTCTCCGAGCGTTTATATGTATATAATAGATTATATATAATATATATATATATATATATATATCATCATCATCATCATGTAGTCGTTCGCGATGTGACAAAGACTGCTTTCATTACTTGACTGCCACTCTCCATTTAGCTCTCTGCTGTGAGAGGTCCATGAGTCGGTCTTAATGTCTCTCAGCTTCATGTTTCTCTTGATGGTATCCTTGAACCGGAGACGAGGGCGCCCTCTCTTTCTGTAACCAGAAGACAGTTGAGAGTAGAGGATCAACTTTGGTAGCCTGTCTGATGACATCCTCATGAGGTGTCCAGTCCACCGGAGATTCTTTTTGATCAGAAGATCTTCCATAGAGGGAAGCGCCGTCTGTTTGAGTATTTCCTTATTTTCGAGTATTTCCTTATTTGATATATATATACAGTATGCATCATGCGAATGCGTACATGGTATACGATTTGTGTGATCCCATAAATACGAATACCCATACATTTTCCGTCAGTCCATCCAATTTTGTACACACATTCACACCAATCGCTAAATGGAGCGATCCAGTTTGCACTCTACACAAATCACATTCACAGTCGGACATATGGAATCATGTGTATTCTACTTTCATGTTTTCCCACTTCATGTCACATTCGCATACCACGTATATATACAGTAAAACCTCTCTAAATCGACCGACCATGGGACCGACTTTAAGTGGTCCATTTAGGGAGGTGGTCGGTTTAGGGAGTTAGAATATCCTTGGGACCCAAATAAAGCGATCGATATCGGGGAGTGGCCAATCTGTGGAGGTGGTCGGTTAGAGAGGTTTTACTGTGTATATAATATATATATATATATATATATATATATTTAACCGTCGGGCTATTCCACACTCGCTTAAGGCGAGCCTAACGTGTTAATATAATTAATTGTTTCCATGTGAATTTCCTTGGCCCGCCGCCGCCGTCGTAGCCTTACCGCCCGCCTGCGCGTATTCCGTCGTCGGTGTCCATCCCGTACTGTAGGCGCCAGCCAGAGTATCGTCTAAATACTAGATTTGCCACCGTGTGCATTTATCGGCCTAAAGTGTATTTATATTAGGTTATTTCAACTACTGGCTGCCCCCTTCGTCGTTAGAGATATTATGAATGTTACTAAATGAATCCAAATATGCGCAGTCCAGCACGAGTTGCTGCCGCTGTCACTACTGTTTAATTTACCTTATGTGTCGTGGTTCTAGCCTAAAAGTAACACTACGTTAATTCTGTAAATGCGTCAGTTATTAGATTCCCGCAGAGGGGTGTATTACTTGCAGAAGGCCGACTTAGGCTTAAGGCCTCTCAGTTCATAGAAAGCAATCGAATATAGGTTCCATAGCGGTTAATCTACAATAGACTGGAGGATAGGAAAGAATGCAAGGAACGTCCTGATTCACCTTTACAAGAGCTCACGATTTATTCTTAACCAAAGACTAACAAGGATACCAACATAAATAGTAACGCAGGTCTCCCGTTCCCTCCCGTGTTGTTTCTATAATTTAGTTTAGAATTTTGACCATAAAAAACCTAAATATCGGTGGAAAACGACGGAGCGTGTAGAAACACGTCCGCCGGGTCTGGCCCCGAACGCCCGAACCCCCATCGTTGCTTAGCTAGTCGCTAAGCAACGCTTTACCACCGAGAACCCTCGCGTGCACAAGTGTTAGCAATTTGCGCGCGCGCAATTTGCGCGCGCGCAAATGGCTTAGGCGAGTAGGCACGCCCACTTCATATATATATAGAGTAAAACCTCTCTAAATCGATCGACCTTGGGACCGACTTTAAGTGGTCGATTTAGGGAGGTGGTCGATTTAAGGAGTTAGAATATGGTTACAATTGTATTCTTGGGACCGAAATAAAGCGATCGATATAGGGGAGTGGTCGATCTGTGGAGTGGTCGGTTACAGAGGTTTTACTGTATATATATATATATATATATATATATATATATATATATATATATATATATATATATATGTCATGGGGGTGATGAAAATGGGAAATATTGCGCCTAGAGCGGGACTCGAACCCACATCTCTTTGCATTCCGGGCCAGTGTGCTAACCATTACACCACCTAGGCTCCCTGATATCAACACACTCCCCACGCCTACCTGTCTATGTGGTTACTTGCCTGAGAGGTCAGTGCAGACCACTACACTCGTCCCCCCGGAATTGTAAGTCTTGTAATGCTTACAATTACATACATACAGGCAATGCACTAACACATACATACACAGGGTAGGTTCAACAACTATACAGCGCAAAGCTTGTACAGGATCCTGATCACGGCAACCAGTGTCATGGGGGTGATGAAAATGGGAAATATTGCGCCTAGAGCGGGACTCGAACCCACATCTCTTTGCATTCCGGGCCAGTGTGCTAACCATTACACCACCTAGGCTCCCTGATATCAACACACTCCCCACGCCTACCTGTCTATGTGGTTACTTGCCTGAGAGGTCAGTGCAGACCACTACATATATATATATATAGTTAGTATATTTATATACGTGTATAAATCATCGGTATGAGGTATTTTCCTATTATTATTATGATCCGTTATCGTCCATTAACGGACTCAGATTGATTTGCTGCGGCACATTCGCATACAGTGGCGCCGCCACCAGCAGTTCCTTGTACTTATTCCTCAGTCTTTGTATAGATCACTTGCTGGTGCTCGGCTCTCAGTCTTTGTATAGATCACTTGCATGCTCCATCCCATGTTAAGTGTCTATATATGTAATTATATATATATATACATATATATATATATATATATATATATAAGGAATCCTAGCTTTAGGGTGCAATAATAATAATAAAAATAATATTAATAACTGCCACCAATCTCAACAGATGTAAATAGTGTGGAAACACAGCAGCAAATCGGCACTGGACTCGGAACACCGCAGAACTGACGGGAATCGGAATGGTTTACAGCCACTCCGGGCTGGCTTTGTTGGTTTGATTTTTTTTAAGCAGAACAAATAGTTAGTTCCTAGTAAACGCTCTACAGCAACCGGTACCACCACTCGGTGAAGGGTTGGTTACCTTGGTAACCGATCGTTTTCCCACCGACCAGGTGTGCATATATCTGTATGTGTGGGTATATATATATATACATGTGTGTATATATATATATATATATATATATATATATATATATATATATATATAGTAAAAAGGATACGAGTAGCCAGAGGCGGAGTATATATATATATAGTAAAACCTCTCTAAATCGACCGACCAGGGGACCATTTAGGGAGGTGGTCGATTTAGCGAGTTAGAATATCCTTACAATGGTATTGTTGGGACCCAAATAAAGCGATCGATATAGGGGAGTGGTCGATCTGTGGAGGGGTCGGTATAGAGAGGTTTTACTTTGCATATATACATATAAATATATATATATATATATATATATATATATATATATATATATATATATATATATATGGGGGCGCTGGAGGGTGGGGGCACCTCACACCTGGAGAGCGTGAGATCAAAGCTTAGGGAGACTCGTGCATTGCGCGTGCGCAGGTGGTGTTGAATAGACCCGCCAGGGGGCAGTGCGCGGAGGGACGCCGGTCTAACCAACGCAGGCACAGTTCCCGCCCAGTTTATCGTCTGCTTTGTACGCACGCGAGATGTTCACGAGATGTTCACGAGATGTTCACGAGATGTTCACGAGATGTTCGCGAGATGTTCACGAGACGTTCACGAGATGTTCACGAGATGTTCGCGAGATGTTCGCGAGATGTTCACGAGATGTTCCCGAGATGTTCACGAGATTTTCACGAGATGTTCACGAGATTTTCCCTGTGAAAAGCTGGATGTCAAATTCGGAGCTGCATAGCACGATGGGTTGGTTGGTTTGTTGTTGGAGTTTTACGTCCTATCAACATTTAAGGTCACATAAGGATGAGTACTGACGTGTGACAGTGCGCAGTCATTGTGACTTTATAGTGCTGCCCCACTGGGAAACCAGGCTGCCAGCACCATGACCCGATATCCCACAGAGACACATTATCCTGATACTGTGCAAACCGGTCCTTGCCCTATCCTAATACTGGTGGAGAGTTCTTAAAGTTGCATCCTGATATGACCTTAGATGTTGCTAGGACGTAAAACAACAACAAACAAACATAAAGTTGCATGGTCCGATGAAACATATTTTTTTCAAAACCAAAACACACACTTACATTTGATTCTATATATCCAACTTAGATGCTGGTGAATTAACTAATGGCTGGCGCACACCTACCGTTTGTGCGCACCCACCTACCGTTTACGATGTAAAACTGCCCGTTTCGCGCACAAAAATCGCTAGGTGTGCACCCCCCCGCGCACACCTAGCGATTGCGATTCGCGCATAAAACTCAGTTTTTAGTGCTAAAAGCGGACGTTTACGATTGCGATTCGCGATTCGAAAAACGAATCGGCCCGTTTTCAGTTTTAAGCGGGTCGGGTTGGGTCGGGTCGCGAGTTTTAGTGCGCGAATCGTAAACGGGAGGTGTGCGCCAGCCATAAGGCTTTGGGCAGCATATAGAGAATAATCAGTGAATTTATTACCCCCAACCCTTTGGGCACCTACTTTGAGACAGCCATTAGGCAGGGAGACTACTAACCAATTAGGTCAATCTTGTGACCTTATTAGTCCTACCCTCATTCCCAGTACCATATATAGCATTAGTCAGGTTCCACACTACCTACACATTAATAGGTCATTCCTCATCACATGACCATCACGAGATGTGAATCTGGGCCACAACAACAAGACTTTTGATGAGCTTGCCGAAATGATTTTGGGTTCCTTCAACTAAAATTGCTCCAAAACTCGCCATTTTCCTTCAAAATGACTCCGGAATAATGAATAGTAGGTTATAATAGTCAACTTGATATATTTATCTCAAAAGTGATGCAAAAATTCAAAAGCCATCGGACTATGCAACTTTGAGACTTAGGGACGGAGGGTAGGAGAGAGGGTGGGAGGGAGGGAGGGAGAGAGGGAGGGTAGGAGGGAGAGAGGGAGGGTAGGAGGGGGAGAGGGAGGGTATGAGGGAGAGAGGCATGGCAGGAGGGAGGGACCTAGTGTGAGGTATGCGTGCTTGGGCGGGTTGGTCCTTGTCGATTTCCGTTAGGTTTGTATTGAGAGCTTCTGTCTTGTAGTTAGTTGTAGCGTGATGTATGTGCATGGATCACCTTGTGCATGGATCACCAGAAACTCTCTCTATATAGCTGTGTTCACATGTACAGCATTAAGCCGACTGAGATGAGGTGAACTACATGAGTCAAACTAGCGGCGAGTTCACACATACAGAGTTTTCAAAGTGTGTCTCGTTCAGACACGTGCGTTAAACCGACTCAGTTTGATGTTTGTTTGTTGTTATTTTACGTCCCAGCAACATCTCAGGTCATATCAGGATGGGTATCCACATATACATACATCCACACATACATCCACACATACATCCACATGCCACACATACATCCACACGTATATACATACAAACAACATACCTAATGAAGAGATGGGAAGCGTAGGACGGTCCAAACATGTGCTCCAACCACGATCAAAAGCAACTACCTGTTAGGAAGCAGTCTCCATATGATATCTGAAGAAATAGGATGGTCCAAACATGTAGGACGTTCCAAACATGTGTTCTAACCACTATAAAAGGAACTACCTGTTAGGAGGCAATCTCCATCCATGTGCTTAAGCCGCTTCAACTAAACCTGTTACGTTCACACATGCCACTTATGCCAACTCAAGCTAGTTCACCTGATCTAATCTACCTTGCAAAGCGGTTTACTTGAGGCGAACTATAGTTGAGTTGACTCAGCCCTAATTCGCCTGAGAGGAGCGTTCCCATGCGCGATCTGAGTCAACTTAGATGAAGCAAACTAGTTGAGGCGACTTATGCTAGGTACACACCTACCGTTTTTCCGCACCCACCTACTGTATACGATCTAAAACTGTGCACTCCCCTAGCACACCTACCGATTGCGATTCGCGACTTTTTAGGGCTAAAAGCGGTTCCTTACGATTGCGATTCGCGATTCGAAAAATGAATCGGCCCGTTTTCAGTTTTAAGCGGGTCGGGTCGGGTCGCGAATTTTAGTGCGCGAATCGTAAATGGTAGGTGTGTACCTAGCATTAAGGCCCGTATGTGAACGGGGCTTATGATGCTGTGTCTGTGGGCTGTGCTTATCTGTTGGAGGTGGGAGGTCGAGGGGCGGGTAGGGGGCGGGTAGGGGGCGGGGAGGCTGTGGGGAGGGGAAGAGGAGTGTGTGGGTGAGGAGTGGGGTGATGGGCAGACGGCGAGTGTGTGGGACTGGACGCGGGGTAGGGAGATTGTGTGTGGGCAGTGTGTGTGGGGGGAGTGTGTGTGTGGGCGGGAAGACCGGTAGTGAGAGTGTGTGGGGAGAGTGTGTGGGGAGACGGGGAGTGTGTGGGGAGATGGGGCTAGTGAGAGGAAGGGGGGCGGGGGAGATGGGGAGAGTGAAGGCGGCGGGTGGTACAAGGCTGGAGGGCGTGAAAGGGTGGCCTTGGGTGCGGTGTGGCGGTTTCAGCTCGTTCCCGTGCTAAGCCGTGTCCCGTTGCTTCTGCGCATGCGCGGATTTCGCATCAATTCGGGTCACCCGAGCCACTTATTGGCGCATGCCCACATCCTACAAACTCGGGTCGAATAATCGAATACGCTCGGGTGGACAATTTTTTCTTTTTTTTTTAATGACCGATAAAAGTACAGCAAAATAGGATTTAAAGTATTTTATGATGGCCTAGTTTACCTATATTTCCATTTCATTAATCTAAGTTATTCTTTTTTTGCACACGGCACGTGTATTTGTCGACTCCACTCGCCGTGTTCTATTTGAAATTCGGATGACCCGAGTCGCTCGGGTCGTGTTAATCGATTACGGCCATGTTTATTAGATTCTGACCCATGCGCAGAAGCGAGGGACACGGCTGAGCACGGGAACGAGCTGAAACCGCCACACCGGTGTAGAGGAGGAGGGGGGGTTAATTTGTGGGCTTTGGTTGCAGTGTTTGTTCTGTTTGCTCTGTCCGTGGGTGTTGCCTACTTACAACACTATACAGCGTGCGCACATGCTCACCACTAGGGGGCCATTGCCCGATCCCTTGGAGGTGGGGTGGCCCTGTGTCTGTGTATCAAATTAGTCACGTGCCCACTGGGCGTGCGCAAACGCGTCTGTGTCCGCAAGGTGGCGCCTCGGGTGAGGTAGCGTTGCATTAAACAGCACGTGAGGTGTAGCACGCTCCTGTTGTGTGGAAGTGTGTGATATGTGGGTGACACACTGCTTACGTAGTCACACTGTAGGTATGTATGTATGTATGTATATTATATATATTATATATATAACACATATATGTGTATACATGTATGTGTGTATGTGTGTATGTATGTGTGTATGTGTATATGTATGTATGTATGTATGTAAACACATATATGTGTATACATGTATGCATGTATGTGTGTATGTATGTATGTCTGTATGTGTATATGTATGTATGTGTGTATATATATATATGTATATATAGCCTACATATTATATACAACACACATATATGTGCATACATGTATGTGTATATGTATGTATGTGTATGTATGTGTGTATGTATTATGTGTGTATGTATATATATATATATATATATATATATTATATAACACACATATATGTGTGTATGTGTATGTGTGTATGTATGTGTGTGTGGATGTATGTGCATGGATGTGTGTATGTATGTGTGTATGTATGTGTGTATGTATGTATGTATGTGTATGTATGTGTATCATGTGTGTATGTATGTGTGTATGTGTATGTATGTATGTATGTGTATGGTTGTTGGGGATTTATGTCCTAGCAATATCCATTGTCATGTCAGGAAGGCTACCGACTTGTGACAGTGCACACTCATTGCACATATACAGTGCACACTCATTGCGACTTTATAGTGCTGACTCACTGGAAGTGGAAGACCAGGTCGCCAAGGACCAACCCGCCATATATATATACATATATATATACATGTATATATGTGTGTGTGATGTATAACGTATTATGCAAGTATAAAGATTTGCAAGGTAATATTACTTATTAATATTATTATACTTTGCTTGCAGTGTGTATGTTGTTTGTTCTGTTTGTCTTTTCTCACGCTGTGTGGAGCCACCATTGAATAACTCCGCACCTGGGGGGCTGGGCAACTGACACGGTTCTTACATGCCTAAAAACCCCTTTGACCATCCGGATTATGGATGACATGTGTATAGCCACGAGGCTTGCTGCCACTATTTACTAAGCTGGAGGTTGGGGGATCCATGGATCTTTGGTATATAATCCCTTGCCAGAGATTAAAGTACTCAACCCACTACCTTATTTGTCTCTCTTGTCATTGTACTGCAGATAGATTTATGTGATGTATAACGTATTATGCGAGTATCAAGATTCACAAGGTAATATTACTTATTATTATTATTATTATTATTGTTATCCTCCATAAAATACAACACTGTACTGGTGGCGCCATCCCGCCCACCTCACCTCCCCCGGATTATTGACCAGGGTCAGTTGCACCGGAGGATATTTTTCTTTTTTTACAGCAAGGGCATATAATCCCTTGCCAGAGATTAATTTACTCAACCCATTACCTTATTTGTCTCTCTTGTCATTGTACTGTAGATAGATTTATATGATGTATAACATATTATGCGAGTATCAAGATTCACAAGGTAATATCACTTATTATTGTTATTATAGTTTTAATTCTCACTTATTCCACTTTCCATATGATCATATGGTTATGGAGCAATGAACCACAAAGTAGGAATATGACAACATAAACTTGTGTAGGTTTGATTCCAACATTTATCTCCATTTTTGGATTGGCGTTTATGGCCCTGTCACACTACGACGTGACAACGTCAGCGTAACCACAACGTGAAAATAATGATATTACGTCGACGTTATGGGCGTAATATGCAAATTGTGGACGTGAGCGTAACGTGAAAGTAACGTTGGTGTACGTCGTGACCTTAGCTGTAACGTGACAACGTTAGGGGGGAGGGGTAATTGGCGACGTGACCGGGCGTTAGTGTAACGTGAGCGTAACGTCGCCGTAAAGGGTGCGACGTGGACGTAACGTGACCGTAACGCCACCGTAACATGACCGTAACGTGACCGTAACGTGACCGTAATGTGCCCGTAACGTGACCGTAACCGTGACCGTAACGTGACCGTAACGTGACCGTAACGTGACCGTAACGTGACCGTAACGTGACCGTAACGTGCAAAACGCTGCTCACACGTTGCTCCAACCCCGGCCGTCGGTTCTGACGTGACATAACGTGACTCTAACGTCATTTACGCTGCTATAACGATCGCGAAACGTCTACCTAACGTCATTGTCACGTCATCCCGACGTAACGGCTTCACGTCGAGATACGTCGAAAGTTTTGAACAGGTTCAAAACCTCGACGCGTGCCGACGTAACACGACGTAACATGACGTAGCTCGACGTCACTCTAATGTCATTATGACGTCATCATAACGTAATCCAATGTACATCAACTTAATGCCGAAAGATCACCACGTTAGGCTCACGTTGGCTCATTACGTTGTAGTGTGACAGGGGTATTACGTGGTTTTGCGCCTGAACTCTTCTTATATACGTCCGTACATGCATACATACATATTGACATGCATGCATACATACATAAAATCATACATACATACACACATAAATCTATACATACATACATACATACATACATACATACATACATACATACATACATACATACATACATACATGGATGTACACATATATACAGAGGCTCATTATATATATATTTGCAGTTAGAGTGAGAATGCGTGGGCTGAGTGACGCAGGCATACAAAGACAGGTGGTGTCACATTCACAAGCAGGTCTGAGGTTGTCAGAGCAAGGTGCTTAATGACCAATGATATAAAGAACTCTAGCATTAGTAGCAGTAGATTACGGAGGATTGCGTATAGGAGCTGAGGTGGAAAAGCTTCAGATTAATTATACTCGAATAACGCTTATACAGCACATATATAAGACTCCAGGTTTGTTCAAGCCTTCACACCGGACACGGTGGCCGAATCGGGAGAGCGTGGGCCTCGCGTGTGGGAGATCAGGAGTTTGGTTCCCGGTCGAGTCAAACCAATGATTTATCAAATTGATATGCGTCGCTTCCTAGCCTGGTGCTCGGCATTAATAGGACAGGGTGCGGACTGGTTAGCTCAGTATCAAGATAATGTGACTGAGTGGGATATCAGGTCATTGTGCTGGTGGCCTGGTCTCCCAGTGGGGCAGCACTATAAAGTCGCCATGAGTGCCCACTGTCACAAGTCAGTACCCATCCTGATATGACCTTAGATGTTGCCAGGATGTAAAATCGAGCCTTCACATTGTGGCAACATCTGCGGTCACATCAAAAAGGCTACTGACTTGTGACATTGCACACTCATGATAACTTTATAGTGCTGCGCCACTTGAATACAAGGCCACTACACCATGGCCCAATATCCCATTCAATAACAAACACAAAAGTTGCTCTGAGTCCCTCTGAGTCCGTCTAGATGTGAGTTGCTCACAGGTAAGTAAGTGTTGGCGAGTTTTACGGCGGCGGCAGAGGCGTTTGCGGCAGCGGCAGCCGGTACGGTAGTGTTGGCGGCGGGTGCGGCGGCGGTGGCGGTGGCAGCGGCGGGTGCCGAGGCGTTGGCGGTGGTGGCGGCAATGGCGGGTGAGGCGGCGGCAGCGGCGGCAGAGGCGGATGAGGCGGGGCCGGCGGCGGCTAGTGCGACGGCGGCGGAGGCGGGTGCGGCGGAGGCGGCGGAGGCGGCAGCAGAGACGGGTGCGGCGGTTGGCTGTCCGACGGCGCCATCTCCCAGGGACTGACTAGCCGGCGACTAGCTTCAGTCAGGGCAGTCAGTATGAGTTACTGTTAGTGTTACTAAAGTGTTAGATTGGTTGGTTGTTGGAGTTTTACGTCATGGCAACATCTAAGGTCATATCAGGACGGGTACCGACTTGTGACTGTGCACACTTATGGTGACGTTATTGTGCTGCCCCACTGGGAGAGGGGAGACCAGGCCGCCGTCACCAGGACCTGACATCCCACTCAGTCACATTATCCTGACACTGAGCCCACTAGTCCTTGCCCTATCCTAATAATGTTGAGCACCTGGCTAGGAAGTGACAAGTACAAATTTTTAAGTCATTGGTTTGACTTGACCAGGGTTTGAATGGGTTCGAATCTCACGATCTACCGAAACGGGAGACGGACACTCAACTCTTTCGGCCATCCCATCTGGTTGTTAGTAATGTTACTGTTAGAAAAGCTGGCTTATTCAGATTGACCGCCCCCTTATCAATAGTACGATAGATAAGTGGTGTAGGGCGCTTTCTGGTCAGGAGGAATCTGGTTCTGCAACAATCTGACACTGATGGATACAGACCAGCTGCAAGCCATATATGTGGTATGCAATGAATTATGGGAATATAAACAAACCACGTGGTATCCCCTCAGTTACATTCCACCCTGACTATATATTATTACTATCACTATATTATATATATTATATATACTATAAATATACTTAACTATAAATAAACTATACTATTTATACAGTAAAACCTCTCTAAAAGGACCGATCTTGGGACCGACTGTAAGTGGTCCATTTAGGGAGGTGGTTGGTTTGGGGAGTTAGAATATGGTTACAATGGTATTGTTGGGACCCAAATAAAGTGATCGATATAAGGGAGTGGTCGATCTGTGGAGGTGGTCGGTAAGAGAGGTTTTACTGAATGACTGAGTGTGGCCAGACAAGTTACCGTGTTTGCAGACAGAGGGCGCTACAATCGGGCGGTTGCATTGTCAATGAACAATTAATAGTAAGAGCAGTAAAATCGATGAATTAAGTTAATAAAGGAGTGAAAGCTTTTGATTAATTATACTTGTATAATGTTTATACATCACATATATATACAGAACTTGATGGTTATATACACATATGTCCTGATATGACCTTAGATGTTGCCAGGACATAAAACACCAACAAACAAATTATACACACATACAGGCTCACACACTATATGGAGGTGAGGGGGGGGGAAGGATCGAGACGGGATGGCCGAATCGAAAAGAGTGCGGACTGGCTCATGGGTTCGAACACTGATCGAGTCAAACCAATGACTTACCAAATTGATAATTGTCGCTACCCAGCTAGGCACAATATTTCCTATTTTCATCACCCCAACAACACTGCTGTCGTGACCAGGATCCTGTACAAGCTATGTGCTGACTGGTTGTTGAACCTACCCTGTGTATGTATATATATGTAAGCACATTGCCTCTCTGTATGTAATTGTAAGCATTAAATGACTTATGGGTGTAAATAATTTTAAATTCTTACAATTCCAGGGGCACTGACCTCTCAAGCAAGGAGCCACATAGGCAGACAGGTCATCATCATCATGCTGTCAGTCGCGATGCGACAAAGACTGCTTTCATTACTTGACTGCCGCTCTCCATTTAGCTCTCGCTGTGAGAGTGATTGTTCATGAGTCGGTCTTAATGTCTCTCAGCTTCAGGTTTCTCTTGATGGTACATTTCATGAAAGCTGCCTGCAAAAGTGTTGAAGTGCTGCTGGCTTTTGCAAGTTAGCAGCGGCACTCTCTCGGGGAGCAAATAGAGGTTTCACACCGGCAAGAACATGTCAAGACAGGCGCAAAACTATTTGTCCCTGCAGTGGCTGGTCGGGAGATGTTGGGAGTTCTATACATCAACCACCCTTAATGCTGCCACATTGACATGGTTTTCTGTTTAGGGTTTGCTCCCTTAGCCTTCGGTTCAGTCAAGAACCTGTACCACAAGGCAGTGGTTTACAACACTGCAGGGCAGGGGCGTCAAACTCCCTGAGGTGTTGCAATACCTGCAATACCTGCATACCCTGCAGACAGGTAGCCATGGATAATGTGATTGCATCAGGGAGTGTGACAGTAAAGGCCCAGTCAGACCTTACCGGACTGAGTACCGGACACCATGATACAAAGACGTGTCTAGTCCGTTGGTGTCCGGTGTCAAAATGTACCAAAATGTACCAAAATGTACCAAAATGTACCAAGATGTACCGGATGAAACGAACACTAAACGGACAAGGAATGTACATTAACGAATAGCCACCGGACGATATCCGGACGATAACTGGACGACAACTGAATGTCTAACGGACGGACCGGACACCAACTGGACACCAACCGGCCACCTACCGGACTGTTCATGGACGCACCAAAAACTGATGGACCGAATTCCCGCAGCACCATCAATGGACTCTTCAGGATATAAACCGGACAAGTAATGGATGGGTACCGGACATGAATCGTACAAAACGGACAACAGGACTTAAAACGGACACCACCGTACACCTGTCCGGCAGTGTCCGGTACACGTTTTGTGCATGTTCAAAACTTGCTAAAGTACACACCGGACACCACAGGACACAGAACGGACACGCCATATGCCAACCGTATATAAACCATACATTGCCGTATTTCACCGGACAGTGTCTGGTTTCTGTCCGGTTCCTTAATCCGGTGAGGTCTGACTGGGGCTTTAGCACACTTGCCCCAACATGGCAAGAACTGTTCGAATCCTACTCTAGGCACAGTATTTCCCATTTCCATCAGCCTGACGACAACATATTAAATGGCATGTGCTTTAATTGGAGGGAACTTTGGTGGTCCAGTATGTTCATGACATAACAGCTGCAGCAGTTACAGAAAGTCATATATTTATATATATATATATATTATAGATATATATTAAATCAATCCTCAAGACCAGACCGGATGGCCGAATGAGTTGATCATCCATCTTCTGTTGTGGTAGATTGTGGGATTCGAACCCATGGATTCGAACCCTGGTTGAGTCAAACCAATGACTTAAAATGTTATACTTGTCGCTTCCTAGCCAGGCTCTCGGCATTAATATGTCATAGACTGGTTAGCCCAGTATCAGGATAATGTGACTGAGTGGTGCTGACAGGGGGCGTCATGGTGCTGGTGGCCTGATTTCCCAGTGGGGCAGTACTATAAAGTCACCACGAGTGCGCACTGTCACAAGTCGGTACCCGTCTTGACATGACTTAGATGTTGACAGGATGTAAAACTCCAACAACCAATTAATCACAGGTTCAAATTGTCCAAGTCCAGTGTGACGGTGACGTATCCAAAAATCCACAAAGGCTTACGCCATGAATTCACAATTACTCTCCATGTGTGTGTGTTGTGGGTGGGGGAACTGGGGGGTGGGGTTGGGGGTTGGAGTGGGGGTGGGGGTGGGGGTACGTGTGGGAGTGGGAGAGGGATCGGAATGGGACGCTGCGAGTTGCGCAAATCTTTTTCCCCAGACAACAGATTTGCAGCCTTCAGCGCACCAATGCGACTGAAAACTCCCTAAAAACAAAACAAACGGATCAACAGGAATTTCCGATGAATCCAGCTGTGTGACGAGTCGTCCGAAATGGTGGCGCGGGGTGGGATTAGGGATGATGGTTGTGTGTGTGTGGGTGTGTGTGCGTGTGTGTATGGAAGGGGGGGGGGAGTAGGGATAGGGCGGAGGAGGAGGAGGGTTGCCTCCACATTCACAAGGCTTGAAATCGCACGACAAACGAGAATCAAATAATTGAGTCTCCTCCTTTGCGAAATGTTGATTGATCACAGTCGCACCACTCCCACACTAACTGCTCACACTAGTCACAGGCGACGGCACCTAAACGCACCACTCTCGCACTCACTGCTCACACAAGTCGGTACCTAAACGCACCACTCCGACACTCACTGCTCACACTAGTCACAGGCGACGGCACCTAAACACACCACTCCCACACTCACTGCTCACACTAGTCACAGGCGACGGCACCTAAATGCACCACTCCCACACTCACTGCTCACACGAGTCACAGGCAACGGTACCTAAACACACCACTCCCACACTCACTGCTCACACTAATCACAGGCGACAGCACCTAAATGCACCACTCCCGCACTCACTGCTCGGACTAGTCACAGGCGACGGCACCTAAATGCACCACTACCACACTCACTGCTTAAACTAGTCACAGGCGACGGCACCTAAATGCACCACTCCCACACTCACTGCTCACACTAGTCACAGGCGACGGCACCTAAAGGCACCACTCCCACACTCACTGCTGACACTAGTCACAGGCGACGGCACCTAAACACACCACTCCCACACTCACTGCTCAATCTAGTCACAGGCGATGGCACCTAAACGCACCACTCCCACACTCACTGCTCACACTAGTCACAGGCAACGGCACCTAAACGCACCACTCCAAACTCTCTGCTCACACTAGTCACAGACGACGGCACCTAAACATACCACTCCCACACTCACTGATCACACTAGTCACAGGTGACGGCACCTAAACGCACCACTCCCACACTCACTGCTCACACTAGTCACAGGTGATGGCACCTAAACGCACCACTCCCACACTCACTGCTCACACTAGTCACAGGCGATGGCACCTAAATGCACCACTCCCACACTCACTGCTCACACTAGTCACAGGTGACGGCACCTAAATGCACCACTCCCACACTCACTGCTCACACTAGTCACAGGCGACGGCACCTAAACGCACCACTCCCACTGCTCACACCAGTCACAGGCGACGGCACATAAATGCACCACTCCCGCACTCACTGCTCACACTAGTCACAGACGACGGCACCTAAATGCACCACTCCCACACTCACTGCTCACACCAGTCACAGGCGACGGCACCTAAACGCACCACTCCCACACTCACTGCTCACACTAGTCACAGGCAACGGCACCTAAATGCACCACTCCCACGCTCACTGCTCACACTAGTCACAGGCGATGGCACCTAAACGCACCACTCCCACACTCACTGCTCACACTAGTCACAGGCGACGGCACCTAAACACACCACTCCCACACTCACTGCTCACACTAGTCACAGGAGACGGCACCTAAACGCACCACTCCCACACTCACTGCTCACACTAGTCACAGGCGATGGCACCTAAACGCACCACTCCCACACTCACTGCTCACACTAGTCACAGGCGACGGCACCTAAACGCACCACTCCCACACTACTCACTGCTCACACTAGTCACAGGCGATGGCACCTAAATGCACCACTCCCACGCTCACTGCTCACACTAGTCACAGGCGATGGCACCTAAACGCACCACTCCCACACTCACTGCTCACACTAGTCACAGGCGACGGCACCTAAACGCACCACTCCCACACTCACTGCTCACACTAGTCACAGGCGACGGCACCTAAACGCACCACTCCCATACTCACTGCTCACACTAGTCACAGGCGATGGCACCTAAACGCACCACTCCCACACTCACTGCTCACACTAGTCACAGGCGACGGCACCTAAACGCACCACTCCCACACTCACTGCTCACACTAGTCACAGGCGACAGCACCTAAACGCAGTCACCTCCCATCTATTGACAGAGCGAACAATGATGACTGATGATGATGGTGATTGTGATGGTATTGAAGGTAATGGTGATGATACTGATGACGATGACAATGATGGTGGTGATGATGAAGTTGATGATGTTTGTTGGGGTCTTAACTTTTACATCCTAGCAACATCTATGGTCATAGTAGGATGGGTCCAGACTGATAATGGTGATGATTGTGATGGTATTGATGGTGATGATGATAATAATTATATTGATGGTGATAATGAAATTGATGTTTGTTGGGGTTTTACATCCTAGCAACATATATGGTCATAATATCAGGATGGGTCCAGATTGACAAGGATGATGATGATGAGGATAACGATGATGATGCCAATAATACTGGTGGTGATGTTTGTTGGGGTGTTACATCCTAACAACATCTATGGTCATACCAGGATGGGTCCAGAACGACAGTTTTTAACCATGATCCTGGTGATAGTGATGGCAGTGATGAAGTTGATATGTCTTGGAGTTTTACATCCTTCCAACATCTATGGCCATATGGTTCCAGACTGATGATGATAAATGATGATGACAATGACCATATTGATGGTGGTTGATGCTTGATGTTTGTTAGAGTTTTACATCCTAGCAACATCTATGGACATATTAGGATAGGTCCAGAGTGATGATGATGATGATGATGATGATAGTAATGACGGTGATGATGATGATAATGGTGGTGATTATGATATCGATGATGGTGATGGTGGTGGTGATGATGGTGATGGTAGCGGTAACTTTCTATTACAATGCGCATGTACTCCTTATCACAAAACACTGGTTGCCTCTTTGCGGGGCAATAATGTATATATATATAATATATATATATATATACATAAATACATATATATATATATATATATACATACATATATAAATATATACATATCTATACATATATATACACATATACATATATATATATACAGATATACGCACACACGAATATATATAAAGCAGGGTAATTATCTCACGCTGCTGTGACGTCATGGACCGGCCGGTGACCAGCGTAAGTGACCAGTGAACGTCTGCGGGTGGCGGCCTGCCACGTGCTGCGTCCTCCCACCTGAATCCGCCACTCCCTGCCCGGCCGCTGGTTCCTGGCTGCTGGCTGTGTCGGAGGCTCAGCTCGGACTGAGTCATTCTGAGGCTCGAGGAGGAGGAGGAGGAGGAGGAGGAGGAGAGAGGGGGGTGGGAGGGCAGAGGGAGGCGCTCAGGGAGGCATACAATCCCTCCCGCCATACCGACAGCGCCGCTGACACTAGAGGGCGCGACGCAGCACCGGTGCCACCACCGGCGGAAACCAGAACTAACCATAGGTGTGGGTGTGGGCAGTTAGGTGGACTTTTGGCACGATTAATTATACCTGCGTTGGTTGTGTGTCAGAGAAAGAGAAAGATAGAGAGAGAGAGTGAGTGTGTGTGTGTGGTGTGTGAGTGTGTGTGTGTGAGTGTGAGTGTGTGTGTGTGTGTGTGTGTGTGTGTGTGTGTGTGTGTGTGTGTGTGTGTGTGTGTGTGTGTGTGCGCGTGCGTGCGTGCGTGCGTGCGTGCGTGCGTGCGTGCGTGCGTGCGTGCGTGCGTGCGTGTGTGTGTGTGTGTGTGTGTGTGTGTGTGTGTGTGTACGTTTAATTGTGCGCGGGAGACTAGGGACATGAGAGTGACAGTGAGTGAAGCTAGGATTCCATATACGCAGTACGCAAATGCATATGAGGTATGCTGCAACTTATCGCTGTCAGTTTTGGAAATGGCACAATTGGTTTGCATTTGTACTGGATCGCTACACGGAGCAATTGGACCAAATGCAAACCGAGTGTTCCATTTCCAAAACAAACGGCAAAGAATCGCCACTACCTTGTAATTATTTGCATACCATGTACATATCGCATCCAACTTTTGTGAGTGTGTGTGTCAGTAGGTGTGTGTGTATGAATGAGTATGAGTGGGTATCTATCTGAGTGGGTGGGTGGGTGAGTGAGTGAGTGAGTGAGTGAGTGAGTGAGTGAGTGAGTGAGTGAGTGAGTGAGTGAGTGAGTGAGTGAGTGGGGTAAGAAGGTAAAGCTAGGATTCCTTACACGCGGTATGCGGTATGCGAATGCGAATGTGGCAAAAAATCTAAAAGCATCTAAGTCAATGGGGGTGATTCCTTACACGCGGTATGCAGCATGCGGCATGCGGCATGCGGCATGCGGCATGCGAATACTGAATCGGTCCATGTAGCGATCGGTGCGGCATGCGAATGCCCATAGATTGATTGATTGGTGGTTTCTTTACGCCGTGTCGGCAGCATAGGCCATATTCACGGCGAGAATTGTTAGTTTTTTTATTCAACCATCGCCTTTACATATAATGTAAAAGCATACAATCAGTTAGGTGTCAATAGACACTTATTAATTTTTAAAAGCCCAAATCATATAATTAAATAAAATAGATGAGAGAATTAATTAATATAAATTGTTTTAATGAATTATATGAATTATATGAGGCGGTACAGACCAGCTGCCCTCAAAAAAGCTAAAATGTCTTCTTGTTTAACTTTGGTAAAAAGGTCACGCATGCTGTTTGCAGTGTAAAATTGTTGGCGCAGTGCCATAAAATCAACACAGTTTAATAAGATGTGCTTGACTGTCAGTGGGGACTGACATCCAATACATTCAGGGGGAGGGTCCCCCTTGAGCAGGAAAATGTGTGTTAGCCACGAGTGGCCAATACAGCAGCGGCTAAGGACCATAGACAACAGTGTTAGAGAAACCTGACACGCTGTGTGTGGGTGTGGGTGAAAGGACCCAAACCGTTCGCATACCGCATGCCGCATACCGCGTGTAAGGAATCCTAGCTTTAATAGGTGAGTGTGTGCAGAGTTGCGCGCACTGTATTCTGGGTAAGGCTTTGATGTACAATCACTAGAACTGTGTGGGTCAAAACAGGATTGTAGATTTATTATACAATATTTCTCACAGAATAATATGTTGCTTTGTTAGGTTTGTTTGTTTGTTGTTTGTTTGTTACATGTTTCATATAGATAACATGAGTAATGCATTACATTATATTCTAAATGGTCATACATTATACGTGTCACAACTGTATTATCATTGCAGAAATATGTTATACGCATTGTTTCAACCCAATAGATTATAATGGTACTATGCACTGCATAGTCCGATGAAATATCAAATTTTCAAAACCAAACCAATTATCTAGATTTGATTTGACATATCTAACTTAGATGCTGATGCACTTATTAAGCATTGGTTTCTGCGTAGAAGGCAATACTGAGTCAATTTAACAGAACCTGTTACTGCAGAAGTCTATGGTGTCAGAGTTTTGGCAAGCGTGCCTAAACTAATTTTCCATGTTTGCACTCAAAATATCTCAAAAGTTTACCATTAAAAATAAAAGTAACTTTGAACTAATGTAAAGTAGATACTAGTGATCGATCTAATATATTTATCTCAGAAATAAATATAGAAATTAAAAACCATCGGACTATGCAACTTTGAACTAATTACATTTATGCGATATTCCGGGGGGAAAGTAATTGAATTAATTAATTTCACTATCTGTGACAGGTAGGGATACACCTCCTCCCACCACCACCCACCACCACCCACTCCACCCACCCGCAACACCGGACAGAAATGGCCAAATGAGTTGAGCATTTTGCTTCTTGTGTTGGCAGGTCGTGGGTTTAAACTCCAGCTGAGTCAAACCAATGACTTAAAATTGTTGATAATTATCGCTACCTAACCTGGCACTCGGCATTACTAGGATAAGACAAGGAGCAGTGGAATGAGGAAGACCAACAATTGTGTGTAGGTGAAAGGTAATCAACGAATGGAACCCATAGGAGGGAAAGGAAACCGAATAGGGCAGGGGGGGGGGGAGAGAAAAGGGGGGGGGGGAATAGCTTTTTGCCTTATGTAGTTATAATCCTACCTAGGTTCCTTGGTGCAACCGTCGTTGTATGACCTTACATGTTGCTAGGATATATAGCCCCAACATTCACCCATTCCCTTTTCAATCAAACTACGCATATCTACCTATCTAAGTTGGTGATTGGTTGTTGGAGTTTTACGTCCTAGCAACATCTAAGGTAATACCAGGATGGTCCTGTCTAAGAGGCTTCTTGCCTAATTAGGTCAGTGCAGATTACTACACGCGCCTCTCTGGAATTGTGGTGCCGGTTTCCTGATTTCCCAGTGGGGCAGCACTATAAGGTCACCATGAGTGCGCAGTCACAAGCCAGTACCCGTCCTGATATGACCTTAGATGTTGTCAGGGCGTAAAACCCCAACAATCAACCAACCAAATCCATGGGAAATGGTGTAATCATTAACTTACAGATCCTCTTCTGGCTGATCTAGGCCCTAATGGGCATCTAATGAGAGCTCGTTATGGCGAAAAAGAACTTTCTTCTTGCACATAATCATGCTTACATGGTGCCAGCTCGCATTTCGCGCATAAACAGTTGATCAGTTAGTATTGCATAGCGATCTGTGTCACTTCAGGGATGTGAGGGGAGCAGGACGTAGCTCAGGCTGTAGCGTGTCCACCTGTGAAGGTGTGGGTCATCCGATCGATCCTGCTCAGTGAATCCATTTGCAGTTTGGGTTATTTTCCGTTCCGACCAGGGTCTATATCTGGTTCATCAAAGGCTGTGATATGTACTGTCGTGTCTGTGGGAAAGTGCATATAACAGACCCCTTGCTGCTTATCGGAAAGAGTAGCTTATGTGGTGGCAGCAGGTTCCCTCCAAACAAATATGTCAGAATGACCATATGTTTGACGTCCAATACCCGATGATCAAAATCGATGTGCTCTAGAAGCATTGTTAAATAAAAACAAACTTTTTAGTTCAGGGATGTGATTGGCAGTCAGCAAAAAAACTACAAGTCAGGAGCTGGTCAGGCCCCCAATGGAGTCTGGGGCAGACATCGCCCCTTGAAGCTCATGCAATTAAAGCATTTTAAGGGCCTTAAAAGTAGTATTTTCAGCAGGAAATATAGATTTGTTCGTTCTTTATACACAAAGGTCAAGGCCCTTACGCTGCTAGATAATATCAAATGCTTTTTCACCGGATCTGTCTGAATCACAGAAGTTTTTTTTTTTTTGTGATGGGTGTATTTATGCTGCCCATAAGGGTTAAGTCTAATGACTTGTTTTCGCCGCTAGACAGTAATAGTCTTGTGACTCCCCTTCATTTTATCACTTTCAGTTGTTGTGTAGCTAACTACTGCGTGCATTCTTTCTCTGTTTGTAAGCATTCTCCCACATCCCCCAAACATCTGTCAGTTTGTTTGTTACCAAGCGATTTGTTTCTAGGTGGTGTGATTTTAGAGATATTTCACTTTTTCTGTATTTTCTGTATGAAGATTGCTCAAGACCATTTTTTTTTCCATTTTTTTTTCTCCATTTTTTCCCCCCGTTATTAAAAACTCGGAAATCTGCAAATCTATTCTTAAAAATCACATCCCTGAATTTGTATCACGATTCAGTCTCAATATTTATAAAACTTTATATATATGTTTGAAACTGTCTTTGGGCCATGGTTAGAGGGGTGCTATATTTAATTCACCATTTTTTAGAAGTACAGGAGAGGCACAGACTGACCACAAAAAAAAGGGTTTAAAGATTCAGGGAGTTTGACAGTTCGGCGCGTTGACCTTGGTCTGTTCTGTCAAAGATACCACGATCCACCTCCTTACCGAATGGGTAGAGCGCAGGCTCTATGTGCGGAAGGTCGGGAGTTCAAATCCCGGTCGAGTCAAACGAATGGTTTACAAAACTGATACTTGTTGTTTCCTATCCTGGCGCTCGGCATTAATAGGATAGGGCAAGGACTGGTTAGTGCAGTATCAAGATAATGTGACTGAGTGGAAAATTGGGTCATGGTGCGGGTGGCCTGGTCCCCCATTAAGGCAGCACTATAAAGTCGCCATGAGTGTGCGCTGTCACAAGTCAGTATCCGTCCTCATATGACCTTAGATGCTGCCAGGACACTCAAATAAACCAACAAATTGAACTTGACAGGGGGTGGGGGGGGGGGGGGGGTTCGTAACCTTATGATGGTTACCGGCTGCAGAACTGCAGAAATATAGAAAGGCACCGATAAATCGGTCCAATCTTTGGATTGGAGATTAAGTTTCAGGTGGGACGGTTGTAGAAGCAGGGATCTCTTTCAAAAAATTCAACGAAGAATCGTTGGGGCACCCCCGGATCACTCCGGTCCGGCGGTAGCAGTGCACTCGTATCCAGCAGATGGGGGTTCAGGAGGAAGGGACGGGGAATGGCGGGTTCTGCAGAAAGAAGAAAGCGAGACAGCGAAAAAGTAAAAGGGCCCCACCCAAGCAAACAACTGCCTTGATCAGGGGGAGGGTAAGCCCGGGAGGGAAAAAAAGGGTAGAGGAGAGGAGAGTTGAGTCAAATGGCTGCGTCTCTTTGCTCGATGGTGACCAGCCATCGAGCCAGAGACACAGATGGAGTAAGAGTTAGATAGTGAAATGCTGGCCGGCTCCCCCTCCTGGAACTCTTTTCAGACATAATCAAGGAGGAGCGGGGCGCAGCAGAGGAGCAGAGGTGTGGACGAAGTGCGGCCCAGATAGCAAACAAATATCTAGCCACCCTCTGATGGCAGTGGCAGAAATTATTGTAAAAAGTGCTACCTGTGCAAAAGTCAAATAGACGATTTCTACCACCAGCCTGGCCTCTGGCGGAAGTGTCAAGAACTAATGTTGTGAGTGGCAGCTCACTGTGGAGTATGCTACCCGGGGGGGAGCGGGGGGGGGGGGGGGGCGTCTATACCAAACTCATGAGCAAACAGTATTCGAGAACCAGACTAGTGGTCACGATGTGGTTGTGGCGCCACGGTGCGGAATGTATGGAAAGCATAGTAAAATGGTGTCACACAGACGCTACCTTTCGGCAACAAAGTGAACTATTCCACTTATACAAGAGCCAGAGTGAGAGTGACGTGAAAATCAAGGATGAAACTGAAAGTGGTCTCTGTGGAAAAAATAAGAGTAATAATAAAATGTATGCCGATGTGTCCATTAGATCAAATACCTCCCCCCCCCCCAACCAAGAGTAGCGGTAAACAATGGACATGTTTAAACCTGAGTAAAAACTGGCCCGGTAGGTAAACTATAAACAAGATGTGGAGGGAGTTGTTCCAGCATGCAGTGTTTATCTATATTGGCATAGAGTAAACGAACTGGGAGAGAATGGGGGGGAAAAAAATAAATTGTTAATCACATTTTTTTTTAACATGGCGGCTACTGGAT
This sequence comes from Branchipolynoe longqiensis, assembly GCA_030323885.1. Taxonomy (NCBI): domain Eukaryota; kingdom Metazoa; phylum Annelida; class Polychaeta; order Phyllodocida; family Polynoidae; genus Branchipolynoe; species Branchipolynoe longqiensis. The sequence continues at coordinate 39,429,735 of CM059200.1, forward strand.
GCTCTCGATTCGACTTCTAAGCTTTATCAATATACATGATTTCATTTGTCCATCTCTAACTTGACGGGATGGCCGAATGAATTAGAGCGTCCGTCTCCCGTGTTGGTAGATCTTGGGTTCGAATCCTGGTCGAGTCAAATCAATGACTTAAAGATTAATACTTGTCGCTTCCTAGCCAGACGCTCAGCATTACTAGGATAGGGCAGGAGCAGTTGAATGAGGAAGACCAGTCATCTGCGACTGAAATTTCCCCTGCTTAAAAAACTAATGTACCACCTAAAAAACCTGGAGTTTCCCATTACAGAATAGGACAAGGACAGGTTTGCTCAGCATCAGGATAATGTGGAAGATGGTGTCATCGGTCTGGCATTCCAGTGGGGAAACACTATAAAGTCACCATGAGTGAGCACTGGAATGCATGTGAGTCACCCGACCAGCCAAGGGGGCCGTAATCGATTAACACAACCCGGGCGACTCGGGTCATCCGAGTCATCAGAATTTCAAATAGAACACCACGAGTGGAGTCGACAAATACACGTGCCGTGTGCAAAACATCCCAAACCCAGTAACCCACATCTTGGCTGGGGTTTTCAGGAGCGATGACGTCACATTTGCACTGGTACCATCCTGCAGGATAACAGCCACCGGTACCAGTCATACATTTTTTTTGGTGGTAATAACATAGATTAATGAAATGGAAATATCACAAACTATGCCATCATAAAAATATCTAAACCATATTTTGCTGTAATTATATCGGCTATTCAAAAACAAAAAAAAGGGCCACCATTTTTTTTCACCCAGAGCGTGGAGAAGCATATTCGATTATTCGACCCGAGTCTGCAGGATATGCGCATGCGGCAAAAAGTGGCTCGGGTGACCAGAGTCGATTAGTCGATTAATCAATTACGCCCGGGGTGAACAGGAGGGTCACATGACGAACGCAAGGTGTAATGGTGAATACGGATCGAATAATAAATCAAGTATCACACTTGAGGTCACTCCGTTGACTCCTTACTTCACTATTACAATTCAGTATCTGACCTGATATGACCTTAGATGTTGCTAGGACATGAAGCCACAACAAACAGCATTAAGTGCTCCATCCAGTGATCTGCCGACATTCTTCTAGAGGGTACCATTATAACATTATCAAACTGATAGTTGTTTCCAGTCATGGTCAAGGCAGGCCAAATAAAACTAAGGGATTTTAAGGGCCTTTCAAGTCAGCAATTCAATGTTTATCCCCCCCCCCCTCCTCCTCACTCACGGTATATAAAAAAACATTTCACCTAGAGCGGGATTTGAACCCATAATTCTGCCATTCTGTGATTAGTGCCCTAACCATTAGCCTTTCTAGGCTCTCTAATGAAATCACCATTTCCACGCCTATCTATGTGGCTCCTTTCCTGAGAATTCAGTGCCGACAACTACAGCCGTCACTCTAAAATCTTAAATCTTTTAAATGGTTTAAGTCCACAAGTCGTTCAATGCCTATGATATACTTAGCACTTGTTCTAAACTAGTTAATAAGTCACATTTGGTTATTCAACATATTAAGTTAAAGTGAATATTAATATAAAGAATGTTAAAATCAATTGACCAGATCTTCAAGTTGTTATTGTAATTTGTAGCTGGTGCCTGTGCTTATATTTCTTATCAGCCAAGGTTACACTGAAATGGTCAGTTTATCTTAATCTATGTTACTTTGTTTTGTACTATATATTAGGTTTTTTGTCATACTAGTTAGTATGTTATACAGGGTCCGTACACATGTAAAGATGTGGAATTCAAATCTAATTCAAGGCAGTTTTTAATAGGAATTCAAGGCTATTTCAAGGCAGTTTTTAATAGGAATTCAAGGCTATTTCAAGGCAGTTTTTAATAGGAATTCAAGACTATTTTCATTTGGATTTCAGGGAAAAACAACAATGCCAAATGTCGATTTTGGACTAATTTAGATCAGTGGGGACAGTTTAATGGAATTCAATGATTATCAAGACTAATTACACAAAATAGGTTAAATTCAAGGCTTTTCAACAACTTGAAATGGGACAAAGGAAGTTATTTTCAAGACTTTCCAGGGTTTGTACGGACCCTGATTATATTTCCATTGCTAGTTACGAAAAATAGGAAATGTAGTCTTTTTGTTTAAAATTACTAAAGAGTATCAGAAGTAGTTACAAGAACAAGAAATATTGCCATGTTATTTTGTTTTATTAACAGGAACAATTACAATGCACTTTAATTTATGACCGAATCATATGACAGCATGATACAAACCACACCACTGTCTAGAATGAGTTGGCAGAATATTAAAATTCAGGGATGAAAGTGGTCTCCGGGAAGAAAAGCGGAAATGCGGATATTCTCCAATAGGTTTAGCATTGTCAGGGAATTGCTGAAAATTCCCAGAAGTCGGGTTTCATACATATTGGTATACAGTGATAGTGCTGCAGCGCTTGAAGCACGTATTAGTAGTATACGCTGATAGTGCTGCGCCGTTTTAAGCATTTATTAGTAGTATATGCTGATAGTGCTGCGGCGTCTGCACCACATATTAGTATACACTGATGGTGCTGCGGCGTTTAAACAATCCATTAGTATACACTTAGTCATAGCTAAAGGAAAAATCCCGGAAATCCGCGAAATCACGTAGATCTTTCATCCCTGAAAATTGATGAGTATGAAGAGTAATATTCATCCGAATATCAATATTTCTCTCTCAAGTTGATAGGTAAGAATAGCAATAATTGATCAGTAATATTCATGTTAAGTTGAGTAGGAATAGTAATATTCACCTGTTAAGTTGATGAATATTGATAGCAATATTCACCTGTTAGGCTGATGAATATTAATAGCAATATTCAAGTTCAACTGTTGATGGGCATCAATAGTAGTATTCATATCCGGTATGGATAGTGATACTTAACGCTCAAGTTGATGTGTACTAATAGTAATATTCATGTCAAGTGGATGAGCATGAATAGCAATATTCATGTCAAGTGGATGAGCATGAATAGCAATATACTTATGTCAAGTTGATGAGTATGAATAACAATATTCATGTTAAGTGGATGAGCATGAATAGCAATATTCATGTCAATTGGATGAATATGAATAGCAATACTTAACTGTCAAGTTGATTAGTATGAATAGCAATATTCATGTCAAGTGGATGAGCATGAATAGCAATATTCATGTCAAGTTGATGAGTATGAATAGCAATATTCATGTTAAGTGGATGAGCATGAAGAACAATTCATCTCAAGTGGATGAGTATGAATAGCAATATTCATGTCAAGTGGATGAGCATGAATAACAATATTCATGTCAAGTGGATGAATATGAATAGCAATACTTAACTGTCAAGTTGATTAGTATGAATAGCAATATTCAAGATAAGTTGATGAGTATGAATAGAATAGACATGAGTATCATCAATACGTGTCAATCTACATCATTCTCCATCACTCGTTACATTCTGATATGACCTTAGATGTTGCTAGGACGTAAAACAACAACAAACAAACAAACGTTACATTCTTATTTCACTAGTTGATTCATCATTAAAATTATTTGTGTAAATAACTGCAAGCATCTACAGCAATATTCATCTGCCAGGTTCAGGAGTGAATAGCGATATTCATCTGACATCCATCTTGTCAAGTTGATCAGTCTGATTAGCAATATTCATTTGTCAAGTTGATGAATGTGTTCACCAATATTCATCTCTCGAGTTGATGTGCATTCTGTATTCATCTCAAACATGAAAGAAACCTTTTCCATGATTTGAAGCAACTTAAATATTCATCATACAAGTATTCATCATTCACATATTAGAAATAGCGGGACGACTTTGTTGTCTATTTGGCTCAATTGTTATGTGTGTTGGAGTTTATATCCTGGTATCATCTAAGGTCATATCTGGACAGGTACCAACTTGTGAAACTGACACTGCACACATATGACAACTTTATAGTGCTGCCCTACTGGAAGACCAGGCTGCTGGCACCACCACCCACTCAGTCACATTGTCCTGATACTGAGCTAACCAGTCCTTGCCCTATCCTATTATTCTGTCATATTCTGTCAGGCCGTCGCTTTTACAGATAATGTAAGAGCACACAATCAACTATGTGTCGAGAGATACTTTTGAAGTCATAGGCTCACAATTACAACAAATATATATGCTTCAGGTAAAATTCTAGATAAATTATTGAAAATTGTTTTAATGAACTATACAAGGCGATAAAACCATGAAATTTAGGTCATTTGGGATGAGAAACAATAACAGAAATGCAGAAGAAAATAGTTCGCATCCTCTTTCAATTTAATCATCCGATCTCAAATAGATTCTAAATTTGATATTTCGAACTAATATTAAACATAATGTTAGGATGGTGTAATACAAAATTAATGTCCTTCCATTCCTGAATTATAAATATATATTTATGAATATATTTCATACTACACTAGAGATGATCCCATTTCTTCCACATAATACGACCTGCAAAGGGTCAATTATCATCTTTTCCACCATTATAGACCTATTTCATATGGCGTCAGAATGGGTATTTAGGTCAGTGCGCGCACTGTTTGGCTGCAGGATGACACACTGTCACACTGCAAACTCACGCTAGAAATGGCTGCCAAGGTGTGGAATGCCCAAACAGTAAAGGAACGACAAATTCCTGACCTAAAAACATACAAAAAATATCTGTGCAAAATAAGGCTAGGAACCCCCAACTAAGCTGCACCGCAAAGGGGCAGGTGATATGTCACGGCCCACCAGCGAGACGCCCAATGGAAGGTAACCATACCAAAAGCACCCAGATAACACACCTCACAGCTACGTACAAGCCTATGATATGTAAATAGGAGTAGGCTAGTCTAGAAATAAGAGTAGAAAAAATAAAGCACATATATGCCAAGAAAATCCAAAAAATTAACATAGACTACTATAGTACTAACCAGACCAACCAACTATCTATCTGCTACTGAAATACAGGCAATCAAATACCTTATCAGCAGCTACTGTGTGATAAGACAACACCAACACTACAGCTGGCCAGCATTGAAAACAAGCCTGAATACCCAGGCTTATATGCTATGGACAGTATAAATACAGCCTCAATAAAAAAATAAAAATAAAAAAAATAAAAAAATGGCTATGAGCAATCTTCATACAGAAAAAGTGAAATATCTCCAAAACCACACCACCTAGAAACAAAGTGCTTGGCACACAAACAGATAACATGCTTAATAACCAGATTATATTAAATTTATACGGTCAGGGTTCTAGATTTTTGTATTAATTTTGAATAAAATTGACATTTTGCACTGCACGTATCGGCAAACTCAATGCATTGTCAATGGCCGTGAGCAATCTTCTTACAGAAAAAGTTAAATATCTCTAAAACCACACCACCTAGAGACAAACCGCTTGGCAGACAAACAGATAACATGCTTAACAACCAGATTATATTAAATGTATAAGGTTAGGGTTCTAGATTGCTATTAATTTGGAATAAAACTGACATTTTGCACTGAGCGTATCGGCAAACTCAGTGCATTGTCAATGGCTGTGAGCAATCTTCATACAGAAAATGTGAAATATCTAAAAAACCACACCACCTAGACACAAACCGCTTGGAACACATATAGAAAACATATTCAACAAATAGATTATATTAAATTTATACGGTTAGGGTTCTGCATTTCTATTAACTTTGAATAAAATAGACGTTTTGCACTGCGCTTTCGGCAAACTCAATGCATTGTCAATGGCGGTGAGCAATCTTCATACAGAAAAAGTAAAATATCTCTAAAACCACACCACCGAGACACAAACCGCTTGAAACACATATAGAAAACATATTCAATGAACAGATTATATTAAATTTATATGGTTAGGGTTCTGCATTTCTATTAATTTTGAATAAAATAAACGTTTTGCACTGCACATACCGGCAAACTCAGTGGCAGTGTGCATTCGTTCTGCAGCCAAGCTGCGCAGGCATACACAATGTTTACAAACATTGAAAGGGGTCTATTGGTGGACTTTTAACCTATACCGAAATATTACTTCGGAGTCATCTACAGTAAAACCTTCCTAACCGACCACCTCCACAGATCGACCACTCCCCTATATTGATCGCTTTGTTTGGGTCCCAACAATACCATTGTAACCATATTATAATTCCCTAAACCGACCACCTCCCTAAATGGACCACTTAAATCATATAGAATGTATATATTGATGCATCTACAAGTAAGCAAGTGGCAGCTGGATGTCAATCAGGCAATACGCGCGTTCCGAGTTCCGCTGGTCCCTCAGGAATGACTAAAGCTGTGACCCAGTAGACCGACTCGCAGCTTCGGCATACACGCCCGAAAGTTGGTTGTGTGTTCCTCCCCGCCCCATCCTTCACAATAAACCCTATATATTAAACTCACTTTGACCTATAATTACATTCCACATGTTGGTAGTGTTATTGCCATGTAGGGGAGAGTGGTGCACCTTGAGCTGTGGGGTACCTTGACCCAGGGGTTCTGCAAGCTCTCGTTTTGGACATTCACAACTAGGTTTGTTTGTTTGTTTGTTTGTTGTTGTTTTACGTCCTAGCAACATCTAAGGTCATATCAGGACAGGTACCGACTTGTGACAGTGCGCATCCTGGTGACTTTATAGTGCTGTCTCACTGGGAAACCAAGCCGCCGGGACCATGACCTGGTATCCCACTCAGTCACATTATCCTGACACTGAGCACACCAGTCCTTGCCCTGTCCTAGTAATGCCAAGCGCCTGGCTAGGAAGTGACAAGCACCAATTTTCAAGTCATTGGTTTGACTCGACCATGGCCCGAACCCACGACCCCATGATCTAGGTGACAGAATAAAAAGGTACCCTGACTGGTCCAAGGAGAAAATAAAACATGAGTAGCCATATTGGAAAAGGAATCACAGACTCACACAGACTAGCCGGATTTTACACCCCTAAAGTCAATTTAGAGAGGTGAGTGACTTTTCTTTCGAGTCCCATTCAATAGTATTCAGCACATAGCATTTGATGATACTTAGAACTAAACATATGAAGCTAGATGACTACAGCATTTGAGTTCTTTACCGTGACCTATATTAGAGTGACTCAGGTCTTGATAAAAAATGGTGCCTTGAGCCACTTTTCATGGGGCACCTTGAGCCATGACTCAAGGTGCTCCACAACCTGGCTCAACATACCCTATCGCAATAGATTATATAAAATCAATGTAAAACAATTTCAGTGACAACAATACCTTATATATTTGATTAAAACTATTTGTTAATGTATACCATGTCTAATTCTACCCTGTAGGCCTAACAATTTATAACTGTTATAGCCCTACTACTACTAGTCATATTATTTTAAAACTAACAATATGCATTTCTACTTCAGAGTATCAGACTCTGATATGGACTTAACAGGGGAAGTTGTGGAGGAAGTGGAGACAGATAAGGACATTAATGTAGAGGATTTTGTTCTGATAAGGATGTCAATAGTCAACTCACAAAAGCTGATGTATTATGTGAAAAAAGTTCTTGCCATTGATGTTAACTTCTATAGGCAGCCCACAAAGGCAACAAATAGGTTTGTTCGCTCACTGGTAGATGACATATCTTCAGTGTCCCGAAAGCAAGTAGTGATGTGCCTTCCAAAACCATTTTTCACAGGTGGTACCAAATGGTTAATATCGATGCTTCAATTCCCCATAGACTCAGGACTTTATAACTGTCAGTAAGCCTGAGGCTAAACTACGAATAAAGCATTCTTAGCTAAAACTTGGATACTTGCCAGTAGTGTTTTAAACCATCTACATTTTGCATCGAGTAGGTCTAAAATTTCACGTTTCTATAATGTCTCAATGTGCCATATTGGGTGGGTCATATGTGGGGCATCATGATCCACTTGTGATTTTTTTTTAAACAAATTGTTTAAAGTATAAAATATATATCAAATTTAATCTTTCATAGATACAAACTGAGTATTACCTAACAGTCTAGAATAAAGATATTGTTTCTGGGATGGCAAAAAAATTAATTCGAAATAATGGCTCAAGGTGCCCCACTCTCCCATATTTGTTTTTAATGTAGATTGGAGTGAAATTGTCCCTACACATATTTTACACTAGATAAAATACCACTTTGTTTATACATGTGTATTCACCACCTCCCCTCATTTAAGCTGTAGCTGCGACCCAGCATGCCGGGTCTCAGCTTCAGTCCTTCCTGTGGATACCAGCGGAACATAGAACACGTGTATTGAGTCAGTGGCCCGAGCGGTAACTTGCTTGGCGCAGTAAATGAAGGGCGCAAAGTAGCAGAATAAACTAGTAAAGCGAGGAGGAAGTCAACAAGGGCGGCTTGTAAGATGGCGGATAAAGCAAAAGCAGCAATTGTATGATAGTAAAAATAAAGGAAGCGGGGAAAGATGGCAATGCAGTTACATTGTCTGATGATCTAGAGGAGATCAAGGCGGAAGTGCTAGCTAAGGAAGTTGAGCGAATGGAAAAGAAGCAACGGATAGCAGCGCTCTTGGTGCGGAAGGCAGTCGCAATGGTACACCCCAAGGCAACGGATGGCTCAGTGTCAAATTCGTCCAGCATCAAATGCATCGCTGGAGCAATCATCCAAGTGAAAACATCGATGGAGGTAATCCAGTACGTCACCAGCATCGCGAAGTCGCACTAAAAGCCGGAAAAGAAGGTGCAGAAAGAAGTAAGTGGACGTAAAAGAACAGAACGGTGAATAGAACAATAGACAAATCTATACAGACAGTAGACAGATCTGTGAGAAATAATGTGTTTGTAGTTTGTGAAACTGACCAGAACAATGGACAGATAGAGAACCACTTATGGAGGAAGGAGGGTGGTGGGTGGGGGGGGAAAACCATCAAAACACTAAAGGGTGCTCATTGTGTCCTGCTTCAGGTGTAATTCGTAATTAAATATACTCTCCTTCAAGCGCTTGGGTTATTTGTCATGGGCGGGTGATGCAAAGAAATGCGAAACATTTCACCTAGAGCGGGATTTGAACCCATAATTCTGCCATTCTGGGATTAGTGCCCTAACCATTAGCCTTTCTAGGCTCTCTAATGAAATCACCATTTCCACGCCTATCTATGTGGATCCTTTCCTGAGAATTCAGTGCTGACTACTACAGCCGTCACTCTAAAATCTTAAATCTTTTAAATGGTTTAAGTCCACAAGTCGTTCAATGCCTATGATTACACACATACAGGTAATACACTTACATATCCAGGGTAGGTTCATCGACTATACAGTGTGTAACTTGTGCAGGATCCTGGTCACGGCATCAGTGTCATGGGGAAGAGTGACTTAAACTAATGAAAAACATTGCACCTAGAGCAGGATTCGAACGCACACTTCTTGCCATTCTGGGGTTAGCGTCCTAATCATTACACGATCTACGCAATCATCCTATCTACACCTACCTGTCTATGCAGCTCCTTACCTGAGAGGTCAATGGAGACTGCTAAATTTCCATAACCATTTGTTGTGATATTTCACTGACACCGTATTTACTACTAGAGTACAATTTTTTCGAACCATGTTGAAATAAACAGACCTGCGCTTTGCTGATGTTACGTTGGATCATAGTTCTGGAGGTAGAGTAACCGCGAAGGTTCACATGGCTGTCTACACAGAGGGCACTCGGGCTGAAACAAGGAACAATGTCAAAGCATGTTAACGCAATTGTGGCACTGCCAACTTGCATTGCTGTATGGGTCGTTCTGCGAAACTGTGTATCACATGTGTGACATGGAAATCAAAAGTGAAAACGTTCCAAATATTAGCAGAAAACATTGCACATAAAAGCAGAATCCATGTTCGTATGAAGGTTTACATGTTGAGCATATGTCAGAGTTGAAGTCCTCTATAAGACCTTTTCAATAGAGCATGCTGCACAGTGAGCAGCCACCAATTAGTTCTCGCTACTGCCATCAGAGGGTGGGTTGGTGGTGCAAATGGCCTAATGGCGCTGCATTGCGCTGTTTTGGGGATGGGGGAAGGTAACTTAGGTTAGAGTAGCGGTGTAGCCTCCTATGTCTGGGCTGTTCCTACCTTCCTCGCGCACCACTCGTGGATACATGGCCAGCAGAAGAGATGTCCGCACGGGGTGACTGTCGTGTGGGTTCGCGTAGAGATGCAGAGTGGACATCGCTCTCTGCTTACCGACACTACTCCCTCACTTCTAGCCAACCTGGAATATAAATCAGCAATTAGATAGTTTACACCCCCTCATCCATTCATAGGTCAATAAAGTACTTTTGTTACATTCATAAAATAAACAGGAGAAATTTCAATCACAGACAATTGGTGTTCCTCATCCTAATTTTAAGTCATTGGTAATGATCTTAAAATGTATACTTGTCGCTACCTAGATTGGCACTTGGTGGCATTACTAGGATAGGCAAGGGAGCAGTGGAATGAGGAATACCAATTGTCTGTTATTGCTTATATATATACCATCCCGTCTCAACCAGAACATACCCTACCGAAACTCAACTCTACATCTACCAAACGAAGACCAAGAGTCTTGGGCCTTAAGGACTCATGCATTATGCATGGTAGGTATGCTATATACTTCCATGTAGTCATATGTTGTTATATATTATGTAACGTTCTTCGATATAATCGCTGTTTCCATGACTTAAGCCCCAGTCACACTATGGCTTGCGACCACTTTGTGACCACAGAACCAACAGTCACAGATGACCTTGCAACCAAAGCAACCTATGAAAATTGTCGCCAACCTCGAGGTGGCCATTTTGGTCGCAAGGAGGGTTTTAGTGCAGCAACTGCAACCTCTTTGTGGCCACAATGATCGCAAGGAGGTTTGCGACCATTGAGGAGCACTTTGCAACCAACCCTTTTTTGTGGTCACAAATGGTCGCAAGCATGACTGGGGTATAAGTCAGTGGTGACCCACATATCAAACAACTTGATTATCTGTAATCTCACAAAAAAACTGAAACAAACCCGCTAGTTGTCTCTGCGTTTGTGTTTTGCTCTCCCTTCCAGCTGCCCGTATAGTAGACGTAAAGCTGTTGAAGCAACGCGAACGACAACTGAAGCAGGGAGAGCCACCCGAGAACCTGGTAAACCAGCGAGGAGCCGGATGAGGGGCCATTGGTGACACGCAGCTGTGAAAAGCAGGCATATCATAATTAACCACTTCATATAGACACATTCACCAGTGACATCATTACCACATGGAACCCAGTAAACCATCGAGGAGCCAGACCAGGGGCCATTGGTTATGCGCAGCTGTGAAAAGCAGTCATATAAAAATTAACCACTTCATATAGACGCGTTCACCAGTGACTTCAATATCACGTGGAACCTGGTAAACCAGCGAGGAGCCGGACGAGAGGCCATTGGTGATGCGCAGCTGTGAAAAGCAGTCATATAATAATTAACCACTTCATATAGATGCATTCACCAGTGACGTCATTATCACTTTGAACCCGATAAACCAGCAAGTCGCCGGACAAGGGGCCATTGGTGATGCACATTTGTGAAAAGTAGATAATAATTAACTGATGTAGCATTATATATTTAATAAGGGTGCTAGTATTTAAGCTGGATGTCAGGTCAAATGTAGACAAATGGATCGGTTTAGAAAATAGTATACACCAACTCCTCCATTAACGTTGTGGTTAGGTTCCTGAAAACCACGATGTTAACTGAAACAATGTTAAATGCAATCTATTAAAAACAGGCTTTGAATGTTGAAATAACCCCCTGATCCATTGGCAAGAATTTTCCCCCCACAACGATGTTACAACGAAACAACGTTGAATGAAACGACATTAATGGAGATTATGCAACTCTTAATTCTAATGGTGCTAATTAGATTCAAACGCTCAAGGCTCGATGAAATCACTGAATCGAAAGACCGCAGACTTACATAGTGTATCCCAGCAAAGCGCTTGGCAATGTGGTAGTAAGCACCATGCAGGTAGAATGTCGCTAGGTGACAGCGGTGAGTCAGCACGATCACGTGACGCACAACAGGAATGGCCGCCAGCAGCCTCTGCCTCACATCAGGACCTAGATTCAGCGACGGGTTACTCCTGAAAGAAGCAATGGTCAAAGTCAATGTCGTTTTGGTTTTCTCTCATGGTTTGCTTATTCAATTCATATCCATGGTTTGCTCTGTTTTTTGGGGGTGTTTTTTTGTTGTTATATGACTATTCATCCAATGACATGATACCTGTTATGTCAGACCGACATTGGTTTGGGTGCAGTGGTCTGTTGAAGACAGGTACTATTGTAGAGTAGTAACTGTCTTAGCGATCACTTTGAAGAGCGAACGCCTAGCAGGTGTGGACTACATTACAATACTGTCCTTGCAGCAATAACAGGACCACCGCTATGTCAGGACAACATTGGTCTGGATGCAGAGTTGTCCGTTTAAGACAGGTACTACTCTACAGTAGTACCTGTCTTCAACGATCCCTGTGAATAGCGAATACCTGGCAGGGGGTGCGGACAATATTACAATACTGCACTTTCAATGACAGGACACCTGCTATGTCAGGACAACATTGGTCTGGATGCAGCGCTGTCCGTTGAAGACAGGTGTACTGGCAGACTGGTCCCTCACCTAAGCTGCTTCTCAGCATGAGTCAGCAGCTTGTCCATGAAGTACGGTGTCGCCACCTGCAGGCCAATCATCAGCGAGCGTCTCTGGAAAGGAATTCAGGATTTACAGTGTTTGTTGTTTTACGTGCTAGCAACATCTGAGGTCATATCAGGACGGGTGCCGACTTGTGACAGTGCACACTCATGGCGAGAGAGGGGAAAGGAGGGAGGGAAAGGGAGGGAAAGGGAGGGAGAGGGGAGGGAGAGGGGAGGGAGAGGGGAGGGAGGGAGGGAGGGAGGGAGGGAGGGAGGGAGGGAGGGAGGGAAGGAGGGAGGGAGAGGGGGGAGAGAGGCAGAGAGGAGATAGAGACCTTAACACTTATACCTACTGTGAATATAATGTGTAAAAATCATGTGTGAATGTATTATTTTATTTACAAAGGATTATTTAATTGCCAGTTCGATAAAAGCATAGTTTTTAGATAAAAGCATCAAATCGTCACACACACAAAAAAAATTTAGATTCGATCTATTCAAGATAATTACTTTGGTTTTGAACATTTTGTTTTTATCAGACTATGCAGCTTTAATTGTATATTTAATTCATGAGGGATCATTTAATTTTTATTCAATTAATTCATTAAGTCCTTAAGTCAATGGCTCTTCGTCTAGAGTGGTACCCATGCGACACGCTGTGATTCAATTTGACTTCACGGGACCGGGACTCATGAATTTTGTAAACTCACAATCATATAGCTAAATAAAAGCAGCGGGTTTCCCCCCCCAAAATAATGTCAGAATGACCATATGTTTGACATCCAATAGCCGATGATAAAAAACCAATGTATTCAAGAGGCATCGTTAATAAAGCAAACTTTCAATTAGACTCCACCAACCAGTGCTGAGGGGACTGCGCGTCCTGTGGGATCCACCTGAAGGATGTTCACGTATTCCTCACCGAGTGTCTGAAATCCTGCAATGCCACAAACGCTTGCCATCAATATGTGTCACAAAAGTCAAAGGCAGCTTTGACTAAACCTTACTTACTGACATTGTTGTTTCTATATTTCACATACAGGGAAGAAAGTGGTGTTCGGCAAAAAAATGCGGAAATCAGGCCGAGATCTTGGTACCACCTAGCGGGTTTCAGCAGAATCAAGCCGTGGTGGCAAAAATATGCGGAAATTAAGCCAGAACCCTGGCACTACCTAGCGGCGTCCAGCAGAACCAAGCCGTGGTTATTACATTGACGGCTAAATTTGCATGAAAACGCGGATATTCCCCACAGGATTAGCACTGTCAGAGTATTGCGGGGAAAATGTTGAAAGTCAGGTTTCAACTGTTCTTGTTGTGACTATTATCGCACGTGCCAAACTCTTTCTTGTTTGGATTTTATGTTCTAGCAATATCTAAGGTCATATAAGAACAGGATTCGGACTGACCAATTCTCGTCATATCTACAGGCAAAAATCCACGATTCCCTGACAATGCCACACCTATGAGACAATTTCCCTGTTTTCGTGGAAATCCACGCTCACTCAGTATATGGGAAGCCCAACACCGGCTGGCTGACGACCCAACGACAGGCGGCACTTAGAGAGCATGCGTCAGGGTTAAATGCTTCAAGTCGTTCTGGAATTTTGTGATGGCAGGTATATGGAGAAAATACAAAGAATTAGATTGCTTTTTGGGGGCTTTACATCCTATATATTTTGGAAAGAACACAAATCGTAGATTACCCATGATCACTGAAATCCGCACAATTGCAAAGGTCTTTCCTTCCTGATTATAACAGCAAAACCTTCAATTTGTTTAATATTATGTCGTGGTGAAGAACTTAGTCTCTCCCGATTGGAGGGGCTGGTTACTTGTGTTCTGCATGAATTTTTTATATAATTATTATTCCTCAACTTTCGCCCCTTCTGTCTTCCTTTTTCCACACCGTTTAGGAAATATTTTCTCAAAATTAATCCAGTGGATCAAGGTTGACGATGGTGTGAGAGTTGGAGGGTTGCACTTATACATGTTATGCATTAATATTATCATTTTCAGTGCCTCCCTGACTCGTAGAATAAACTGCAATTCTCTATATTTATTACTATTTAAAGTAAGTGCTTCTGGCAGTTCACGAATGACAGCGTGTGTATTGACTCCTGCCTTATAGCAGTTGAGGATGCACAGGGTGTAATTTGCCCTGTAGGAGGGGTTCTTGCTGGCACCCTTAACCTCCTACTGGATGTATTACATACCACCGTTGTATCCGCGGAGACTCTCTCAATTGCTATAAGTAACACCGCCCTTCTACTTTCATGCACTCTACACCAGAGCGGGTCGCCGAGTGTGGTGGGTCCTGGGTATGTCGGCGCGACGTGTCCGCGGTGTAATACCATCTGTGATCTACTGTCCAGGGGACTCAGACACACAGGAGGACGTACTGAGGGAGCTCGGAGAGGAGCCGCTCCACGCAGAAAAGGAGCACCCCTGGGGGGTGGACTGAGCAGCTCTTGCTTACTCCTGTTGAGGGAGTTCCACTTGTGGGGTATGAACAATTCTCTCTCCCAGAAAAACACATTCTATCACATACATTACATAGAAGCTGGGAGAGGTCGCTTAGGATGACACAAACATTTAAAGCTCCTTTCTTCACCTAGATCTATGTTGATTATTGAACTGTTTGTTCTTGCAGCTAGCTAGCTAGTCTTTGCTTAAATCATAGACGGATCTAGGCATTGCGCATATGGATACAAAGACTTTTGTAAGGCTTCTCTCCCTTTCGAGTTGGATCTCATGTTGCCTTCTATCATTTTCAATTCTCATCCGTTCGCCTACTGCGACTGGTGAGACTCTAGGGGGCGGGGTAGTGTAGTAGTCTGTACATGATCTCCACTACCAAGCAGTGGTGGCAGCCACTGCGCTGCAAACCTACACAGTTACTGAACTGCGCTAGGTGGCGGCACGCTAGCCACCGCAAGGGCCCCGACTGGGCTGCCCTCTACTGCGTGTGGCTAGCACACCCCCTCCCCACCTATAGAGGCGAAGTGGGACATATCGAGTTAGGGGGCAGGTCACTTGACTGTTGGTGCCATGGAGAGCGGAAGTTTAGTAATAAACCAGTGGAAGCAGTCTCTAAATCTTGCGTTCTTCCGTGTGTGCGTGGACGAGTGAAAGAGCGTGGAATGGGGGACATCGGGTCTACTACACATTTAATTGCAATAACTTCAATTTTTAAACCTAAAGTTGGATGTGTCATACAGTACATGGAAATCCTATAGTGAACATGGAAAGGTTTACACCAAAATTTTATGCCACTTCATATTAGTTAGGATTAAAGCTGCGTAGTCCGATGAAAAATCTAATTTTCAAAACCAAAGTAATTATCTAGATTGTATTCTACATTTCTAAGTTAGATGCTGGTGGACCTATTAATCATTTGTCACCACATAGAAGAGAATACTGAAGCAATTTAATAGAACATGTTACAGCAGCAGCCTACCAATTTGGATTTCCACCGCTGTGTATAACTTACAGCGTCATCAAAGGCCGGTTGCTCTCATACCATGTCTATGTGGTGTGGGAGGTTAAAAATCCCTTGGGTCGGTAAAAGTGTAGGCTCGGGCTTTCTATCGACCAGCAGTGGAATGAGGAAGACCAGTCGTCTATGACTGAAATTTCCCCTGCTTAAACAACTAATGGACCAAAAAAAAAAAAAATAGTGTCAAGAGTTTTGGTGTGCTTGCCAAAGTTCATTTAGCCTGCTTAAACTTCAAATATCTCAAAAGTTAGCCATTTCAAATAAAAGTAACAGTAAGTTAGCTTGATTGATTGATTGGTGGTTGCTTTACGCCGTGTCGGCAGCATAGGCCATATTCACGGCGAGAAATGTTTGTTTTTGTTCAAACCATCGCTTTTACATGTAAAAGCATACAATCAATTTTGTGTCAATGGACACTCATGAATTTTGTAAACTCACAATCATATAGCTGAATAAAAGTCTAAATGATAGTATTATTCACTGATGAAATTTGTTTAAAAACCTATATGAGTTGGTACAAACCAGCTGCCCTCAAAAAGGCTAAAATCTTTTCTTGTTTTACTTTAGTAAAAAGGTCTTGCATGTTGTTTGCAGTGTAAAATTGTTGGCGCAAGGCCATGAAATCCACACAGTTTAATAAAATGTGTTTTAATGTCAGTGGGGACTGACATCCAATACATTCAGGGGGAGGCTCCCCCTTGAGCAGAAAAACGTGTGTTAGCCAGGAGTGGCCAATATGGCATCTTGTTAAAACAACCTGGTCGTGTCGCCCTTCCAGGCGACTCTGCGGCAGTCCGTTCACGGAGGGGGTAATTCTATGGAGTTTGTTGTCTGGGTGTTCATCCCATTCGATCTGCCATAGGTTCCAAATGTATTTTTGAATGGTAGGTTTCAGATCAGAGTGGGGAATATGATTGATTGATTGATTGGTGGTTGCTTTACGCCGTGTCGGCAGCATAGGCCATATTCACGGCGAGAAATGTTTGTTTTTGTTCAAACCATCGCTTTTACATGTAAAAGCATACAATCAATTTTGTGTCAATGGACACTCATGAATTTTGTAAACTCACAATCATATAGCTGAATAAAAGTCTAAATGATAGTATTATTCACTGATGAAATTTGTTTAAAAACCTATATGAGTTGGTACAAACCAGCTTCCCTCAAAAAGGCTAAAATCTTTTCTTGTTTTACTTTAGTAAAAAGGTCTTGCATGTTGTTTGCAGTGTAAAATTGTTGGCGCAAGGCCATGAAATCCACACAGTTTAATAAAATGTGTTTTAATGTCAGTGGGGACTTACATCCAATACATTCAGGGGGAGGCTCCCCTTGAGCAGAAAAACGTGTGTTAGCCAGGAGTGGCCAATATGGCATCTTGTTAAAACAACCTGGTCGTGTCGCCCTTCCAGGCGACTCTGCGGCAGTCCGTTCACGGAGGGGGTAATTCTATGGAGTTTGTTGTCTGGGTGTTCATCCCATTCGATCTGCCATAGGTTCCAAATGTATTTTTGAATGGTAGGTTTCAGATCAGAGTGGGGAATATGACAGTGTTCCAAAGGAGCAGTCAGTGCTCGAGTGGCCGCTTGATCTGCTCTCTCATTTCCTGGGATACCCACATGACTAGGCACCCAACATAGGTGAATGTCAAATTTTGCTATTGAAAGAGAGTTTAGTTTAATGAGTACTTTAAGTAGTATTGGGTGGTCCAGTTTCCTATTGTTTAAAGCCTGAAGGCAGGAAAAAGAGTCAGTGAAAATGATGAATTTATGACTGGCTGAGGTTTCGATGCACTCTAACGCGAGTAGGAGTGCTCGTGCCTCAGCAGTAAAGATGGAACTCTGATCTGGAATACGCGTACCTAGTTCACGTCCGTGGACGATTGCTGCCGCAGAGACTCTGTTGTCTGTCTTTGACCCATCCGTGTAAACGGCTAGGTGGGCGCTAAAAGCACTTCGCACATCGATAAAGCTTTCATGATATGAAAGTGGGTGCGTTTGACTTTTCTTTGACATGGCCAGCTGGAGGATGATGTTTGGTTTCCTCAGCTGCCAGGGAGGAACATCTGAATATTGTGAGGGTGCTATGTTATGTATATTTGCCCTCAAGGCCTCCAAATGAGGCTTTATTCTGAGGCCTAACGGCTTTATGTATGTTGGCCTTGATTCATAGAGGCATTCATATGGTGGCATAAAAATGGAGTTATATGCAGGATTTAAAATATTTCCTTTTAATTTTATCGCATATTGCATAGACAGTTTGAGCCTTCTACTCTTAAGGGAAGGCTCTCGGCCTTCGACATAAAGGCTCTGGACGGGCGAGGTTCTAAACGCCCCCAGGGCCAGCCGAAGGCCTTGATGGTGTATAGTGTCTAACTGTGATATGTATGATTTCCTGGCTGAACCATAAACAATACAGCCATAGTCCAATTTTGAACGTATTAAAGTTCTATATAATTGGAGCAGAACAGTGCTATCTGCTCCCCACTGTGTGTGGGCTAGAACTTTTAAAATGTCCAGTCCCTTAAGGCACCTGGACTTTAAGTACTTTATATGAGGGATAAAAGATAATTTGTTGTCAAAGATGACTCCTAAAAACTTGTTCTCTTTGACGACTTTTATGGGATCATTTCCAATTGTTAAATTAGGTTCATGGTGCAAAGTCCGTAAAAGACAAAAGTGCATGCAAACGGTTTTCGATTTGGAGAATCTAAAACCATTTTCCATTGCCCATGAGGAAAGGCTATTTATATTTAATTGGAGTTGACGTTCTATAGTGTTCATATTTTTACCTTTATAACATATTAAAAAGTCATCTACATAGAGACTGCAGGATACAGTACTCTTAATGGATTTGACTATATTGTTAATTTTAATGCCAAAAAGGCTAACAGATAGAATGCTACCCTGAGGTACACCCATCTCCTGATCAAAAGGATCAGAGAGGGTAGCATTGACCCGAACTCTAAAGTTCCGGTTTGATAAAAATTTAGAAATGAAAATGGGCAAGCGCCCTCTAAAACCCATATTGAACAAATCCTTCAGGATGCCGTACTTCCATGTCGTGTCGTATGCCTTTTCGAGGTCGAAAAACACGGACACGACATGTTCTTTGTTTATGAAGGCATTTCGAACGAATGACTCCAATCGGACCAAGTAATCGAGGGTACTCCTCCCCCGCCTGAAACCACACTGGAAGTCGGTCAGATGGTGCTCCGACTCCAGGATCCAGACGAGGCGATCGTTAATCATTCGTTCGAAAGTTTTACAAATGCAACTTGTAAGCGCTATCGGGCGGTAGTTCCCGGGCTCGCTATGGTCTTTCCCCGGTTTGGGGATGGGAATAATGGTAGCCTCTTGCCAGGAGGTTGGGATGTCTCCCGTGCGCCAAATATTATTAAAAAGGTGCAGAAGCAGTTCTATTGGTGCTGGTGGGAGGTGTTTTAAAAATTGGTAGTGTATTTTGTCTGGACCTATTGCAGTGTCATGCGATCTATTTAAAGCGTGCTTTAATTCATCTATTGTGAAAAAACTATTGTAGTGCTCAGTGTTATTAGATTTGAAATTTATAGGTTGTCTTTCCAGGCGCAACTTCATCTGTGCAAAGGCCGGAAGGCAGTTTTGCACAGATGAGTTCTGGGAGAAAGTACTGGCAAGAAGGTTGGCTATATCAGTTACGGAAGTTAAAAGAATATTATTGTGTTTTAGATGTTGGACCGATGATCCAGCATATTTTTGTTTTATTTTCCGGATCATGGTCCATACTTTAGAAAGTGGGGTGTGAGTGGTTATGCTGGAGACATATTGTCTCCAACACAGCCTCCTCGCCTCCCTAATAATTCGGCGAGCCCGAGCCCTTTGAATTTTAAAACGAACGTGGTTCTCAGCGGTAGGCCGCCGAAAGAACAAGCGTTGCGCCTTTTTCCGCTCATTGATAGCGTTCTTACAAGTTGCATTAAACCAAGGATTTGTTATATGTTTTGGAAATGCCGAGGTCTTAGGAATGGTTTCCTCTGCAATCGACCCCAAGATCTCTGTGAATGTCTTCACTGCAACAGGATCATTGCGGGCTACTCCCGCGAACCTCTCACGGGCGAGTGACTGGAACAGTGACCAGTCGGCTTTGCTCAGCCGCCAGCTAGGTTCCTTCCGGTTCCGAGCTGGTCCCTTAGTCGTAATCACGATAGGGAAATGGTCACTTCCACAAAGGTTGTTCCAGACTCTCCATGAGAAGTCCAGCAGGAGACCCGGTTGCAAAATAGTGAGGTCGATTGCAGAGCAGGTCCCATACCCAGGATGAACATAAGTATGGGACCCATCATTCAGAAAGCTTAAAGCACGATTGCTCAGGAAGTTCTCAACTCCCCTGCCCTTGCTGTTTGTGTTTGCACCACCCCACATGGGGTTGTGTGCATTGAAGTCCCCCATTAAAATGTAGGGGGAAGGCAACTGATCAGCTAAAGTTTCTAAATCTTGTGTTGAAAAAATGGAGTTAGGGGGGATATATATGGAGCATATTGTAATGGTTTTATCTAGACTGATTCGAATGGCTATTGCTTGAAAAGTTGTATTTAAGGTGATAGGGGTGTGTATCACATCTTCACGCACCAGAATGGACGAGCCACCAGTGGCTCGTTCCCCATCCGGTGCATAAGAGTGATACATATTGTAATGTTTTAAAGAAATCTGATCAGTAGTCTTTATGTAGGTTTCTTGTAAGCAAAGGGCAAGAGGGTCAAGCCTCTCACAAAGCAAACCCACTTCATTGAAGTTTGCTCTAAAACCTCGGCAGTTCCATTGTATTATATGTGTGCCTGTCATATTGGCGGCGTGACAGGGACACGTCCCACAAGTTTCACCTTGGGGGACACACTACGGCCGCGGCTCGGGGGAACCTCGGCCATATCAATATCCTGCAATGCAGAAAACTGATTTCCGGTGGGGATGGGGGATGCTGCCCCCTTGGGCATACGGCCCGATAGTGGTCCTTCGCGCACTAAAGCGCTTTTCTTTGTTACTTCTTTTTTTCCTTTTTCAATTTTTTTTTGTGTAGAACTTGAAGCCGTCTCTGTCTGAACAGAGGCAGACTTCATTTCTGATTTTTTTCCAATTTGCTTTACACTCGGACTCTGGGTCGGTGAGCGGGCCATGGGCCTCTCTCCCGACAACCATGTCAAATCCGTCTGGCAATCGATTGTCCTGGTAACGGGCTTTGCCACCGCGGCATAGCTCTTGGCAAGTGGTGAAGGGGTAAGCCCCTCCACCTGCTTCCGAGCCTCCGGGTAGCTTATCCGGTTTTCAGTTTTAACCCGCTGGATATGTTTTTCTTTCATCCAAACAGGACAATCCTTCGACACGGCCATATGGGGACCCAGGCAATTGGCACATTTTGCCTGGTTCTGACAATCAGTGTTGTCATGACCCGTCTGGCCGCATCGGAAGCAGGTTACCTCGTGTTTGCAATTATCCTTTCCGTGTCCGTACTTTTGGCATTTGAAACAGCGAAGAGGATTCGGGATAAAAGCATCCACGCCAACACTGAGGTAACCAACTTTAAGTTTCTGGGGCGGCACTGGTGTACTAAACGTGAGGATATAGGTGTTTGTTTTAATTTCCTTACCTTCTTTCCGTATGGTTATCCTTCGAACGTTTTGTACACCTTGTGGTTTCAGCTCGAGTGCGATCTCATCCTCACCGACCTCACTCAGATCTCTAGTTCGGATAACACCTCTACTAGAGTTGAGGGTACGGTGAGGAGAGGCCTTTATGCCGACACCTGCCAACGTGCTTGCACGTTGCAGGTTGTCGGCTTGGGCCTTCTTTGCGCACTCAACCAGAAAATCACCAGACTTCATTCTTATGACCTTTTTGACGGTGCCCGCTATCCCCTTGATGCCTTTATCAATGGCAAAGCAAGAGGGCTTGGCAGCCGAGTCAGTGAAAGCGATCACAATGAATCGCGGCCAATTTTTTCCATAATGGGATCGTCGTTTTCGGAGTCCGAGTTGTCAGCCATTTGTCTTTTTTTTTTGGGGGGGTAGTTATTTGCCATATTTAGTTACTAATTTTTCGTCGTCCTTGGTCCCCACCCACCACGGAGTCCTACAAGGGGATGTGCAGAGCTGCGGTATCCGTCAGATGCACACCAGGGATGCAAGGACGGTATACTCAAATAATGAGGCAAAAAAATCTGCAATCATTACTTGATTGACCCATTAGCCACCGCCTTCTAGGAATAGTTTTCGTTCACAGGTTGTGCAATAACCATTTTTCCACAGTAGGTTTGATCTGTTGTGCTTTGATGAATTTGATTACTATCCTAGGGCAAGGCGTGACCAGCCGATTGATTGGACCGGGCCAATCCAACCACTCGTCTAGGTGAAGTCGGGGCCAAAGTGCGGTGTTGGATCAGTGAGAGCAATTGCTGCTCACCGTCCTCAAGCACCAGGATCCCTTCCTCCACCGACACGAGTTGCAACTCACGGCAAACGAGTCGCCCCATTTGTCGCCTTTTACGATCTGCAAGGGGGTGCAAGGGAACTATTCTAACCCGGTTCCCCACGGGGGCAGTAAGTTAGCGAATGATGTATAAGTATTATAAATATGCATACTGACCCCCTAGCGTGGTGAGGCCAAAGTAACAAAGGTCAGAGGTCAGGTCCAGCTCCTTCCGCCATCTCATCCACATCCTGGCACCTGGGGAAAAAATTAAAAGCAAATTAATTAAAAGAAAATTGATCAATCTCTAGCTAGCGGAAAATAAACAACGTTATTACATGCTAAAATCAATCCCAGAGACCCTGCATTTTTCCAAGCCATCGCTCTTCCCCAACAAGACTAGGCTACCTTGTTAAAGATTAATTGTTTGGTGCAAGATAATGTAATAATAATTAATTGCTGGTGCAGGATTGACCTACTCACAGGGTCCCATACACATGTGAAGATATGGAAATCAAGGCTATTTCAAGGATTTCAAGGCTGTTTTTGAAAGGAATTCAATACTATTTTTATTTTGGATTTTAGAGGGAAAAAACAATGGTGAATGGTGATTTCGGACTAATTTAGATTAATGGGGATAGTTTAATGGAATTTGAGGCTTTTCAAGACTAATTACCAAAAATAGGTTAAATTCAAAGCTTTCCAACGCCTTGAAATGGGGCAAGTGAAGTTCAAGACTTTTCAAGACTTTCCAGGCCCGTACGGACCCTGTACTCATCAGTCACAAACTTAGTCACCATGAACCAATTTAATTAAAATTTCACCTCGCTCATTTGTTTGTTTGACCTCCTAGCAACATCTAAGGTCAAATCAGGGCGGGTACCGACTTGTGACAGTGCGCACTCATAGCGACTTTATAGTGCTGTCCCACTGGGAAACCAGGCCACCAGCACCATGACCTGGTATCCCACTCAGTCACATTATCTGGACACTGAGCACACCAGTCCTGCCCTGTCCTAATAATGCCGAGATTGATTGATTGATTGGTGGTTGCTTTACGCCGAGCGCTGGCTAGGAAGCGACAAGTATACATTTTTAAGTCATCGGTTTGACTCGACCAGGTTTCGAACCCACGACCCCACAATCTACCAGCACGAGAGACGGACACTCTAACTCATTCGGCCATCCCGTCTGGTCCACCTCACTCATTTTTAGTGCGGTAGTACATAATGAGCCCCACTACCACATGGTGGCAGTCTCGACAGTGCTGAGTCTTGTTATCAGAAGGATCACCAGGTGGCAGCACGCTACCTAGTAGCAGGGCGGTCCCTATGGTGGACCGTTCCACACATTGCTGAGAGGTTACATATGACCCAGCTGGACAGTGACAGATCATTTCTATTCTGGCCATGGCGGAATAAACCTGGATAGGACTCCGAGGTTTGAAGCAACTGCGGTGTACTCTTTTTTCCACAGGCGAAGCATAAACCGGTCCATCACACTAGTCTTGTCATAAATCTTTAATTCGTTATTAAAATAATGTTATGCCAGAGTGCCCTGGCCAGAATATATTCTTCTCTGTGTCTATAACTACTATATTATCCGTATCATAATAATTCTTTCCTTATTAAGGCTCAGATTCTCAGTAGAAAATTACTGCGAACAGGCGATAATAGTCATAACAATGAAAACAACTTTCTCCAAACAGTCTGTACTGAATGGTACTGGTGAAAGGGCTAGGATGGTGCTTGGAGAGCACCGTATGAAACGTATGACTTCCGGTAAATTTCCACAACTCCTTTTTATATGCTAAGCCTATAGGAGGAATTTGGCATTTTCTTCTAAATTTTGGCATACCGCCAAGTCACCAACTGCTTGTTGTATCCTGATAAATTTGAACAACTATCCTGTCATTTTGTGATGATAATATTGACAAAATAGATAGAGAATTGACCATATTTTTCTTTTCTATCTGAGAATATGTCAAATTATCCAAATACTTTTTTGTTCTTTCATAGATTATCAAAAATCTAGGATTATCAGTGATAGAGGAAATCGCGGGAAGTCTTTCATTCCTGTGAAATAGAATTATGACATCACAACATACCAAGCCACGAATGGATGACGTCACCGAGAGTGCCTCTGAGGTAAGCCTGGTAGAACCCATCCTTCTGATTGGACCGCACTATTTCTGCCTGCTTCAGCTTGGACATGGCTACAAAGTCTGTGAAAATAAAAACATAATGTTTGCTGGGATCTGACTCCCTCAGTTGTTCCCACCAGAGATGAAAGTGATTGTGGAGAGGGGAAGGAGTGGAGATCAACAGCAAGATGCGTGATAATTCAGCCATAACAAGAACACTTGGATAGTCTGTACTGACTGGGCAGAGATTGTTGTTTGTTTTTACGTCTGAGCAACATCTAAGGTCATATCAGGACGGGTACCGACTTGTGACCATGCGCACTCATGATGACTTTATAGTGCTGCCCCACTGGGATACCAGGCCACCAACACCATGAATGAATGAATAAATGCTTAACGGCATATCAGCACACTAAGGGCTATACAATGCCATCAAAAATGTCTTAAAACCGATTAAACAGTCCAATGTGCTTTAAAAACGATAAAACTAAGGCAGTACTAACAGTGTCAAATAAACATTTCATACTTGCTACATTAAAATACTGCGCTCGAACATTTGCAAAGTCAATGAATTCAATCAAAATATGTTTCACAGTCAGAGGCACTCCACATGGTATGCATTCTGGCTGGTCTTCTGCTTTAAAAAGGTAACTATGAGTCAAATAGCTATGTCCAATTCGAACATGTGCAACAACGGTCTCTTCGCGTCTATTTCTATGACAAGCACCTGAAAATTTGCCAAGGGTGGGCTGTATTGCATGAAGCTTGTTCATGACAGCTTCATCCCATTGTAATTGCCACTTTTTCCTTCCTTATGAGTGCACTAATGTGCCTTTTGAGGTCTGTGTGAGGAATGGGAAGAGGTGTAATGCATTTGTCGAGAGCTTCTTTGGCAGCCACGTCTGCAGCCTCATTTCCTCGAATGCCAACATGACTCGGCACCCAATAAAAAAGCACAGTTTTGTGAAGTCCTGAACATAAATAATGTAACCTTTCTAAAATCTTGCGGAGCAGAGGGTTCTTCCAATCCTTGCTATGAATAGCTTGTAGGCATGATTTTGAATCAGAACATATCACAAATTTTCTATGGGAAGAGGTTTCTACATGGTCCATTGCTAAGAATATGGCATCAAGCTGTCCGGTTTGAGTTTGTTTCGTCCGTTGGCTATCTGTTCATGTCCGTTTTATGTTTTATGTCTGTTTAATATCCGTTTCATATCCATTCGTCCAGCGGCTTTTGACCCGATATCGCAACATTTTGACACATTTTAATACATTTTGATACTTATGACGCACGGAATAGACAATTCTGTCCGTCACTCAATCCGGTGATGTGTGACAGGGGCTTTAGGAAACAACATGATATCAGTGGTCTCCCCGGTATTCAGGAAAGGTATTGCGGGAATCGGTATAGCTAGGAAAGGGATGGCGGGAATCCGTACAGCTGGTTCCACTTGTAGGCAGTATGTGTACGTTGTGCAATTTACGCTGCTAACGAATGGCAGACTTACTGGAATAAGTCAACTTATGCTGCAACAGAGGGCGGTCCCGCCATCCCTTATGCTATATAGCGAGACTTCTGGATATGTATACATGTATACACATATATTATGTGTTTTGTGATATATAATTATGATTGATTGATTGGTGGTTTCTTTACGCCGTGTCGGCAGCATAGGCCATATTCACGGCGAGAATTGTTTGTTTTTTATTCAACCCATCGCCTTTACATATAATGTAAAAGCATACAATCAGTTAGGTGTCAATAGACACTTATTAATTTTTAAAAGCCCAAAATCATATAATTAAATAAAATAGATGAGAGAATTAATTAATATAAATTGTTTTAATGAATTATATGAATTATATGAGGTGGTACAGACCAGCTGCCCTCAAAAAAGCTAAAATGTCTTGTTGTTTAACTTTGGTAAAAAGGTCATGCATGCTGTTTGCAGTGTAAAATTGTTGGCGCAGTGCCATAAAATCAACACAGTTTAATAAAATGTGCTTGACTGTCAGTGGGGACTGACATCCAATACATTCAGGGGGAGGGTCCCCCTTGAGCAGGAAAACATGTGTTAGCCACGAGTGGCCAATACGGCAGCGGCTAAGGAGCACTTGGTCCCGCCGACCCCCCACATGAGAATGTGGTGGTTTTCCCACAGATGGTTCAATTTCTTTAAGTTTATTAATGCTTTCATCCCACTCATGTTGCCATTTGGATTTGATGTGGGTGGCTATTAGTGGTTTCAGATCAGAGTGGGGTATAAGACACGGCTCAACATCATAGTTCAGAGCCTCCTTCGCAGCCCGATCAGCTCGTTCGTTTCCCTGGATGCCGGCATGGCCAGGCACCCAACACAAATGGATGTCATATCCATCTGTTGCTAGCTGGTTCATTTTGTAAATGACCTTTGCCACGAAAGGGTGGTCCGTTTTTAGCCCAGCAACAGCTTGCAGGCAGGAAAACGAATCGCTGTATATTACATATTCAGTGTGGTTGGACAGTTCAATGACTTCCAATGCGAGAAGGAGTGCTCGGGCTTCCGCCGTAAAAATCGAGCTCTGATCGGGCATGCGAACGCCAAATTTCTTGCCCTGGCAAACTCCAGCAGCAGCTGCCCGGCTTAGGTCTTTGGAACCATCGGTAAACATGGAGAAGTGGTCTTCAAACTGGCCTTGAATCTCTGCGTACAGTCGTTGATACTCAAGTGGATGTGTCCCAGACTTCCTCAGTTCCGTGAGTCGGAGGATAACCCATGGCTTCCTCAACGACCACGGGGGATGTTCTGGGACCTGGGTATCCTGTAATACATCCAGATCCAAGTACAAAGCCTCCAAATGAGGTTTCATCCGGAGCCCCAGGGGCCGAATGAAATTTGGCTTGGCTTCATACTTGGAGTCGTTGTGTGTCTCAAAAACACAACTGTACGCAGGATTTAATGGCTTTCTTTTTAATTTGACAACATATTGCATGGCCAGTTTGGTTCTCCTAGTGTCAAGTGATGGTTCGTTGGCTTCGACGTATAGGCTCTGAACTGGAGAGGTGCGAAAGGCGCCAATGGCCAGACGCAGCCCCTGATGATGCACCGTGTCCAGCAGCCCAATATACGACTTCCTTGCGGAGCCGTATACTATGCTGCCGTAGTCTAGCCGTGACCGAACTAGATTGATTGCTTGGTGGTTTCTTTACGCTGTGTCGGCAGCATAGGCCATATTCACGGCGAGAATTGTTTATTTTTTATTCAACCATCGCCTTTACATATAATGTAAAAGCATACAATCAGTTAGGTGTCAATAGACACATTAATTTTTAAAAGCCCAAAATCATATAATTAAATCAAATATATGAGAGAATTAATTAATATAAATTGTTTTAATGAATATTATATGAGGCGGTACAGACCAGCTGCCCTCAAAAAAGCTAAAATGTCTTCTTGTTTAACTTTGGTAAAAAGGTCACGCATGCTGTTTGCAGTGTAAAATTGTTGGCGCAGTGCCATAAAATCAACACAGTTTAATCAAATGTGCTTGACTGTCAGTGGGGACTGACATCCAATACGTTCGGTACACGGCGAGCAGAACATCTCTGTCCGCTCCCCACTCTGAACTGGACAACACCCTCAGAACGTCTAGCGCTTTCAGGCATCGCGTTTTGAGGTACTTGATATGAGGCACGAAAGACAGCCTCGTGTCAAAAGTGAGACCCAAAAATTTGGTTTCTTTGACAACTTTTATGGGATCCCCATCGAGGGTCAGCTCTGGCTCTGCATGCACTCTGCGCAACTGGCAGAAGTGCATGCAGACTGTCTTGGCCTTGGAAAATCTGAATCCATTCAGAACTGACCATCGGTGAATCCCATTTATACACAATTGAAGCTGTCTCTCAATGACATTCATACCAGTACCTCTATAATACAAAACAAAATCGTCCACGAAAAGACTACAGGAGACCCCCCCTTTTAACAGCGGCAGCAATACCGTTGACCTTGACTCCAAAAAGAGTCACTGCCAGTATGCTGCCTTGGGGTACTCCCAATTCCTGCGAGTGCAGACTAGAATATGTAGTCTTGACGCGGACGCGAAAATGCCTGAGCGCCAGAAAATTCTTGATAAAATTTGGCAGGTGACCACGAAGGCCGATCGCATGGAGATCCTCCATAATGCCATGCTGCCACGTTGTGTCATAGGCTTTTTCGAGATCGAAAAAGACAGCCACAACGTGCTCCTTCTTAAGGAAGGCATCTCTTATGAAGGTCTCCATGCGAACCAAATGGTCGAGGGTGCTGCGGCCTCGTTTGAAGCCACATTGGAGGTCGGACAAGTGGTGCCCTGACTCCAGTAGCCAGACGAGGCGTTTATTTACCATACGAGGCGTTTATTTACCATACGCTCCATGGTTTTACAGATGCAGCTTGTGAGGGCTATAGGACGGTAGTTGTTAGCTTCACTCTTGTCTTTACCAGGTTTGGGAATCGGTATTACTGTCGCCTCCCGCCAAGAGGCGGGGACGACACCCGACTCCCAGATGTTGTTAAAGAGTTGAAGCAACAGTCTCAGCGCAGATTTGGGGAGATGCTTAAGGAATTGATAATGGATTCCATCAGGTCCAACTGCTGTATCATGCGAGCTTTCTAGAGAACACCTCAACTCACCCATACTGAATGGGGAGTTGTAGTGCTCCCTGCCGTCAGAGGAAAGGTCCAAGAGCTTACGCTCTTGGCGTTCCTTGACGGCCAGAAAGCCCGGGAGGCAGCTTGCCAAAGACGAATTTCCGGCAAAGGCACGAGCCAATTCTTCGCTTATTTCATTGAGTGATGTGAGAAAGGTGCCATTGTGCTTCAAGTGCTGGACTACAGAAGAATCATCTCCCCTTCGCTTGATTCTTCTGATCATCGTCCAGACTTTGCCCAATGGCGTGCCCGTGTTAATGCCAGAAACGAATCGTCTCCAGCACTGCCTCCGCGCTTCTTTGATTGTTCTGCGAGCGCGAGCCCGCAGAATTCTAAAGAGCGCCAGATTTTCAGCAGTCGGTCTCCTGTGGAATCTACGCTGAGCTTTTTTCCGTTCCTTAATAGCCCCCCTACAGCTGTCATCCAACCATGGAGGCGTGAGACGCTTGGGAATTGCAGAAGTCTTCGGAACAGTTTTATCTGCGATCCACCTCAGCATTTCAGTGAATGAATCAATGTCACTGATGTCTGGAGTGAACTCCTCGCGGCACAGGGTCTGGAAGGAGGGCCAGTCGGCTTGACGCAGCCGCCAGCTCCTCTCTCGCTCTACGGG
Organism: Branchipolynoe longqiensis; assembly: GCA_030323885.1. NCBI lineage: Eukaryota > Metazoa > Annelida > Polychaeta > Phyllodocida > Polynoidae > Branchipolynoe > Branchipolynoe longqiensis. Next base: position 39,459,780 of record CM059200.1, read on the forward strand.
AGACGCCCCTTCACAATTAAGAATAATTGGGAAGTGGTCGCTCCCGCAGAGGTCGTTCCAGACCCTCCACGAAAAGTCCAGCGCCAGCTCTGGTTCAACAATGCTGAGGTCGATGGCAGAGTATGTTCCGTAGGCGGGATGCAGATATGTGCATGAACCATCGTTCAATACACACAGTGCATGACCGTCCACAAGGTCCTCAATCCTCTTGCCCTTTGGGTTCCTAGTGGTCCCTCCCCACAGTGGGTTGTGGCCGTTAAAGTCACCCATAAGTAAATATGGGGACGGTAACTGGCTCACAAGAGCATCCAATTCTTGTAAGGTGAGAATGGAGCTCGGAGGAACATAGATGGAACAGAGAGTTATAGTCTTATGTAGCGTCAGACGAACAGCTACAGCCTGTAGTGTTGTGTCTAACGCCACTGGTGTACATACAATATCACGTCTAACCAGGATGGAGGAGCCGCCAGCGGCCCGGTCTCCATCCGGTGCGGATTTGTCAAAATTGATGTAGCCTTTAAGACTACAACTCTCAGAAGCTCTCAAGTGAGTTTCTTGTAAGCAAATGGCAACCCTACAATTCCACTGAAGCAGAGAACCACCTCTCACTGTCATTTTGGGGCAGTGACAGGTGTTCTCCCCCTCCCCTTAGGTTTGGGGGAGAGACTGCGGTCTCGACTAGTCGAGGCCTCAGCCATCTCTACTTCTTCAAGCGCCTCGAATCTGTTTTTAGTTAGGGACAGAGACCCTTTCGGCACTCTGTCCGAAACAACTTTGGGTTTACGTTTTAGAACCGTAGCCTTTTTAATAGGGCTCGGCTCGACTGATGGTTGTTTTTTTTCTTTATGCGGACTCGGACTCGGAATCCCTGGCGTTTGCACCGACGTTGTTTTCGTTGTTGGCCCGGTCAAGTGATGGACTGGGGGTACCGCCTTAGGCTTCTCCCCAGTCAACCACGTTAACTCGGGATAGCTCCTGGTGGTTGGTGAAGGTGTATTACCTTCAACCATCCTCCGAGCTGCCGGATAGCTCAGCCCATTCTCTGTTTTTACACGTTGAATTGATTTTTCCTTGATCCAAACAGGACAGTCTTTGGATGCGGCCATATGGTCACCCAGGCAATTGACACATTTTGCCTGGTCATGGCACTCAGTGCCATCGTGACCCTTCTGACCGCACCGGAAACATGTCGTTTCGTTACGACATGAATCCTTATCGCATAGAGGGAAATACGCCGATATTACTACTAAGGTAATGAAGAAGATAAGACAGGACAAGCGTAAGAAGATCAACATGTGTTCGTTGATGCGGAAGAATGTCCGCGGCCATTTCCACACATTTAAACCTGTAGAAGTTATAAATAAGCTTGCCGAGCAGTACACGGGGATTAAAGGACTCCCTGAGGCAACCATGAAGGACATGGACGGAGATGTCACGATGAGCGAAGATCGGAAACGAATTGAAGCTCCGTTAAGCATGGCGCATAAAGGGGTTCTGGTTGCGTTGGCGGCTATTATGCCAATTGCCAACCGTATGATGACGGACCATAAGTTCACCACGCTTTGTGAAGATATGAATGCGGGTGGCAGCGTTAACGGCAACCAGTAATTTCCTCTCATATCACAGATATGAGAATGTGTTCAAGTCAGTAACGACAGAGGCAGGTAAGGAGGTGGCTAGATCCAAGAAAGTGGTGGATAACGATGGGAAAGAATACACGCTGTTTCTTCCTCCGAAGCCGGTCAAAGGAAAGCCCCTCGATGCAACGAAGATGTTCGGAGGACAGCTGCAGTACTTGTTTAAACAAGTGGAGACGGCAGCCAGACAATTCAAACACCACGAGGTGAAGAAAGATAGTCTGGAGAAGTATAAGAAATTCAGAACGGATTTTCGGGGCAGGCGAACCGGACAACGAGGAGGACGTCCAGGCAGCTCCAACTATGCAAGTCAGGGGAGAGGCCGCGGACAGAGGAACCAGTTCGGATGGAACGACAGCAACCGTCCGTTCAGGGGGAATCCGCCCTACAAGCCGCTCCCCAGGCCTGCCAACAACAGCAACAACAAGTAGAAGTGTCGACCCAAACTTCTGTAAGCGAGTTTCACGCTGGGAATATGGCAAATTTTTATTCGGCTTGGCAAAATATTACGAGTAATTTTAAAGTCTTGGAGATTGTTAAAGGAATTGATATTCCGTTTTTAGACATTCCCATCCAAAAGAGTATACCTTTTCCCTATCGTCTGTCATTCGACGAACATCAAGCTTTAGATAAGCACGTGAAAAAATTTTGTGCTAAAGGAATAGTGGAGCCAGTCCAACATATTGAAGGCGAATATATATCTAATATTTTTTCTAGACCCAAACCTAATGGAGATGTTAGGATGATTTTGGATTTGACTAAGTTGAATAAACTAGTGGTTTATAAACATTTTAAAATGTTTTCTCTAGAGACGGCGAGGGACTTGGTGACACCAGGTGCTTGGCTTGCTAGTGTAGACTTAAGGGATGCTTATTACACTATCCCATTGCTCAAACTTCTAGGAAGTTTTTGAGATTTGTATGGGGGGGGGGGACAGCTTTTTGAGTTTACGTGTCTTCCGAACGGCTTGGCTTGTGCTCCTCGTTTGTTTACGAAATTGCTTAAACCATTTTTTTCTGAGATGGCGAAGAAAGGGCATGTAATGTTTCCTTATATTGATGATTCCTTTATTGTTGCGGAGACACAACAACAATGTTTGAAAGCCATAAAAGATCTATGTGAAGCTTTAATGGAAGTAGGATTTTACATTCATAGTACTAAATCAGTTTTAATCCCCACAAAGAAATTGAAGTGTTTAGGTTTCTTTATAGATACTGAACATATGACGGTGTCTTTGACGCCGAAGAAAATTGAGAAATTCAAGAACACAGCTGGGGAATTGTGGGGGTTGAAAAGACCAAAGATAAGACAAGTAGCAGTGTTAGTGGGGATTATGGTAGCGTATTCGCCCGCTATTCTATACGGTAAGGCACATATTAAGTCTTTAGAAATAGATAAAAATGTGGCGTTATCAAAAAATAAAGGGAATTTTGAACGTCTTATGATCATTTCGGAAGATGGTCGAAAAGATATTGATTGGTGGCTAAGCCATGTTAGTAACTCTCATAATCCTATTAGAATGGGGGAGCCTAATACGGTTGTTACCACAGATGCCTCGTTGGAAGGCTGGGGTGCTCATAGAGGGGCACTTGCTACAGGGGGCCGTTGGCTAGAGGATTGATTGATTGGTGGTTGCTTTACGCCGTGTCGGCAGCATAGGCCATATTCACGGTGAGAAATGTTTGTTTTTGTTCAAACCATCGCTTTTACATGTGAGAAGCATACAATCAATTTTGTGTCAATGGACACTCATGAATTTTGTAAACTCACAATCATATAGCTAAAATAAAAGTCTAAATGATAGTATTATTCACTGATGAAATTTGTCTCCAGCACTGCCTCCGCGCTTCTTTGACATAGGGTTCCGTCTCAGTCTCCGTACGGGAGAAGCTGGGCCCCTGACAGACCAGGTCAAGGAGCTTCACTTCACCACTCTGCTCAAGTACCTGGTGGCTACTTCCCTCAGTCTTCTTTGGCTCCTCCCGTGTTCCAGATGCCACAACCTAGACTGCCCGTCGCGGCCGACTTCATGATGGACAACGTCCAAGCACTGCAAAGGCCACCAGGTACGAACTGTTTTCCCCATCATTTAATTACGAGGGGGGATGCGTGTAAGAAGATCGCTCTAGGGGAGGCAACTTGGGCGGAATATTTCTTTGCCATTCGTCTCCTGACTGAACAACCTGACTTTCCGGTAGTTTCTATCCCGTCGATATTGCAACACGAAAAAGATCTTGCACTCATGGCCATAACCTGGGACTGGCCAACCTGCCGACGTTGGTCGGAACGAGTGTTTGCGATGATAGCGGATGGTCGGCTTAGGGACGGCTGGGCGGATCCTTCCGCGATTAAAGATGTCCAGCGCGACATCTGTACCGAAGCTGTAAGGACGCTTCAATCTAGAGCCGCCTCTTCTCAGTTCGCCTACCCTCGCCCTGCCCTCGCGACGACACAGCGCCCGGCCCAGGTGCCTGCCGTTGCGGCAGCTTCTTCCGGCATCAACCCGTCCCCTAGTACTCAGAGGGAAGACTACACTAGAGAGACAGAGGGGAAGCCATGTTATCTGTGGAATTGGGGTAAAGACTGTGGATTTACTGCAACACATGGCGCTCTCCCTGATCGTTCCCCGCATATATGCGCATGGTGCGCTTACAGGTTTAAGCGCATCTTATTTCACCGTGAGCAAGATTGTCTTAAAAAGAGACGCTTCTTAGACAAGAAAACATCCGAGACCGCAGCTAACAATAACGATGTGAGTTCAATTTCTGTGGTGAACAATGAGCTAAATATAGTTCATAATGCATCTGACTTTACAACTGTTAAACATGGTTCACACACGATTAGCACTCCTGACCCTGTTACCGCCTTGCCTATATCAGCTGCTGATAAAAATGTCACTCATAATTACGACCCGAACTTACCATCTGAGTATACTTGTAAAGCTGCCCCCGTATCTGATAATGAACATGAAAGAAAAGATAATGATAGTATGTCTAGAATTGTTGCTGATTTACCAGTACTTGTTGATAATAATGTTTCCTCATCCAATGTACAGATAAGCACACTTCACACAAATGCTGTAAGTAATGAGACAACCGATTTAGATATGCCAACCTTTGACTGGTTCGACGACCCATTAGAAGTTGAATTAACCTCAGCAGTTCCCACTAGGTCAGATTTTGTCCCTCCGCCCTCCCCCCTACAATATCAGAAAACACTGTTAGATTTCTGGCCGAATTCGGTAGATCAACCATGGTTCGGGCATGGTATATATCGAGACATATTTGATAAAGTACGGGTCACTGGGTTACCAAATTTTATGGGAGCAAAAATCTCAGTTCCGTCCGGTCTGAACATTCCTCGATGGCGAGCAGTACTGTTGGACTATCCTGATGTCCTGTTAGTCGAACACCTAGAATTTGGATGGCCCCTTGATTACACATCAAAAAAGATCCCAGTCCCAACCCTTAGGAATCACGCAAAATCAGCAAATGCGGATGTTCATATTAACAAGTTTATCACGACCGAGCTCAATCATGGAGCACTACTGGGCCCTTTCTCCTCCCCTCCATTTTCTCCATGGTGTCAAATCAGCCCGATGATGACCAGACCTAAGAAGAGCTCTACAGATAAAAGGATAATAATTGATCTTAGCTTCCCGAAAGGGAAGAGCGTTAATGCAGGAATTGTCAGAGGATTCTACTTGGGGCGTCCATTTAATTTCTGTCTACCCTCAGTCTCTACATTATCTGACCGATTAATTAAGCTCGGTCCCAGCGCCTGGATGTGGGGAGGCGATTTAGCCAGAGCATACCGCCAACTCAGAGTATGTCCCCTTTCCGTCCCACTATTAGGAATTGCACTTAACGGAAGTATTTATATCGACATTGCGCCTCCGTTCGGCTGTAGAACCTCAGCACTTGCTTGTGCCCGCACTACTAGAGCCGTAGTTTGGTTACTACGACGAGCAGGTTTTTTCTCATTATGTTATTTAGACGACTTCATAGGGGTAGAGGCAACAGAACAGAAAGCACGAGATGCATTTAACTACTTTAACACATTATCAGCCGACTTAGGTTTAGACTTGGCTGTAGAAAAATGTACCCCCCCGGTGACTTCAATAACTTGGTTAGGCTTTCTAGTTGATTCGGTTACCATGACTGTTACTCTGCCTGAACAAAAAGTAACTGAAGTATTAGAGGAGTGCTTACTGTGGGAAGGAAAGATTACAGCTTCGAGGAAACAGTTACAGAGTTTAGCGGGGAAGTTACACCACCTCTCAAAATGTATCCAGCCGGCGGTTAGATTTACAAATAGGGTCCTGGCCGCACTTAGAGCGTCACCATATGTAGGTCAGCATGTTTTCGACAAAGAATTACTAAGAGACCTTGAGTGGTTTAAAATTTTCGCAAATAGTTATAACTGTATACAGTTATTACCTTCTGCCCCGAGAGAAGAATGGGTTATTGAGTGTGACTCAACACTGAAGGCGGGTGGGGCATTCTCTCCCACGCATTACTTTAGTGTTGAATACGACTCAGAATTATGTGAACAAAACCTACTGATTACACAACTTGAAGCCCTTAATCTGGTACACGCTGTAACTAATCTGCTTCCACCGAACCCACATGATTTCACTATAGTTGTTAATAGAGATAATATTGCCTCACAACAAGTTCTAGACTCAGGTCGCGGTAAAGATAAAATTCTCTGTGCATGCGCAAGACAACTATGGTTAATCGCAGCTACTAGAAATTGTGAACTTGTCATCTTACATAAACCAGGTAAAGAACTGATTCTAGCAGACGCTCTCAGCAGAGCCCCACATGATAAAGCCCATAAATTGTCAGCCCTGAATATGTGTCAAACTCGCGGCCTGCAAGAAATTAGGCTATTGATATCCCTTAAGATCTTAAAATGCAAACTATGATACTCAGGTTCGGAAGATAGTAATTTTTTGGCTCTATCTTCCAGGATTCTCGATAGTGCACCATCAGAGACTGCTGGACAGCTATGTCCTCGCGCTAGCGCCGCGCACGTGGAAGAACAAGGCTGCTCATGTCAAACTCTATATAGACTTCTGCACGCAGCACACTATAGATTGTCAAAACCCGTCGGTATACGTCCTATTGTCATTTCTCATGTTCCTCAATGACCGCCTTAAATCGCCTGGTGCTATCATGAACTATTTTAGTTCAGTAAAACTCTGGGTGGCAGCAGGCCCCGGGTCTGCCACCGCGTTTGATGCACCTGAGATTAAATTATATAAATCCGGTATATTTAAAACTAGCGCCCACACAGTCACTAGAGCTACCCCGATCACTCCCTCCGAATTCAAGGCGATAATAGAATACCTCCTGAGCTTAAGCCCAGCTCCTAACGTTATCATCGCAGCTCTCATAATAGGCTACCTTACCTTCGTAAGACAAGGAAATCTGGTTCCCGCCTCTGTCGAGCCCAATACTATGACTCATGTCTTAAGGCACAAGGACATTTATGTAGATGGGAATAACCTAATGGTAGTACTAAGATCCACCAAAACCCGCCCGTCCTCCGCCCCCCCCCCATAATTTTTCGCCTCCCTGCCCTCCCGCGATCCGCATGTTGCCCAGTCAGAGCCTGGGAAAGATACGCGATAATACCTGCCTACCCTAGTGCTCCAGCCTTCATGCTCCCGTCAGGCCTTCCCTTGTCCCTTCCGGTCCTGAAACGTGCACTGACTATGGCCTCCTTCATGGCTCTAGGCAGAGACACAGGTTTTACTCTTCATGGGCTACGCAGAGGTGCTGCTCAGGCCTGTCAAGGTGAAGGCTTGACTCTGGACACCATAATGGCCGCAGGTACCTGGCGAAGTGCCTCTGTACACGCATATTTAGGCGCCCTGCACGTCAGTGTTGCCTCGGCAGCGCTCGGATTGATTGATTGATTGGTGGTTTCTTTACGCCGTGTCGGCAGCATAGGCCATATTCACGGCGAGAATTGTTTGTTTTTTATTCAACCATCGCCTTTACATATAATGTAAAAGCATACAATCAGTTAGGTGTCAATAGACACTTATTAATTTTTAAAAGCCCAAAATCATATAATTAAATAAAATAGATGCGAGAATGAATTAATATAAATTGTTTTAATGAATTATATGAATTATATGAGGCGGTACAGACCAGCTGCCCTCAAAAAAGCTAAAATGTCTTCTTGTTTAACTTTGGTAAAAAGGTCATGCATACCGTTTGTGAGTTTCTATTTACGTTAGTGCCATCTTAACACATCCATACATCGTTATCGACAACCATGGCTTCTCAGAGCAACTCTGTTTGTTCTAACAAACGAGCGCGCAAAGCGAATTATAGTGACGTTGAGGTGCGAGTAATGTTGGACGAAATTCTGAGTGCACGATCTGTTTTGTTCGGGTCTTTTAACGATCAAATAAGCATGCAAGACAAAACCAAGGCTTGGGAGCGGGTGACGGTAGCCTTCAATTCGTGTGGTGTTGCCAAGCGTTCCAGACTCGAGGTGAAGGAGAAGTGGAAAACTCTCAAATCAGACGTGATAGGGCATCAGAGAAGGTCGCTCCGAACTGGTGGAGGTCCTCCAGACCCTCCCGTCCAACACGAGGAGGCTGTGCTTCAAATCGTTGGCGCCGATTCGACCATCATCCATGGAATAATTGGTAAGTTAACCGAATCAATGCCCATGTTTTTCAGCGTATGAAGTATACATACTGTTTACCTTTAAAAGCATGTTGACAGTTTGATTGATTGATTGGTCGTTTCTTTACGCCGTGTCGGCAGCATAGGCCATATTCACGGCGAGAATTGTTTGTTTTTTATTCAACCATCGCCTTTACATGATTGATTGGTGGTTGCTTTACGCCGTGTCGGCAGCATAGGCCATATTCACGGCGAGAAATGTTTGTTTTGTTCAAACCATCGCTTTTACATGTAAAAGCATACAATCAATTTTGTGTCAATGGACACTCATGAAATTTGTAAACTCACAATCATATAGCTAAAATAAAAGTCTAAATGATAGTATTATTCACTGATGAAATTTGTTTAAAAACCTATATGAGTTGGTACAAACCAGCTGCCCTCAAAAAGCCTAAAATGTTTTCTTGTTTTGCTTTAGTAAAAAGGTCATGCATGTTGTTTGCAGTGTAAAACTGTTGGCGCAGGGCCATGAAATCCACACAGTTTAACAAAATGTGTTTTAATGTCAGTGGGGACTGACATCCAATACATTCAGGGGGAGGCTCCCCCTTGAGCAGAAAAACGTGTGTTAGCCACGAGTGGCCAATATGGCATCTTGTTAAAACAACCTGGTCGTGTCGCCCTTCCAGGCGACTCTGCGGCAGTCCGTTCACGGAGGGGGTAATTCTATGGAGTTTGTTGTCTGGGTGTTCATCCCATTCGATCTGCCATAGGTTCCAAATGTATTTTTGAATGGTAGGTTTCAGATGAGAGTGGGGAATATGACAGTGTTCCAAAGGAGCAGTCAGGGCTCGAGTGTCCGCTTGATCTGCTCTCTCATTTCCTGGGATACCCACATGACTAGGCACCCAACATAGTTGAATGTCAAATTTTGCTATTGAAAGAGAGTTTAGTTTTATGAGTACTTTAAGTAGTATTGGGTGGTCCAGTTTCCTATTGTTTAAAGCCTGAAGGTAGAATGAATGAATGAATAAATGCTTAATGGCATATCAGCACACTAAGGGCTATACAATGCCATCAAAAATGTCTTAAAACCGATTAAACAGTCCAATGTGCTTTAAAAAAGATAAAACTAAGGCAGTACTAACAGTGTCAAATAAACATTTCATACTTGCTACATTAAAATACTGTGCTCGAACATTTGCAAAGTCAATGCATTCAATCAAAATATGTTTCACAGTCAGAGGCACTCCACATGGTATGCATTCTGGCTGGTCTTCTGCTTTGAAAAGGTAACTATGAGTCAAATAGCTATGTCCAATTCGCATACGTGCAACAACGGTCTCTTCGCGTCTATTTCTATGACAAGCACCTGAAAATTTGCCAACGGTGGGCTGAATTGCATGAAGCTTGTTCATGGCAGCTTCATCCCATTGTAATTGCCACTTTTTCCTTATGAGTGCACTGATGTGCCTTTTGAGGTCCGTGTGAGGAATGGGAAGAGGTGTAATGGGAAGAGCGGATGGACACAGGTGAGTCCTTAGAGGTATTGGTGGACTATGCGTCCACCTGCGCGCCCCTGACTGATGAGCCCAATGACGGTGTCCCTGACGGTGTATAATGCAACAATACCATCACCTAACGGTGTACTATCCTTAAAGTACAGCTTAAATTAGATAGGTGCAGCCTATGGCCAGAAACGTATCCTATGCAATTATAATACGCAACCATAAATTATTGCTAACCCATTCAATATATTAATACATACCAGTTGATGTATTCAGTACATAGGCTCGGCCTATGATTTCTTAATTAGTTCATGAATAGCCCTAAATAATTATTTCCGTAAATATTCTAAGTTGGGTGCTATGGCAATAAGATAATAATTATTCCAAATCCTCCATCCTATTAGTAGAAAATTAATTCCAAATAGTCTGATTCTCTGTTAATCCTTTTCCCATGTAATAATATTCTCTCTTTCCTTTCACTTCCATACGCATATTTTCACAACATTACACCGTGCCCGGGTGCCGCGGTAACACCAACGGTCGCGCACGGGTTTCGCGGGGGAGCAGCAGGCGCATTCCAGGACCACGCCCACCCCCATCAACCAAGGCGCGGCAAGCGTGGGACCTGGAAGACGTACCCTCACGAACCCAGCCATCCCCATCTCGCGCTCCACGGCACCAAAACAGGTATCGCAAGGACTTCGAAACATTCGGAAGACATCCAACAAGACGGGAGGTCGGCACTACCCAGCAGCCAGCAAGACAGCTCGCATTCGCGAGGCTGCAGCTCAACACGAAGACGATCATCGTCCTCGCATCGGAGATGTCATCATCGACATCGTGCTTCTAGTTCTTCCTCATCAGACGACCGCTCTGCCAGCAGAGAGAGGAAGGCCAGAAGTAAGTGGTCGTTGCGTAGGCACGCGGAGGATGGGAGGGACGTTAAGAAGTTATCGCCCTTCGAGCTGATAGAGGCAACCGTAAACTGGGTGGTAGCCTCTAAGGTGACTGACGGCGGTAAGCTCTGGCGCATCCTCCAACACCTTGGATACATCGCGGGCAAGGCCAAGTCTGGGACCTTCCAGGAAAACACGCACGTAAACTACGACCGTGCCAACCGCAAGCTCGCCGTCTCTGAGGGTTACGCGGCCTTCTCCGCGGGCAATCCCGAACTTGCCCTGAAGTACTATGCTTTTGAGCAGGGTGGGGGGGGGCGGGGAGGGGGGGGGGGGGGAGTTCGTCACTCGAGCAGTGGTAACCGGGGTCGGCCGAGGCAGTTGTTTGTCAGGGACGGGAAGAAGCCTTGCTTCTCGTTCAATAAGGACGAGGGCTGCAGCAGGGACGACCGCACCTGTAGTTACGGCCACTGGTGCTCCAGGTGCGGTAGTAAAGCGCACATAAGGAGCAAGTGCTCGAAGGACTAGGGGTTTGTCGGCGGTCCGGTGCGGCGCGTCCTGAAATTGTGTTCAGGGGATCGTCATACCATTGTTGGGTTAGATCCTAGTGTTCTGGCAGATTGTGCTGCCTCCCCGACGCCGGTTACCATTTCCGACAACCTCCCATTAATTTCTCCCGTGTATGTGACCTCGGGCCCTGTGCTTGAACACGTTCTCCCATATGAACCTGTTCCTCTTGATGTAGTTCACGACCATTTACTTAAATCTGTTGGCCCCCTTGATTTGGCCGCCCATTGTAATGTGAACATTGACGTGCCCCCTATTGGCGGTATGCCGCACTGCCCTCTAATTGCCTGCAGTTGGCTAACATTGTCCTGGGTGGAGGGTAGTATCTACGTAACTGCTTTTGATAAACTTGGCTCTTCTGGCAAACCCACTGTGTTAACTGTTTCCCTTGCCTGTAAGAATGCCACCTGTACATGTGTGCATTACATAGGCCCCAGCAGGGCTCAATTTAAACCCTGTCGCGTCATATGCGAATGCTTCTTTCGCGGTTCTGTCATTGATGACTGGGTTTTGATTGATTGATTGATTGATTGATTGGTGGTTTCTTTACGCCGTGTCGGCAGCATAGGCCATATTCACGGCGAGAAGTGTTTGTTTTTTATTCAACCATCGCCTTTACATATAATGTAAAAGCATACAATCAGTTAGGTGTCAATAGACACCTATTAATTTTTAAAAGCCCAAAATCATATAATTAAATGAAATAGATGAAAGAATTAATTAATAAAAATTGTTTTAATGAACTATATGAGGTGGTACAGACCAACTGCCCTCAAAAAGGCTAAAATGTCTTCTTGTTTTACTTTAGTAAAAAGGTCCTGCATGCTCTTTGCAGTGTAAAATTGTTGGCGTGGTGCCATAAAATCGACACAGTTTAGTCAAATGTGCTTGACTGTCAGTGGGGACTGACATCCAATACATTCAGGGGGAGGGTCCCCCTTGAGCAGGAAAATGTGTGTTAGCCACGAGTGGCCAATACAGCAGTGGCTAAGGACCACTTGGTCCCGCCGACCCCCCCACATGAGACTGGTGGTTTTCCCACAGCCCGTTCAATTTCATGCAATTTGTTAATGTTTTCATCCCATTCATTTTGCCATTTGGATTTGATGTTGGTGGCTATTAGTGGTTTCAGATCAGAGTGGGGTATCAGAAACGGTTCAACATCATAGATCAGAGCCTCCTTCGCAGCCCGATCAGCTCGTTCGTTTCCCTGGATGCCGGCATGGCCAGGCACCCAACACAAGTGGATGTCATATCCATCTGTTGCCAGCTGGTTCATTTTGTAAATGACCTTTGCCACGAAAGGTGATCCGTTTGTAGCCCAGCAACAGTTTGCAGGCAGGAAAACGAATCGCTGTATATGACATATTTAGTGTATTAGCAGGTTAGGCCAGGAAATGCTGCTACTGGGCTAAAACGGGGATATACAAGATTTCTAAGCACAAAATTTGCAGTATCCGACAAGACGTATTTAAATACAACCACATCAGGAAAGACAACAGTAGAAAGAAGACAGCTTTGTATTGCAGGATTATGGCCAAATGTAAGTTTAAAAACTGTGCGCAGTATAACTTCAGAATAAAGAAAGAACTACAGCCATGTGCCAACAACATAAAGGTGAGAGTAAGGAGAATCGGAGAAATTGTTCATGAAAGATGTGTTGTCCACAAGAGGTACACAAGAATGGCTGAGCGTCTTCTCATAGCCACAGAAATTGATCGAGCAAAGGCAACTAAAAGTTATCACTTTCAGCAACATGGTGAAAATGAAAATGATGCAATTCTTGCAGGGAACATCAATAAACCAAAGACACTGGATATCCTGCAAAAGATTCAGAGTGATGTAAAGAAAAGGGGACAACTGCATACTGATCTTCTTCAGGAAATAAAGATTGCACAGGAAGTTTTGAAGAATATTGATCCCCCAGGCTACATACGCTACTTTGCTGTCAATCCTTTTAAATGTCGTTATATATGACCAGTATCAGTTGGAGTTGTATGTTATGCAGTCCAAAGGGTACAAAGCGATCCTACACTTTGATGCTACTGGCTCAATTGGTCGTAATGCTCGCATTGCGTTTGATGCGAGACGAGGAAGGACCCCCCCCCCCTCCTCTACCTCTCCCCCAGCCGTTGGCTATTACCTAACTGCCCGCACTTCTTCCCCTTATAGCCGCCCCCACACCGCCTCTGGCCACTAGCCCTCCTGCCTCCACACACTCTGCTCCTCCTACTCTTTTTCTTTGGCTTTCTTCATCAAGGCTATCTACACTATCGACATGGGTGTAGACCTACACTATGTACACTATCACTGGCCGACCTACACTATCCTGCATGGACGCCACGCCTCTATGTGCCTCTACACTGTTGTGGCCCGCCTGCGCTATCCCTGACCATGCACTTCCTGCATGACAGCCTCTCACCACTACCGTGCACTACACCAACCTGCACGACAGGCTCTCACGAATACCGTGCACCACACCATCCTGCGCGACGGCCTCTCACCACTACCGTAGTTGCATCTCACACCGGACCTGCACGACAGGCTCCCTCCACGAATACCCCCCGTGCACTCACACCACCCTGCGCGACGGCCTCTCACCACTGACCAGTGCTCTACACCATCCTGCACAGGCGGCCCCTCACCGCTACCGTGCACTACACCACCCCGCCAGGGACGGGCCCCTCACACCACCACCGTGGGCACTACACTACTCACTCCCCGCTCGACGGCTCCCTCAACCACTACCGTGCACTACACCGTCCTGCAGGACGATCCGTCTCGCCACGCCTCTACGCACGGTTGGTGGCGCTCCCCTGCCTTGGCCCTCCACACCGCCTCTACGCACCGGTTCGGTGCCTCCTCCCCCCCCCCCTCCACCCCCTCACCACAACAGCCACCCCCTCCGCCCCCTCCCCTCCAACATCTCACCGCACACCTCGCCACACACCGCCGCAGCCCCTCCCACATCTCTGCCGCCGCCGCCCTCCCCCCCCCCCTCCCCATCGCCGCCGCCACACACAACCTTCCTCACCACCTCCTCCGGAAGTCCCCCTGCCTGCGACCGCAGACCTCACACGACCATCAACCCCTGCCCCCCCCCCGCCCTGCACTGCTCGCCACAATCGCCGCAGCCCTCCACATCTCTCGCCGCCGCCCCGCCACCCCCGCCCCCCCCCCCCCCCCCCCATACCCTGACATCTCCCCCCACCACATCTCGGCCGCCCCCACCTCTGCCCCGCCGCCGCCGCCCCCCCCCCCCTACCCCCCCCACGCAACCGCAGACCCTACTCCAAACACTGCTGCCCGACTATCATCTCCCCCCCCCCCACCACCTTCACCCCCCCCCCCCCTCATCACCCCACTACCCGCCGGCCACCCCACCCCACCCCCAAGCCCCCAGCTCGCCCTCAGATCTCTGCCGACCGCACACGCACCACCTCTCCCCCCCCCCCTCACATCTCCCCTCACATCTGCGGCCGCTACCGCCCCCCCCCCCCCCCCCACACTACACTGTTTCTGTCACACTACACTTTCTCTCACACTACACTGGCTGTGTCACACTAAACTGGCTGTCACACTACACTCTTTTCTGTCATGCTACACTTTGCGTCACGCTACACTGCTTGTGTCACACTACACTGGGCGTGTCACACTACACTGGTTATCACACCACACTGCTTGTGTCACACCACACTGTTTCTCTCACACTACACGGCTTGTGTCACACTACACTGATTCTGCCACCCATGCCACCCACGCCACCCACGCCTCCCCGGAAGCCGCTCACCCACATCCGGAAGCTTGCCACCCCGGACCGCCGCCTGGCGGCCACCCACACAGGGCTCAGACACTCCGGGTTGTGGGACTACATAATTTTTGGCCGCCCGCACCCTCCTTCCTTCCCATGCCAACCCAGGTCACCCATGCCCCCAGGTCACCCTGGTCACCCTTCTCACCCACGCCGCTACCCAGGTCACCCTGGTCACCCATGCCACCCTGGTCACCCATGCCCCCAGGTCACCCTGGTCGCCCAGATCACCCTGGTCACCCACGCCACCTACCGCCTATACCTGTGCTCATGCCTCTGTTGCCACTGCGCGCTCCACCTGTGTGCTGCCACTGTGCTGCTGCCACTGGGCCTCCTGCCACTGGGTGTGCTGCCACTGTTGTATATCAACGTGTTGCTGCCGCCTGTGCTACTGCCCTGTGCCGCCACCCTGTGTGCTGCCACTGTGCATGCAGACACCCTGTTGCTCCCACTTGTGCTGCCGCTGTACTGCCAGAGGCCCGGCTCCCCAGGTCACCCCTGGTCACCCATGCCCCCAGGTCACCCTGGTCACCCGTGTCACCCAGCCGTGGCACCCTGGACCTGTCTCCAGCCACCCTGCCTGCTCTCTCACCGCAGTCATGCATCAGACTATGTGGTGTGGCCATGTCGTTAAGCTGAATTAACGACCCGCCGCTACCCAGGTCAGCCTGGTCACCCATGTCACCCAGCCGTGGCACCCTGGACCTGTCTCCAGCCACCCTGCCTACTCTCTCACCGCAGTCATGCATCAGACTGCTGGCGCAGTCATGCCAGACCCGCCGCTACCCAGGTCACCCTGGTCACCCATGTCACCCATGTCACCCATGCCAACCCAGGTCACCCTGGTCACCCATGTCACCCATGCCACCTACCGCCTCCACCTGCTCACACCTCTGCTGCCACTGCGGGCTCCACCTGTGCTCCCCCGTGCCTGCTGCCACTGTGCTGCTGCCACTGGGCGTCCTACCACTGCGTGTGCTGCCGCAGCTGTATCAACGTGTTGCTGCTGCCTCTGTGCTACCGCTCTGCCACCACTCTCTCTGCTGCTACCGCCTCCACCTGCTCACACCTCTGCTGCACTGCGGGCTCCACCTGTGCTCCCCCGTGCCTGCTGCCACTGTGCTGCTGCCACTGGGCGTCCTACCACTGCGTGTGCTGCCCCAGCTGTATCAACGTGTTGCTGCTACCTCTGTGCTACCGCTCTGCCACTGCGGGCTCCACCTGTGCTCCCCCGTGCCTGCTGCCACTGTGCTGCTGCCACTGGGCGTCCTACCACTGCGTGTGCTGCCCCAGCTGTATCAACGTGTTGCTGCTACCTCTGTGCTACCGCTCTGCCACTGCGGGCTCCACCTGTGCTCCCCCGTGCCTGCTGCCACTGTGCTGCTGCCACTGGGCGTCCTACCACTGCGTGTGCTGCCGCAGCTGTATCAACGTGTTGCTGCTACCTCTGTGCTGCCGCTCTGCCGCCACTCTCTCTGCTGCCTACCGCCTCCACCTGCTCACACCTCTGCTGCCACTGCGGGCTCCACCTGTGCTCCCCCGTGCCTGCTGCCACTGCGCTGCTGCCACTGGGCGTCCTACCACTGCGTGTGCTGCCCCAGCTGTATCAACGTGTTGCTGCTACCTTTGTGCTACCGCTCTGCCACTGCGGGCTCCACCTGTGCTCCCCCGTGCCTGCTGCCACTGTGCTGCTGCCACTGGGCGTCCTACCACTGCGTGTGCTGCCCCAGCTGTATCAATGTGTTGCTGCTCCCTCTGTGCTACCGCTCTGCCACTGCAGGCTCCACCTGTGCTCCCCTGTGCCTGCTGCCACTGTGCTGCTGCCACTGGGCGTCCTACCACTGTGTGTGCTGCCGCAGCTGTATCAACATGTTGCTGCTACCTCTGTGCTGCCGCTCTGCCGCCACTCTCTCTGCTGCCTACCGCCTCCACCTGCTCACACCTCTGCTGCCACTGCGGGCTCCACCTGTGCTCCCCCGTGCCTGCTGCCACTGCGCTGCTGCCACTGGGCGTCCTACCACTGCGTGTGCTGCCCCAGCTGTATCAACGTGTTGCTGCTACCTCTGTGCTACCGCTCTGCCACTGCGGGCTCCACCTGTGCTCCCCCGTGCCTGCTGCCACTGTGCTGCTGCCACTGGGCGTCCTACCACTGCCTGTGCTGCCGCAGCTGTATCAACGTGTTGCTGCTACCTCTCTGCTACCGCTCTGCCGCCCTGAACCTCTGAGGCGGTGCATGCATACGTGTCCCGCCTCGCCCCCTCGGCGGCCCCTCGAGCCCTCTCCTCTGTCTTGGTTGAGGGCTCCTCGGGTCCACTCCCGGGCCCATCTACTAAGACTATCCTTCACACTTATATATCATGACTCTCATATAATATACTTTATATCTCTCTTACTCCTGATCCATTACTCTTATCCAACTGACATTGACATTTATATATCATGACGATCCCTCATATGTTATACTTTACTACCTCTTACTCATGATATTACTCATTACATTGATGCTACATATCTTCCTTGACATATATAATTATTCATGATTGATCACTGTAATATCCATGAATAATCCGGCACTTCTGAATAAAGTGCCCTTTATCCACTCACGCCTCCTCGTCCTTCCTTGCCGCGCATCGGTCGTAATGCTCGCATTGCGTTTGATGCGAGGCGAGGAAGGACCCCCCCCCCTCCTCTACCTCTCCTCCAGCCGTTGGCTATTACCTAACTGCCCGCGCTTCTTCCCCTTATAGCCGCCCCCACACCGCCTCTGGCCACTCGCCCTCCTGCCTCCACACACTCCGCTCCTCCTACTCTTTTTTCCCCACCCACCATCCCTATACACCAAATCTCCACCATAGGGTTGAGGGCTCCTCGGGTCCACCTCCCGGGCCCATCTACTAAGACTATCCTTGACACTTATATATCATGACTCTCATATAATATACTTTATATCTCTCTTACTCCTGATCCATTACTCTTATCCAACTGACATTGACATTTATATATCATGACGATCCCTCATATGTTATACTTTACTACCTCTTACTCATGATATTACTCATTACATTGATGCTACATATCTTCCTTGACATATATAATTATTCATGATTGATCACTGTAATATCCATGAATAATCCGGCACTTCTGAATAAAGTGCCCTTTATCCACTCATGCCTCCTCGTCCTTCCTTGCCGCGCATCACAACAACAAAATCCCAGATAGGAAGACAAATGTGTATTGTTGTATTCACTTCTATTGCCAAATCCCATTAAAGGTAGAGTGGCAATTCCAATTGCAGAGATGCTCTCGACTGATCAACACGGGTCAGAAATTTCACAATTCCTGTGCAGATTTGTTGGCGCAGTTTCAGCCATGTCTTCTACCTGTATTCCAAGACGTGTGGAAACTGATATGTCATGGGCTATGCTAAATGCTGTTCTACAAGCTTTCAACAGAGAAAGTATGTCGACTTATCTAGAGCGAGCGTGGAATGTGGTGCACCAAAAAGTCAACCTCAGTGAGATAGTCAAGTTTACTTACCCACATGTATGCTCAGCTCATATGATCCAGCTGTTAATTTGCATGCTTAAAAGCAAAACAAATGATGTAGGTCTTCAAAAATACATCCTTTTTTCACTAGGACATTTGATCAACACCATCAGCATATAAGAGACAGAGGAGCACTTCCTTCTTATGTGTAAAGTATTTTTGACGAAGTATAGCACCACAGACATGTCTGTAAATTTGAACAAACTGAATGAATGTATCAAAAATCAGTTGCCTGCTGTCAATGATGAGGAGATTGATAGCATCTACACACATGAAGCTATTGATGGTCACATGAAAGGGATAAAAACATCATCACCCTTCTATAAAAGGTTCAGTCAAGTAAGAGAACAAGTACTGACTTCAGAAAAAAAAGTGAAAACTTCTGGTGAAACAATATTTACTACATTCCTGAGATAATTGAGTGCATCATCACCCAATATTTGTCCATCTTCCCTTTGTGGAGCGGAGTGTTGTTGGGAAATCTCTCATGATACGATCATCAGGCAGCTATCACAATAAATCATAAGACAGAAATTAGGGCCACAAATAGATTTATAGAGAACTACTTTGGCAATGTAAAGAAAGATCTACTAACAAAGAGGGGCATCCAACTATGATTGATTGATTGGTGGTTGCTTTACGCCGTGTCGGAAGCATAGGCCATATTCACGGCGAGAAATGTTTGTTTTTGTTCAAACCATCGCTTTTACATGTAAAAGCATAAATCAATTTTGTGTCAATGGACACTCATGAATTTTGTAAACTCACAATCATAATAGTTTCTGGTCAAGCTAAATAAATCTTTAAATGATAGTATTATTCACTGATGAAATTTGTTTAAAAACATATATGAGGTGGTACAAACCATGGCGATTTTATAGTGCTGCCCCACTGGGAAATCAGGCCGCCGCCACCATGACCCAATATCCCACTTAGTCACATTATCCTGACACCGAGCTAACCAGCCCTTGCCCTATCCTAATAATGCCGAGCACCAGGCTAGGAAGCGACAAGTATCAAATTTTTTAGTGTCATTTGGTTTGACTCAACGGTGAACCGAACTCGCAAACTCGCCGCTTGATTTTTCCGCAACGCGGAGGCCTGTGCTCTTCCCTATTTCGGCCACCGCGCCCCAGTCGCATCAGGGGCAAACAATAAACGAAAAAATTAGGCAAGTATGGCATCTGGAACGCCATCAGGCGGGAATACTTTGCGGCGCTTTGCCGGATAAGAAAAGACAGTAAACTGATGAGTTTGTGGGTGGAAAATATCCAGGAACACACTCACCAACTGGCGACGATGGCTTGCACATGGGACTGGCATACATGCAGGCAGTGGTCCGAGAGCGTCTTTACTATGATCGCGGTTGGAAGTCTCCTGGCCGGCTGGTCCGATAAATACGCGATAAAGGACGTGCAAAGAGACGCCTGGACAAACACAAACAGGCAGCGAGGCCGGCCAAGCGAGCTGAGATTTCCGCAGCCGCCCCATCCCACCAAGCTGAGGCAAAAACATCAGGTGACATGGCCGGCAGGCTATGCCATGACTGGAACTGGGGAGGCTGCTCTTCACTACCTCACATGGCCTTCAGCCAGACAGGAACTATCATCTCTGCTCTTGGTGCGCTCAAAAATACAAAAGGGCGAACGTCCACCCAGAGAAAGCATGTCTAAACAAAAAATGCTTCAATGACCGCTTTACAAAAGACTCAAAACAGGATTTTTAGACCACGACCCGGTGGACCAGGATTACGCGATACACAGCGAGGTCGGACAAAACATCATGAGCAACAGCCATGAAACACACACCAAAAATGCCCCAGAAACCTGTAAGAGGCCCCATGACAGCACCGGGACACCAGGAGGCGAGTCCCGACAACATGAGCCCACCGCGGAAGACAATAAGATAGCCCAGAACCGAAACGGCCCCAACAAGGGACACACTCACTGCCACTCCCACAAATATCGAACACGGGCACACGACAGTGCTAATGCAACACAACACAGCCCTGGCGCACCTGCCACGCCCCCTACACCTGGCCGAGACCTCCTCCTGAAGGCAAATAACGATGAGACCACCGGTATTCGCTACAGGAAGTTTGTCTTCGAGCCCCACCCAAAGCCACATATAAAAACAACACAACATAAAAGGGACGGGGAGGAGGCATCAAACCCTGATGCTGCACAAACCTGGAACGAACAGGCAGTGCTCCAACCAAGAGGGCCCCAGCCACAACTCCCCCAGTGCAGAATGTGGAAAACACGCACTCACACACTGCACGCCTAGCACACAAGATGGCGATACTGACAACTGCTCCACCGACCTGTGTATGCTGCGGTCAGATGATTCCACGGCACTGACGCAGCATGGGCCGCAACGATGCAGACATGCTGACAAGGAAGGAGGCCACGCCCACAGCTCGGCCCACACCAATCGAGCCGGTGGTTCAGCGGACAACGTACAAGTACGGCTCATGACATCAGAGCACCATATATTATATAGAGCAAATAGTTGACGC
Source organism: Branchipolynoe longqiensis (assembly GCA_030323885.1). Lineage (NCBI taxonomy): Eukaryota > Metazoa > Annelida > Polychaeta > Phyllodocida > Polynoidae > Branchipolynoe > Branchipolynoe longqiensis. Next base: position 39,480,913 of record CM059200.1, read on the forward strand.
ACCCGATGAAACGGAAATTACAACATACAACCCGCCACTTACGCCACCGGCTTACAGATAGACGCTGGACTCAATATGGCCACACACAAACCAGCAGCAATGGCTGCAGTTCACAGACTACATGAAAATATATTATGTTGTCAGGGCCTCTGCGATCCCCAACCATATCGACACCAGGATAAGGGTTCCATCAGGTCTAAACATCAGAGCATGGAGGAGGCTGCTCGAAGGTTACCATGACTAGTAACTGATCGAATTCCTTGAATACGGCTGGCCTGCCGATTTCACCACTGATAAACCACCCATATCGACTAATGCAAACCACTACAATGATGACAACAGCATGGACTGTATTCGAGCATATGTCAAGAAAGAAACTTCTTATGGAGCCATGATGGGACCTTTCACAAGCCCGCCCTTAGAGCCTTGGTTTATTGATTGATTGATTGGTCCAAGATCAGCCCCCTCATGGCCAGACCAAAACGTGGGACTGACGAGAGGAGGGTCAAAACATCAGAGCATGGAGGAGGCTGCTCGAAGGCTACCACAACCAGCAACTGATCGAATTCCTTGAATAAGGCTGGCCTGCCGATTTCACCGCTGATAAACCACCCATATTGACTAACGCAAACCACCACAATGATGACAACAGCATGGATTTTTTCAAGCATATGTATAGAAAGAAACTTCTTATGGAGCCATGATGGGACCTTTCACAAGCCCGCCCTTTGAGCCTGGACCCAGATCAGCCCCCTCATGACCAGACCAAAACGTACGACCGACAAGAGGAAGGTCATTGTTGATATATTGATTGATTGATTGATCGGTGGTTTCTTTATGCCGTGTCGGCAGCATAGGCCATATTCACGGCGAGAATTGTTTGTTTTTTATTCAACCATCGCCTTTACATATAATGTAAAAGCATACAATCAATTGTTTGTGATGTTCGCAACACAGGTAATTGGACACTACGACACAGCCATAGCCTTAACGTTAAAGCAGCCCGATGCTGCCACCTATCGTTAACCGGGGACACTGCCCTGCGCATTGGACACTAGCACCATCTATGATCACTTTAAGATACGAAACCTCATTACTGAACTAATGATACTGACCTGACACCTATGTTGAATTCCTGAACTAAATCGCTGTCCCTGCCTATATAAGGCCGGGTTTGGCGGCTAGCAGCTCACTTCGGGATGAGCACAGGAGGACGCGGACTAAGCCTTAAATTGGACTGACACACACCGATATGCCGCCCTCAAAGCGAACAGCGAAGCGAAGTGCCGATGCTACTCCCAAGAAAACTGAAGCAGTCCCGAAAAAGCCGAAAGAAAAAAACAAGCGGCCGGTGGACGATGTCTCTACGACCGTCAACATCGAGGACAAAACACGTTCAAGCCGACCCACGGACTGGCATGTGTCGCCCGTCAACAACATCGATCCCCGGCGTACTGACGCGCCGGCGGGAGGCAAAGCTCGCGACGTGGCCGCATTGATCGAAGGGCTACAGCAGCAGATAACCAAGATGGCGGACAACGTGAATGACCGAATCGACGGAATCATAATCCGGGAAAATGAACGAGGAGCCGACGATCGACATCGCCTCGGAGCCCCACACGTGGCGAATCTGCGACGAGAGCTGACACATCTGATAGCCCGCCTCGGCGCTCTCCTAGACGGCATCAGGTTGGCATGCGATACCGCTTGCCATCATCAAGCCGATCCCCGCGCTACGGGGAGTCGAGTCGAAGCGATCGACGTCAGAACGAACGAGGATCGAGAAGAACGGAGGAGCAAAGAGATGATACTCCGAGGCGGTATAGCTTCAGCTGTGACGAAAGTAATCGACGGCACCGCCGTCGGTCAAACTACGAAGGCCCAATCATCTTGGACGGTCGTGACGATAGGAGGACAGATGCCGTAAACGAGCTCCTAGAGGCAGCAGGATCATCAATACTGAAAAAGAAAGGTAATTCAGTGTTAGCGCCCCACCGATACGTGATTCGTGGGAACAAAAACGAGAAGATAGCTATGGAGGAGGCCACAGGGGCCCAGTATTTTGCTGCTCTCTGCAGGATGGCAAAAGATAAGAAACTTCCGACAGCCTGGACTGAGAATGTACTAGAACACTTACATCAGCTGGCAACGATGGCCTGCACGTGGGACTGGCACACGTGCAGGCAGTGGTCGGAAACGGTGTTTACCATGATATCGGACGGCCGCTTGCCGATTGCCGGCAGGATGGACGGACAAGTATGCGATCAAAGATGTACAGAGAGATGTATGCACTTGGAAAAAACAAAACAGGCCCTCAGGGCGGGTAAGCGTGTGGAACAACAAACGACATCCACTGCCGTACAAGAACAGAAGATCGTTGGTGATTATGCCAAAGTGGAGTACGATACAACTGGGGGCAGTGCACCTTTGCCTCCTCGCATGGCATCCAGCCGGACAGAAAGTGCCACCTATGTGCCTGGTGTGCACAGAAGACGAAGAAGGCTAACGTACACCCAGAAAAACTGTGTATGAATAAAAAAACGTGCACAGGAAAGTGCAACCGCTGCAAGAGAAAATAAACCGGATTTTTAATTAGTGACCACGAAGGAGAACAAACCGTGGAATGTGAATACGTCGCTGAAATGGAAACGGTTAATGAGGACAATCGCGATAAAGGCAAGAAGGGAGCTGATAACACTAATTGCACAAGTGATAACAAGGCTGATCTAGGTCATGACCCGACTCAAGACATGGATACCCTTCAAAGCAGCGATATCGAACAACAAGGAGTCACAGCATACACTGATGCTGACGGTAATGAGCCAGGACGGTTGAACGCTGATTGCGGTTCAGAAACATGCCCGGTGATAGCACAATCACCCAGGATTAGACCAGCCAAGCTGGGAAAATTCATATACAAGCTGGACCCGCCGGCTACCAAACAACCTACAATAGGTAGCCCGCACGCTGCCGTGGACCGTGAGACAGCCGCGCCACTCAGGCAGGCCTATGGAACCGAGACCATTAATGACACGCTTACTACAATGAGCGACGATGACCTAATCACCATGGATGAAGGTTATGGAGACCGTTGCGATGCTACTGCAATGATTGGAAGAGCAAGTCTGATCCAGAATCCAACGGTGCTCTTAAATGACCAACACGACAATGGCCGAAATGACACTCAGCTGGACCGTATGGATGTCAGTACACTTGATGGAGATGAACAATGTCATGGTATCGATAGTGCATGGATGGCTGCTGATGGCACCCATGACTATACGGCCAGACATATTGGCAGTAACAGTGGTCGAGCATCGACTGAACTTGTTAACAAGGCACCACAGCAAGCAGTAACGGACCACTACGTAAAAACAGCCAGAAGTGGAGGAGAGCCGAGTGAAGGTATCCTGGCGCCGCTTGGCTCATGAAAAAGGAAAATGATCGGCCACGTCCAGGACGAGGAGAGAAATGTAGCGCATGAAGGAAACACCCGTGAAAAATGTAATGCGACAATGTTTATTAAACCCACTGCTGCTGGACCCAGGCGAGCAAGAAGGGATTGATTGATTGATTGGTGGTTTCTTTACGCCGTGTCGGCAGCATAGGCCATATTCACGGCAAGAAGGGATGGTCCGTGCTTGATGACATCTGAACATCACGACCTAGATGACATTGAACAGATAGTAGAGGTCATTGATGAGGCGGAGATGGTGGCATACGACATGCCTGCCACGCCCCAACAATATAGATCTATCCTTGACTCATTCTGGCCCTACACGGAAAGGAAACTATGGATGGACAGTGTACACTACCTTAAAATATATGACATTGTAAGGGTGTCGGCAATCCCCAACTTCCTAGGAGTACGTTTACAGGTGGCATCAGGACTCAACATAGCTGCATGGAAAAGGATGCTGGTCGGATACCATGACCGTCAACTAATAGACTTCCTTGAGTACGGATGGCCGGTGGACTTTACGGCAGACGGGCCACCGACACCATCAACGGCTAACCACCATAACGACCCGGTGAGTGTGCAGTGTGTAGAGGCTTACGTGGACACAGAACTAACATATGGTGCCATGCTGGGCCCATTCGATAGTCCCCCATTTGTGCCTTGGACCCAGGTAAGCCCTCTCATGACACGCCCAAAGCATGGATCGGATGAGAGGAGGGTAATCGTAGATTTTAGCTATCCGCCGGGGAAAAGCGTGAATGCGGGTATCAGGAAGGGCCAGTACTTGGGACAGCCGACATCATACACATGGACTGGGATTATGGATCTCGCAGATGAGGTGGTAAGGACAGGGAGAGGAGCCATGATCTGGTGTGTCGATCTGGCCAGGGCTTATCGACAGCTCCGTGCTTGTCCATTATCCATACCTCTGCTTGGCATAAATGTTAACAAACGCATATACATAGACATAGCCCCCCCCCTTTGGCTGCCGGACATCATCAATGGCATGTTTGCGGACGACAAACGTGGTCATCTTTCTCATGAGGCAAAAGGGGCATCACGCGCTGTGTTACCTCGATGATTTTGTGGGCGTGGCAGAAACAGCGCAGGAGGCTAGTAGAGCATAAGACAATGTTATCAGGGTCACTGATGAACTTGGGCTCATACTGGCGCGATCAAAATGCTCCCCCCCCCCATCTACGGAAGTAGACTGGTTGGGCTTCAGTGTATCAACAACAGATATGACGATCAAAATTCCGCCAGGAAAACTGCTCGACGTAATGAATGAGTGTAAAATCTGGAGAGGACGGAAGGTGGCATCATGAAAAGAACTTCAGCGGCTAGTGGGTAGACTTCAGCACGTTGCTAAGTGCGTGAGACCGGCCAGAAGGTTTATGACACGCATTCTCGAGGCACTCAGAGCATCGCCGTTCAGAGGTAAACACCCGATCCCAAGCACAATGCAGCTCGACGTGGACTGGTTCATTGGATTCGCACAATCATAGAACGGGGTGGTCCTTCTGCCGGACAGCCAAAGAATTGGCTGGACAATCGAGTGTGACTCCTGGCTGCAGGGGGGGTGGGGCTCACTCGCCTACGCACTTCTATGCCTCTGCCTACTCTCACAAAATTGTAAACAAAAACTACAACATTGCACAGCTAGAGGCACTCAACCTTGTCGCGGCCGTCAACAGTCTTGCCCCTGAAAATCCACACATCTTCACAATCTACGTGAATACAGACAATGCAGCCACGCAACAGGCCCTAACTTCAGGGGCAGGAAAAGACATGATCATCACGGTGTGCGCGAGAGAGATATGGCTATTTGCGGCGGTCGCGAGCACCGAAGCCATAATAAGACACAAACACGGTAGGACACATTCCATTCGCCGACGCGCTGAGCAGGATGTCCTTCGATGCTGATGCCAGACGCATGGCGGTGCACCACATTGCTCAGCGCGGCCTTGAATGCATTGTAGTGTCACACGATGATGTACTGACGGCTGACTTATAGCCTGGCCGATCTTAACATTTGCCTTTCTTGCCAGGTTACGAAGAGGATCATCACATACGGATCCTTGGGATGAGTGAAGACAGTCTTGCAGCAGGAACGTGGGAAAATAAGAAGAACCAGGCGCTTAGATACATTAGATATATGAAGAAACACCATGTAGACCCATCTGCCCCTTCCGAGTACGATGTGCTGTCATATCTCCTGCACCTCTCGGATGTACTGGACTCCCCTGGTGGTATGATGAACTATATAAGTGGGGCGAGAGCATGCGTGCTTGCGATTGGCAGACGAACGGCAGGCTTTGACTTGTATGTAGTGTCACTGGTGAAGAGGGGCATACGCAGAGGATCCTCTCATATGACAATACAGGCTATGCCGCTGGAGCCGCATGACATCATCAGTGTGGTCGACTTCTTCACGCGAGCCGGAGAAAATGGCCCTGTACTAATCGCTGCTATTTTGTTGGGTACTTTACTTTGATCCACCAAAGCAATCTCCTGACAACACGTTCTGAGCCTGCCCCACAACACACCCTGAAGGCAAGTGACATATCAGTGACTGACGGTGGACTAATTGTAATGATCAGTTCCTCAAAAAACTAGGGCACGAACGGAGCCTCCCTTGGAGATATTCGTCCCCGCTATACCGGCATCAAGGTACTGTCCAGTGCATGCGTGGAAGCAATACTCCCGAACAACTCGTCCTGCTCTGTGTGGGCCGGCGTTTGTGACAATGGATGGCTCGCCCTTACGTCCTAAGGCGCTGACAGACACCCTGCGGTTGGTCCTCTCGGCAGTGGGTCACCCGGCGCCTGGTGCTATCACCTTACACAGCCTTAGGAGAGGTGGCGCTCAGGCATGTGCTCGTCTGGGCATTCCCCTTGAGGAGATAAAAGAACTTGGTTCCTGGTCGTCTGATGCTGTGTACAAATATGTTCCTCGAACATTGGTCAGTTCGGCCACTGTAAAGCTTTCATCTCTATTTGGTTAAAAGCTTACTGTCCTCACTATGTTTCAACATGTTGCTATTTGCATCTGATTTTCTGTGATCAATGTGTACTCATGATTGCCTGATTAAAACCAACTTTATACTACTTGCTGTGTCATTGTCCAATTGTTTGTGATGTTCGCAACATGGGTAATTGGACACTAAGACACAGCCATAGCCTTAGCGTTAAAGCAGCCCGATGCTGCCACCTATCGTTAACTGGAGACACTGCCCTGCGCATTGGACACTAGCACCGTCTATGATCACTTTAAGATACGAAACCTCATTACTGAACTAATGATACTGACTTGACACCTATGTTGAATTCCTTAACTAAATCGCTGTCCCTGCCTATATAAGGCCGATTGGTGGCTAGCAGCTCACTTCGGGACGAGCACAGGAGGATGCGGACTAAGCCTTAAAAAGCTTACTGACCTCACTATGTTTCAATATGTTGCTATTTGCATTTGATTTTCTGTGATCAACGTGTACTCATGATTGCCTGATTAAAACCAACTGTATACTACTTGCTGTGTCATTGTCCAATTATGTGCCATTAGACACTTATGAATTTTTAAAAGCTCACAATCATATAATTAAATATAAATAGATGAAAGAATTAATCGATAAAAAAATAAAATTTAAAAAAAAAATGTTTTAATGAACTATATGAGGTAGTACAGACCAGCTCCCGTCCTGATATGACCTTAGATGTTGCTAGGACGTAAAACAACAAACAACAAAAACAGACCAGCTGCCCTCAAAAAGGCTAAAATGTCTTCTTGTTTTACTTTAGTAAAAAGGTCATGCATGCTGTTTGCAGTGTAAAATTGTTGGCGTGGTGGCATAAAATCGACACAGTTTAGTCAAATGTCCTTGACTGTCAGTGGGGACTGACATCCAATACATTCAGGGGGAGGGTCCCCCTTGAGCAGGAAAATGTGTGTTAGCCACGAGTGGCCAATACAGCAGCGGCTAAGGACCACTTGCTCCTGCCGACCCCCCCCCACATGAGACTGGTGGTTTTCCCACAGCCCGTTCAATTTCATGCAATTTGTTAATGTTTTCATCCCATTCATTTTGCCATTTGGATTTGATGTTGGTGGCTATTAGTGGTTTCAGATCAGAGTGGGGTCTCAGAAACGGTTCAACATCATAGTTCAGAGCCTCCTTCGCAGCCCCTTCGTTTCCCTGGATGCCGGCATGGCCAGGCACCCAACACAAGTGGATGTCATATCCATCTGTTGCCAGCTGGTTCATTTTGTAAATGACCTTTGCCACGAAAGGTGATCGTTTTTAGCCCAGCAACAGTTTACAGGCAGGAAAACGAATCGCTGTATATGACATATTTAGTGTATCAGCAGGTTAGGCCAGGAAATGCTGCTACTGGGCTAAAACGGGGATATACAAGATTTCTAAGCACAAAATTTGCAGAATGCGACAAGACATATTTAAATACAACCACATCAGGAAAGACAACAGTAGAAAGAAGGCAGCTTTGTATTGCAGAATTATGGACAAATGTAAGTTTAAAAACTGTGCGCAGTATAACTTCAGAATAAAGAAAGAACCACAGCCATGTGCCAACAACATAAAGGTGAGAGTAAGGAGAATCGGAGAAATTGTTCATGAAAGATGTGTTGTCCACAAGAGGTACACAAGAATGGCTGAGGCTCTTCTCATAGCCAAAGAAATTGATCGAGCAAAGGCAGCTAAAAATTATCACTTTCAGCAACATGGTGAAAATGGAAATGATGCAATTCTTGCAGGGAACATCAATAAACCAAAGACACTGGATGTCCTGCAAAAGATTCAGAGTGATGTAAAGAAAAGGGGACAACTGCATACCGATATTCTTCAGGAAATAAAGATTGCACAGGAAGTTTTGAAGAATATTGGTCCCCCAGGCTACATACGCTACTTTGCTGTCAATCCTTTTAAATGTTGTTATATATGACCATTATCAGTTGGAGTTGTATGTTATGCAGTCCAAAGGGTACAAAGCGATCCTACACTTTGATGCTACTGGCTCAATTACAACAACAAAATCCCAGATCGGAAGACAAATGTGTATTGTTGTATTCACTTCTATTGCCAAATCCCATTAAAGGTAGAGTGGCAATTCCAATTGCAGAGATGCTCTCGACTGATCAACACGGGTCAGAAATTTCACAATTCCTGTGCAGATTTGTTGGCGCAGTTTCAGCCATGTCTTCTACCTGTATTACAAGATGTGTGGAAACTGATATGCCATGGGCTATGCTAAATGCTGTTCTACAAGCTTTCAACAGAGAAAGTATGTCGACTTATCTAGTGGCATTCTATACCTCCGCATATGATCATGACCTTGTAAGAGAAGACTTAGCCATAACTCAACTTGAAGCCCTTAACCTAGTACATGCGGTGAGGTTCTTACTACCAGTAGGGCTACACGAATATTTAATCAAAGTAAATACGGATAATCTTTCTTCTCAACAAGTGCTAGAATCAGGGAAAGGAAAAGAGAGGATTTTATGTGCATGTGCCAGACAGATTTGGCTAATCGCAGCTGATCTGAATTTTGATATTGAGGTGGTACATAAACCGGGTAAACAATTAGTATTGGCTGATGCTTTGAGCAGATCACCACACTCTGTTACAGCAATGAATAAAGCAGTAAAAATATGTGCTGAACGTGAGCTTAAGGAAATTCACGTACATATCTCCCTTGACCTGTTGCAATGTCGAATCTAATTCCCCTGTGGGAAGGGGGTTCGTAGAATAAGAATTTTCCCACTGTATCCCTCTGGAGCATGTCGTAAGAGGCGACTAAATGAGGGAAACCTGTTTGCCGTGGGTTGTGACCTGTGTCGGAGGATGATGGGATCCTGGTGATTGAGGGATAACCAACACATCACTTCGGCCTGGATTTCTCCTAAACAGGTGGTCAAGTTTGGCTCGGCTTGATCAATCGGCTGGTGGTGTCATGCCCTAGGACTGCCATTCAATTATGTGATGATTATTCATTCATTCATCCATTACTATTTAAATTTATAATGCATTGTTGTAATTGTATTTGTGGTAGTTCTAGAAGGCGGCTGCTCATGAGCTAATCAAGGTGAAGTAAGTTTTTTATTTAAAATTTTGCTTCCTGCGAGTATATTATTTGCATATCCCCGTGCATAAGAGTGCTGGGCTCTGCCCCACTCCTCTGTGCATCTTCATAGGGTCAGAGTAGGGCTGGGGACTGCAAATAACGAAGTTTTGGAAATACTATGGATATTTCAATCTCACACGGCAAGCGATTGAGGAAGGATACTTCCTCAGATGATGACGACAAAGGAACGACCAAAGGACATACGACAATGACATTTCCAAGATTTTTGGTAATTATGGGATCAGATAGTGATACTACTCTGTCAAAGATGTCACCATTCGCCATAGCAAAAGGGATCAAAGGCATTGCCGGAGATCCCATCAGTGTTAGGAAAATGGGAAGTGGTATCTTGGTGGAAGTCGGCAAAAAATCACACGCCGACAATCTGCTAAGAACCACCAACCTGGCAATGGTCCCTGTGAAGGTCACACCACACAGGACTTTAAATACAAGGAAGGGTGTCATCCGATGTGCAGATCTAGTTGATTGCTCTGAGGATGAAATTGTTAGAGAATTGGCTGATCAGAAAGTTATTCATGCATTTCACATCCATACCAAAAGAGAAGGTGTCAGAAAGCCGACTCAGACTTTCATCTTGACATTTGAAACAACGGTGCTACCAGATTCAATTAAAGTTGGATATTTGAATGTCAGGGTTGATACATACATCCCTGGCCCGCTCCGTTGTTTCAAATGTCAAAGATTCGGACATGGTAAAGATAGATGCAGGCAGCAATTGGTTTGTGCTAAATGTACTGGAAATCATGATGACAATTCGTGTGAAAGTACCATTTTTAAATGTGCCAACTGCAATGGAGATCATCCATCGTACTCTCGGCAGTGCACAAAATATGAATTTGAGAAAGAAGTGCAGAAGATTAAGCATACAAGACAGATCAGTTTCCCAGAGGCAAGAAAGATTGTTGAAAGTTTGAATGTCGACCTCAGAGCATCATATGCAAATGTGATAAAGTCTGTTGCCCCAAGTCGAGTCAAGTCGCCCTGTGTTTCAATTGAAACGCAGACTGAATTGTCTTGGCCAATTGAGGGTGCTAATGAATTTATAACATTGGAGGACTACCGTATCACAACACCTAAGCCTAGCACTAGCACTTCAATTTCTGTACAAACTAATACATCTAAAGAACAAGTAACATCAAATAGCAAGAAAGTAACACAAAAGAGCAATAGCAATGCGTCAAGCAATTTAAAATCACAACCTCCCTTAAACACAATATATTTATTGTTTTAAATGGCTGCTGCAACTATGATACAGTGGAACTGTCGTAGTTTACAGGCAAATCGAAATGAACTGGAACTAGTCATTCAAAAATATAATTCATCTGTAATTTGCCTGCAAGAAACAAAAATAGATAATGCAAATATGACTTTAAAAGGTTTTGCATCTTATCACAAAATGGGCACAACAGATGCTATGGGTAGGGCACATGGTGGGGTGTCTATTTTTACAAAAAGCTCTCTGCCACAGAGTGAAGTTAATTTAAATACAAATTTACAAGCTGTCGCTGCCAAAGTAACTCTTCACACCACAATAACATTTTGTTCATTATATCTTCCTCCTTCTAGTCCTGTAATACCTGCAGATTTAAACAATCTTTTTGCTCAATTACCCCAACCCTGTATCATAATGGGAGATTTTAATTCCCACAATCAGCTTTGGAGTGCCACAGACAATACCGATCCAAAGGGACGCATTGTAGAAGATTTCATGAGCAGGCAGAATCTCTGTCTGTGGAATGATGATAGTCACACATATCTCCATCCAGGTACAGGTTCCCTAACTTCAATTGACCTCACCATGTGCTCACCCCAAGTTTTCCTTGATTTTTCTTGGGAGGTGGAAGAAGACCAATGGGGTAGTGACCACTACCCCATTGTATTGTCCAGCCACTTTTCTCCTTCTGATGAGAGAGTGCCTAAATGGCACTTTCAAAAGGCCAATTGGGCCAAATTTCAATCTCTTTGCCTTGAAAAGATCACAGGCAATCTTCTGCAAGATGTGGAAGATCCCATTAAAGCTTTTACAGACACACTGTATGACGTTGCTAGCAATTGTATTCCTAAGTCAAATCCTAACCCTAAAAAGCCAGAAAAACCATGGTTCACAGAGGAGTGTAAGAAGGCTGTAAAAGCTCGTAAGAAAGCTTTAAAACAATTCAAGAGACAGCCAACACAGTGCAATCTACAACAATACAGAATAAAAAGGGCCAAAGCCAGATATATCATTCGTTGTAGTAAAAAGAAAAGCTGGTCAGATTATACATCAAAACTGAACACCCGAACACCCATTAAGAAATGTTGGGATATGATTCGAAGGATCAGTGGTAAAGGGGGAGGCGCAAGAATAAAACATCTTAATAAAAATGGTCAAAGCATTTCAAATCCAAAGGATATAGCCAACACCTTAGGTGAATCTATATCCCAGAACTCCTCTTCCGGTAATTACACTCCTAAATTCCAACGAACAAAAGCAAGGCTAGAAAGAAAGCCTCTTAATTTTATTTCTCAGAATTTAGAAAATTATAATAAGCTCTTTTCCATGGAAGAATTACAAATTGCTCTGTTTAAATCTCACGACACAGCACCTGGACCAGATCAGATCCATTACCAAATTCTTAAACATATGCCAGCTGAAACCATGATGCACCTTTTAGAAATATTCAACACCATCTGGATGAGTAGTAACTTTCCCCCTTGCTGGAGCGAGGCCACAGTAATCCCGATACCCAAACCGGGAAAGGACTCCACCAATCCCAATAACTATCGACCAATAGCACTTACAAGCTGTGTATGTAAGACCATGGAACGCATGATCAATGAAAGGCTTGTTTGGTTTCTTGAAGAGGCTGCTATTATCTCCTCTTCTCAAAGTGGTTTTAGAAAGACCAGAAGCACCATGGATCATCTGGTACGCCTTGAGACATTTGTGAGAGATGGTTTTATAAAGGGTGAACACGTCGTTGCACTTTTCTTTGACTTGGAGAAGGCATACGACACCACATGGAAATATGGCATTATGAAAGACATTCAAGATAGTGGATTGAGAGGCAGACTACCTCTCTTTATAGAACAATTTCTTTTAAATAGGTGTTTCCGAGTCCGTGTCGGAAGTACCCTCTCAGAAGCCTTTGACCAAGAAATGGGTGTACCCCAAGGGAGCATCTTATCGGTCACACTGTTCATAATCAAAATAAATAGCATTGTGGGTTGTGTCAGACCTGAGATTGATAAATCTCTCTTTGTAGATGATTTCCACCTTTGTTACAGGTCTAGAAACATGGCAGCTATAGAAAGAAAACTGCAACATCACCTGAACAGAGTAGCCGAATGGGCTGACGAAAATGGTTTTAAATTCTCTCGCAGCAAAACTGTGTGTGTGCATTTCTGTCAACAGCGGGGTGTACACTCAGACCCAGAGATCTATCTCAACCAAACACAGATTCCTGTGGTTGAAGAAACCAAATTCTTGGGTGTCATTTTTGACAAGAAATTGAATTTTATTTCGCATATTAAATATGTCAAAAAGAAATGTCAAAAAGCTCTAGACCTCCTGAGAGTTGTTGCTCATACCAATTGGGGGGGCGACCGCACCACTCTTCTCTGTCTCTATCGTGCACTGGTCCGATCAAAGCTTGATTATGGCTCCATGGTCTATGGATCAGCCAGACCGTCATACATCCAAATGTTGAAACCCATTCAAAATCAAGGACTCAGACTCTGTCTTGGAGCATTTCGAACTTCACCAGAGGAGAGTCTTAGTGTAGAAGCAGAGGAACCTCCACTTGTGCTGAGGAGAGAAAAGCTCGCTCTACAGTATGCATCCAAGATCGCAGCAAATCCCAGCAACCCTGCCTATGACTGCATTTTCAACCCAGGCAATGAAACACTCTTTGCTAATAAACCCAAGGCCATTCCAACTTTCGGTATACGTATTAAGGAATCATTAGAAACACTCGAGTTTGATGTAGATAACATTGCAAAATTCCAATATCCAGACACACCACCTTGGACATACGCTGTCAATGTGAACTTGGCTCTCTCTGAAGCAAGGAAAGACTCAACTGACCCTCTGATCTACAACAGTATGTTCAGGGAGGTTAAAGACATACATTCTGATCATAAGTTCATCTACACAGATGGTTCTTACAAGGATGACAAGGCTGCAGCGGCAGCTGTCATGGGCAAGCACACCTTCTCGGAGCGATTACCAAAGGGTGCTTCGATATATTCAGCAGAGCTTGATGCCATATTCTTAGCAATGGACCATGTAGAAACCTCTTCCCATAGAAAATTTGTGATATGTTCGGATTCAAAATCATGCCTACAAGCTATTCAGAGCAAGGATTGGAAGAACCCTCTGATCCGCAAGATTTTAGAAAGGTTACATTATTTATGTTCAGGACTTCACAAAACTGTGCTTTTTTATTGGGTGCCGAGTCATGTTGGCATTCGAGGAAATGAGGCTGCAGACGTGGCTGCCAAAGAAGCTCTCGACAAATGCATTACACCTCTTCCCATTCCTCACACAGACCTCAAAAGGCACATTAGTGCACTCATAAGGAAAAAGTGGCAATTACAATGGGATGAAGCTGTCATGAACAAGCTTCATGCGATTCAGCCCACCCTTGGCAAATTTTCAGGTGCTTGTCATAGAAATAGACGCGAAGAGACCGTTGTTGCACGTATGCGAATTGGACATAGCTATTTAACTCATAGTTTACCTTCTTAAAGCAGAAGACCAGCCACAATGCATACCATGTGGAGTGCCTCTGACTGTGAAACATATTTTGATTGAATGCATTGACTTTGCAAATGTTCGAGCACAGTATTTTAATGTAGCAAGTATGAAATGTTTATTTGACACTGTTAGTACTGCCTTAGTTTTATCGTTTTTAAAGCACATTGGACTGTTTAATCGGTTTTAAGACATTTTTGATGGCATTGTATAGCCCTTAGTGTGCTGATATGCCGTTAAGCATTTATTCATTCATTCATTCATTCGAATCTAATCTGTTATCCCTGGAAGATAGTAATTCTTTTGCCTCTATCTTCCAGGATACACACTGAGCCATCATCAGTGCCTGCTCAATGTCTACACGAGCGCACTAGCACCAAGGACCTGGCAAAATAAGGTCGCCCATGTCAAGTTATACATTGAGTTTTGCATTAAGCATAAAGTGAAGGCGGTATCTCCGTCCGTGTATGATCTATTGTCCTTTCTGCTGCTGCTCATGGACCGCCTCAAATCTGGGGCAGTCCTGAACTATTTTAGTTCGGTAAAGGTCTGGGTTTTGGGTAGCCCAGGTGATGCGTCTGCATTCGATGTGGCAGAGGTAAGAATATTTAAACGTGGTATTTTCAAGACATAAATGCATGTCGTACGGAGAGCTGCTCCGATATCTCCGGAAGAGTTCAAGTCAATAATAAGGGTTCTATATAACATGACTCCTGTCCCTCATGTCATTATTGTGGCGCTTCTGATAGGGTATTTCACCCTGCTTAGACAATCTAATCTGGCTCTGGCCTCGAATGGGGCAAAAATGAATCAACATGTTCTAAGATTCGCTGATGTGGTCCATGGGCAGACCTCACTGTCTGTAAAAATGAGATCATCCAAGACGAGGGCTCCATCATATCTGCCGGTAGTCTTTAGGCTGCCCGCTCTCCCGGGTTCGCTGTGCTGTCCGGTGAAAGCCTGGGCTAAATATGTAAGAGAAGTAGTACCTGCAAATGGCTCCCCAGCGTTCTTGCTTCCATCAGGTAGTGCACTGACCATACTGAAGTTAGTATATAAATATACGGGTATAAATCATCGGTAGGAGGTTTTTCTATTACTATTACCATTCTTATATTATATTTAAGGTCCAATTACGGACGAATGTTGATTAACTGCAGCATACTGGCCTAGGGTGACGCCGCCACCGGCAGTTCTTGTCACTTATCTCCCTCGTCGTATTGATAATCCTGCTGCAAAAAGTCTTGCGTCCTATCATCCTGCTGCGAAAAACTGCGGCATACTGCTGCGATATGATTCCTTTGAAATAACAATACCAAGGATACGGTCGTACCATGTAGGACGATTGGGAATCTGTGTAAGGATGGTACGAGAGGGTGAATCAGCTAAGTAAATACTTTCGTTTGAAAATGAACGCGTGACCGCGACCTGCTGTATTATCGGCTAAAGTTACAGCAAGTTATCTCTCTCACCGTTTTGATCATCCTGCTGCATGGAGGAATCGAGGATACGGCTTAACAATACCAAGGATACAGTCGTACCGTGTAGGACGATTGGGAATCTGTGCAAGGATGGTACGAGCGGGTGAATGAACTAAGTAAATACTTTCGTTTGAAAATGAACGCGTGACCGCGACCTGCTGTATTATCGCCCAAGGTTACAGCAAGTTATCTCTCTCGCGCTATTGATCATCCTTCTGCATGGAGGAATCTAGGATACGGCTTAACAATACCACGGATACGGTCTGACCGTGTAGGCGATTGTGTCACTTATCTCTCTCGCCGTATTGATCATCCTGCTGCGAAAAACTAGTAGTCTGCAGTAGCCATGACGAGTCCAGCTATCCAACTCTGCGTACCAAGTGTATCTGGTGACTAGTGAACTGGTGTCCAAACATTTGAACTGTATGTGGGAGCATCTCTTGTGGTAGGTGACATGCAAAGAAGACAACTACTCCTACACAGTGCAGAGCTAAGTAAATACTTTCGTTTGAAAATCTGCGCAGTATCCCATATGGTACGGCTAAGTAAATACAATCTTAAATACGCGCAGTTTGAAAATCAACGCGTTACCGCGACATGCTGTATTATCGCCCAAGGTTCCAGTTAAATGTTGGACAATACTTAGTGGTAATTTATTAATTACGCAGTTATCAGCACAGCAACTCCTCCTTGAAGTTGTGCAATATCAATATTGTCGGCAGCTCCTCTTCAATTGTCAGTATCCCATATTGTCTGCGTTTCGGTACTGGATATGACACTGACATCCGTACACTCGCTGAGCCTGTGGGGTTTGCTGCATTTGGCGGCGCCCATACGGGTGAAAGTGTGTTGCATTATGGGTCTGCTGCCACCCATGTGAAGAAGACCAATTACACCACGCGTGACACTCATAAGAAGACAACAGAAGGAAAACTGCCCTGCTTCCGCTATAACAGGGACGGTGGATGTGAATTGTCTGGGGCCATATGCAGGGGTCGGTGATAGCGCCGTTTGGTGTTACAGCCTGACACCGGTTAGCTATCTCCGAATTGGGAAATCACGTGACTCGGTATGTAGAGGCGCCGAACACTTTGATGAGAGCTAAACGCGAACTCATAATTAGGTCAATGAAGGGAGTGTAACTGGTTCCCGGCAGCACCGCAGTATGTTGTTGTTATCCGTCGGCACCAGCGGGATATGTGTTTCAGCATAACGTTACGAACTTACCTACACACAACTACCACGGTAAAGGGTGATTAAACAACTACAACATCCACAAGGATAAATTCAATTACGACCACTAATACGACTAGTCCAATCCTTTCGGACACATAGGCTGATCTCACTACACTCGACCACAACACACATAAGTTGTTGCTATCTGTTGGCACAGCGTGATTTAGCTCTCAGCCTCACCGTACGTGCTAACGTCAAGACGACTACCGCTGACACTGTAAACAGTTGCAACAACTACATTTACAACATCTACAACTACATCTACGACACTAATACAACCTAAGCGGATCAGACAACATATACACTACAACTACCTGTCTACCATGGCGTCTGAGTCCCAGTGTCAGTCGGCGTCCAAGCGCCAAAGGAAATCTAACTACGGCCACGACGAAGTCCAAGTGCTATTGGAGGAGGTGATGCTCCAAAGGGTTGTGCTTTTCTCATCGTTTAATAACAAAATTACCCACTCTGAAAAAACAAGCGTGGGACAAGGCGGTAGCGGCGATAAACGCGTGCAGTGTTGCAAGGCGTTGTCGGGCAGAGATTAAAGAAAAGTGGAAGTCGATGAAGTCAGAGGTCCGAGGTCGACAACGCAGGGCCATGCAGACTGGAGGAGGACCTCCAGAGCCTCCTATGCCGTACGAGGATAGCATCCAAGAGATAATTGGGTTAGAGTCTAACCTGTTCAAGGGAGTAACGGGTAAGTTAATCGCTAACGTAAAAAAGGCCTTATAAGAAAGTGTTTGAAGTCGAAGTCATTTAGAACGATCGTAGGTATTGGCTTCATTCTTACCTCTAAATCATAACAAGAGAAGTGAATGAAATGTGTCGATATTACACTTTATTATTGTGTACTATATGCTGAAATTTTCTATGTCACACCCTAATTCTGTACCCCTCTCTCTTCCAGCACCTTTCCAGGATAGCTTCATCAGTGAGTACATTGTCCATTACCCATTATAGGCCACACCCAGGAAAACATCCACAGATGACCTGCTAGATGCTGTTTGGTCTTACACTCTGTGTTGCACATTTGTTTTAAATCTTGAGGGTGTAAAAAAACACACGTCATAATACGTGATTGCACAAGGCGACTGCCTGCGGTGTCCCTATCCGTTGAAATTATCAGATTTCATCTTTGCAGCATATGTTTTGTAAACACTACATTATCTAAGTATGACCTTAACATCTCATAATTGTTTAATACTATCCCCCCTCCAACAGCTAGCTACTCACTTACCCCCGCGCGCTCACTCATAAACCAAAGAGAGTGAAGTGTGCTCAAATCGATGATGTACTTTTGTTGCAGGGTCCGCTGCGGTGCCCGTGGCCAATGAGATAGAGATTCCCTGGTGCCAAGAGATGCCACGTTCCCCAGAGACAACATACGACAGCGCGTCCATCCTGAGTCAGCTCGACTCTGGGACGTACGTAGGCGTCCCACATGCCACCACAAGGCAGCCCAGCTGAACGGTGACCCGACTTGTGCCATCTCTCACACCACCAGAGTATACACCCTCCGGGACACATGGTAAGTCATATCTCTGTGTGGTTCTTGGTGGGTCCGAGGTTGTGTACCAATAATGCCACATCTGTCTACCACTTAACAGTAATCATAATTATTGGGATACAACACAATATCTCCCACCCGAATGGGCTAAGTGAGGACAGTCTCGTAATGTACACTCGTAAATCAACAAACGAACAATTGACCAACCAATAAGGGCCTACATTTCAATTTGCTTTTCATGTACAATACCTTGTACACTTCTAGGTGAATCCCCGACAACACCTCGATGTATGGAAAAGACTGTAAAACATCCAAATGTGTGTGTGTACATCTTCCCCCAAGTCCCCTTGTCACCTTATTGGCGCAATTTGGTACCCCTCCTCCCCCCCCACATTAGTTTGGTATATTACTATTGTCACGATCATAGTAAGCAGATATTATATGCATCACGGCATGTCTATCATCACTATTAGACACAACATGTTTTATGATAATACGTGTTAACATCGTGCTCTCCACAGTCGAGGCTTCTGCTGTGACCGGTCAGCCGGCCCGCACCACCTACTCACACCCTGACGATGTGGCCGAAACTCCCGTGTCACGCAACGCCATCCAGTCAAGACGTCGTGGGAGGAGAATAACCCCCAGGGAGTTCCCAAGTGACACGGAGGAGCGTGCTTGCTTCATGGACTATCTGCGGAGCTTCACTGACAAAAACAAGGCTAACACGGGTTTGATGGCTGCCCAGCAGAGGAAGGAGATGGCCAAGACCACGTTATTGGAGGCGCAGTATCGGCACGAGCTTCTACAGATCGAGAAACTGGAGAAGGAGATGGGGAAGGGTCAGTAGAGGTATACCCTTGTTATGTAGATGTCCTCATGGATGCATTTAATAAATGTGTTTAAAAAATCTATATACGTTTTGTCAAGTCATGTTTTCGTATTTACTTTCGATAGCACGGGTCCCATATGTCTGTAACTTAACAATCTGTGTTGTAACCATGAAAAGTACTCCAACATTCTGTACGTAACCATATATCCCTGACGCCTTTGTGGTAACATCGACAATAGAACATATTTTAACAAGACATTCCACTTTACAGAGAACGTATGAACATGTTACGTGTTAGGCGCGCACATCCTATTATCATTGAATGAGTATATTCACCAAACATAGCACATGAAATGGTTACCATATGACCCTAATTATTCATAACAAAAGACTGGACTGGGAATAAATTCATACTTTAATGACATCTTCATCCTGTTTACATTACTTCACCAATGTCAGTTTTGAATTGTCAGAAACACGCTATGTGGTGAGTTCATTCATTGCAGCAGATTTGTTAGGCTGTTTAATAAAGAACAATAGATAGGAATTAAATACTAGTCTATGAATTACTGCTGAGGTTTTTGATTTCTTTTGCAACTACCAAACCATTACCTGTAGAATATGAGTTCACCCAGTCTATCTATATATATTACTCAGAAGTCCAATCTAGTCAGTAGATAGAAGTATCACTATGTATGAGAATTATGGTTCTTATAGGTGGGCAGAATGGATTTTGTCTGGGTTCACAAAATTATATGTTTGTTAACTATAGGCTGACTTTTGATTTGTTAAATTCTGTGCTTATCAGCATTTTTTTTCCAATTAAATATATATTTAATAAGCTCTATGTTGTGCGTTTTTAGCCCAGTTCTTCAATTGTAATTTATACCTATCACTCCCCCCATACAGCAACCTTCCGTCAAAAGCAACCAATTGCATCACAAAAACTACATGTATCGGGTGACAATGAATTTCTTTTGCAAACACCTAGCAGCACAAGTGTAAGCGCAACGAGACACTCAAGGTTAATGCGCACACGACCTAGCGTTGTAATCAGCATTCATGTATTGTAGATAGCCAAGGGAAATCAAAAGTAAGTGTCAACCACTCTCTGGCGGGCAGCTTTGCCGACGACAGTTCGCACTCGCTCGGACTGATGGTAGTTACGTGGCCGTTGCCCATCGACATGATCCCGTTCAACGTGTACGCCATCCTCATTGGCTGAATCGCCCTCCGATTCGGAGTCGGAGGGGTCCGGCAGGTTCAGCTCTCTTGCTCGGTTATGAAGTATGATGCAGACCGTGATGACATTGCAAGCCTTTGCAGGTTGCAAGCGCAGCCTATGGAGATGTTTGTTTGTTGTTGTTTTACGTCCTAGCAACATCTAAGGTCATATCAGGACGGGTACCGACTTGTGACAGTGCGCATCCTGGCGACTTTATAGTGCTGTCTCACTGGGAAACCAGGCCGCCGGGACCATGACCTGGTATCCCACTCAGTCACATTATCCTGACACTGAGCACACCAGTCCTTGCCCTGTCCTAGTAATGCCGAGCGCCTGGCTAGGAAGTGACAAGCACCAATTTTCAAGTCATTGGTTTGACTCGACCATGGCCCGAACCCACGACCCCACGATCGACCAGCACGAGAGACGGACGCTCCAGCTCATTTGGCCATCCCGTCTGGTCTCTTAAATGAAAGAATTAATTGATAAAAATTGGTTTAATGAACTATATGAGGCGGTACAGACCAGCTGCCCTCAAAAAGGCCAAAATGTCTTGTTGTTCTACTTTAGTAAAAAGGTCACGCATACTGTCTGCAGTGTAGAATTGTTGGCGCAGGGCCAAAAAGTCAACACAACTAAGTAAAATGTGTTTGAGTGTCAGTGGGCACTGACACCCAATACATTCAGGGGGAGGTTCCCCCTTGAGCAGAAAAGCATGTGTAAGCCACGAGTGGCCAATACGGCAGCGGCTAAGGACCACTTGGTCCCGCCGACCTCGCGCATGAGTTTGTGGTGGGTTTCCCACAAATGGTTTAATTTCTTTAAGTTTATTGATATTTTCATCCCACTCATGTGGCCATTTGGATTTTATGTGGGTAGCTATTAGTGGTTTCAGATCAGAGTGAGGGATCAGACACGGTTCAAGATCACAGTTCAGGGCCTTCTTCGCAGCCCGATCAGCTCGTTCGTTTCCTTGTATGCCGGCATGGCCAGGAACCCACCACAGGTGGATGTCATACCCATCCGTTGCCAGTTGGTCCATTTTATAGATGACCGTTGCTAGAATAGGGTGATTTGTTTTCAGTCCAGCAACAGCCAGGAGGCAGGAGAACGAATCACTGTATATAACATAGTTAGTGTGGTTGGATACCTCGATACACTCCAAAGGACAGGACCATCGTCGTTTGAGGATACCTATCGACCTTTCTACAATCGCCCTAGCTGACTTGTGATGTACGTTGTACGATTCCTGCTCAGCAGTGATAGGGTTTAGGAAGCGGGTCAGCAGCCAGTCTCGGAGCATGTAGCCACTGTCCCCTAGGAGCACGCCTTTCAGAGGTTTCTCGTCCGCACTTTCGAAGGCATCGAATAGATCCGACTCACGGAGAATTTGTGCGTCGTGTACACTCCCAGGCCACTTCACAATACAGTTGATAAACTTCATTTCCGCATTGCAGATGACCTGCAGTGACAAAGCAGACAATGCACATGAATGACATGACATAGCTGGGTCACTCTCCTGAAAACTGGCCAGAAGTGTCACATGGAGAATTAAAATCTAATATTAGATTTTGTTACTTTTTTAAAACAAAATTAAAGCTGGAAATCTATCTATACATCTATGTAAAATAAAAATTGATGAGATGAAACATCAAGGTGTACTCCATGATTAACCTATGTCTTATGGCAGTATAACATGTGTGTCACAAGTGTAACACATGCTTAGGACACCACACAGTCTGTTTAATAAAAATCTAATCAGAATTACATAATATCATGCTTAGAAGCATATAAATAATGGCATAATACACGGATAGATGTAGTGCTAATACTGATGAAAAAGGTAATTCCCAGCCCTGCTTAATTCGCTGATACATCAGTGTACAATAATCGTGTGCAATCTAATCTGAACAAGAATATGCAAGGTACAAGGACAAAACATAAGTAGGAAGTTTTTGTTATTTATGTTTTAAAATCCCATCCCATGTTGACAAGTTTTCAGGGGAATCAACCAGCTACGTGTGAAGCCCGCCGATCGTCCCCAAGCAGGTTTGAAGTGGTTGTAACCTTTCACATCAAATGGTGGGTAATCTAGCTACAACTGAACTATTGGTTTCATGACATAGGCCACAGATTAATCGACATCCTACCTTTAAATTTTTGCAGCCGCACCAGTATTACTTTCGAATGTTGATAGTGGAATGTACAGTGCATTAGGTAATAGGAAAAAATTGTATGTCGTCGCGGTAAGGCTATGGGGTAGGTAAAGCTGGAGAAAAAAAGTCCAGGCATATATTTGCGATACAGACGGACAGTTATCAGAATTATGTACAGCTTAGGGTGAATTTGAAAACAAATTATTTGCAGAACTACGGTATTGTTGATCCCCATTGATTTCAATGGTTATTTGGACTGTACACTCACCGATCGGGTGTCATTACATGTAACGTATTCGATAATTGTTGGCAGATACCCATAATAACACCGAATCGCATGAATCCCTTGATTCGGTAACAAGTAAAGGTTGTAGTCTCTAGCTGGAGATAGAGGTGTTGTGGTATGGGCGGTATGGACTGGCACACTTGTTGACATCATACAACCCTAGTGACTCAATAAAAATGTAATTGACAATGGAAGTAAGGTAGGTTAACTTTACCTGAACGTTGAGGGAATGATAATGTTTGCGATTGATGAATTCGTGTTCGTATTCTGACGGGGCCTGTATCCTAATCTGTGTCCCATCTATGCATCCGAATACGTTGGGAAACCTGTAGGTCGTGAACAGTTTAAACTTGGTCCTGTCAGCAGCCTCTTGATCCAGCAGTTTCACTGATTTGGGGAGTTGCCGAACCAGTGCATCCGTTACTCGTGGGACTGTCCGTGACACCATCGACTGGTCAACTCCTATTAATTCTCCGCACACATCCTGAAAGCTTCCACTAGCATAGAAACGTAATGCAATCAGCACTTGCAGGAGTGGCATGAGTGCTCCCCTCCGGTTTGAGAGTTCCATGTCAGCTCGCACACTGTCAGTAATTGCCAGTATGTCATGTCGGCGGAATCAAAATTTCTGGAAAAGCTTGACGTCGTCGAATTTGTCTATCGGGTTAGTTCTGTCCCGGAAAATCCGGTTCCACGCCTGTCTTCTTTGCACATACCGCCGATAACGCCAGAACACAAACATCTCCATCTTGCTTCGACAAATGACGGACGCGATCAGCGCTAAACCACCTCTCGATCACGTTTAGCGTAACCCCGTTTAAGCTTATGGTGTTAGGCCTAACACTGACCCTTGCATGCCACTAAACGCCGCTAAACGGTGATACGCGCCAAACACCGTTTTGACTCGGTATCACCGACTCCTGCATATGGATCCAGATGATAAATGTGGTTTCGGTCACTGGTGTGCAAAATGCTTTGCAAAGTCACATGGCAAACACAATTGCATTAAAAACTGAAAATATTACAGGGGTCGGTTAGACACGCAGCGAGCCATGAATACTGGCAATCTTGAGCCAGTCAATCGGGCTAAGGGCAGTATAATGCCCCTGTTATGTTCGGCGCAATATATGTGTCAGCTCGACGAGCCTTGACTATGACGATCACGTACAGGATAATATTATTGACACAGACTACAATTGATTCTGATATCACTACTAACGATTCGGGACTTTCACCTGAAAACATTGATTGTTCCTCTAATGATAACACTGTAATTTCTGTTGTTGATGTCAATATTATTAACCTTAGTGTTCACCCATTCGATGCTAACGATCCTGTTTCTACTAATGGTTGTGTTAAGAATGTCGGAAAAAATATCCCACGGGTTTCTGTCAATGTATGCTGTGAAACGGCACTTTCAGTACCGACTCGCTGGACTAATTCAGTGGATTATACCCCCCTTTTGAATGTTGAAAACGTCTTCATTGATGACATTTATTATCGGGTAGAATTGTTATATGAACCTGGACAGAGATCCATGGTGTTTGATATTACCCATAAATGTGTAGCTGGTATCTGTGCTTGAACGCACTATATTGACGGATCTATAAGTCAGCTTAAGCCCTGTCGGTTTTTTGTTGAACTGTTCCTAAGAGGGGCAGTGGATCCTGATTGGTCCTACATCCTAAAAGGAGTCTGCTACGGGTTTGAAGTTATAGACCGTGATTGTAAATTAGCATATTCTGTTAAAATGAAAAAGATGCATAATCCGGACTATTATAATATAATAACAGATAAACTACGATCAGAGATCGGCCAGGGCATCCTCAAAGTAGTAGAAAGTAAGCCAAAGTAGTAGAAAGTAAGCATAATGTGTTTTGCGTCCCTAAAGATAGGGGGGGCGGGGGGAGGGGGGGAGGCCGAACGATATAGATTGTAGTCGCCCTAAAGGGGCTGTCACACTACAACATTTCTGCCGGCGTGCCGGCAACGCGGAAAATATTTGCAACCCGTCGAGAAACGTCAAACTTTTTGGCGTGTTGGGGGGAAGTTGGACGGGCGGCAGCGTGTTGGTAGCGTCATAATAGCGTGTTATTAGCGCGCCGTCAACGGGTATCGACGTGTCCCTCCCTGTGTCTGTGTGTGTGTGTCTCTGTGTCTGTGTGTGTGTCTCTGTGTCTTTTATGTATGTCTCTGCGTCTGTGTGTGTGTCTCTGTGTCTGTATGTGTCTCTGTGTATGTCTGTGTATGTCTGTGTGTGTCTGTGTGTGTGTCTCTGTGTCTCTATGTGTGTGTATCTGTGTGTGTGTCTCTGTGTCTGTGTCTCTGTGTCTTTTATGTATGTCTCTGCATATGTATGTGTGTCTCTGTGTCTGTGTGTGTATCTGTGTCTGTGTCTGTGTGTGTATCTGTGTCTGTGTGTGTCTCTGTGTCTGTGTCTCTGTGTATATGTGTGTGTCTGTGTGTGTGTCTGTGTGTCTCTGTGTCTCTATGTGTGTGTCTGTGTGTGTGTCTGTGTGTGTCTGTGTGTGTCTGTGTCTCTGAGTCTATGTGTGTGTGTCTGTGTGTGTGTGTCTCTGTGTGTGTCTCTGTGTCTGTGTCTCTGTGTGTGCGTATCTGTGTCTGTGTGTGTGGCCTTGTCTCTCTGTGTGTGTCTCTTTGTCTGTGTGTCTATGTGTGTGTCTCTGTACGTGTCTCTGTGTCTGTGTCTGTGTGTGTGTCTCTGTGTGTATCTGTGTGTGTGTGTCTGTGTGTGTGTCTGTGTGTCTCTATGTGTGTGTCTCTGTGTGTCTCTGTGTCTGTGTGTGTCTGTGTGTCTATGTGTGTGTCTGTGTGTGTGTCTCTGTGTCATTGTGTCTCTGTCTCTGTGTGTGCGTATATGTGTCTGTGTGTGTGGCTGTGTCTCTGTGTGTGTCTGTGTGTGTGTCTGTGTGTGTGTCTGTGTGTGTGTCTCTGTGTGTGTCTCCATTAGGGGGAGCTGAGGCCGCAAATTCCCTCGAGCTTCTCGAGGGTGGCGACGATGTGGGTATATCCTGCATAGGGACCATTAGGCCATTGGCCCATAATTTCCGAATTGTGGTTGATCCGGCGGGAAGCCCGAGACGGTCACATCTCCATGCACCGCACGCTCCCTCACACCCCTCCCCCCCTCTGACCTGCATTCGGGCTACTGGTTCTCTCCGTATGGATTTATCAACAGCAACTCCCGTCTCCACCCACGAATCACCCACGTCAAACGGAGTCAAACGGATTAAAAGCGCCCCCACGTCACGCAACATTATGCAAAGAACCCGCAGAGCCGCAGCAGTCAGAGGCCGGCCCGCGAAACGCGCCACACGGAAGGCGACAACCCCGCCATCCGACGCGAGCGACTCCATCCACTCACAAGATGGCGGCGCATCCCCACGGCCACCCACGCCACCGCCCCGGCCCTCGCCGGCAGCGCGGCAATCGACTCGCATGCGGAAGCCGTCGGCCAAAGCAAAGCAGGCCGACGGAATGAGTCGCATGCAGGAGTCCATCGACGCCATCGAGGAGAGGTGGAACACCTTGGAGCAACACGCCGCAAATCAGAGGCGATCGGCGGCCGAACAGCGAGCGCAAATGTCGGCCCAGAGCAAGCTGCTCGCGGAAGCCACCGCGGCGATGGCGTCAGTCGCGGCAGGCATGCGCCACCCGGGCCCTCCGGCGGCGGCCCCGGCTACGCCCCACAACCCGCCCAGCCGGCCTGCCAGGCCGCCCCGCGTGCACCACCACCGCAGCCGGGCCAGATCCCTCTCCCCGGCCTCCCCCTCGCCAGCTCCGGCGAGGAGCCGGAATGGTTCGCACCCTGGGCGCACCCCCGACGCAAGCTTCAGCGCATGGTCGTCGCCCTCACCCAGCCCGCCCCGGCACAGACCCAGGCGCCCCGAGGCCGCGCCCGCCCTCGGGAGACTCGCCTCCAACCACCGACAACACGACAGCGACTACGGCGCCGCGCACGCCCCCGACCGGCGCGCCGCGCACCGCCGACAACATGCTGGTAACGACTACGAGAGGGGCGCCCGCTCCACGGCCGAGGAGGCGGTACGCCTCATCGTAGCAGCCGCGGATGGCAAGGGACACACCCGTAAAAAAGGTATTCCTAATAAATATATATTTCCTTATGACTTGGTCGAGCGAGGCGATGAGGGGAAGGCGGTGAAGAAGGGCGAGGCGACGAGAGGGGAATATACTCTCGGTCTCAAACGCCTCGAGCACCAGCGCGGCTTTCCTGAGGGGGCGTTGCTCGCCCTCTCCAACCATCAGGAGATGGTGGCGCAGGACAACTGCTCGCTGGCGTGGGCCGTCGTCCGCCGCTATTCAGAAGAAATATTCACGCGGATTGCCGACGGTAGGCTCCCGAGGGGATGGGAGGACGAGGCGGCGATCAACGCGGTCCGTATTGAAATAATAGCGATGGCGAGCCGCGCCACCGCCACCGCCGCCACCTCGGCCGATCATCAACAAACCGGGAAGCACCAGAGGCCCGGCACCGACTCCCGCGCCCAGTGCGACCGGGCGGCGATCGGTGCACCATGCCCCGCATGGAACAAGGACCCAGGCTCTTGCGACAAGGCGTCGAAGGGCGGGTCACACGGTTCTGGCGCGCAAAAAATGGTGCACGTGTGTGGGTACTGCGCGAACGTGCGCAAAATCACAACCAACCATTCCGAGGCGAGCTCCTTGTCGAAGAAGTCCCGAGACCGCCCCGGCAAGAACTCTCAGCGGGATTTTTAGCGCGATGGCGGGACGACACGCCCCCCGCCCTGCCTCGCGCGATCCCGCCCCGACCGACGGAAAGCCCACCGACAGCCGACGCGGAAGCCAGCCGCGCACGCCACGAGGCAAGCCGCCCCGACTCCGAATGGCTTCAGCCCCGGTGGCCCCGGGGTAGCCCCGCGTGACGTCACAGGCCGCCCTCCGCGGAGGGCCCCCGCGGCAGCTGACACAGCCCCAGCACACCCGGCCCCCGCCTCCGGCGGGGAACCCCCCCGTGACGTCATGCGCCGCACGCAGCACTGGCGCCGCCTGGAGGACACCCCCGGAGTCTCCGCCCCGGGCAGGGAGCCCCCCCGTGACGTCACCCCGCGCGCGCGGCACTGGCGCCGCCTGGAGGATACCCCCGGAGTCTCCGCCCCGGGTGACGTCACGCCACTCGGACCCCGCCGGCGCCACCTGGAGGATTCCCCCCAACTACCAACATAAACATTGGCCGGCCGGGAGACACGCCCTCATATGACAGTTTCGCTCGCCGGGTCGGCGCCCCCGGTAACTCATCCACACCGTCGGCCCCCGACCCCACCCGCGCATGTGCGCTGTGTGACGTGACCGCCCATGCGCCCAACCCCGGCGCCGACGAGCCGGTCGACCAGGTCGTCGATCCCCTCCTGCAGAACACTCTCCCCGCAGCCGCCGCCTGCGGGCCCACCCCCGCCGAGTACAGAGCCACCCTCGACTCATTCTGGCCGGTCCTCTCGGGCGAGGGTTGGGCCGCCTACCCCCTATACGCCCGGGCATACGCGGCCGCCCGGTCCTCGGCCCTCCCGAACTTTTTGGCAGCCCGAGTCCCGGTCCCATCAGATCTCATCATCGCCGAATGGCGCCGGGTGCTGCGCGGGCACGACGACCCCATGCTCCTCGACCATCTCGAATTCGGGTTCCCGGCCAACTACACCGCGCCGGGACCCCCCACGCCAACATACAAGAACCACCGCGAGGACCCCGACTTCGCCCGCCACGTCTCAAGCTACGCCGAGGAGGAGTTGCGCCGAGGCGCGCTCCTCGGGCCCTTCGCGGTCCCCCCCTTCACGCCATGGGCGCAGTGCAGCCCCATCATGACCAGGCCGAAGTCCACCCCCGGCAAGCGCCGCGTCATCGTGGACCTCTCCTTCCCCCCGGGCCGCAGCGTCAACGCGGGTATCCCCAGGAGGGAGTACCTCGGCCGCCCCCACGCATACACACTTCCCGCCGCCTCCGACCTCGGCCGGCGCGTCGTCCGGGAGGGGAGGGGCTCATTCTGCTGGTCGGCCGACGTCTCTCGGGCCTACCGGCAGCTGCGCGCCGACCCCCTCTCCGCCCCACTCTTCGGCATCACCGTCGACGGGCACACCTACGTCGACGTCGCCCTGCCCTTCGGCTGCCGGACCTCGGGCACCGCCTGCGTCCGCGTCACCTCCGCGATCGTCTGGGCCCTCGCGCGGCGCGGCTTCTACAGTGACGTCTACGTCGACGACTTCGTCGGGTGCGAGGCCACCTTCCTCGCAGCGATGCGCGCCTTCGACGCCATCCGTGCGCTCTGCGAGGCGCTTGGCCTTGCTCTCTCGCCCCCGACAAATGCTGCCCGCCCACGGTCCGCCTCGTATGGCTTGGCATCGAGTGCGATACCGAGGCCATGACCCTCAGGATCCCCGACCGCAAGCTCCGCGAGGTCGTCGACGAGTGTGAGCGCTGGCTCCATCGGCCCACCCTCACCAGAAGGGCCCTCCAGCGCCTCCTCGGCTGACTCGCGCACATCACCATCACATTCATGGCGCGAATCCTCCGCAGCCTCAGAACCGCCCCGCAGACCGGCGAGGCGGACGTCGACCCAGAACTGCGCAAGGACGTCCGCTGGTTCCGTGAATACGCGGCCGGCGGAAAGGGCGTCTGCCTTCTCCCACCTCGGCAGCGCCCTCAATGGACGATCGAGTGCGACTCCTGCCTCACCGGCGGGGGCGCCTTCTCCGACGCGGCCTGCTTCGCGGAGGCCTATGACGCGGACTTCTGCGCCGCATACCCGACGATCCACGAGCTCGAGGCCCTCAACCTCGTCCTCGCGGTCCGGGCGGGCACGTGATCATCGTCAACACCGACAACGCCGCATCCGCCCACGCCATCCAGACCGGTCGCGCCGTCGACCCCACCCTGGGCGCATGCGCCCGAGAGCTGTGGCTCATGGCCGCCCGCGGCTCATTCGACGTGGTCGTCCATCACAAGGCCGGCGCCGAGCTGGTGTTCGCGGATGCCCTTAGCCGCGCGCACCTCTCCCCTGCCGCCCTCGACCTCGTCCGCCACCATTGTGAGATACACCGCTTGCCTCGCATTAGGGTGCACCATACACGAGCGATACTCACACTTGACCTTTGATCGTTCCAGACTACGGGCCTGCGGCGCACCGGCACCTCATGGAGATGCACCGCGCCGCCCTCGCCCCTGGTACCTGGAAGAACCGCCACCGCCACGCCAAGCGCTACAGTTCGTCGCCCACCTGCACCGCCTCCTGCCGTCTCCCGCCTCAGTCGCCAACGCGTTCTCGGGCGCGCGCCTGGGTCCGAGAGGCGGGGGGCGACGCGGCGCCCTTCGACGCCCCCTTTCCGGCCCACGTCCGGCGCTGGGGCGAGCGCCTCTTCGCCACCCCGGTTCGACGCGCCCCCGGCGTCACCCCCGAGATGCTGCCCCTCATCCACACCTACATGCGCAGCCTCGGGCACCTCGGCGTTGCCCCTTGGGCGGCGACGGTGATGGGCTTCTTCAGTTTCCTGAGGCAGTCCAACCTGCTGTCGCCCTCGCACGCCCCCTGGGGAGGCCCGCACACGCTCCGCCGAGACGACATCCGACCCGTTCCCGGAGGCCACCGCCTGCGCGTCGCCTCATCCAAGACCATCCGGTCGGCCGCGCAGGCGGTCTCGATCTTCGTCCCCGCCATTCCCGGCTCGCCCATCTGCCCCCTCTGGGCTTGGAGGCACGACCTCGACCTGACGCCCGCCCCCGCCGACGCCCCCGCCTTCCTGGCGCGCGCGGGCGTCCCCCTCACTCCTCGCGACGTGACCCCCCTCATCCGCGCCGCCCTGCGCGGAGCCAGTGTCCCCGGAGCTGATGCCTACACCATGCACGGCCTCCGTAGGGGCACGGCGCAGGCCTGCGCGTCGAGGGGGGTCGACCTCTCTGCGATAATGGCGCAGGGAACCTGGGAATCCGACGCCGTCCACGCCTATGTGCCCAAACTGGCGGCGTCTGACGCCCCGAGAGCCCTGGCACTTTGCTTTGGGTCGGCTCCCGGGCCTACCTCCTCCCAGAGTGCTCCCTCAGCGGACATGGACCAGGTTGATTGACACTTCACCGTTTGACTTTGTACCCTGTGCCGTTATCGCTAACTAATAAAAACCCTTTTCTCCCACTTCCGTCTCGGGCTTCCTCTGTCCGGTTCGGCCCATAATTTCCGAATTGTGGTTGATCCGGCGGGAAGCCCGAGACGGTCACATCTCCATGCACCGCACGCTCCCTCACACCCCTCCCCCCCTCTGACCTGCATTCGGGCTACTGGTTCTCTCCGTATGGATTTACCTCACCCACCCACCCTCTTCTATCATACTACTTTTTATTACACTACTTTTACTTCTTTTTTTCTTTTTCTTTTTTCTTACCTTACACTACCACTCCAGGGGGTCGGCTCCCGGGCCTACCTCCTCCCAGAGTGCTCCCTCAGCGGACATGGACCAGGTTGATTGACACTTCACCGTTTGACTTTGTACCCTGTGCCGTTATCGCTAACTAATAAAAACCCTTTTCTCCCACTTCCGTCTCGGGCTTCCTCTGTCCGGATCAGGCGGTGGGAAGATTGTTGGTGCAGTCTCTCCACGGCTGTGTAGTCCCCTATTGTCGCCCGTGTTGACGGTCGCGAGGGGCCCTCAGCGGGTTACGGCGACTGGGCTGGTTTCTCCTCCGGGAGTAGCTGGCCTGTCGTTACGTTCCCCTGACGGGTCGAGTGATCGGCATCACGCAGCCTCCATTGTCGTTAGTGCTCAGGCGATGGTAAATGCTGACGAGTTGTCACGCTTTCGGGAGTGGCAGCTTCGTGAGAAGGCTGTGAGGGCGTCCGCGTGTTCTTCTCGTACAGATCCGTTCTCGCTCAGCCCAGCTGAGGATGGTGCAGCCTCTCAGCGGTAGCTCATCGGGTTCTTGCCAGGTGGTGCTGCCGACCGCGGTTGCTGCCCGATCCCCTATGAAGACGTCCGCGAGCTCTGAGGATGTAGGCGCTAGAACCCTCGGGAGTCTGGCGCCGGCACCTCATGACAACGGACAGTCAGTAGGGGGCGGTTCTAATGAGAGAATGGACGTGGACTCCGTCGTGTCTACCCCGGTTGTGGGCGGTGAGCTGCTTCGGCCTCCTGCCCCTTCTCGAGCGTCTGGTCCCTTGACAGAGGCACAGGTGAGGATTGCTGTGGAGAAGGCAAAAGCCTCTGTACAGCGTGACACTGTTCCTCATTCTGAGTTTGCGAAATTGCCTCCGAAGGAGTCGCTTCCAAAGGTGTCGTATGGTTCGTTCAACTATCGCTATCATAATAGCGATGGTTCGAAGCGAGCTGTACCAGTGGACGTTGATGACGTTCCTACTGACAGCAGTTCTCGTGCTGCGCACCCGTCGACAGGGGTCGCTTCTTGTTCTGGTGTTGCTCCCTCGGGGTGGCCAGTGGGACAAGGAGGGCAGACTGATCGGTCGATGGGGCGGATCGCCTACATGCTTGCGTGTTGGCGGGTCAGTAATGTGTATGGTGTTTAGCTGGGTTTTCAGATAGCTAAGGACTTGACGCCTTCATCAGAGTGGATCGCCCGGTCACGTAAGGGTGGGCCGGTCAAGCTAGCGCGGTTCCTTTCGGGGAACGTGGCAGGTTTGACCGAGAATGCTCTGTCGCGATTGTGACATGATTTGTTTGTTTGTTTGTTATTGTTTTACGTCCTAGCAACATCTAAGGTCATATCAGGACGGGTACCGACTTGTGTCAGTGCGCACTCATGGCGACTTTATAGTGCTGTCCCACTGGGAAACCAGGCCGCCGGCACCATGACCTGGTATCCCACTCAGTCACATTATCCTGGCACTGAGCACACCAGTCCTTGCCCTATCCTAATAATGCCGAGCGCCTGGCTAGGAAGCGACAAGTATCAATTTTAAAGTCATTGGTTTGACTCGACCGGGACTCGAACCCACGACCCCACGATCTACCAGCACGGGAGACGGAGGCTCTAACTCATTCGGCCATCCCGTCTGGTCGATTGTGACATGATGACCACGATGGACCACGTAGTATTAGAGACTATGTGGTCTGGCAGAAGGGCTACCGGCAGGTTTTGCGGCCTTATGATATTGACGGAGAGTACGAGGTCTCCGACGACGAGGGCTGGGCTGAGCCAGATAGCCATCCTCGGACGCCGCTGGACTGGTACAACGCGCATTTGCTATCGCTTTTTGCAGCGTTGAAAGAGGGTTATACGAAGCAAGAACTGGCGTGTCTTGGTTATGTCCGGCGTGTGTTTCGACCGGGACAGGCTTGCCTGGTCTGCGAGTTGAACCAGGCTGGTCATCGACCGATCCCTAAGTTGTTTCTGCGGTGGGCACAGTTGGCCCGTCACATTTGTGAAGGCCACCTGCACACTGCCCCTCTTTGGAGGTGCACCAGACCATTCAATGTGGTGAGTGGTTGTGAAGGCTGTCCAACGCTTAGAGCAACGGGACAGTACTTCGCGACCGCTCGCCGTGGTGCAATGATCAAGCATCTCATGGAGGGCCACAGACGCATGATTGATGACGTCGTGGAGGGGCTGAGTGAGATTCAGTGGAATCCTCAGTCCGTGTCGAAGAGGGGGTCTCCTTCACAGTGAAGCAGCGCACCGACTACCACTTCAGCAGGGAAACCCTTGTGCTGCCTAAGCAGCACAGGTTGATTGCCCTGTATTTGTACTACCCGGGGTCAGCGGAGGTGCGTCACGCGCAGTTTTATACCGGCCGTGGCGCATCGACGGCGAGAGGGGGGTCGGGGTCGGGTTTCAGTGGCTGTGAGAAGGGATGCACTGCGGCAGAGGGCGTGTGACGTCTCTGCAAACTACGGGCGTGGGAGTAGAACCGTCCGTGGTAGGGGTGTGGGGAAGAGCCATTGAGTTGCAGCGCAATCAGGGGTCCGACAGGTCAGCCTCACCTCCCCCCCCGCCCCTCCACCTCCTCCTTCTGCTGCATAGCAGGGGCTGAAGGACTGGCCTGAGTTGCCAGTTGTGAAAGGTGGGTCGCGCCATATGCGTCGTTAGCTGGTGACTGCGTTAACACCCGACACTCTGAGTGCGGTGTTAGCGCCTGCTCCGGCAACCGTGGCGACGGTGCAGGTGGCATCGGTGTCTCAACCGGTGTTGTTAGGTCAGGTTCCGCGGCGACGTGTGTTGGTGGCTGCGGGATCTGCCGCTCAGTTGGTGGTGATGGCATCTGCAAGCCCGGATGCAAGCCCGGATGCAAGCCCGGATTTTGGACGTCTCGTAAAAAATTCAGATGACAGGTGGCGGGGTGGTGGACAACGTGTAACTGTTGGTACAGTTAGGTGTTGCTCTCCCCTGTCTGAGGAATTCTGGATATAACGTTGATATATCAGATGACAGGTGGCAGTTAAGTTAGCGGTGGTTGACTGCTCATGGGTGCAATTTACTTTGTAGGAGGCCGGGTTCTTGCTGGCACCCAGTGCTTCTTATGAAATGTATTACATGCCTAACGTTGTATCTGCGGAGACTTTCTCAATTGTTATAAGTAACACCGCCCTTCTACTTTCATGCACTCTACACCGGAGCGGGTCGCCGAGCGTGGCGGGTCCTGGGTGTGTCTGCGTGACGTGTCCACGGTGTAATACCGTCTGTGATCTACTGGCCAGGCGACGCAGGCACAAGAAGGACGGACTGAGGAAGCTCCAAGAGGAGCCGCTCCGAGCAGAGGCAAGAGCGCCCCGCTAATGGTTCTCCTGAGATGGGGGGCGGTGTGGGGTGGACTGAGTAGTTCCTTGCTTCCTCTTGTTGAGGGGGTTCCACTTGTGGGGTATGAACAATTCTCTCCCAGCAAAAAACACTCTATACACCAACTACATAGAAGCTGGGAGAGGTCATTTCTGTGCGACACATTTAAAGTCTCTTTCTTCACCTAGATTAATAACATGTTTGCCTTGCAGCTAGCTAGATACATATTGCTATTCGCTGCAGGCAGGTCTAGGCATTGCGCATAAGGATACATAGCTTTGTAAGGCTTCTCTCCCTTTCAAGTTAGTTCTCATGTTGACCTCTATCATTTCTCGATTCTCATCGGTTTGCATTCTGCAACCGGTGAGACTCTAGGGGGGGGGGGGCACTGTAGTAGTCTGTACATGAGCTCTACTACCACGCGGTAGCAGCGGAGACTACGCCGTGCACCAGCGCAGTACCACTATACTGCGCCAGGTGGTGGCACGGGTAGCCACCGGGCAGACCCCGACTGGGCTGCCCTCTACTGCGGGTGGCTGACCCACCCCACCCCCACACACACCTATAGAGTCGATGTGGGATCTGGCGAGTCAGGGGGCGGGTCAGACAACTACTGATGCCGCGGAGAGCAGATGGTTCAATAAACCAAGTTGAAGCGTACTCTAATTGAATCTTGGTGTTCTTCCGTGAGTAACCGTGTGAGTGAGAGTCAGAGGGCCGTGGGCCATTACAGTATTAATACCGACCCACCCAGGGGGAGGCTAAGGACTAACATGTGTATATATACATAAACAATACCCAGACTCATAGAGGTGGGTCAAAATCCAGCAAACAGACACATTTGCGCCGCCATTTGTAATCAAAACCCAGCAAACAGGAATGGAAATCGCCCTATGGCGGCCGCCATTTGTATACTCGTGTTGAATCGCACAATAATAAATAAATAATTCTCCGAGCGTTTATATGTATGTGTCAATAGAATAGTTTGTAATTCCAAACTTTCATGTTGATGCCAAATTGTTCTGTATTTCTAATATTTTAGCTAGGCATGTGCACGTCCGCGCGCTACGCGGCTGCTGTTTTCTGCCAAATATCTGTTCCCGGGAAAATCGTTTTGATAACAGAGGGGTGCCACAAAATGGTTGCTTTACATTGGCTCTTAGGGGATATCCCCATGACTTTCAGCCTATGACGTAGATAAAATGTCCAGCGACAACCTCATGTTGACAGTTTGAAAATCCGTTCACGTTTTCTGTGCCTGTGCACATTCAGAAGATTTGACATGATTTCAACACTCAAACTCCACCTTCTATATATCTTGGGTAGCTCTAAAAAGTAGATGGACATTTAAATCTGTTATTTATTGACCATTGTGTGAAGTTTCATGATGCTGTTAGGTCGAAAAGGTACTTTGCTAGGTCCCCAAAATTTCAGTGTTAAGATTGATCAATTCAATGACGACCGAAAATCCACAAATATGCCCCGTGTTTATGACTCAACTAAACCCACTTTGAGCACACAAAATACAAAACTAATACATTATAGTGTTATGCAATTGATGTTGGCTAGCTAACATTCCTAATTCACTCACGAGACACCAGGGTGGCGTATCGGTCGCTAGTGTGTAAGCGGTCACAGCTCGCCTGGCCGCCAGTGGACTAAGACGCGTTGATTTTTTCGCCATGCCTCCGAGTAAGAAACGCCTACCTCAAAGACCAGTACTTCCTCGGAGGGTTTCAGTTCAAGCCCCAGTACCCGCTGTTACGTCTTCTGATGGCGGTTCTTCACGAGTGGGTTCGTCTGTGGCAAGTGCTCCGCAGGCTGTCTTAGCACGGCTAGAGGCGTTGGAGTGCATGGCCGCTGCTCCAAGAGGTGTGAATCGCTCGTCACCTTCCTCTACTCCTGGTGATCTGGGTTCTACTCTGTCACCGTTGGATCGGCCGAGTCGTTCGACTGCTCGACGGAGTGCCATGGGGCCGCCGCCGTCTGTCTCTAGGGCTCCAGATGGTGTCTCCTCAGGTTGGATTCCTCCTGTTCCGACAGCAGTGGATGGTCGTCAATTGCCAGTTTTCTCTGCCCCGCATAGAGTGCAGTCTCCTTCTCCACATGGTCGAGGATGGGCTCCCCTGCGGTCAGCTCCTCTGGATCGCCCGCACTATCCTCGTCAGGCTCCTCCCGATGGGTATTTCCCACAGTCTTCAGCGTCTGCCCCTGGGTTTCAGATGCAGCAACCAAGGCTCCCTGTTGCTGCCGACTTCATGCTCGACAACGTACAAGCTTTGCAGCGTGCCCCAGGTATGAACTGTTTCCCGCATCATTTGATTACTCGGGGGGATGCCTGTAAGAAGATTGCCCTAGGGGAAGCGACTTGGGCAGAGTATTTCTTTGCTGTTCGACTGTTAACTGACCAACCCGATTTCCCAGTAGCCTCTGTGCCTGCTGTTTTACAACATGAGAAAGATTTGGCCCTGATGGCTATTACATGGGACTGGCCAACCTGCCGGCGTTGGTCTGAGCGTGTCTTTTGTATGATAGCAGATGGACGCCTTAGAGATGGTTGGGCAGATCTGGCAGCTATTAAATACATACAACGGGATATTTGCACTGAGGCAGTAAGGGCACTGCAGGCGAGAGCGGGCTCTAATCAGCTGTCTTATTCGCGCCCTGCCACTGCTACGGCTACTCGTCCTACTCAGGTACCTACTGCTACAGGAGTTGCATCCGCGATAAATCCTCCCCCGGTTAACCAGAGAGACGATTATAGTAGGGAAACAGAGGGTAAACCGTGTTACTTATGGAACTGGGGCAAAGACTGCGGTTTTACTGCGACTCATCGTGTGTTGCCTGACCGCTCCCCGCACATATGTGCCTGGTGCGCATATCGCTTTAAGCGTGTGTTAGTTCATCGCGAACAAGACTGCTTAAAAAAGAGAAGGTTTCTAGACAAGAAAGCGGTTGAGGTGACGGCTAATGCTAATGATGTGAGTCCTTTTCCTGTGGTTCATGATAATGCAAATATAGGACCTAATATCTCTGAATATACAAGTATAAAGCTTGCTCCCACGGTTACTAGCACTCCTGACCCTATTACTGGCTTGCCTGTATCAGCGCCTGATAAGAATGTCAATCTTAATTATGGTGCTTATTCATCGTCTGATAGTATTGTGAGCGCCTTGCCTGTATCAGATAACATTCATGAGACTGTGAGTAATGAAGTCGTATCTGAAATTGTTGCTGATTTGCCTGTGCTCGATAAAAATAATGATTTCTGCTCCAATGTACAGATCCAGTTAGCCCAGGCTGATGCTGTAAGTAGTGTGGTAACTGAATTAGAAATGCTGACTTTTGATTGGTTTGATGACCCATTGGAAATAATGTTATCCTCGACTAATACTAACAACACGGATTTTAATCCGCAACCCTCGCCTTTGCAGTTTCAGAATAGTTTGTTGGATTTTTGGCCCAATTCGGTAGATAAAGCTTGGTTTGGTCAAAGGATTTATGGCGATATATATGACAAAGTATGTATAACGGGTTTGCCTAATTTCATGGGAGCTAAGATTGCCATTCCATCAGGCTTGAATATTCCTAAATGGCGGGCTATATTATTAGATTACCCGGATGTCTTGTTGGTTGACCATCTAGAGTTTGGTTGGCCTCTAGATTATACATCGAAACGGATAGCGGTCCCGACTTTTAGGAATCACTCGAAAGCTGAAAATGCTGATTTCCATCTTAAGAAACTTATTACTACAGAGCTTCATCATGGTGCGTTGTTAGGCCCTTTCCCGTCAATGCCCTTTGTTCCATGGTGCCAAATTAGCCCTATGATGACTAGGCCTAAGAAAGGATCTACTGATAAGAGAATTATTATTGATCTTAGCTTCCCAAGCGGCAAGAGTGTTAACGCAGGTATAGTTTGTGGTTTCTACTTGGGACGTCCTTTTAACTTTTGTCTTCCCTCGGTCTCAACCTTGTCTGAGAGGCTCATGAAGATTGGTCCGAATGCTTGGATGTCGGGGGGGTGATCTAGCGAGAGCGTATCGCCGATTGAGAGTATGCCCTTTGTCGGTTCCGTTGTTAGGAATTGCGCTTAATGGTAGTATTTATATTGATATTGCACCTCCATTTGGTTGTAGAACGTCGGCGCTTGCTTGTGCTCGTACTACCAGGGCAGTAGTTTGGTTACTGCGGCAAGCGTTGTATTTCTCGTTATGTTACTTAGACGACTTTATCGGAGTGGAGGCAACTGAAGAGAAAGCATGGGACGCGTTCAATTATTTTAATACATTATCAAATGAGTTAGGCTTAGAAAAATGTACGCCACCTGTCACTTCGATAACTTGGCTGGGTTTTATAGTGGATTCTGTTAGTATGTCTGTCACGTTACCACAGGAAAAGGTGACAGAAGTTTTAGAAGAATGCTTAATATGGGAAGGGAAGACAACATGCTCACGGAAGCAACTCCAAAGCCTAGCTGGCAAGTTACATCACTTGTCGAACTGCATACAACCAGCAGTTAGATTTACGAATAGGGTACTAGCCGCACTAAGAGCTTCCCCGTATGTGGGTCATCATGCTTTTGATAAGGAATTGCTGAGAGACCTAGAGTGGTTTAAGGTATTTGCAAATACATATAATGGTAAACAGCTGTTGCCAGCTGCGCCTAGAAAACAATGGATTATTGAGTGTGACTCAACTCTTCGAGGAGGTGGCGCGTTCTCTCCTAGTCATTATTTTAGTGTGGAATATGGTCCGAAATTATGTTTGCAGGACCTGTCGATTACGCAGCTTGAAGCCCTCAACTTGGTTCATGCCGTAGCTAATCTCCTTCCCCCTAACCCGCATGATTTCACTGTCGTGGTTAACACTGATAATATTGGACTCAGGATGAGGTAAAGACAACATTTTGTGTGCATGCGCGCGGCAGTTGTGGTTGATTGCAGCCCGGGGAAATTGTGAACTTGTCATCATTCATAAACCGGGTAAAGAATTAATTTTAGCCGATGCTTTGAGTAGAGCCCCACATGACGAGTCCCATAAATTGTCCGCTTTGAACATGTGTTGAACGCGCGGTCTGAAAGAGATTACTGTATTGCTGTCGCTTAACATTTTTAAATGTAAACTGTAATAGAAAGGTTCGGAAGATAGTAATGTTTTGGCTCTATCTTCCAGGATTCTCGCTAATACATCACCAGAGACTCCTGGATAACTATGTACTCGCCTTAGCGCCACGGACCTGGAGAAACAAGGTGGGACACGTTAAACTGTATATAGACTTCTGTAACCAGCACCGCACAGTTGTCAAAATCCTTCCATGTATGTTCTTTTGTCGTTTCTTATGTATCTGAAAGATCGTCTAAAATCCCCAGGTGCCGTAATGAACTACTTTAGTTCAGTCAAGCTATGGGTTGCAGCAGGTGTCAGTAATGCAGGTACCTTTGATGCACATGAAATTAAGCTGTTCAAATCAGGGATATTTAAATCCACGCGCCATATAGTAAATAGGGCTACCCCCATTAGCCTGTCGGAACTGAAGGCTATAATTGAATATCTACAAAGCCTGAGGCATGTGCCTGACGTTATAATTGCGGCTATGCTAGTAGGGTATTTCACCTTTGTTCGGCAAGGAAATCTAGTCCCCTCGTCCGTTGAACCTAATGCTTTGAGGCATGTGATCAGATACAAGGATATCTATGTAGATGGCGATGTTGTAGTTGTGGTTCTGAGGTCCACAAAAAGGAGGCCTTCCTCTGCCCCGCCTGTAATATTTAGGCTCCCAGGCCTAAGGTTGTCTTCTTGTTGTCCGGTCAGAGCCTGGCAAAGATATGCGACGAGCCCTGCCTATCCTGATTCCCCAGCCTTCATGTTACCATCGGGCTTACCGCTGACACTTCCGGTTCTGATACGGGCCTTATGGCTGGCTTCCTTCATGGCTCTGGGCAGAGAAACGGGTTTTACCCTGCATGGCCTGCGCAGAGGTGCAGCTCAGGCTTGCCAAGGGGAAGATTTAACCTTGGATAGGATAATGGCGGCAGGTACCTGGAGAAGTGCATCTGTGAATGCGTATCTAAGTGCAGTGCATGTCAGTGCAGCCCCGGCAGCGCTCGGAAGGTTGTTGGGTTGAGCACTGCCGAGGTGTTGTGACCTGCTCATTATTGTGTGCTAGACTATGATCCTATGTTTTATTCCAGATTTGACTCTTCAAGAGACTTTAACTTACTGTAACACTGTGTGTCTCTCCAGACTAAGAGGCCGTGATGCCTACTTGCACCATATAAGAATACTCATTTAACTTTCTCTAGACATTGCTGCATGCTATTCTGATCATGAAAGAGGGCCTCTGTCGCCACTTCGCGAATGCTGCTCCTTGAGCCTTTTATTGTATTCAGATAATATATCTGATTCCAAACATATAAGCTTGTTGTGTCTCGTGTAGTGAATTATCTTAGAATGCTAAAAAAAAAAGTGCTTTAAGACAAAATATATTTGTATATGGTGGATGATTGGAGATTTGTGGGGCCTACATCTTGAGGTTTTACTACAGGAACAGCTAATTGGCTGAGGGGATAATTGATGAAATTAAGGGTGCATATTATGATTATTATTAATAAACGTCTTGATGCCAAATAGTCAATTTCCATTAAGTTTGAGGTGATTTATGGATATACTATTGTATTTCAAGCTACTGTCTTGTACTTACCTTGTTTGTTTGTTTCACATCCTAGCAACATCTAAGGTCATATCACTATCAGCACGGGTACCGACTTGATGCCAAATAGTCAATTTCCATTAGGTTTGAGGTGATTTATGGATATATTGTATTTCAAGCTACTGTGTTGTATTTACCTTGTTTGTTGTTTTATGTCCTAGCAACATCTAAGGTCATATCAGAGCTACTGTCTTGTACTTACCTTGTTTGTTTATTTTATGTCCTAGCAACATCTAAGGTATTTCAGCACGGGTACCGTCTTGATGCCAAATAGTCAATTTCCATTAGGTTTGAAGTGATTTATGGATATATTGTATTTCAAGCTACCGTCTTGCATTTACCTTGTTTGTTGTTTTATGTCCTAGCAACATCTAAGTTCATATCAGGACGCGTACCGACTTGTGACACTGCACACTCATGGCGACTGAGAGACCAGACCGTAAATCAGCAGATAATTGATTAAATTAAGGGTGCATATTATTATTATTATTATTAAACCTAGCATTGCTGGAGTTTTACTGTATTTCTCTTTTATTTTTTGTTCCAGAATGTAGAGATACCTTTTACTTTTATTTTAATGGGTGGAATCAATAGAGCAGATAGACATCTACTTACACTGAAAACTTCATTTAGATATCTCAATTATTTTGGAAGTTAGAAAAAGAAAAGACTAAATATCTAGGTTTTGGGTCACACACTTGTAATGCTAAAAGATTAAAAGAAAGGAAGAAAACTTAACGTTTCATGGATATATGATAGTTATACTAGACTTAGTTGTAACTTGACATATTAATGAGATTCTTATGAATCTACCAATATAAAGGTAAGGATGAAAGTAGTTACAATGGACCCATGGATATATACTCATTAAACAATGAGAAATTTCTATAACACGCCCGGGGGGGCGCAGCACAGGGCGGGGCGCACCGACCCCACCACCACTGCCACGGAGAAGTGCCCGTACTCCCTGTGTAAGTACGAGCATGCAAAAAAGGAATAGGGGGGGGGAGGGGGAGTCGGGGGAGCCTTGATCCCAGAACCGACCCCACCACCACCGCCTTAATCCCAGAAGCCTGGGAGCGGCTGCTCCCCCCAGACACCACGGCGCGCGCGGAGATCATGGCCGGGGTGCGCGATGGATTCCGAGCAGCACAGAGTGGGGCGCACCGAGCCCACCACCACGGGGAAGTGCCCGTACTCCCCGTGTAAGTACGAGCATGCAAAAAATGAATAGGGGGAGTCGGGGGGGCCTTGATCCCAGAAGCCTGGGAGCGGCTGCTCCCCGCAGACACCCCGGCGCGCTTGGAGATCATGGCCGGGGTGCGCGGCGGATTCCGAGTCACCAACACCCCGGTCTCCAGCGCGCCCTCCCTCCAGCCCAACCACCCGTCAGCGACGTGCCCAGATCTGCGGGGCGTGGTGGAGGCGGAAGTGCGCGCTGAGATCCAGAACGGCCGCTACGTCCGGCGCGACGGCCCGAAACACATCACAAGTGCCCTCGGGGCCATCCCCAAGGAGGGGGGGCGGGATCCGAGTAATGCACGATGCTTCCCGCCCCAGGGGAAGCGCCCTGAACGATTATGCGGAGGGCACGGGCTACAGCTGCTCCACAGTCGAGCAGGCGCCCGCCCTCCTCCAGTGGGGCGACTATATGGGGAAAGTCGACCTGGCGAGCGCCTACCGGTGCGTGTGGATCCACCCACGTGACTACGCCAACGCGGGGCTGCTGTGGACTTTCGCGGGAGACGCCGCCCCCACCTACCTTTATGATACCCGGCTTATGTTTGGGGCGCGGTTGAGCGCGATAGTGTTCAATCA
Organism: Branchipolynoe longqiensis; assembly: GCA_030323885.1. Taxonomy (NCBI): domain Eukaryota; kingdom Metazoa; phylum Annelida; class Polychaeta; order Phyllodocida; family Polynoidae; genus Branchipolynoe; species Branchipolynoe longqiensis. The sequence continues at coordinate 39,524,288 of CM059200.1, forward strand.
GCTCACGCATGCGGCGCTGGGTATCATGCGCGCGCGCCGGTGTGGCGAGCACATGATAGTGTACTGCTACGATTTTCTCATCACCCACTCCCGCCGCGGCGAGTGCCGCCACCTCATGGGGGAACTGATGGCTCTGCTGTGCGAGCTGGGGTTCGCCATAAATTACAAGAAGGTGGTGGGCCCCAGCACCAACATCACCTTCCTGGCGTCCCCCTCACGAAGCTCCAGGCCTTGATAGCGGAGGCCTTGATAGCGGAGGCCGAGGCGGCGGCAGCGCGCCACAGCCTGACCAAATGAGGGCTGCAATCAATATGCGGGAAGCTCGGCTGGGCCGCCCAGGTGCTCTACGGAGGGCGCACGCACCTCCGCCGCATCCTCGACCTCATGGGCACGCTCAACCGCCCCTCCCACCGCGCCCGGGTCACTGCCGCAGTGCGCGAGGATCTCGCCTGGTGGATCCTATTCACCCACAGCCACAACGGGCGCACACCGATCCTGGACGCCGCCCCTCTCCACAGACGCATGCCTGGATGGGGCGGGAGGTTATCACAACGGGGACTGGTTCACCCTCGCGTTCAGCGACTGGCCGGGGACCCAGCACCTTTCCATCAAATACAAGGAGGTGCTCAGCCTGGTGCCCGCAGCGCACCTCTGGGCGCACACCTGGGCCAACAAGCGAGTGTACGTCCACACGGACAACCAGGCCACCGCCGCGATCATCAACCGCGGCACCACGAAGGACCCCTTGGTGATGGCTTACCTCTGCCCGATATTCTACGCGTCGGTCATATACAACTTCAAACTCCGCGCTGTTTACTACCCGGGCGTCTCCAATGTCGTGGCCGACGTGGCGAGTCGGCTCATGCTGCGTGGCGGCCCGGAGCGCCTTCAGGCGGCACTGGCGCACACTATCACAGACAGCCGCCGCGCCCCGCCCCCCGGGCTGCCTACCGCCCCACTTGGCACTTGGCACGCCCCGCGGTAGGATGGACCCGGCAGCCTTGGACCGCGAGGTGGCTTTCTACCAACGCAGCGCCTACGCCCCCAACACCAGGCGTGCCTATGCCACTCACAGGAGCGCCTACCTGCGATTCTGCGCCGCGGTGGGTTCTCCTCCCGTCCCCGCCTCATCCGCCCTCCTCTGCCGTTACGCGGCGCACCTGGCGCGCCGCATGCGGTATAACTCCATACGAAAATATATGAACATTGTGCGCGTGCTGCACAGGGAGTGGGACCTCCCTAACCCATTGGAGGGCGACTACCGGCTCCTCACCACCCTGCACGGCATCCGCCGCGAGGCGGTAAGCGCGGAGATGCTGCTCGCCATACTGCGGCACATCAACACGACGAACCCGGCCCACACCGCCACGTGGGCCGCAGCACTATCCATGTTTTACGGGCTCCTGCGGCGGTCCAACCTCATGCCCAACACCGCCGCCGCCTTTGACACATCGCAGCACCTGCGCCGCTCGGACGCGCATTTCACGCGCGCGGGCGTCAACCTGACTGTGCGTTGGTCAAAGACCAACCAGTACCGCGGCCCCACGCGCGTGATCCCTCTACCGCGCATGACCGCGCACCCCCTGTGCCCCACACAGGCTTTGTACCACTCCTGCGCGCAGTTTCCGGCACCCCCCCCCTGGCGGAGGCTTCGCCCCTATTGGACATACGCGCACCCACGGCTTTCCGCGGGCTGGCACCGGCCGGGGGGGGCTCTTGCGCCTTATTCAACGCGGGCACATCAGAAGCGCGCATCCGCGAGCTGGGCGGATGGGCATCGACCGCCTACCGCATCGACCGCGGGCATCGGGCGCACCACCAGCGCATTTGGCCACCGCGATGCCGCGCGCGTGAGCCCCCAGCCTCACGGCGCACACCGACACTACCACTACTGCCAGCTGGGTCATGGGATGCTGGGCGCGTGGGGGGAGGGCGCGCCACCCACCAGACAGTGGGCCGGCGTGCCACCCTTCCCCCTGCAGGTACTGGGTTCGATACCCAACCCTTGACTTTACCTTTATTAATTTTAATTATATTATTAGCTCATTATATATTGTTACATTGCATTGCATATTTCTTGCGCCCATTGGGGCCGCGCGCACGCCTGCTGCTCAGGTGTGTCTCTCTCATGTGCTTGTCTGTTACATCACTTGTATAGTCGGACTTTAAGAAAAAGTCTTTTTTACTCCCCGCCGTGTGTTGTCATTCATTTAAATGGCGTATATCCCCCAAGTCACTTTTATTTTAATGGGTGAAATCAACAGAGCGGCTAGGGATCTACTTACACCGAAAATTTCAGTGAGATATATCGATTATTAAGGAAGTTGGAACAAAAATTGACTAAATATCTAGATTTTGGGTCACACACTTGTAATTAAAATATTGGCAGGAAATTACCCCTAATTATCGAAATTGAAATAGCTCTAGCACGCTTAATAATCAACCAATTGACACGATTGTTGGATTTTATTGTATGGTTTTCAAAGCTCTTTCCAACAATGCCATTCATTTTCAGATAGGTGTGGTTTGAAAATGTTGTCCATATTGCTATTTTTGTTGTTTTGCACTGTGTGTAGCGGCAAACTCAATGGCCACGGGCATTTGTTTGGCTCTCGACACCGTTTTCAGCGCGCAGGCTATAGCACAGACAGTTTTGTAATTCTGACTAATGTGGGCAGCATGGGCATTGCTTATTGAGTTATTCGTATTATTAATGTTATTCACACTTTGAATATCGAATAAGGAATAAGTAACCAACTTCACACTTTGAATATCGAATAAGGAATAAGTAATAAGTAACCAACTTCACACTGGTCAACCTAACCTTAGATAAAGATTCATCCCCCGACCTAGATACAAGATTCACCCCGTACTGCTGCAGTAGGGGTGCAAACCAGCCTTATCAGGCTTATGTAAAAGGTGGCGAAAATGCGGGTAAAAGAATTGAGGGCCTAATTTAACAATCTAAGAAGCAACATTTATTCTTTACATCTGTTTTATTATTTACCCGCTACCTTTGAGTTAAAAAATATAATATAATATATAGTTTAATGAGATTTAAAAGTGAAATCGACGGCGTTCTGCGGCCGCCATCTTGTCTTTTTTGCATTCTCTCCCATTTCACCAACTCTGTGCCTATATGGCAATATGCATAATATGGGTAGCCATTTGATACTGGAGCCACATACTGTAGCCTCACTTCTATATTAATGCTATTTTCCCCCGTATTTATATAAGGCTGGTCTTCACCCGTGTACTACAAGTACCGGGTGAATCTTTTATCTACCCCCGACCCCGAGTAAAGTTAAACAACCGGTTACCGTAATACCGGTTTCGATCATCATCATGCAAGTCACTAACTGTGCGAGCGATAATGCAAGGATTATACACATCTACCACATTACCATCTCACTACCAATCTGAAGTTACATTATACATGCAATATGTATTCTATTTATTAACTATGAGTTAACAGTGACAAAATGCTCAAAGACATTGGGTTGTAAAACTTTAAATATATTCTTACCTCTCCCGACGTCGAAAATACATCAACTGTTAATTCCTCAATAAAATACCAGGTGGCGCGACTGCAGCTTGTCCAGTGAGTTTAGTACTGCGCGTGGACGTTGGTGGCGTCTGTACATCCAGTACAGTTACTACATCACCCCGTACATCCAGTACAGTTACTACAAGTACGGGGTGAATCTGTTATCTAGACCGACCCCGGTGTAGCGGTTTCAGCGTGTTCCCGTGCTCAGACGTGTACCTCGCTTCTGGCATGCGTCAGAATCTACTAAGCGTGGCCGTAATCGATTAACACTACCCGGGCGACTCGGGTCATCCGAGTCGTCAGAATTTCAAATAGAACACGGCGAGTGGAGTCGACAAATACACGTGCCGTGTGCAAAAAAAGAATAACTTAGATTAATTAAATGGAAATATAGGTAAACTAGGCCATCATAAAATACTTTAAATCCTATTTTGCTGTAGTTTTATCGGTTATTAACAACAACAACAAAAATCGTCCACCCGAGCGCGGAGAAGCGTATTCGATTATTCGACCCGAGTTTGTAGGATGTGCGCATGCGCCAATAAGTGGCTCGGGTGACCCGAGTTGATGCAAAATCCGTGCATGCGCAGAAGCAACGGGACACGGCTGAGCACGGGAACACGCTGAAACCGCCACACCGGTCAGAGAGCCTGTTTATATATACGCTCTCTGCCCCGGTGTCTCAGTTTGAGCGCCCTTCTGTTGCTTCTGCGCATGCGCGGATTTTCTGACGCTTTCAAACTGCAGCATGTCACAGTTTGAGTGCCCTGCCAGTTTGACTTTGGTTTTTACTAACTGTGAAGAGACGCATCAGTATCTCATCATAATCATTAGTTACAAATGTAGCTTAAGTTTAATCATTTGTTATTGTTATCACTTGTTCATTCACATCATTCTCATTCACATCATTCTCGGTGTCGGACATCAGGGCCGTAATCGATTAACACGACCCGGCGACTCCGCTCACCCGAGTCATCAGAATTTCAAATAGAACAGCGCGAGTGGAGTCGACAAATACACGTGTCATGTGCAAAACAACCCGACCCCAGTAACCCACCTCTTGGCTGGGGTTTGCAAGGAGCGATGACGTCACATTTGCGCTGGTACCGTCCTGCAGGACAACAGCCACCGGTACCAGTCAAACATTTTTGTTGTTGGTAATAACATAGATTAATGAAATGGAAATATCACTAAACTAAGAGATCATAAAAATAGTTAAATCATATTTTGCTGTAATTATATCGGCTACTAAAAAAACAAATAAAAGGGCCACCATTTTTGTCACCCGAGCGTGGAGAAGCTTATTCGATTATTCAACCCGAGTCTGCAGGATGTGCGCATGCGCCAAAAAGTCGCTCGGGTGACCAGAGTCGATTAATCGATTACGCCCCAGGTGTGGCGGTTTCAGCTCGTTCCCGTGCTCAGCCGTGTCCCGTTGCTTCTGCGCATGCGCGGATTTCGCATCAACTCGGGTCACCCTAGCCACTTATTGGCGCATGCGCACATCCTACAAACTTGGGTCGAATAATCGAATACGCTCGGGTGGACAATTTTTTCTTTTTTTTTTAATGACCGATAAAAGTACAGCAAAATAGGATTTAAAGTATTTTATGATGGCCTAGTTTACCTATATTTCCATTTCATTAATCTAAGTTATTCTTTTTTTGCACACGGCACGTGTATTTGTCGACTCCACTCGCCGTGTTCTATTTGAAATTCGGATGACCCGAGTCCCTCGGGTCGTGTTAATCGATTACGGCCATGTTTATTAGATTCTGACGCATGCGCAGAAGCAAGGGACACGGCTGAGCACGGCAACGAGCTGAAACCGCCACACCGGGCACTTTTTGTGCTGACGACGAGCGAAGGGTAAACCAAATGCCACTCTGATAGAGACAACATTAAAACTACCCCAACTCTCACAGTAATTTCTGCTTTTTTGTGCTTTTAAAGCAAATTTCTCTTGTGTCTATTAAATAATTCAGATCTTTCTCTACAATTTCGCATTCAGCTTTTTTTTTTATCAGCCAATTGGAAGTTCTTGAATTTATTTTGCGAAAATAGTTTTTGAGGCCATGATCTGGTAAGGCTAAAGCTGTGTTCACACGATGTAAATCGATTCGTAGAAAGCGACTTGTATAGTTTGGGTTACATTTCGCGTGTGAACGCGCGGCTGAGGCGGTTTAAGGCTGATTCGATTCCTGTGATCTGGATACTGTAAACCACCTGTCGAGGTGGTGTACGTGAGTCGATTTCTGTGAATCGATTTATTTTGCTTGTGTGAACGCAACCGACTTACTTGAGGCGGATTAAGGACGTCACACTATATAATATAATTTGGTCTATGAAACCGCTAACTGTGCACAGATATTTTTTTCATCATTTATTTTTAGGGTTTCACTGCCCAGCAGAAGTTTTGACCGTTCCAAACCAATACGATTCAGTCCATACATATCTAGGTCGAACCCACACTCTCTAGTGCCGACGCCGACGAACCCAAACTTGCGCTGGTTAGTCTGGACTTGCTCATGCGCAGATATCCACTTCCGCCTTAAACCGACTCAAACTAGTTAAAGCACTGCCCGTGTGAACGCGAAACACTTTCAAACTAAATCGATTCATATGATTCGCCTTGTCTAAATCGCTTTACATTTTGCCCGTGTGAACACGGCTTTAACACTGGCACTGACACTCAGAATATCCCAACTTTCACTATTATCTCTGTTTTTAATACTTTCTGAGTAAATTTTTCTTAGGTTAAATTAAATACTTCAGATCTTCCTCTTCAATCGTGCATCAAGATATTTTTAATTGATCCAATCAAATTTTTTTTAATTCATTTTGCAACTATGTGTTAGTCAACTGTCTTAGGCCACGGTAGTTTGAAACTGGGTAGAATTTGACGCATGATCAGATGATGCTGTTAAATTCCGCGCATGCGCAGAAGCAACAGAAGGGCGCTCAAACTGGCAGGGCGCTCAAACTGCGACACCGGCTAAATGCTCGGAGAATTATCTATTTATTTGTATATCAGCCCGAGTATATTATTAACCAATCGCTGTCGTTATGCGATTCAACACGAGTATACAAATGGCGGGGTCGGTACAAAAATCAGTGGTGTAGTGCTATTGAAACTGCGTTCCCTTACTTTGTTTGGGAGGGGAAACTGCGTTCGAATCCCTCACCATTTCAAATGAATCCAAACCTGCGTTCCTTCACCTTTTTTTTCTTTTTTCCCCCTCGTTGGCATCATGCTGCTGACCAAACTGCAATAAATGTGCAATGCGTGCATCAGTAGTGAAGATAATATGTATGGTTAAATGTACACGAGTGTTTTGGTTTTGACAATTTGATTTGAGTGTGATTTTGTAGACTAGGCAGCTTTAGAAAAAAATGACCCCGCAATGACCCTGAATGAATAGGTGAGTGTTTATTGGGAGTGTACGTCTTAACAACACCTAATGTCATATCAAGAAGGTTACAGACTTGTGAATGTGCACTCATGACGACTTTATAGTGCTGCGTCACTACATGAACAGGACTCTGGCACCATGGCCTGATTTCCACTTTGTCACATTAAATAAACCAGTCATTTCCCTATCCTAGTAATGCCAAGTGCCAGGTTAGGAAGTCATTGCCTTGACATGACCAGGTGTGGCGGTTTCAGCGTGTTCCCGTGCTCAGACGTGTACCTCGCTTCTGCGCATGCGTCAGAATCTAAAAACCATGGCCGTAATCGATTAACACTACCCGGGCGACTCGGGTCATCCCAGTCGTCAGAATTTCAAATAGAACACGGCGAGTGGAGTTGACAAATACACGTGCCGTGTGCAAAAAAAGAATAACTTAGATTAATTAAATGGAAATATAGGTAAACTAGGCCATCATAAGATACTTTAAATCCTATTTTGCTGTAGTTTTATCGGTTATTTAAAAAAAAAGAAAAAATTGTTCACCCGAGCGCAGAGAAGCGTATTCGATTATTCGACCCGAGTTTGTAGGATGTGCGCATGCGCCAATAAGTGTCTCGGGTGACCCGAGTTGATGCGAAATCCGTGCATGCGCAGAAGCAACGGGACACGTCTGAGCACGGGAACACGCTGAAACCGCCACACCGGGATTTAAATCCCGGACCTTTCAAATGGGAAGCCAGCCAGCGAGCGCTCTTACCGATTCGACCAACACATCCGATACCAGACAATGCACATGTGTGAGAACCATACAATGTAAACATAAACACTCAAACGAGTCAAAAGCCGTGTTCACACGGGCAAAATGGGAGGCGAATCAGACAAATCGAATCAGGTGAGTCGAATTAGCCGCCCGTTCACACGAGCACTACTTGGGCCGGAAGTCGATATCTGTGCATGAGCAAGTCCAGTGTGACCAGCGCCACCACGAGAGAGTGGATTCGACCTAGATATGTATTTAATGAATCGTATTGGTTTGGAACGGTCAAAACTTCTGCTGGGCAGTGAAACCCTAAAAATAAATGATGAAAAAAATATCTGTGCACCTCTAACAGGTTCATAGACCAAATTATATAATATGCGCTTTTGATCGACCGGAAAGTCAACAAACTAAGGTCTCGACTGCGCATGCGTGTCACTTCCTTAATCCGCATCAGTGCATCCACACGGGCAAAATTATCCGCATCACAGAAATCGATTCACGTAACACCCGCTAGTGGTTACAGATCCGCTCACGGAATCGATCAGCCTATCCGATCAGACGCGTTCACACAGAATGTGAGTGAACTAGGCAGTCGCTTTTACGATCGTTACATTGCCGTGAACACGCTAAGTGTCTACAGGTCCATACACATGTGAAGATATGGAACTCAAGGCTATTCTTTTATAGGAATTCAAGGCTATTTACATTTGGATTTCAGAAAAAAAAGCTACAATGATGAATGGCGATTGCAAACTAATTTAGATCAGTGGGGACAGTTTAATAGAATTCAAGGATTTTCAAGACTAATTACCCAAAATAGACTAAATTCAAGGCTTTTCATAACCTTGAAATAGGGAAAATGAAGTTCAAGACTTCTCAATATTTTCCAGGCTCTGTATGGGCCCTACTAATAGTATTATAGTATAACATATGGGACACGGACGCTGGGCTTGGACCATTTTGTATCTTTATTGTCTTCTCATGCCCAGTGATGTCATCAAAACATCATGTCAATGCTGAAATATGCCTATATATATATATAGATAAAAGCGTGTACAATAACCAAGATCTTATACAGTCATGGCTTGTATTGTATACATACATGGTATATAATTACCAGCACAGGCTACACATGCAGATCTATGCTATACACCATTGGAACTCAATGCATGGAGACACCACCTGTCGTTGGAATGGGTACAACTGTACTCACACTGGATATTATAATGTATGCGCTACGCCGATTAAGGCCAGTCCAATTAGCGTTGCAGTGGCGAATCCACCGCCAGGTGGATGAAGTAATTTTCGCGATTTTGGGGTTCTAAATATGTAACTATATACACATACTCAGTACTTATAAACATACACTAATTTTGGGTTCATGACCTGTTGAGTTGAGTTTTCTAATTAATTTACCATAATGCAGGGATGAAAGTGGTCTCCAGAAAAAAAATCTGAAATCAAGCCGAGATTTTTACACCATCAGCAAACCTTGGCAAAAACATGAATTCCCTCCTACAGGATTAGAAGTCCGGTGTGGCGGTTTCAGCGTGTTCCCGTGCTCAGACGTGTACCTCGCTTCTGCGCATGCGTCAGAATCTAATAAACATGGCCGTAATCGATTAACACTACCCGGGCGACTCGGGTCATCCCAGTCGTCAGAATTTCAAATAGAACACGGCGAGTGGAGTCGACAAATACACGTGCCGTGTGCCAAAAAAGAATAACTTAGATTAATTAAATGGAAATATAGGTAAACTAGGCCATCATAAAATACTTTAAATCCTATTTTGCTGTATTTTTTTATCGGTTATTAAAAAAAAAAAAGAATTGTCCACCCGAGCGCGGAGAAGCGTATTCGATTATTCGACCCGAGTTTGTAGGATGTGCGCATGCGCAAATAAGTGTCTCGGGTGATCCGAGTTGATGCAAAATCCGCGCATGCGCAGAAGCAACGGGAGACGGCTGAGCACGGGAACACGCTGAAACCGCCACACCGGGGTTGCCGTTTCCGAGGCATACCAGTTTGCCAGGGACACATCCATTCAAATGCATTGTCAATGGCCGTGAGCAAATCTTCATAGAGAAAAAGTCAAATATCTCTCAAATTACACCACCTAGAAACAAATCGCTTGGTACACATATATAAAACATCTTTACCATAAAGATTATATTAAATTTATATTTTTCGGGTTCTTGATTTCTATTAATTTTGAATAAAACTAATGTTTTGCACTGGGCGTACCATCATACTCAAGGCATTGTCAATGGTCGTGAGCAATCTTCATACAGAAAATGTGAAATATCTCTAAAACGACACCACCTAGAAACAAATCGCTTGGTACACATATAGAAAACATGTTTACCAAAAACATTATATTAAATTTATAAGGTTAGTGACGATCCTGTTCGATTTTGACGCATGCGCAGAAGCGATGTGTCCCTGGCAAACTGGTATGCCTCGGAAACCGCAACACCGGGAATCATTGAAAGACGCCGGAAGTCAGGTTTCAACTGTCTTTGTTGTTCCTATTTTATCACCCATACCTAACACGTTCTTGTTTGGGTTTTATGTTCTAGCAATATCTAAGGTCATAAGAGAATAGGATTCGAACTACCCAATTGTTGTCATATGCATCCTGATTCCTTGCCATTTTGTTTAACGTTAATTAGCAAATAATATAAGATCGATGAAATCGAAATTGCGGAGATCTTTCATCCCTGATATTGGCTATGAAATGTTCTCTCACATTTCAAAATTTTGAGCTGAATTCACTTCAACGCGTTCTTCACCGTTCTCAATAACAAATTAAATAAAGATTATTGAAGCGTTTGTGAAGGTGGTCAATTGTAGCCCAGTGTGATATCAAGGTCAACATTCAAGATGATAATCACACATTTGAACTTTGTATCAGTCTTTCCTTCAACAACCAAACTATCCAGTTACCGAGTTGTTTTTCACTCGTTAATTAGTCAGGGCCCGTATGCATGAATCGGAGATGTGTGTTTTGTTGATATGCGACAGTATGGATATCGACGTCGCTGCGGCGGCGGCGGTTTGTTTACTTTACATTCATCAATTCGAAAATATTAATATCGCCGTGTTAATATCGCTTCACATTTAGGGTTAAATTGATCAAATTTCACTTATTGCGTGTGTAATTCTGTTAAATATGACAGCATTGAATAGTTTGAGACCCTCACACGCACACTAACTGGCATGGCTAGCAGTTAAACCTGACTTGTAATCAGAGTAACTTAGCCTAGGCTACGGTCGGCGCTTATGTTGCAGTCACACTACGACGACAAGCAGCGGCGACAGCCCTGCGACAGCGACTTCCGGTCTGTCGTCGATTGTCACCGATTGTCGTGCAGCTGTCGCCGCAGCACCTCCGTGACAGCTCCAGTTTCTCCACTGTTTCTCGACTGTCGCCGAGTTGTCGCGGGGATTTTAGACATGTTGAAAAACTTCGGCGACAGCGGACGACAGCCGAGGTTGCGGCACTGTCGCGGCACTGTCGCGGCACTGTCGTCTTGTCGTTAAGCTGTAGTTGCTTCTCTCTCCATGTATGTGTCTCTGTGTCTGTGTCTATGTGTCTGTGTCTATGTGTGTGTCTGTGTCTATGTGTGTGTCTGTGTGTGTGCCTGTGTCTCTGTGTGTGTGTGTCTCTGTGTGTGTCTCTGTGTGTGTGTCTCTGTGTTGTAGCTCTGTGTGTGTCTATGTGTCTGTGTGTGTCTCTGTGTGTGTCTCTGTATGTGTCTCTGTGTGTGTGTCTCTGTGTTGTGTCTCTGTGTGTGTCTCTGTGTCTGTGTGTGTGTCTGTGTGTGTGTCTCAGTCTGACTCTCACTCTCACTCTCAGTCTGACTCACTCTCCCTCTCACTCTCAGTCTGACTCTCACTCTCACTCTCAGTCTGACTCTCACTCTCACTCTCAGTCTGACTTTCACTCTCACTCTCAGTCTGACTCTCACTCTCAGTCTGACTCTCACTCTCAGTCTGACTCTCACTCTCCCTCTCACTCTCAGTCTGACTTTCACTCTCACTCTCAGTCTGACTCTCACTCTCAGTCTGACTCTCACTCTCCCTCTCAGTCTGACTTTCACTCTCACTCTCAGTCTGACTCTCACTCTCAGTCTGACTCTCACTCTCAGTCTGACTCTCACTCTCCCTCTCACTCTCAGTCTGACTTTCACTCTCACTCTCAGTCTGACTCTCACTCTCAGTCTCACTCTCCCTCTCCCTCTCAGTCTGACTTTCACTCTCACTCTCACTCTCAGTCTGACTCTCACTCTCACTCTCAGTCTGACTCTCACTCTCAGTCTCACTCTCACTCTCACTCTCACTCCCAGTCTGACTATCACTCTCACTCTCAGTCTCACTCTCAGAGACACAGAGACACACAGAAACACAGAGACACACACACAGACACACAGAGACAGACACACACAGACACATACATAGAGACACACAGAGACAGAATCACACACACAGATACACACACAGAGACACACATATACACACACAGACACACACACAGAAACACAGAGACACACACACAGAGACACACACAGACACAGACATACACATAGAGACACACACAGAGACACAGAGTCACACACACAGAGACACACACAGAGACACAGACACACACACAGAGACACAGTCACAGACACACAGACACAGACACTGTCGTCCCGCTGTCGTCCCGTTTGTCGTCCCGATGTCGTCCGTATGTCGTCCGATTGTCATCCAACTTAGCCTGAATTTGCATATGTCGTCGTGATTTCTCAAAATTCCAGCCGCCGGGCTGTCGTCCTCCCATTGTCGTTGTAGTGTGACTGCTACATTAGCGCTGGCACCGGCTCATGCATGCGGATTTTCGACCGTTAGCCGTGTGGTGCCAAAATAGCCGCGGTTAGGGTACTAGCACCAGCCCATGCATATGGGCCCTGGACAATTAGACATGGTATATTATATATAAGATATACATGGCCATTATGAACAATCAATAATGAGTAACAATTCTGATCGGAAAAATATACATGAATAAACATTAAACTTATTAATTTATACACAAAGCATGCTATTATTAAATGTAACAGTAATAGCGCACACAGACGCCAACAGAAAGATAATAATGTTAGAATAAGACTTGTTGAAACAAGAGTGTTCATACCTGAACAAATGGCAACAACTGACAATAATAATATTAATAATAATAAACATGTATAATAAATGCCATTATTTCGGAATTATAATAAATTATTATAAAAACAGTCCTGATTTTATATCTCATACATCTCAGTTCAATTAAGGAGATTGAAATATTTGTATGCAAGGTTAAATGTATACAGACATATATATATAGATACATCCATATATGCAATCAAATAAATATATATGATTATTTACATACATATTTACATCTTTATATGCACATGTATATAGGCATATATATGTGTATATATATATATATGTGTATATATATATGTAAATATATATATATATGTACACTTATATATGTACATTTACATCTATATTATAATATAAATGCGCTTCTCCTTTTTCTCCTTGATATAAAGACATTTATAAAACAGCTGATCCTAACTCTAAATAAGTTACATTCAGGTGCACCCCCCACCCACCCACGATGATTAAGCCAATTTCAAATACGTCCACATAGATCTGTGGACATACTCTAATTGTAGGCATTAAACAACAAAAACTCATCCTGACCTATCTTAGTGCAATGAGTTTCTGGGGATGGGATATGCTTTTACCCAAATATCTCCGCTGATAAATATTTACAAACCTATGCACAAGCACACTTACACCACATGCACCCCTCGCCTGTAGTGTGGCTTAGCAATAGATATCAAAGTAGCCCATTACCAATATTAACACGCATATTAGCTTACTTATCATTCTGTGGAAGGAATTATGTTTCTTATGCACCGCTACTCAGGTCAAGTTGTGAATGTTTAACGCTTAATATTTGCATAATCTTAAGGAATTTAAATTGTGAATATTTAACAATTAATACTGCATAATCTTAAGCAATTTAATAATCTTAAGCAATTTAATAGACTTATCACTTTGTAATGTTAAATAAATTTAAAAAAATGAGGAGGCAAGATTAGTTCAGGTGTTGTTGTACATGGGACATAACCCTGTTCACACGGGGAATGTAAATCGATTCGTAGAAAGCGACTTGCCTAGTTCGCATCACATTTCCCGTGTGAACGGACGTCTGATGCGGATTAGGGCTGATTCGACTCACGTGATGCGCATCGTGTAGACCACCTCAGCGAGGTAGTCTACGAGAATCGATTCCTGTGATGCGGTTAATTTTGCCCGTGTGAACGGGCGCTAATTCGCCTCACCTGATTCGATTTGCCTGATTCGACTCACATTTTGCCCGTGTGAACAAGGCTATAGACGGGGGCTAGCATTGATATGTATACAATACATCTTTTTTTTCTTCTTTTTTGTTTTTGTACAAGCGCTCACTATGTTGACCTACAATATTGAAATTGATTCACTAAATGTACACTCATTGTCTGCTTATAAGACCACATATACGTACTTATATATGTAAGCATATACAGTAAAACCTCTCTAAATGGACCGACTTTAACTGGTCCATTTAGGGGGGTGGTGGGTTTAGGGCGTTAGAATATCCTTAAAATGGTTTTGTGGAGACCCAAAGAAAGCGATCGATATAGGGGAGTGTTCGATCTGTGGGGGTGGTCGGTTAGAGATGTTTTTTTGTAATGATAATATCTTGAAACCGATTAGACCCTTTCCTGATTTGCTGCATTCGCTCAGACTTTAGCAGACATGTACATACTTGGCTTTGGATTTGACAAATTCCACAACCCTGGCGAGATCCTTGGACAAATCCTACCGACAATTGTTATATATAAAATACACTTAAAATAACAAGGATTATACCCTTTTTTTTAAGGAAGAAAATAAGAAACAAAAATCTTGTCACAATGAAATCGCGATGAGTCAAATAGATCTCAGCGATAAATAGTTAAAGTTGCATTGTCCGACGGTTTTGAGTTTCCCACATTTAATTTTTAGATAAATATATTAGGGTAACAGTTATAATCTACCTCACTTTAGTTTGAAGTTTTATATTTAATGGCTAATTTCTTTGAGATATTTTAAGTGCAAACATGCTAAATTAATTTTGGTACGCACCTCGATAGGCTGCAGTAGTAACATGTTCTATTAAGGTTGCATAGTCCGATGGTTTTGAATTTCTGTATTTTTTCTGAGATAAATATATTAGATCGATCACTAGTATCTACTTTACATAAGTTCAAAGTTACTTTTATTTTAAATGGTAAACTTTTGAGATATTTTGAGTGCAAACATGGCAAATTAGTTTTGGCAAGCTTGCCAAAACTCTGACACCATAGACTTCTGAAGTAAAAGGTTCCATTAAATTGACTCAGTATTGCCTTCTACGCAGAAACAAATGCTTAATAAGTGCATCAATATCTAAGTTATATATCTAAAATCAAATCTAGATAATTGGTTTGGTTTTGAAAATTTGATATTTCATCGGACTATGCAGCTTTAAATTGAGTCGATATTCCCTTCTATGCAGCAACACATACGTAATAAGTGAACCAGTATCTAAATTGGGTATGTAGAATCAAATCTAAATAATTGTTATCTTTACAATTATTTAGTTGTTGTTACAAATTTGATGCTTTCACCGGACTATGTAGCGTTAAATACAAATTGTCCCGTAGTATCAGCCAGTTGTAAACAACACACTTGAACCCACGTGCCTTGCTTATTTACCAGCAAAGAAACCTGGCATATGTCGGACATAGCATTACTAGCGGTAATTTTATCTTGAAATTCAAATCAGTTTCACCATAAACAAATTCTTCCTTCTCTTTTTTTAATGGCAGCGCTTCAATGGAAGCATCTCATGACGCTTGGAAGTCCACCTTTAGACTCACATCCAGGCTGACACCTCGGCCTAAACCCAACACAACTGAATAGGTTGGTCTTAGGTCTAGGTGATTTCTTTCCTGCTTTATAATTACATTAATGTTGGCAATGTTCCTCTTGGACGGACTCTCGTCACGGTTAAGCACTATTGTCAGGTTTAGGCGGATTGTTACAGTCTTAATTGCAAAAATTGCTTCTAAAATGAGACACAGGCACCTGTTACCAGACAAATGACAGTACTGCATGAGTAGACAAACAAAGTAGGCATACTGACACAGTGACAGAACTGTGTTAATAAACAAGTGAAGCATTTAGTATTGATTGATTGATTGGTGGTTTCTTTACGCCGTGTCGGCAGCATAGACCATTTTCACGGCGAGAATTTTAATTTTTTTAATTTCTATTTAACCATCGCTTTTACAGAATGCAAAAGCGAAGCATTTAGTAGCAAACAAAGTATTTACTGACATAATACTGTGTTAGTAGACAAACGAATCATCTAGTGACATAGCACTGTGTCAGTAGGCAAATGAAGCATTTAGTGACATAGTACTGTCAGTAGGCAAACAAAGCATCTCATGACAGTAGGGCTACTGTACTAGTAAGCAAATGAAGCATTTAGTGACGTAGCACTGTGTCAGAAGACTAACAAAGCATTTACTAACACAGTACTTCGTCACTACACATTCCCTTCTATATCAGTATTAGTTTGTTGAGGCTCGCTTGGACTTAGATGTTGCATGTGGTGTGGTGCAGTAGCATGCAGAGAGGGGGGGGGCAGAGGGTGCAACGACCCGGGTCATCCATATTGGGGCATTTTCAAAATGTCTTCCTTGCTCACAATTCTCAGTACTACTACTAGACCCTATACTTGACTTAAAGGGACCTGCTATAGGTCGCTGAGAGACGACCCATACTCCGACAAATGCTCTCCAAGCATTCGTTTGCCTGTTTTCAGTTTATGCAACTACATATGTGGGGGGAGAGTGCTGACATTGCTTGCTTCTGTTGTGTTTTCTTTATTCCAGCAGCACTGACGCGTTTAGATAACCATATAGAGAAATAGATGTTAGAAATTACAATCTAAAATAATAAATATGAAGTTCAAATGTTTATTTATCATAACCAGCTACTTTTTGTGTGAATAATTGATTAAATCATGTAGATTAATATACTTTAAAAGATGAATTGAGAGCTTTCTGTGGCTGTCATCTTGGTGGTTGCCATGGCTTCCCCTGTGTGTGGGGAACCCCTCTAGGTCTTGTGATGAGGGAATCCCACCTATGATGTCATTCATACATCACAGACCTCAACTCTCCTCCCACATGTCCAGAGGCATGAACTGAACAAACTAAGCAAAGGTATGTTTGAAGAGCTTTTGATGCTGGATTCGTTTGTATCTGGGTGAGGTATAACCGGCGACTTTAAGTTGTTGGAGCATACAATCAAGGAGTTGGTCACGTGCATCACAAAACCTCTGCACGCCAGTGGGTGTGGGTTGATTTGTACACCATATTGTGTGTATTTTGGTCACACACTTCGAAAAAGCTAGTACAATACAAACGCCGTACAGGGTGCTAACAATGTACACGCTAGTCATTTAAAGTAGAACAGTGAACAAGCATTCTTTCTTGAAGTTCATCCCTTCAATAGCTACTCAGCCTACTGTAAACTGTTGGCAGTTGAGACGATCCCAACGAGGGAGAACTGCATACAGGAATTACATCCTCATCGATGTCCATAGACGGATCAAATACACTTATACAAGGTTACAAGTGTTGGTACAGACATTTGGTGACAACAAAAGTCGCACCAGAAAAAACAAAACAAAAATACAACAACAAATGTCCACCGTGTCCGGTACTGAGCAGTCAGTGGCCCGCTGTGAATTGTTTTCGTAATTTCAAATCATAGTTTCGCATCTTGGCCGTGCGCGCCACACGAACTGCTGCTAGCTCTGTACATGGCTCTAAGCTCTCTCTGTAGCTCTGTGCGCTGTAGCTCTGGGGCCATATTCATGTAGTCGTGCCAGGCTTAGCCGGTGCTACACGCTAGCTCTGGGGTAGCTATCCGAGGCTAGCGGCGAGTTGGAGAAATAGGTCAAGTCTTATTCACCAATGTCCAAGCCGCCGCGGATAGCTAACCATGAAGTTATTTATAGATTTGGGAACTCCCTCGATTCAACAATATGAATAAAGCCGCCAATGCGGCGGGAGCGTTAAAAACGGTTCGAATTTAGGGTTAATTTGATTAAATTTCACTTATGGCGTATGTAATTCTGTTAAATATGACAGCATTTAATAGATTTGGGCCTAATATATTCCCGCCGATACGGCGGTGGCCATGTTTAGTTGACGTTGCACAGTATGGATATCAACGTCGCTGCGGAGGCTGCGATTTGCTTACTTTACATTCGTCGATTCGAAAATATTAATATCGCCGCTGCTGCGATGGCAGCGTTAATATCGGTTCGAATTTAGGGTTAATTTGATCAAATTTCACTTATTGAGTATGTAATTCTGTTAAATATGAAAGCATTGAATAGATTGAGAGCCTCACACGCACACTAACCGGCGCGTCTAGCAGTTAACCCTGGTTTGAAAACGGGGTAGCTTAGCCTAGGCTATGGTCGGCGGGTAGCGTTGGCACCGACACATAATTACGGATTTTCCACCGTTAGCCGTGTGGGGCTACCGTACCCGCGATTAAGGCCTTGGCACCACTATGTGAATATAGCCCCAGAGCTCTGTCTGTAGCTCTGTCCATTTTCAACTTTAGATAACAGATTCACCCTTACGCTACGCAGGGAGCTCTACGTGGGGAGAATATTTCGATCGACTTCAACTTCAACTTAGTTGGTGTGACAGCTCGGTGATGCTTGTGACAGGGGTTTCAGTTTGGTACAAATGCACTAGAGTGCATAAGCATATTCATCGCTGGAAGGAGCGGGACAATCAGCCACGTTTGAACTCGTTTGAGCCAGTTTGAACTTGCCGGAAATAGACTTTCCTCTTCTCGTCTTCGCGAGAACTCAGTGAAGTAGATTAGTTTTCCGCGTTATTGATAGATTATAGAACAGAAATACTTGACAATAAACATTAATTTAGTTATAACTATAAAATGATATTTATTTCAATTATCATAATCATGTGTTGTGTTTTTTTTTTATTGCAAATGGCGGCCCCCATAAGGGGTGGCCATTTGCAATAAAAAAGAACAGCTCTGATTGGCTCAAATTATGGAAAGATTTCATTATTATTTTAGTACTTTCCTGTTCAGACATAGTTACACATATATATGTATCTTTTGCACAGATTAAAGTGCTTGAAGTATATTTTTAATTTATCTACATCGACTTGTGTTTAAATCACACAATATCAAGACTTAAAGAATGGGAGACTATTCCTGCAAGGGTATACTCAATGTGGGACAGTGGTCACCCGGTTTACCTCCTTTCCTCGCTGTGGACCCTTCTCCTAGAGTGTGCTACTGTCACTGTCAAATTTTCACAAACCTACTCCTGCCCCGAATCCCTACCCACCTAGCCTTTCTTTTTGCTTGTGGCTTGGTTTCATGTATGACAATGTGACAGCGATAATTGATCATATGTGTAGTGGGCCTGTTGGCATTGAGTTGTATGCCTGCTAATGTAAAAATCATCAATCATCGTCATCATCACCATTACCATCAATCATCGTCATCATCACTTGTTACTTCCACAGCCATCTATCGTGCACAGGGCTACTAAACAACTTTATAGAAAAAATATCGGAATGCTGGGTTACTTACACTTACAGACATAATCACATGAATTCGCTCAATATAGTGTTCAAACACTTCTCTATCGTAGCCGG
This sequence comes from Branchipolynoe longqiensis, assembly GCA_030323885.1. Taxonomy (NCBI): domain Eukaryota; kingdom Metazoa; phylum Annelida; class Polychaeta; order Phyllodocida; family Polynoidae; genus Branchipolynoe; species Branchipolynoe longqiensis. The sequence continues at coordinate 39,543,843 of CM059200.1, forward strand.
CTACTTTTGTAGTGAAGAGTCAATGAAATCATGTAGATTAGGACCTACATGTAGGCCTACAGAGTATTCAGTGGCCACCATCTTGGTTTTGGGGCATTCTCTTCCAGTTGATCAAGTTCCTTCCGACAAAAATGAAACAATTTGTTACAAACTATTTTAATACGTCACCATGACGACAATGATGCACGAGGCGACATTGTGACGTCATTGTTACTTACAATGGCCACGCGCCACATCGCATCTCCAAATATGGCAATGAAGGTGGAGACGCCAGAGGTCGCAAGGAGATTGTTGGTGCTGCAGCGACAACCTCCTGGCAACCAAAATGGGCTGAAATGGTCGGCGATCAGTCGGCGATTGGTCATAAGATGGTCATAATTTAATTGCAAAATGCTTGTGAATCGATCGTAAGCAAATGCAGGCCTCGTGTGACTGGGGCTTAAACACCGGCTGTTGGTAACCAGACCGACACGGCTTGGTTATAGTTGATTCATACCAAGGCAGCTTTTGCTCGGATTTAGGCATGGTCGTCGGTCACCTCTGTTGTGATATATATTTTATCTACATCATGTCAAGCCTACTTCGACGGCACGGCTATTTGCTGTCACACTGGAAATTGAGTCCAATGTTGTACTATTGGTGAACCATGCCAGTGTGTGGTGGGGATGGGTTCAGAACATACATGTCTATTAGTATCAGTGTCACCAAGTGTTTCACAATTATGTTAAAGGGCATATGTATGGCCAGACCTGTATATATTTTCATCTTAAATTAGACGATCACTGTCTTGGCGCTGGGCGGGGGGGGGGGGGGGGGGGGGGGACTATATTCAGATCAAATAAACGACATCATCATCCCCACCTCATATATTAGACAATTACTGGACAAATGTCATCACTTCTACATTGTCATCACTTCTACTTTGGGTCGATCTGTTATCCTATTACAGTTTTTGTTTGTTTTAAAAAGCTTATATCACAAATAAATTACACACGAACAGGAAATGGATCTACTTAATAGCTTTAACGACAGCTGGTCCATTTGTTATTAAATATTATTAATATATATATATATACATACATACATAGCGTGAGATCCCAAAAACTAAATTAAAGAAACAAAGTAGCTCTGTTCACAAATCGACGTAGAGAACTGTACCGCACCAACACGTCTGATAAAATAGATAAAAGTGCCAACAGAATTATATTCGCGCATGTCCTGAACCTTTGTTTGCTCACGTTGTATTAATTAAATAAATAACTAATTGAAACAATCTAAGTTGCCTGACTGTTCAGGATTTTCTCAAAGATGTTATCATTTCTTTTGTCAGTAATATTTCTAATATATATATTGGTGTGTGAGTAGATGTGTGGATGTGTTGTATGTGTCTAGGTGTGTAGGGTTAAATCTGGTGATATTTTCGTATCAAGTGAAAAGATGAACTATTAATTTTGGTGCACACATCAAAATACCAAACATCGCCTTTGTGTGTGAGTGTGTTATACGTATGTATGTGTATGTGAGGGTGTGTATGCGTGTTGTGACTGTGAGTGTGTGTATGTGTGTCTCTGCTTCTGTGTGTGTCATTGTTGACGCCAGAGGTCATGAGCAGGTTGTGAGTGTGTCTGTCTGTTGTATATATGTGTGTATCTATATGTGTGTCAGCGGTGTGTGTATTTCAGTATGTATCTGTCTGCATGCACGTCATTGTGTGTATGTGTGTGTTGTATATATGTGTGTATGTTTGTGTATACAGTAAAACCTCTCTAAATCGACCGACCATGGAACCGACTTTGAGTGGTCCATTTAGGGAGGTGGTCGGTTTAGAGAGTTAAAAGATCCTTACAATGGCATTGTTGGGACCCAAATAAAGCGATCGATATAGAGAAGTCGATCTATGGAGGGGTCGGTATAGAGAGGTTTGACTGTATATGTAGGTATCTGTACGTGTCAGTGGTGTATGTGTGTTTTGAGTGTGTGCACATGTGTGAGTATCTATCTCTGTGTGTATGTGTCTGTGCGTCAGTGTGTTTGTAAGTGTTATATGTATGTATGGCCTATGTGTGTGTGAGTGTGAGTGTATGTCAGTGTGTTATGTATGTTTGTGTGTGTATGTCAGTGTGTGTTAGTGTTGTAATTGTATGTATGTGAGTGTGTTTGCGTGTGAGTATCTGCGCATGTATGCGTATGTGTCTCTGTCGGTATACTTGTGGGTCGGTGTTGTATGTATGTGAGTGGATCTGTGTGTGCGTGTGAGTGTCTATGTGTGTGTGTCAGTTTTGTATGTATGTGCATGTGAGTGTTTGCGCGTGTGTGTGTCTGTCCGTGTGTATTCGCGTGTGTTAGTACAGTAGGCACAGCTCCCTAGACCCGGGAGTCCGGCCGTCATGCCAGCATGCTGCTGCCGCTGGTGAGCGGACTGTGTGTGTGTGTGTGTGTGTGTGTGTATAGTAGTAGTAGTACAGTAGGCACAGCGCCCTAGACCCGTGAGTCCGGCCGTCATGCCAGCATGCTGCTGCCGCTGGTGAGCGGACTGTCCAGGCTGATGTCGTTGGCGGGCAGGTGCTCCCGGCTGTACTTGGGGTTCGAGAAGACGATGTACTTGGACTTCCGGTGGTTCTTCCGCTTCCTGTAGACCCAGACGCCGGCGGCGGCGCTCAACAGCAGCACGGTGAGGGAGATGCCGACCGCCGCCCCCGCCCCGCGCCGCTTCTGGTCCGCCTCCACAGGGGGCGCTGTGCGCTCAGAGTCTGCGACAAGGGGCAGGCAGCCAGTGTATCAGTAATGTGGGTGGGTGGGGCGGGGAGTGGGGGGCATGCGCTGCATATTATTTCAATATACCAACACAGAGTGGGAAAAGGGCATGCGCTACACATTATTCTAATATACCAACACACAGCCTACACCTAGCTTATATCAAGGATTAGTACTTAAAACTGTTCATAGTGCGACTGTTACTGTTAGTGTTACTGTTAGCATAACAGATATATTGCTTTCATGGAAGATGCATGGCCGACGGTTATGAGTTTCTGCTATATTTTCCATAGAAGTTAAATAGATCTATTATGATGAGTGTTATTATCAACCTTACTTGAGTTTGATATAGCTTTTTATTTTAAAGGGGTTAAATTTGGTGATATTTTCGTATCAAGTGAAAAGATGAACAATTAATTTTGGTGCACACCTCGAAATGCCAAACATCGCCTTTGTTTTATCTTAAGCATAGCAGCGCAGCACAGGGACACCAAACTGCCATGAAGTTCAACGGGTGTGCCAGCATCTAAGTTGCATATGTAGGATCAAATCTACATAAGTGCTTTGGCTTAGAAATGTTGATGCTTTCATTGGGTTATGCAGCATTAAGGGTTATCCGTTCAAAATTCTCACTGCCTCATGCTACCTACTTGTTAGCACAACAGCCCCCACTCATGCTACATACCTGTGTTGTTGGACCCGTTGTGTTCAGCTGGAGTCGCCGACACGACCAAGTCGGTCCCAGACTCTCCCCCGTCCGTCGGACTGACTGTTGGCGCCGACGCAGACATCGTCAGCGTCTCTTCCGACGTAGGAATCCCACGCTTCGGTGACGTCACAACAATCGGCCTCGGCCTCAACGTCGTCGTCGCCATCGTCGTGGAAGCTGTGGACTTCGACACGACAGTGGATGAGGAGGGCGTCGTTTCCACGACCGTCGTTCGCTGCGGAGGGACGGTTGTGACATCATAGGTCTCCTCCGTCGCCATGGCGACCGTCAGGAGGCTGGTGCTCGGCGGCGGGCTGATGGAAGTGGACCTGGAGGGTGCGCTTCTCTTGGACGTGGTCTTCTCCAGCCCCATCGACGCCGGTAGCGTGGGCTGCGGTGTTGGGGCCACTTCTGTAATACGGTAGGCTGGTTGGTTGTTGGAATTGTTACGTCAATAACTCTATGCTAAATAAACACCGCACACTGGCACCAGCACCTGACTGGCTTGTTGACAGTTGATTCTAAAGCCCCAGTCAGACCTACCCAGATAAGCCCCTGATTTTTAGCCAGACCACCCCCGGACCAGTCGCCCGGACTGTCCCGGACATCCCTGGATAAAAGCGCTATTTTGGTCATTTTTGGCCTCGCGGTCACAACTCTCGGATGAGTCAGGGACTAGCCCCGGACCAGAGGGCGGATCGCCCTGGACTGAGCCGGACCACCCACCGGACTACCCGGTGTGTCCACGGAGTAGTCCCGGAGTTGAAGTGGACTTGCTCCATGGCGATCCATGTCTAATCCGTGCTCATCCGGCTTGTCCGGGTCTTATCCAGGCACTCCGCGAGTTGTCCGGGGCTATGTCGGGGCTAGTCCGGGGCTGGTCTGGGTTAAACTATGGCCCCGGATGGTACACAGACTACCCCCGGAGCACCCCTGGACTACCCGGACTACCCCCGGATCATCCTGGATGATGCAGGATCGAGCCTGGATCGCAAAATGCTCCAGACCACCCCGGATGTTTTTAATATTTTAAAACATCCGGGGCGGACCACAGACGAGGCCAGACCAGCCACCGATCAAGCCGGATCGCCATGGTCCATGCTGGATCACGGTCCGGGGCTCATCCGGCCCCTGATCCGGGTAGGTGTGACTGGGGCTTTATCAGGGCAGTTTTTGCTCGGATTTAGACATGGCCTGTCATTCACCCTTATTTGCGGTGAATATTTACCTAGCTATCTAAGTGATGGCCTGTATTGGGTCAGCAGTCGGTTGGTATTGGGTTGGTTGGTTGGTTGTTGTTGTTTTAGGTTATATCAGGACGGGTACCGACTTGTGACAGTGTGAACTCATGGAGACTTTATAGTGCTGTCCCACATTAAATCAAGCCACCAGCACCATGACCCGATATCCCACTCAGTCACATTATCCTGACACTGAGCTAATGGCTGGCGCACACCTCCCGTTTACGATTCGCGCACTAAAACTCGTGACCCGACCCGACCCGCTTAAAACTGAAAACGGGCCGATTCGTTTTTCGAATCGCGAATCGCAATCGTAAACGGCCGCTTTTAGCACTAAAAACTGAGTTTTATGCGCGAATCGCAATCGCTAGGTGTGCACGGGGGGCGCACACCTAGCGATTTTTGTGTGCGAAACGGGCAGTTTTACATCTTAAACGGTAGGTGGGTGCGCACAGACGGGAGGTGTGTGCCAGCCATAACCAGTCCTCTGCCCTATCTTATTAATGCTGAGCACCTGACTAAGAAGCGACAAGTATACATTTCTAAGTCATTGATTTGAGTAGACCAGAGTTCGAACCCCACCATCTACATATTCCCAATGTGGGATAAATAAACGCGATAATGTTAGCATATGTTTAATTCACGTTAAGAGCCTCAGTTACAGAGTATGGGTACTTAAAACAGAGAAGAGCAGATATCTCTTAGTGAAACTAGCTTTCTGTTGCAGTTAGCATAGTATGAGTATGAACATATATTGCAAATTTAACCTGAGCCTGCCATGTGTAGACTGAATGGAAACCAACTGAAACCTTACTCGATCTTCAAGCTGCATAGTCCAATGAAAAGATCAAATTTTCAAAACCAAAACAATGATCTAGATTTGATTCGACATATCTAACTTAGATGCTGGTACACTTATTAAACATTTGTCATAATGTAGAAGGGAATACTAAGGCAATTTAATAGAACCTGTTACTGCAGACGCCTATGGTGTCAGAGTTTTGGCGTGCTTGCCAAAACTAATTTGACATGTTTGCACTTCAAATATCTCCAAAGTTAGTCATTTAAAATAAAAGTTACTTTAAACTAAGGTAAGGTAGATTATAACGATCAACCTAATATATTTATCTCAGAAAATTACAGAAACCCCAAACCATTGGACTATGCAACTTTAACGATTATCAGATCTTGAACAGATTCTTTCCGTTTGGAGGCGTTTCTTTGAGTTGTCTCGATCTGGCAGCCTGCTCGTGTTCGAGCCCGAACCAGGGTTTCTTCGAGTAGTGTGATTTCTCTGAAAATTACACTATTCAAGATCTGCTCGCTTAAAGGGAAAAAAACCCTCAAAAGGTGCGTTAATACTAGCTTTAACTCTTTATGAAACTTTTCGATCAGAAACTGGTCAAGGCACCAATAAAAAAAAAAAAATTACCGCCACAAAGGACTCGCGCGTCCTCCTCGTGCGAGCACGTCTCCGTACTGCCCCAAGTCTCGCCCTTCGCGATACAGGCGCCGAGATCTCGCTCCGTCCCGTTGCAGCCGAGACGCTGCAGCCAGATGATGACGTTGTCGTCTGCTCCACCGTCAGGCGACCTGCGCCGGCCCACTGCGCCCTCTCCCCTGTGAAGGAGGGAGTGGGTGAGTGAGTGGTTGGGGGGCTTTATGTCCTGGCAACATCTAAGGTCATATATGAGGATGGGTATCAACTTGTGTGATTGCATGGTGGCTATTTAGTGCTGCCCTACTGAGAGATTGGCAGGGTCCGTACAGATGTGTAGATATGGGATTCAAGGCTTTTCAAGTCTGATTTTGATAGGAATTCAAGACTATTTTCATTTGGATTTCAGGAAAAAAATAATAATGGCGAATGGCGATTTCGGACTAATTTAGATCACTGGGGACAGTTTAATGGAAGTCAAAGCTTTTCAAGATTACTCAAAACAGGTTAAATTCAAGGCTTTCAAGGCCTTGAATTGGGGCAAATGAAGTTCAACACTTTTCAAGACTTTCCAGGGCCTGTACAGACCCTGGATTGAGCCACCACCATCATGACCCGATACCCCATTCAGCCACATTATCCTGACACTGAGCTAACCAGTCCTTGCCCTATCCTAATAATGCCGAGCACTAGGCTAGGAAGCGACAAATATTAATTTTGTAAGTCATTGATGTGACTCGACCGGGAATCGAACTCCCGATCTCCCTCACGGGAGGCCTGCGCTCTACCGATTCGGCCACCGTGTCCAGTCCCGAATGTGATATGTATACATGTACATATCACCCAAGAGCTAGTGGGTGAGTGAGTGGTTGTGGGTTTTGTGTCCTAGCAGCATTTAATGTCATATATGAAGATGGTAACCAGCTTGTGACAGTGTGCATGCATGGTGACTTTATAGTGCTGCTCCACTGCGAAATCAGGCCACCAGCACCATGACCTGATATCCCACTCAGTCACATTATCCTGATACTGACCTAACCAGTCCTTGCACTATTCTAGTAATGCCAAGCATCAGGCTAGGTAGTGGCAAGTATCAATTTTGTGAGTCATTGGTTTGACTCGGCTGGGGTTCGAACACATGACCTCCCACACAGGAAGTGAGCCAGCGCTCTTACTAATTTCGGCATCCCATCCAGTCACAGGTAGACAAGAAGGTAAACACATACAGAAATACAAAGTGTCCAAATACAGGGAACAGAAACATTATCTGATATATGTGTTCAATAAAACCACTGTGCCGACCTTGACCCCATCAGCATGTCCGTGACCTACCTGAAGCCGAGATAGGTGCAGATGACCTTGGCCTCTTTGACCCCGAACTGGGTTGAGCAGACGCTTCCCCACATGGCATCGTGTAGGACTTCGACGCGACCGTCATGCCGAGTCGAGCCGTTCACAAGCCGCACCGCAAGGTCACCTGAAGGTCAAATATGAAGGGTAAAGCAATAGACCCCTTTCAATGTTTATAAACATTGTGTATGCGCGCGCAGCTTGGCTGCAGAATGAAAGCACACTGCCATTGAGTTTGCCGGTACGCGCAGTGCAAATCGTTTATTTTATTCAAAATTAATAGAAATGCAGAACCCTAAGCATATAAATTTAATATGATCTTTTCGTTGAATATGTTTTCTATAGGTGTTCCAAGCGGTTTGTGTCTAGGTGGTGTCATTTTATAGATATTTCACCTTTTCTTGATGAAGATTGCTCACGCCCATTGACAATGCATTGAGTTTGCCGGTACGCACAGTGCAAAACGTTTATTTGATTCAAAATTAATAGAAATGCAGAACCCTAAGCATATAAATTTAATATAATCTTTTCGTTGAATATGTTTTCTATATGTGTTCCAAACGGTTTGTGTCTACGTGGTGTGGTTTTAGAGATATTTCACCTATTCTGTATGAAGATTGCTCACGCCATTGACAATGCATTGAGTTTGGCAGTACGCGCAGTGCAAAACGTCTATTTTATTCAAAATTAATAGAAATGCAGAACCCTAACCTTATAAATTTATTATAATCTATTCGTTGAATATGTTTTCTATATGTGTTCCAAGTGGTTTGTGTCTAGGTGGTGTGGTTTTAGAGATATTTCACTTTTTCTGTATGAAGATTACTCCCGGCCATTGACAATGCATTGAGTTTGACAGTACGCGCAGTGGAAAATGTCTATTTTATTCAAAAGTAATAGAAATGCAGAACCCTAACCTTATAAATCTAATATAATCTATTCGTTGAATATGTTTTCTATATGTGTTCCAAGTGGTTTGTGTCTAGGTGGTGTGGTTTTCGAGATATTTCACTTGTTCTCTATGAAGAATCCTCATAGCCATTGAGTTTGCAGTGTGACAGTGTGTCGTCCTGCAGCCAAAAGGCGTGCGCACTGACCTAGATACCTATGCTGACGTCATATGAAATAGGTCTATTGAGATGCCGAAATCATTTTTTTGTTCTTCTTCATTATTTCTTTTCTAAAGCTATTAAGCGATGTCAGCAGATTAATGGCACATTCAATTTGAGCCATTCACGAGCCACACTGCAAGGTCACCACAAGGTCAAATATGAAGGTTAAAGATATTGTCATGGGGGTGATGAAAATGGGGAATATTGTGCCTAGAGCAGGACTCGAAGCCACATCTCTTTGCATTCCGGGCCAGCGTGCTAACCATTACACCACCTAGGCTCCCTGATATCAACACACTACCCACGCGTACATGTCTATGTGGCTCCTTGCCTGAGAGGTCAGTGCAGACCACTACACTCGTCCCCCTGGAATTGTAAGTCTTGTAATGCTTACAATTACATACATACAGGCAATGCAATGCACTTACATACACAGGGTAGGTTCAACAACCGTACAGCACATAGCTTGTACAGGATCATGGTCACGGCAATCAGTGTCATGGGGGTGATGAAAATGGGAAATATTACGCCTAGAGCAGGACTCAAACCCACATCTCTTTGCATTCCGGGCCAGTGTGCTAACCATTACACCACCTAGTCTCCCTGATATCAACACACTACCTGTCTATGTGTTTACTTGCCTGAGAGGTCAGTGCAGACCACTACAATATTTATTTTCTGAATCTTTGTTTCTGCTTTTATCTTTCCCGGAAAATTGTGTGAAAAAAAGTGATACAAAATGGGGCATTGTGGTGCATTTTGCTGAAAAATATACATAAAAAGAAAATTAAAAAACAAGCTGAAATGATTCTTTGGCGGAAGATTACAGATTAAAAGCGGGAGATAGAGGTTATTTTGCTATATTTTAGGGAGATCTGCCAAATCGAGAGGCTTGATAGCTCTGTGTGTATATATATATATATATATATATATATATATATATATATATATATATATATATATATATATATATATATATTTAAATGCGCAACATGGAGGTCGGCGCACCGGGCGACAGCCCGGGGTTAACCGGCGTGACGGCTTCATTAAGATAAGGCGGGGGGAGGCGGCGACCCCCGAGGTCGGCGGGGTCAGCGCAGGACCAGACGCGCCGTGGCGGCGCGCTAATCGACCTTAGCGCCCCATATAGATAAGGCGGGAGGAGGCTGGGGCCGCGCACTGCCAGCCTTCTCCAGCTGCCGCCACTCGGCGCCCCACGCGCATCTAGGCACCATGCGCCCGGAGAAACTCAGCTTCAACATGGCTACGCACGCCCAGTCCCTCCCCCAGCACTGCGCCAACCATCATGGCGGAGGACGGAGTTGACCTCTCCCACCCAACCCACAGGAACACGAACGGGGGGGGGGGGGGGGGGGGAACTGAGCGCGCGGGGGGGGGGGGGGGTCGCGCCACCCGCCACACAGCGGGCCGGCCGGCCGCCGCTCCCCGCAGGTACCGGGTTCAACGCCCAGCGCTAATATATTTTACCCATTGACTTGCTAATTTTGTTTGTCATCATTGACTTTCCCATATGCGCCCATTGGGGCTTTGCGCGCACGCAAGTGCGCTCAAGCTTAAACTGTCTCTCTTATGACTTAATTGTTGCTATTGTCTCTGTACCACTGGTTGGCCTTAGTCAGACTTTAATTAAAAGTATTTTACTCCCCCCGTGTGTTCACGTCATTTAAATATATAAAACTCTCGGGGGCTAATGGACAGTGTGGCGTCTCAGTTCAGGATCGTGCCGGTGGCAGCGGTCACGTAAGTAAGGGGGGAGGGGTATACATAAAGTAAGGCACCCAATCAATAATAAAGTATCAAATAAACATATAATTCCCTTCCGTCCCTTTATACTCGCATAGTGCTTATACATCATATATATATACATATATATACTTGTATATCTATATACACATACACTATATATTATATAATATAGAAATAGCTAGTTAATAATATATAGAAATAGCTAATTAACTCACTTGTGTATATATTTATATATATATATATATATATATATATATATATATATATATACACACATACACACTATATAATATATATTATATAATACATTAAAACCTCCCTATACAGACCCCTCCACAGACCACCACTCCCCTAAATCGATCGCTTTATTTGGGTTCCAACAATACCATTGTAAGGATATTATAACTCTCTAAACCGACCACCTCCCTAAATGGACTGCTTAAAGTCGGTCCCACGGTCGGTCGATTTAGAGAGGGTTTACTGTATATATAGAAATAGCTAGATAACTCACGGTTGGGCCAGACTTTCTGCACGTCGATGTCCGCGCATCGCTCGTGGAAGAACCGGAAGTCGTCGAGCGCGATGAAGCGCGACTTCTTGCACCGGCCTGCGCATGTGCGCGCCTCGAGGACCAGCCGGTAGTCACGTGACTGCGGCGGGATGTGCACGACGCCCAGTGTCCAGTCGCCCGTCCAGACGCTGGCGTTGGCGTTGTTGATCCTGAAGAGCTCCTTATCGTCTCCGCTGGTCGTCGACCTGTTTCCGGCTGGTCTGAGCAGCACCCGCAGGAACTCTGGGACCGTGGTGAGTAGACGTGGGAGCAGGCGGTTACATGTTTGTTTGCTTGTTTGTTTGTTGGAGTTTTACGTTCTGCCAACATCTAAGGTCATACCAGGACGAGTACCGACTTGTGACAGTGAGTTGTTGGTTGGTTATTGGAGTTTTACATCCTGACAACATCTAATGGTCATGTCAGGACGGGTACCGACTTGTGACAGTTCGGTGTTGGTTGGTTATTGGAGTTTTATGTCCTGGCAACATCTAAGGTGATATAGGGACTGGCACCGACTTGGGGGAGTGAGTTGTTGGTTGGTTATTGGAGTTTTACATCCTGACAACATCTAATGGTCATGTCAGGACGGGTACCGACTTGTGACAGTTCGGTGTTGGTTGGTTATTGGAGTTTTATGTCCTGGCAACATCTAAGGTGATATAGGGACTGGCACCGACTTGTGACAGTGAGTTGTTGGTTGGTTATTGGAGTTTTACATCCTGACAACATCTAATGGTCATGTCAGGACGGGTACCGACTTGTGACAGTTCGGTGTTGGTTGGTTATTGGAGTTTTATGTCCTGGCAACATCTAAGGTGATATAGGGACTGGCACCGACTTGGGGGAGTGAGTTGTTGGTTGGTTATTGGAGTTTTTACATCCTGACAACATCTAATGGTCATGTCAGGACGGGTACCGACTTGTGACAGTTCGGTGTTGGTTGGTTATTGGAGTTTTATGTCCTGGCAACATCTAAGGTGATATAGGGACTGGCACCGACTTGGGGAGTGAGTTGTTGGTTGGTTATTGGAGTTTTACATCCTGACAACATCTAATGGTCATGTCAGGACGGGTACCGACTTGTGACAGTTCGGTGTTGGTTGGTTATTGGAGTTTTATGTCCTGGCAACATCTAAGGTGATATAGGGACTGGCACCGACTTGGGGAGTGAGTTGTTGGTTGGTTATTGGAGTTTTACATCCTGACAACATCTAATGGTCATGTCAGGACGGGTACCGACTTGTGACAGTTCGGTGTTGGTTGGTTATTGGAGTTTTATGTCCTGGCAACATCTAAAGCCGTGTTCACACCTGGGCGTTAACTCGCCTCATCTAGTGCGCCTAATCTAAGTCGGCTCACATTGGCCGTGTGAACCCGATGTTGAGGCGGATTAGGGCTGAGTCGCCGCATGTAGTTCGCCTCATCTAGTTCGCCTCGCGTGGTGGTTTAAATGAAGCGAACTAGCTTGTGTCGGCCCATCTTGCTTGTGTGAACGGTAGCGGTTTACTTGAAGCGGATTAAGCACATCACACTGTACAATATAATTTGGTCTATGAACCGTCTAGAAGTGCACAGATATTATCTTCAGCATTTATTTTTAGGGTTTCACTGCCCAGCCAAAGTTTTGACAATTCCAAAACAATACAATTCGACTGAAACAGATCTAGGTCGAACCCACACTCTCTCTGCCGACGTCGATTAACCGAAACTGGCGCTGGTTAGTATGGACTTGCTCATGCGCAGATATCAATTTCCGCCTTAATCCGCTCCATGTGTGGACATGACACTAGTTCGCCTCATCTAGTTCACCTTATCTAGTTCGGCCTAAAGTTGTGGGTGTGAGCACGGCTTAAGGTGATATAGGGACTGGCACTGACTTGGGGGAGTGCGTTGTTGATTGGTTATTGGAGTTTTATGTCCTAGCAACATCTAAGGTCATATCATGCCAACTTTTGTAATGCTGCACCACGGGGAGACGAGGCCTTCGACACCATGACCCGATTCCCCCCCCCCCCCAGTCACATTATCCTGTTACTGAACTAACCAGTCCTTTCCCTATCCTGTGCACTCATGGAGACTTTTATAGTCCTGTCCCACTAGGAGACCATGCCGCCCGCACCATGCCACGATTTCCCACTCAGTCACATTATCCTGATACTGAGCCAACCAGTCCTTGCTTTATCCTAGTAATGCCCAGTGCCAGTCTAGGTAGCGACAAGTATAAATTGTGTACATCATTGGTTTGACTCGACCAGGAACCGAACTCCCGATGGGAGGCCTGCGCTCTACCGATTCGGCGACCGCGTCCGGTTTGTGTCTGTGATGTTAAAGCTGCATAGTCCAATAAAATATCAAATTTCAAAACCAAACCAATTATCTAGATTTGATTTGACATATCTAACTTAGATACTGATGCACTTATTAAGCATTTGTTTCTGCATAGAAGGCAATACTGAGTCAATTTAACAGAACCTGTTACTGCAGAAGTCTATGGTCTCAGAGTTTTGGCAAGCTTGCCAAAACTAATTTTCCATGTTTGCACTCAAAATATCTCAAAAGCTTACCATTTAAAATAAAAGTAACTTTGAACTAATGTAAAGTAGATACAAGTGATCGATCTTATATATCTATCTAAAAAAAAAATCAGAAATTCAAAACCATCGGACTATGCAACTTTAAAAGGTGTTTACCCTCTTTCATATTCCAACATACGGCTTGTGATATTAGGAGAAGGGTGTACAGATCTCATCCGCGCAAGATTGAAAAGGAAGCTTAAAGTTCCCCTCCTGATATGACCTTAGATGTTGCCAGGAGGACCAACAACCAACCAACAAGCTTAAAGTTGCAGTCTGATGGTTTTGAGTTTCTGCCATTTTCTGAGATAAATACATTAGGTTAATTATTACGATCTACATGTACTTTATTTTAGTTTAAAGTACCTTTTACTTTAAATAGCTAACTTTGGAAATCATCATCATCATCACCACCATCATCATCATCATTATCATCATCATCATCATCAATCCCTTAACTGCATGGGTCGTTTGGACACTTTGGAGATATTTGAAGTGAAAACATGCCAAATTAATTTATGCAAGTCAATCATTCATTCATTCATTCATTCATTCATTCATTCATTCATTCACACAGTGCCTGCATGACACAGACAGAGGTAGATAAAAGATTCACCCCATACTTGCAGTAGAGGGGTGAATGACAACATAGTCTAAATACGGGTGAAAATAGCTTTAGCATGGAACAGGAAGTAGACTCCCTGGTTCCAGTATCAAATGGCTACATATATCGGGACAGAGTTAGTGAAATGAGAGAGAATGCAAAAAGACAAGATGGCGACGATAAAACGCTGGCGATTTCACTTTTAAAGTGTGTTAAGGTATATGTTTTATTATATTTTTCAAATCAGCAGTAGCGGGGAAATATGAAGATGTATGTGAAGAATATATTTTGCTTCTTAAATTAAGAATTTATCAGCTCAGTTTTTTCCCCAGCATGTCGAAATTCTTCACCAGTTTTGATATAATTTTGTTTTTCACTCATACTACAAGTACGGGGTGATCTTTTGTCTAATTTAAGCCGTGTTCACACGTACAACTTTAGGCCAACTTAGATGAGGTGAACTAGTTGAGGCGACTGAAGGCCCCTGTGTGAATGGGACTTATGCAAACTAGTTGAGTTGACTCAGCGGAGCGTTCACATGGGCGATCTGAGTCGACTTACAATTACATGAGGCGAACTCGTTGAGGCGATTTAAGGCCCCTGTGTGAACGGGGCTTTAAGATAGAGGGTGACGTGGAGACATACCGTGGTCGGTGCCGTAGTAGATGTACCAGAAGTGGAAACACTTGGCCGTGCCGTGCACCGCCCTCTGGGGGGACTGCAGGCGCGCAGTGGCGTCCTCTGGTGGCTCGTCTCGGAACCTATCGATGTCCAGGAAATGACCTGCAGTGGAAAGGTTTACTTACAGATTAACTTACAGATCCTCTTCTGGCTTATCTAAGCCCCATTTGGCCTCTACTGCCAGCTCGTTATGGTAAAAAAAACTAACTTTTATGGAGGTCGATGGAGCCCTGGGGCCGTATGCATGACGCGGGGGTAGCGCCCTACCTCTCGG
Organism: Branchipolynoe longqiensis; assembly: GCA_030323885.1. Classification (NCBI taxonomy): domain Eukaryota; kingdom Metazoa; phylum Annelida; class Polychaeta; order Phyllodocida; family Polynoidae; genus Branchipolynoe; species Branchipolynoe longqiensis. The sequence goes on from CM059200.1 coordinate 39,558,899, forward strand.
GGTAGCGGGGATATCCAGGGTAGCGTCGAAAAGTCGGTATGCATGTGAGCAGGGTAGGCCAACCCCGGGGGGATAAAAGTCGGGTAAGCTACCCCTACTACGTAGCAGGTATAAGGGTGGGGGTAGGGACCGACTCGGGCCAAATCTATTGAATGCGATCATATTTAACAGAATTACATACCCAATAAGTGACATTTTATCAATTTAACCCTAAATTCGAACCGTTATTAAGGCCACCGCTGCATTGGCCGCAATATTAATAGTGTCGAATCGACGAATGTAAAGTAAACAAATCGCCGCCGCCGCCTCGACGTCGCGTTCCATATACCCCTGTCACACTATGACGTTTCTCTCCAACGAGCGGCGACGTGTGTCCTTTTTTGGCGAAACGTCCCTGTCTGTGTCTCTGTCTCTGTGTGTGTCTCTGTGTCTGTGTCAGTGTCTCTGTGTCTCTGTGTCTGTCTCTGTGTCTCTGTCTCCGCGTCTCTGTGTCTGTCTCTGTATGTGTCTCTGTATGTGTCTCTGTATGTGTCTGTGTCTCTGTGTCTGTGTCTCTGTGTATGTCTCTGTATGTGTCTCTGTCTGTGTCTCTGTGTCTGTGTCTCTGTGTGTGTCTCTGTATGTGTCTCTGTCTGTGTGTCTCTGTCTGTGTGTCTGTCTCTGTATGTGTCTCTGTCTCTGTGTCTGTCTCTGTATGTGTCTCTGTATGTGTCTCTCTCTGTGTCTGTGTCTCTGTGTGGGTCTCTGTCTGTGTCTCTGTCTGTGGCTCTGTGTCTGTCTCTCTCTCTGTGTCTCTGTCTGTGGCTCTGTGTCTGTCTCTCTCTCTGTGTCTCTGTCTCTGTCTGTGTCTGTCTGTGTGTCTGTGTCTCTGTGTCTGTCTCTGTCTCTGTCTCTGTCTGTGTGTGTGTGTCTCTGTGTCTGTGAGTGTCTGTGTCTCTGTCTGTGTATCTGCCTGTGTCTGTGTCTCTGTCTGTGTATGTGTCTATATATGCGTCTGTGTGTGTGTCTCTGTGTCTCTTTGTCTGTGTGTGTGTCTCTGTGTCTCAGAGAGAGAGACAGCGGCACATACACAGACAGACGGAGACACAGACAGAGACACGGACAGAGACACAGAGAGATACACATACAGAGACAGACACAGATACACAGACAGAGTCAGAGACACAGACAGAGACACATACAGAGACAGACACAGAGACACAGACAGAGACACAGACAGAGACACAAACAGAGACACAGACACAGAGACACAGACACAGAGACACAGACAGACACACATACAGAGACAGACACAGAGACACAGAGCGAGACACAGACAGAGACAGACACAGATACACAGACACAGACACAGACACAGAGACACAGACAGAGACACAGACAGAGACACATACAGAGACACATACAGAGACAGACACAGACACACAGACACAGACACAGACAGAGACACATACAGACACAGACAGAGACACAGACACAGAGGCACGCTTTAATTTTATTTACAACGCTGACGGGTCGCCGGTGAGAAACGTCGTAGTGTGACAGGGTCAGGGCCATTTCTGGCGGCGGCGGTTTGTTTACTGTACGTTCGTCGATTCGAAAATATTAATATTAATATCACCGCCAATGCGGCGGTAGCCTTAATAACGCTTCGGATTTAGGGTTAAATTGATAAAATTTCACTTATTGCGTATGTAATTCTGTTAAATATGATCGCATTCAATAGATTTTAGCCTAATATATGACTATAAATGCAGAGGGATTTCCCAAATCTATAAATAATTACAAGGGTAGCTACCTCCGCGCCGATTTGGCTCCATGCATAGCCCGTGACCCATTTCCTACCCGCGGCCATAGCTACCCCGAACTCGGTCCTTACCACCGGCGGCGATAAATAATTGTTCATGCATACGGGCCCTGAAGTCATATAATTGTGTGTGTCCTCTCAAATGTCTATCCAGCCTTCTCTCAAATGCTTCTACCATTAGTGCTTCAACCACTTGGTCTGGGAGACTGTTCCATATATATTTACGCAGATACCAAACATGTGGTAGACCGGTGGCTGGCTGCATCTGCAAGCTTAGTTATAATCTACTTTATTTTAGTTTGAAGTAACTCTTAATTTAAATGTTTCGTTGTTGGGGTTTTACTTCCTGGTAATATCTAAGGTGATATCAGGATAGGTACTGACTTGTGACAGTGTGCCCTCATGATAACTTCATAGTGCTATCCCATTGGGAGACTAGGCCACTAGCATCATGACCTGATTTCCCACTCAGTCATATTATCCTGACACTGAGCTGCCCTATCCTATTAATGCTTAGCGCAAGCTAGGAAGCGACAAGTATAAATTTTATAAGTCATTGGATTGACTCGGTTTGGATTCAAACCTTCCGCGCTCTACCGATTCGGCCACCACGCCTGGTTGCACACCGAAATGCTACCCGTTTTAGAGCGTAACAAATAATTCAGGAACACTAAACTAAGATAAATGTTTAAAGGCGCATAATTCAATGGTTTTTGAGTTTCTGCTATTTTTAGGTGAATGTATTACGTTGATCATTAGAATCTACCTTACTTTTAGATTGAGGGATGGTCGAATGAGTTGAGGGTCCTTCTCCCATTCTGGTAGATCATGGGATCATGCATTCGAACACTGGTTGAGTGAAACCGATGACTTAAACATTTGTACTTGTCGCTTCCTAGCCAGGTGCTTGGCATTAGGATAGGGCAAGGAGCAGTGGAATGAGGAAGACCAATGGTCCACGATTGAAATTTCCCCTGCTTAATCAACTAATCTACCGAAAAAAAGAAAGAAGAAAAAAAAGGACATTATTTCGCTCACCAGTGTGCTTGGAGGCGCCATAGGTGTGATCGTAGCGCCCCCTACTGCGGTTCAAACTGTTCTCGTCCATTCCGTCCAGGCGGCGCCACCGCACCTGCGTAGTTCCACGACCATCCGCGAGGTCGCGCCACCCGCACATGTCGGCACCCTCCAGCGTGCAGACCGTCTCTGTTTGAATGGAAAGTCTCTATTTGAATACGGAGTGACTATTGTCATGGTACTGTGTCCCTAGCGCGAGATTCTAGTCATTATACCATGTCCCTAGCGCAAGATTTTATAGTCACAGTACAGTGATGGCAGTCGATTATTCTACAATCACAGTTCCGCTCAGGGTTAGGGTTAGGGTTAGATATTTTGGGTAGGGATTAACTATAGACTTCAGATCTAAAACTAAAAGAACGGTACCATAATGCTTGACTACCGATCTATATCAATGGTAACCATGATGCTAGACTGCCAAACTGCTGTCACTGTACCGTAATTTTATATCCTTCTGTCCCCACAGTACCTTGACAATAGAGGCGTTCATTTGAATATCAGATCGAGAACACTGATTTCATTGCATTTGCTTGGGTTGTTGGGGTTTTACACCCTAGTAACAGCTACGGTAAAATCAGGAGGAGCATGATCTTGTAACGGTGCTACCGCCACCATCAGTCCCTGCCACTACCGTCAGAGGGCGTGTTGATGGGGGAATTCCTCCACGAGACCTTTTCCACAGAGCAGGCTGTACAGTGGACCAGCTACCAACACCATTCATTAGTCCCAGCCGCTGCCGTCAGAGGGCGGGTCGGGGGTGGGAGCCGTCTATTCGGCGACTTATTTTTCTTGAAGATTTATACTGCCTATCATGGATAAGTCTGAATAGACTTGTTTTCACCATTAGACAGTTTGTCGATAGAAAGCCTGAGCATACACTTTTACCGACCTAAGGGATTTTTAACCTCCCACACCACATAGACATGGTATGAGAGCAACTGGCCTTTGATGACGCTGTGAGTTATCCAAATTGGCAGAGGTGAGGGCACGGGGAATCGAACCACTGACCTTCAGATTAGGAGTCCGACCTGGAAAAAAGTAAAGACACTCTAACCACAGAGAACACCTACCAGGGCTCAGCACCTGCAGCGTGATGTTGCGCACGTCTAGGCTCGCCGTCCCCTCGGGCCCCGTCCTGTTCGCCACACACCGGTACAGGCCAGCATCCCCGGGCCGCAGATCCTGCAGCGTTAGACTCACCACCCGGTACGCCGAGAGGTGCGTGTCGTTCACGTGGTTCCGGTCCCGCACGGACAGGTCAACTCTGAAAGGCGAAACAGCAAAGTATTCAGATGGATACAAATATTCTGATAAGCAGCAAGGGGTCTTTTATATGCACTTTCCCACAAACACGACAGCACATACTGCAGCCTTTGATGAACCAGTTGTGGACCACTGGTTGGAACAGAAAATAGCCCAAACTGCAAATGGGTCCACTGAGAAGGATCGATTGGATGACCGACAGCTTCACAGGTGGACACTCTACTGCCTGAGCTACGTCCCGCTCCCCCTGAACGTGAAACAAATGGCGATGGAGAAACGAGGAGAAATGTATGGCACTGTATCAACCGATTGATTGATTGATTGCTGATGCTTTAACGCCGTGTCGACAACAAGAGCCCCATATTCATGGCGAAAAGCTAGTGGTATCTATTCTGTCAGCTTTGCCAACCACATATCGTCTCTCTTAAAATTTACACGAAATATTGAAATGGTCAGATCTGTATTGAATGGTAGGAAAAACCATCTCTGATGCAATTTTGGTGTGGTTAGGCTTGTGTTAACTGACAGCGGAATCTAACCCACGAAAAAATAGACAAAATCACAGGAGACGATAGAGCAGAGTTTTATTTAGGAACTCTCTAAGATTTGTTTGCGTTTACATTGGTAAAGAGGTCTTGCAAGCTATTTACATTAGAACGGTGTTGACGCAAGCCCAGGAAATTATACGTTTGAGTAGAATGTTTCTTAGTCTTAGTGGGAACTGAAACCCAATGCACTCAAGGGGGTACCCTTGAGTAAAAAACACTTATATACATATTATTAAATATGTAAGTTATCCTGTATTATCCTGATTTATTATTCTGTTTGATTACCATTGCTCTTTATTTAAAGCTACTGGTGAAGGAGATCAAGCGACATGGCGCACGGGTAGGTCTGCATAAAAGCAGGCATAGCTCATCTTGTATACTGGGTTTTGTTTGACTACCCCCACTATCAGGGGCATAGCTACATTATCACAATGTAAGCGTGTGCAAACAATTTCTCCAAGCGTCATATTTTGTTTGTGCTAAATCTTTTACAATATGCACTTTATTATTTTGTGCTTACGCTTTTTTAATTTCCTGTAAGCATGTGCAAACAATCTTGCGCTTGTAATTTTTTAATTTCTGTCTACGCCCCTGACCATTATCCAATTTTAGCGCGAAGTTTAGTTTTTAAGAAGAATATTAATGGGAGGTCTTTCAGGTCAGCCAGATTGTCATACTCTCTAATTTCCTGTCTTGTTTCCTTACTGTGAAATACATTAATAATGGATAATTTGATTACCACCTCAATTTGGACCCCCCCCCCCCCCACCATCTCCGACCCATGCAGAGCTCAAACTACTATGTGGGTCTTATGTCCTAACACCATCTAAGGCCGGTTATAGCAGAACGGGTACTTACCCCACAGGTTTATTTTATAAGTTTATTTACAAGAATATACAATAGAAGGGTTGCTCCGTACCAGGCCCATTTCCAGGTTATATGCAACTCCTTAAATGCTGCACACAGCAACAAGTCTAACCTAAGGCGCTCTAGTATAGCCATGCCGTGCCTGAATCAATAGGCTGGTAATTAACAGCGTTTTTCAAACCTTCTGTGCATGGCAGGGGAGGATGTACAGGCCTCCACTTCAGCTAACACAATCTAACCAAGATGTCTGTTGCACTGAAAAAACCCAACAAAACAAATAATAATAATAATGCTACCTTTAGTGTCGTTCTTTGTGGCGGAGTGGTTAGAGTGTCTGACTTTTTTCTAGGTCAGACTCCTAATCTGAGGGTCGGCAGTTCGATTCCCCATGCCCCCAGCGCTGCCAATTTGGATTTCCACCGCTGTGTATAAATTACAGTGTCATCAAAGGCCGGTTGCTCTCATACCATGTCTATGTGGTGTGGGAGGTTAAAAATCCCTTGGGTCGGTAAAGGTGTAGGCTCAGGCTTTCTATCGACCAGCAGTGGAGTGGGGAAGACCAGTCGTCTGTGACTGGGATTTCCCCTGCTTGAGACAACTAATGTACCCCCAAAAAAAAGAGAGACAAATAAGTGTTCACACTTCCTGTCTACCATTCGCTATATCGCTATATCGCTATATCGCTATGTCGTGAGGCTCCCTGATGGTAATATAGCATTTGTGAGTTGCCGGTTCCATCCACTAGGTGGCGCTTCCATTCACGTATATACCACGATCTATACATGGTATACAAATATGGAATTCACTTGATAATAATATTAAATGTTCAAAGAACATATATATGTTTCAACGAATGAATAAAAAGAAAATCGTTAACCTTTGCCAAAGTGAAAATACATAATAATCTAGTATAAATATAATTAAATGTCATTTACAGTATTAAAGGTAATGTTAATATACTTTCAATTTTTCAATTTATTATTTTTATTGTATTAGCCATCTGCATGTGTTGTTTTTAATTGGGGAAAGCACCTCATAGTATTGTGCTTCTGTTTTCTCCTTTTTGATGTGAAACATTACTGATATAAATATCAGCTTGTATGTTCAATAATCATATGGGGATAAATAAATATCTTATCTTCTATATTATCTTACACCCGAATGAGAAACACCAAGTACCAGAACTCTGCCGGCTATAACCAGCCGCAGAGAAAGACCTTTCATTGTACATCAGGACGCTGAGATTTTGCCTTTATTTTTGTTCTGCGGGTTAAAGCTGCATGGTCCGATGAAAATATCAAATTTTCAAAACCATAAAAATTATCTCAATTTGATTCTACATATTTAACTTAGATACTGGTGCACTTATTAAACCTTTGTAGCCACATAGAAGGGACTACTGAGGCAATTGAATAGAACCTGTTACTGCAGAAGCCTATGGGGTCAGAATTTTGACAAGCTTGCCAACATTAATTTTGCATGGTTCCACTTCAAATATCTCAAAAGTTAGCCACTTAAAATAAGTTACTTCAAGCTAAAGTAAGGTACATAATAACGATCAACCTAATGTATTTATCTCAGAAAATTTCAGAAACTCAAAACCACCGGACTATGCAACTTTAAGACCAGCCAGATATGGTTCTCTGTACTGAGGTTAGTTAATCAAACTGTGTCAACCAAACTTTCGGATCTGTTGTCCGTGGGAACTTACATGAACATAAAATAGAAGGGTTGCTCTGTACCAGGCCCATTTCCAGGTGATATGCAAATCCTTAAATGCTGCACACAGCAACAAGTCTAACCTAAGGCGCTCTAGTATAGCCACCCGGCACCAGAATCAATAGGCTGGTAATTTATGGTGTTATTCAAACCTCCTGTGCATGACATGGCAGGATTTACAGCCTCCACACCCACTTCAGCTAACACATTCTAACCAAAATGTCTGCTGCACTGAAAACAACCAACAAAACAAATAACAATAATAATAATAATAACAACAGTGGTACCATATCGTGAGGCTGACTGATACTAACGGACTACCAAAGACCATATAATACTAAGATGGCTCACTCAGCCTGTACTGTGTAATCAAATTGATCAGACCCACCACTTGGTGCGCTGGCTGTTCTCTTGGTTAAACAGGTGCTATATTATATGTATAAATGTATATATGAATGTGAAAGATGTGTGATGACAGCGATGCTGATGATGATGCTGATGATGATGGGTATTTGTTCATAGCAATTTCATATTGATGTGTATTCATACTTACCTATCTCATGTATAATATAATTGTATGTGTTTACATGTGAAACACCAACCAGAAGCCGGGCTGATCAAACCCACCACAAGGTGGCACTGCGAAATTTACATTACCATGGTAGAGATAGGGAGTGAGCCGTCTTAGTATTATAGGGTCTTTGGGACTACGCTCCGCCCTCATTTTATTGACTAGTTTCAGGATGGTAATGGTAATGTGCTTCCTTTAGGTTGAAATCCGACATGTAATGGTTGCATATAATGCTGCAACCTGCCGATTCACAGAACAGGGCTGGGTAAGTATAAGCCCTGGTCCACCGTGAGTAGGGTTTACGTCCTAGCAACAACTAAGGTCATATATCACTTTTATCAGGATTGCTTATTTCTTTGGGTTTATGTCCAAATATCAATTAAGGTACCGGGCACGGTGGCTGAATCGGTATACCGCAGACCTCCCGTACGGGAGATCGGGAGTTCAATTCCCGGTCGAGTCAAACCAATGACTTACAAAATTGATACTTGTCGTTTCCTACCTTGGCACTCAGCATTAATAGGATCGGACAAGGACTGGTTAGCTCAGTGTAAGGATAATGTGATTGAGTTGGATAGAGGGTTATGGTGCTCATGGCCTGATTTCCCAATGGGGCAGCACTATCAAATCGCCATGAGTGTACACTGTCACAAGTCAGTGCCCGTCCTGATATGACCTTATATGTTGCCAGTACGTAAAACTCCAACAACCAACCAACTGTAATGGTCACATAGACTGCTGGGACGTGCCGATACACAAAACATGGCTAGGCATATTTGCTAAGTATAAGCCCCGATCCGTCATGAGTGGGGTTTACGTCATAGCAACAACTAAGGTCATATCAGGATTGCTCGTTTGTTTGCTGGGGTTTTACATCATAGCAACAACTACGGTCATGTCAGCATTGCTTGGTTAATCAGGTTTTAAGTCCTAGCAACAGCTAATGTCATATCAGGATTGTTAGCTTGTTTGTTGGGCTTTTACGTACTAGCAACATGTAATGTCGTATCGGGATTGTTTGTTTGTTTGGGCCTAGCAACATCTAAGGTTTTATCAGATCCGGCACCAACTTGGGACAGCGTACTGCACTCGTGGTGACTTTATAGTGTTACCCGATTAAGAGACCATGCCATCAAACACCATGACCCGATATCCAACTCAGTCAGATCATCCAGATACTGAGCAAACCAGTCCATGGCCTATCCTGGTAATACCTAGTGCCACACTAGCTCGCGACAATTATCAATTCTGTAAGTTGTTGGTTTGGCTCGGTTGGGCTTCCAATCCACGACTTCCTATAGCCCGGGAAGCCAGCCAGCGCGCTTAGCGATTGTTTGTTGTTGTTCTACGTTCTAGCAACATCTAAGGTCATATCAGGATGGGTACTGACTTGTGACAGTGCACACTCACAAGTTTAAAATTGGCTGGTTGGCTGGCTGACTTACTGACTAGTTGGCTGGTTGGCTAGCTGGCTGCGTGGCTGGGTGGTTGGTTGGCTGGGTGGCTAGATGGGTGGCTAGGTGGCTGGGTGGCTATCTGGCTGGCCCGGCCTATGATGGCCCACATTTTGACGTTCCCACCAAAATTAATTCGGCATGTTTTCACTTAAAATCTCTCCAAAATAACCCGTTTTAAAATCAGGGATGAAGGTGGTCTCCGGGGGAAAAAGCGGAAATGCTGATATTCTCCCATAGATATAGCATTGTCAGAGAATCGCGGAAAATTCCCGAAGTCAGGTCTCATATATATTGGTATGCGCTGATAGTGCTGCACCGTTTGAAGCATGTATTAGTAGTATACGCTGATAGTGCTGCAGTGCTTGGAGCATTTATTAGTAGTACACGCTGATAGTGCTGCAGAGTTTGGAGCATTATTAGTATATACGCTGAGTGTGCTGCAACGTCAATATATTAGGTTGATCACTATAGTCTACCTTACCTTCCCAGTTGGGCAGCACTATAAAGTCGCAACATCTAAGATCATATCAGGACGGGTACATACTTATGACAGTGTGCACTCGTGGCAACTTTAGTGCTGCACTGCTGGGAGACCAGGCCGCCAAAACCATGACCTGATGTCCCACTCAGTCACATTATCCTGACACTGAGCCAACCAGTCCTTGCCCTATCCTAATAATGCCGAGCGCCTGACTAGGAAGCGATAAGTTGATGGTGATGATGAGGAGGATGAAGAGGAGAAGGAGGAGTAGAAGGAGGAGGAGGAGAAGGAGGAGAAGGAGGAGAAGGAGAAGGAGACGGAGAAGGAGGAAGAGGAGGAGGATACTAATAAGAAAAAGAAAAAAAAGGGGGAAAAAAGGAGAAAAAAAAGAAAAGAACTGTTTACACGACATCTGTCTAGTAGATTCATAGAATTTGTCACCGAAGCTCCCGAACCTACTACCGTCAACCTCAAGCCCCCGCCCCCACCCCCGCCCCCGCCCCCCCTCCGCCCCCGCCCCGCCTATCTGCACTGGGCTGGCAGCAAGGGATAATCTCCGGCATTGATCCCATCTGTAAAAAGCTTTCAGCATGATATTTTCGCGAAGTCGTGACTTCGTGTGATGTTTCAATTAAACAACCATTCTGGGGAGTAGTCTGTGGGAGAAATGATGGGTATATTTAAGGGACTATTATAAATGTTGAAGGTGCTTTTATTAATTTTACAGGTACTTTTATTTATCTCACAGGTACTTTTACTTATTTGAAAGGTACCTTTTATTTATTGTAAACGTACAGTTTTCTAGAAATCTTACAGGTACTTTTATTTATTTAAAGGTACTGTTATTTATTTTAAAGGTACGCTATTTATTTTAAATGAACTTTTATTTATATTCAAGGTACTTTTATTTATTTTTAATCTACTATCATTTATCTTATAGGTACTTTTACTTTTTAAATTTATTTAGTTATTTATTTTAAAGGTACGCTATTTATTTTAAATGAACTTTTATTTATATTCAAGGTACTTTTATTTATTTTTAATCTACTATCATTTATCTTATAGGTACTTTTATTTATTTAAATAATTATTTATTTAGTTATTTATTTTAAAGGTACACTATTTATTTTAAATAAACTTTTATTTATATTAAAGGTACTTTTATTTATTTTTAATCTACTATCATTTATCTTATAGGTATTTTTATTAATTTAAGTGTACCCTTTATTTATTCTAAAGGCACTTTTATTTATTTTAAATGTACTTTTATTATTTCAATTTAAAAAAAAAAAAAAAAAATTAAAACTTTTGTTATTACAATAAACACCCCTTTGCATCCAATGCGCAATACTTGTACATGGCATATTTAAAAGGACGTGGGGCAATTTTGGAGGGCTGAATATTCATCACGCGAAAATAACCATGATGCACTGCAGCAGTTCAAACAGACGGCAGCTGTCGAGACAAACACAGAATTGGATAGTCTCGTGTCAGGCGAGATTTGGGTCACCTGCTCCCGCGATAATTACTAGGCGTGCCAGCTAGAGAAAGCCTCAAACCCAAACCACGTAGAAGCCGACACATTCAGGCTTCTCCAGAGATCTAATCATCTATGGCATACATTGTCCCATCGTCGTCTCAGGGGAGATATGATAGAGACTTATAATGTGTTCTCTGTGGCAGAGTGGTCTGACTTTTTTTCTAGGTCAGATAGGTCGGTGGTTCGATTTCCCCATGCTATCACCTCTGCCAATTTGGATTTTCACCGATGTGTGTAACTCACAGCGTCATCAAAGGCCAGTTGCTCTCATGCAATGTCTATGTGGTGCGGGAGGTTAAAAATCACTTCAGTCAGTAAAAGTGTAGGCTTTGGCTTTCTATCAACGAACTGGCTAAAGGTGAAAAGAAGACTATTCAGACTTATCCATGAGAGGCAGTATAAATCATCAAGAAAAAAAAGAGATTACTACTGGAGTCTATAACAGTGATGGTCAGTCTTTGGTTTCACTCAGGTTTGTTCAACCTCAGAATAGACAGCAACACCAGAGGCCAGCGGTATAAGATCTTCAAGGAGAGGCCCAGACTTGAGGTCATGAAACACTCATTTTTCTTTTGATCCATGGAACAGTTTTCCAGACCAAGTGGTTGAAGCACCAATAGTAGAAGCATTTGAGAGAAGGCTGGATAGACATTAGAGAGGACACCCACAATTATATGACTTCGGGGCCCCGTCCACCTCCATATGTGTGCATACAAATAGTTCTTTTTTACCATACTGAGCTGGTAGGAAAGACTCAAAAGAGCCTAGATCAGTCAGAAGAGGATCTGTAAGTTAATCTGTAAGTTAATGGAAAAGCGGTTAAGTAGGCCTTTACAGAATGGAAGAGCTGTGTAGCCCGATGAAAGTTTGTTTGTTGTTGTTTTACGTCCTAGCAACATCTAAGGTCATATCAGGACGAGCCCGATGAAAGTGTCGCAGGGGTGATGAAAATGGAAAATTTTGCACACGTAGAGTAGGATTAGAACCACAGCTCTTGGATTCCGGGCTAATGTGCTGCCCATTACACCACCTAGGCTCCCTAATGACATCACCCTATCCACACCTACCTGTCTATGTGGTTCCTTGCCTGAGAAGTCAGTGCAGACTACTACACTCGTCCCCCTGGAATTGTAAGTCTGTTAAATAGCGTACATTGCAGACAATAAGTTGTCTTAATGCTTACAATTTCTTAACGTTTACATTTCATACATACAGGCAATGCACATATATATGCACACACAGGGTAGGTTCAACAACCAAATAGTGTGTAGCTCTACAGGATCCAGGTCATGGCAACCAGTGTCACAAGGGGTGATGAAAATCGGAAATATTGCGCCTAGAGCGGGAATCGAACCCATATCTCTTGCAGTGTGCTAACCATTACACCACCTAGATTCCTAATGCCATCACCTTATCCACGCCTACCTGTCTATGTGGCTCCTTGCCTGAGAAGTCACTGCAGACCAGGACAAAAGCATCAAATTTTATTAACCAAAATAATGTGATTGAGTGGGATATTGGATCGTGATGCTGGTGGCCCGGTGTCCCTGTGCGGCAGCACTATAAAGTCACCATGAGTGGACATTGTGACAAGTCATGATATGACCTCAGATGTTGCTGGGACGCATATCGCCAACAAACAAACATGGCACCATTGCGTTACAACGTAAATGAGCTAAGGGATCCCAAGCCTCGTTTCCGATAACACATTATATGAGGCGTCCTAATATGGCCTTAGATGTTTCGAGGACGTAAAACTCCAACCAACCATTAAATTAGGGTCTATTAGACTACATGTGCAGCAAACACAAACTTCTCTCCCCTCCACCCCCCCCCCCCCCAACCACACACACAATTAGATCAATTTGGTGAATCCTCAAAATGATCTCTGCTGTATTAAGGAGCTCACCCACAGACCCACAAAAAGAAGAAAATCTAAATACAAAATAGGTACCATTAAAATATGAAAACAGAAAAAAAACGAGAAAATACATATATAAACTCAGATAATTGCCCTTCATTATATTATATTAAATTCCTAATGCCATAATTAAATAGCTGAAAGTTATATTTATGCATTTAAGTGCTTGTCCCTATACAGAAAAACTAAACTAAGTTTGCTGGTTCACTGCAACACAACGCTAAAAAATGCTGGGTAAGAGTTATAGCGAAAGCGGATTTTGTAGTCTCAGGTTCCTTCAATCAATCATCTGAGCTCGTATTAAAATGTCGGTGGCTAGTATTAATAATGCATCTTGCTTCTGATCTTTAAAAAAAAAGAGAAAAGAAAGAGATCCAGTTTCCCCAAGGTTCTTGTGTGTTGCACCAAACTCTTTGCTCTATGTGAATGAGACAGTCATCGAACACAGGCATATTAGGTGCTGTGTGACATTCATCTTGGTCAAGGTCACCTGGTCTATTCTGCTTTGCTACATGAACTGTGAACGTGACCTTGGTCAAGGTCACCTGGTCTACTCTGCTTTCCTACATGAATGGTGACCTTCACCTTTGTCAAAAGGTCTACTCGGTTCCATGGAGCATGGCTTTCACCTTTGTCATGGTCAGCTGGTCTACTCTGCTACATGAATCACAATCTTCACCTTTGTCAAGGTCACTTGGTCTACTCGGTTACATGAAACATGACAGTCACTTTTCCCAAGGTCACCTGGTCTACTCTATTCCATGGAGCATGACCTTCACCTTTGTCATGGTCACCTGGTCTACTCGGCTACATGAATCACGATCTTCACCTTTGTCAAGGTCACCTGGTCTACTCGGTTACATGAAATATGTCCTTCACCTTTCCCAAGGTCACCTGGTCTACTCTATTCCATGGAGCATGACCTTCACCTTTGTCATGGTCAGCCGGTCTACTCAACTACATGAACCATGACCTTCACCTTTATCAAACCATTGACTGAAAATTGGTGCTTGTCACTTCCTAGCCAGGCCCTCGGCATTATTAGGACAGGGCAAGGACTGGTGTGCTCAGTGTCAGGATAATGTGACTGAGTGGGATACCAGGTCATGGTGCCAGCGGCCTGGTTTCCCAGTGAGCCAGTACTATAAAGTCGCCATGAGTGCGCACAGTCACAAGTCGGTACCCGTCCTGATATGACCTTAGATGTTGCTAGTACATAAAACAACAAAAAACAAACAAACAAATCACCTTTGTCAAGGTCACCTGATCTACTCTGCTATTTGAAGTGACCTTCATCGTTGTCAAGATCACATGGTCTAGCTACATGAATCAACACATTATCTCTCCTGATTTGACGATCCTGGACAGGATAGGTGAATGAGGAGGATGCTCGCTCACTGTGCAGGAGGAGCTTGCGTGTTTGATCACCCACTGAGTCAAACCAAAGACTTATCATATTGATACTTGTCAATGTTTTGCCTTGCACTCGGCATTTCTAGGATACGGCAAGGAACAGTGGAATGAGAATGAGGAAGACCAAATTGTCTGTAACTGAAATCTCCTTTGCTTAGTGAGGAAGTGTACATGTGTAATATTACAATTAGGTCATGTTGCTTAACCCTTGGTAGTGTAGTAGTCTGTACATGAGCTTCACTACCACCCGGTGGTGGCACACTACGCCGCACACCTATGCAGTTAGATTGAACTGCGCTAGGTGGTGGCACGCTAGCCACCGGGAAAGGCCCCGATTGGGCTACCCTCTACTGTGTGTGGATAGCACACACCCCACCCACATATAGAGGCAATATGGGATCCAGCGAGTTAGGGAGTGGGTCACTTGACTGTTGACCCCGCGGAGAGCGGATAGGTTTATCAATAAACCAGGTGAAGCAAACTGTCTCTGGATCTTGGTGTCCTTCTGTGTGCGCGTGACAGGGAGTGCAAGACCATGGAACGGCTGACATCGGGTCTATCACAGTATATATATACACAGCATGTATTATACCACGGATTAACCAACAAACTGCATAGCGTGCTGGCTTTCTGTGTGGAAGGTTGGGCATTCAAATTCCGGCCAAGTCAAACCAATGAGTTACAAATTTGATACTTGTCTGGTGCTAGGCATTACTAAGACATGGCAAGGAGTGGTTTTCTCAGTATCAGAAAAATTTGCTAGGTGCAGTCCTATAAAAATCACCATGAGTGCGCACTGTCACAAGTCGGTACCCGTCCTGATATGACCTTAAATGTTGCTAGGATATATACCCAACCAAATAAACTATGAGTGCACATTGTCACAAGTCAGTACCCGTCCTGATATGATCTTAAATGTTGCTCGGATATAAAACACAAACAAACAAACTATGAGTGTGCACTGGCACAAGTCAGTACCTGTCCCAATATAACCTTCAATGTTGCTAGGACATATTTAATTTCAAACAAACAAATTGCCAGTGCTTAATCAACTTGACCTAATTCCAATTGAAACCAACAGTATATTAAGCAGGCAGGAAAAGGCTGACTAAGAAAGTCTCTGGGGTGAGTGGTTAGCTGAGTGGATCATCGACAACTCAAAGGAAGGCAGTGGATTGATGGTGGATGTCTGTGTGTGGGGGGAGGAGGGGTAGGGTTGTCTAGTGGGTATCTATGGAGACGGATCAAAGAGGGGTATATGCTAATATTGCGTGTTGAAGTTCCCACTGTCGACGAAGGTGGCACCTCGTGTAGATAAGTGCGGTGCCATGCAATGTCCGCCAATGAGGAGAGAGGGTGAAGCTGTCAGACCTGCAGGTTTGGTACTGTGACAGCGACAGTGACAGTGACAGTTAGTGGTGGGAAAATCATCGAATAGAGTCAAAAGTCGGTTGTTTTATCAGTCAATTCGAGCGCCTGATTACAAAATATGGGTATCTATGGAGGTGATATCAAAGAGGCGTATATAATATATATATCAATATCGCACATTGAAGTTCCCACTGGTCTACGATGGTGGCACCTCGTGTAGATAAGTGCGGTGCCATGCAATGTCCGCCAATGAGGAGGGAGGGTGAAACTGTCAGGGCCTGCAGGTTTGTGACAGTGATAATGACAGTTAGTTGTGGGAAAATCATTGACTAGAGTCGAAAGTCACTTGTTCTACCAGTCAATTCGAACACACTCAAAAGGCTTCACATATATTTTAAGTGTTACTCGGGTTTGCACTGCTTTCCATCCATAACTCAATTACATCTTTGAGGGAAACTGTTTTTTACCAAAAATTCATTTTCCATTTTTAACTTGAAAAGTATTTTACTGTTGATTTTATTTATCATATACCACTTGTGATTTTACCACAGTTGTATGCTCTTTTGGTGTAAATTTCTGTGCTCTATTTTTACCTAATTGAAATGTAATTTTTTAATCAGAGATGCTTTACCTCTGTATGACCCCCAATAGCCGATGTTTACTTTTTGTGCTAGGGGGGAGGGGGTCATTAAACAAACAAACAAACAAATTAAGCTTGAGCGAACAGGTTGTCTCAGGCTATACAAATTATGACTATCCTTATTTGATCATAATAATTGTGAATATTTAAAGTTGCTGAGGCTATGCCCCTTTAAAGAGGTTGTAACATGACTAAAGAAACTTATTTATACACAATTATCAAGAATAAATAACTATTTTAAGTAACCTTATTTTCTGTGTGTTATTTTAGGGCTCAATCAAGACTGAGAATATTTATAGCCCAATGCCATCACCTCTGCCAATTTGGATTTCCACCGCTATGTATAACTTATAGCGTCATCAAAGGCCAGTTGCTCTCATACCATGTCTATGTGGTGTGGGAGGGTAGAAATCCCTTGGGTCAGTAAACCGGTAAAAGTGTAGACTCAGGTTTTCTATCGACCAACTGTCTAACTAATGGTGAAAACAAGACTATTCAGACTTATCCGTGATAGGCAGTATAAATCTTCAATAATTCTTTTTTTGTTAAACATCTGACTTTTGGGTTGTTCAGCTGTAATGACTCTTCTCAGCTGTTAGTGACAAATGCGAGGAAACACGCAAACAACTGGATAGGCTTTCTCGGTGAAATTGAGCTGAAACATGCTTAGACTCTTAGGTCACTAATTAGCGAGAAAGGCTATAAAGAAGCACTGCAATTAAAGTCACCAACGAAAACTCCCACTTTATAGACAGGATAATTATTATCATTATATAAAAAGGCGGATCGGCTTCTCCATTATTATTGTTCTGATTATTACTGTGCAGTAAATGGGTCTGTTATTTAATAACGATTAATATGTATATTGACCTATAACGACATGACTTGATCGGTCCCTCTGTGCGCTACTGCAGCGCCACCGCGTGTTGGTGCCCTGCGAACCTCTGCTCGGCCATTTCGCACCGGGCTTTCAAACTTATAACTGGCTAGGCATTATGCTAGCCAAGATCTCGCATTAAAAGTGATCAACCCATACTTATGTTTGTCTCGTCTGATTTAAAGAGTAGCCTAACTTTATATAATTATTTTGTGCTTTGGGTGGATTCAATTTTTTAATCTAAAAATGTTCACTTTTTTATTTTGCACTTGGATCCATTTAGATTTTCAAATCTAAATATTGTTCATATTATTATTCCATGTTTGGTGAAATTAGAATTTTCAATGCTAGTCATTTTTAAATTCACATTTTATGTCATACTTTCACGCTTTGAAAAAAAACCCTAGATTTTCAAATCTAAACATTTCAAAATTTTTATTTTATATAAATATCTGAAACAGTAATTTAATTATTTATTATTTCCTCATTAGTGAGCAACCTTCCCAACAGCCTTTGACAGCCTTCCATAGAGCCCTTTTTTTTGTTTAGCAAGTCGGAGTTGTAGTCGTTGGTCTGGCCGTGAGAGGCGCTGCCTATAGCAAGCATCACGTGACCAATGATCGTCAATCTCGTGACCGGAAGTGCAGGAGAACGGCGCTGGTGAGTGTGTGTGTGTGTATGAGTGTGTGTGTGTGGGGGGGGGGAGTGAAGTGGCAATGGCAATGCGTGTAACAAGGCCTGTAAAGCTCTCAAATGCGCAGAGATAGAATTGCGTTAACGCGGTTATGACGGAAAGCGACCCAAGCACTGTATGGGCGAAGACGTGGGTGAGTGCGCTTTTAGTTGGTTGTTGGAGTTTTACGTCCTTGCAACATCAAATGTCATATCAGGATGGATGCTGACTTGTGACAGTGCACACTTATGGCAAGTTTATAGTGCTGGCCCAATGGGAAATCAGGTCGCAGGAATCATGACCCAATATCTCACTCAGTCACATTATCCTGACACCGAGCTAACCAGTTCTTGCCCTATCCTTTTAATGCCGAACGCCAGACTAGGAAGCGACAAGTATCAATTTTATAACTCATTGGTTTGACTCGACTGGGAACTGAACTCCCGACCTTCTGCATGCGAGGCCTGCGTTGCACTGATTCGGCCACCACACCCGGTGTGAGTGGGGTTTTAAGTATTAACACCATTTAAGGTCATACTATTCTTGTTTGTTTGATGTTGTTGTTTGTTTAGTGAGGTTTATATCTGAGGTCATATCAGGATTGGCATTAATTTGTGACAGTGCACACTCACGGTGGTTTCACAGGGCTGTGCCTCTGGGATACCGTGCTGTTGGCACCATGTCTATGCTGGTTTCCTGGTTTCTTGGGGTTTATATCTAAGGTAATCCCAGGACGGGTACCAACATGTGACGGTGCACACTTATGTTGACCTCACAGGGCTGTGCCTCTAGGATACCGTGCTGTTGGCACCATGTCTATGCTGGTTTCCTAGTTTCTTGGGGTTTATATCTAAGGTCATCCCAGGACGGGTACCGACATGTGACGGTGCACACTTAGGTTGACCTCACAGGGCTGTGCCACTGGGATACCGTGCTGTTGGCACCATGTCTATGCTGGTTTCCTAGTTTCTTGGGGTTTATATCTACGGTCATCCCAGGATGGGTACTGACATGTGACGGTGCGCACTTATGTTGACCTCACAGGGCTGTGCCTCTGGGATACCATGCTGTTGGCACCATGTCTATGTTAGTTTCCTGGTTTCTTTGGGTTTATATCTAAAGTCATCCCAGGATGGGTACTGACATGTGACGGTGCACACTTAGGTTGACCTCACAGGGCTGTGCCACTGGGATACCGTGCTGTTGGCACCATGTCTATGCTGGTTTCCTAGTTTCTTGGGGTTTATATCTACGGTCATCCCAGGATGGGTACTGACATGTGACGGTGCGCACTTATGTTGACCTCACAGGGCTGTGCCTCTGGGATACCATGCTGTTGGCACCATGTCTATGTTAGTTTCCTGGTTTCTTTGGGTTTATATCTAAAGTCATCCCAGGATGGGTACTGACATGTGACGGTGCACACTTATGTTGACGTCACGGGGCTGTGCCTCTAGGATACCGTGCTGTTGGCACCATGTCTATGCTGGTCTCCTGGTCTCTTTGGGTTTATATCTATGGTCATCCCAGGATGGGTACTGATATGTGATGGCGCGCACTTATGTTGACCTCACAGGGCTGTGCCTCTGGGATACCGTGCTGTTGGCACCATGTCTATGCTGGTTTCCTAGTTTCTTGGGGTTTATATCTACGGTCATCCCAGGATGGGTACTGACATGTGACGGTGCGCACTTATGTTGACCTCACAGGGCTGTGCCACTGGGATTGGTGCAAGAATGACAGCTTCGGATTGAGGACCACGCGCGAGTTCCGGTTCAGGCTCAAGGTCAGGCTCAGACTCAGGCCATAACTCAGACTCTTCACACACACACAATACACACAATACACACATATATCATACACACATGTCTCACAAGGAGAAGGGGGCTGGGACACAGTCATCCGGCTAATGCAGAACCCCCCCCCCCCCTCGCACTCCCAGGCCCAGTTCTAACCCCACCGACCTCCTGACCTTTTAGTTCCGGGTACGTGACCTTGACAATGACCTAGATGAGGAAATTAGGCAGTCAATCTTCTAAGCACCCCCATTTTGTGTGTACACCCTCTCCCCCATTTGACCTGATTGCACGGTGAGTATTGATGGTGAGTTACTTTGTATCACAGCAATGTGTGCCAAGTGCTACTGTAAAGTGTCTGCGGTGCACATTGGATTGCTGCGCTATCATCGCCATCACCATCATCAGCATCATCACCAGCACTACCATAATGGTCACTATCATCACCATCATGGTCACCATCATCATCATTGTCATCATCATCACTACCACAATTATCACCCCTGTCAGTGTCACTATCATCACCATCATGGTCATCATCATCATTATCACAGTCACCATCATAACCATCACTATCAGCATCATTACTGTCACTATCATCACCATCATGGTCACCATCATCATTATCACAGTCACCATCATCACTTCCAATGTCATCATCACCACCATCATCAGTATCACAGTCACCACCATTACTACCACTATCATTATCAACACTCTCAATATCATCATCATGGTCACCATCATCATGATCACATTCACCATCATCACTACCAATGTCATCATCATCACTATCATCACTGTCACTACCATCATCATGGAGACCATCATCATTATCACAGTCACCATCGTCACTACCACTATCATTATCATCACTGTCATTATCATCACCATGGTCACTATCACCACCATAATCATGATCATGATCAGCATCATCACCACCACTATCATCACTGTCACTATCATCATAATCATCTCAATAACCGATGTTTACTTTTTGTGTTGTAGGTAATTAAATAAACATCATTATCATCACTATCTCTATCATCACTATCATCATCGTCACTATCACCATCATCATTAGCATCTCAATAGCCGATGTTTACTTTTTGTGCTGTGGATCGTTAAATAACCATCATTATCATCACTATCATCATTATCATTACTATCATCATCATGGTGGCTATCATCATCATCATCATCATCATCATCAAGAGAGAGTGGAAGCTTGCTTAAAATGGATCTAACATGACCAAGATAGGTTTACTTATTCACAATTATTATGATTGTGATCAAATATGATGGGTCATAATTTGTAGGGTCATAATGTGTACAGCTTGCACCCACTATTCTCTAGGAGTTATTTATGATCGAACCATCGTCGAAGGGTCTCTGTGGTCAAGCTGTGGCTTTTACTATTAGTGTTACTGTTTGTTTGTTTGTCATTGTTGTTTTACGTCCTAGCAACATCTAAGGTCATATCAGGATGAGTACCGACTTGTGACAGTGCGCACTCATGGTGACTTTATAGTGCTGTCCCACTGGGAAACCAGGCCATTGGCACCATGACCTGGTATCCCACTCAGTCACATTATCCTGACACTGAGCACACCAGTCCTTGCCCTGTCCTAATAATGCCGAGCGCATGGCTAGGAAGCGACAAGTATACATTTTTAGGTCATTGGTTTGACTCGACCAGGGTTCGAACCCACGACTTACTCCCCTAATGACTGTCCTCAGTGATGTAGGGTAAGGCATAGTACAGACTTTGAAAGTAGTGCGAACCCGACTATCACTTAAAGTAAATTTGAAGATTTTTGGGTATGTCTTATAACCTATGTATGATCACCTTAACTTGTGTGACGTCACAGAACTACTACTAATTAATAAACGCCATCCATCGGTTATTCAGTCTAATGGTGTTGGGCAGACCAATCCCGACCTACTGGGTTCAAACTCAAATTGCCCATTTTAGATGTGATCTTTAATTAAGATCACTGAATATTCATGGAGAACAGCTAGATAAGCGTTGCTTTCCTGGGATCCTGTCTGTCTGTAAAGCCCTTGTCACACATCACCGGATTGAGCAACGGACAGAATTGTCTAGTGCGGGCATCATAAGTATACAAATGTATTAAAATATGTGAAAATGTTGCTATATTAGGTCAAAGGCTGCTGGACGAACGGACATGAAACGAACATGAAACAGACATGAAATGGACATGAACGGATATCCAATGGATGGTAAGCGGACTAAATGGACTCAAACCGGACAAGAAACATAGATGTCAATCCGGCGGCATCCGTTCCAATTTTTGTACATGTTCAAAACTTGTACGGACACAAACTTGACTATCAACAGACTTTGTTTGGTTTCTTTCCGTTTCCTCCAATCGGGTGATGTGCGACAGCCGATTAAGGAATTTCTAATCTTTTATTGTATCACCTCAGCTTATTGTAAACATACTTTACAGAGAGTTAAAATTAAAGAATTGAATTGAATTGACTGAATATTCATGTGAGGAATACATGGTAAAATCACATGACCTGATATTTAGAGGCACGATGAAATATCCATCCCCTTATCCCTCATCTGAAGCGGAGCAGTGCGGCCATATTGCCGATTTGCATAATTTTGTTGGTTTGTTGTTGTTGGGGTTTTACATCCTAGCAACATCTATGGTCATATCAGGACGGCCTATGAGCATACTGGTCATGCATTGGGTGGTGGCAATCCACGGACGGTCTTGATTTATTCTCGGTTGGTTGTTGGAGTTTTATGTCCTGGCACCATCTAAGGTCATATCAGGACAGGTACCGACTTTTTAAATGCACTCACGTGGCGACTTTATAGAGCTGCCCCACTGGGAAATCAGGCTGCTGGAATCATGACCCGATATCCCACTCAGTGACATTATCCTGAGCTAAGCAGGCCTTGCCCTATCCCATTCTTGATTCGACCGGGAACCGAACTCCCGATCTCCCGCACGCGAGGCCCACGCTCTACCGATTCGGCCACCTCTGTGGAGGTATTTTAAATCTAATACTCCCTCTCCATCACACCACAAGATGCTCTTTCTAAATATTTTAGACACTGCACAGTGATGTGGCAGTTCTGAGTTCCCAAAATAAATATTGGCATGCGTTTGACTGATTGCTCCGGTGTACCAAATTTTACTGACAGTTCCGGCACACCAAATTTCAAAGCATGTAGCAAAAATAGCTTATTCCAATATTTATTATTAAACGCTTAGCACCCCCTAAAGAAGACCCTTTCGGCGCACCAAATTTCAAAGCGTGTAGTTAAAATAATGTATTCCTATATTTATTATTAAACGCTTAGCACCCCCTTAAGTGGACTGTTCCGGAGCACCAAATTTCAAGGTGTGTAGCAAAAATAGTTTATTCCAATATTTTTTATTAAACGCTTAGCACCCCAGAAGGAGGACTGTTCCGGCTCACCAAATTTCAAAGCGTGTAGTAAAAATAGTTTATTCCAATATTTATTATTAAACACTTGGCGCCCCCCAAAGAGCCATCAAGATACGCTAGGTGGCGGCACCCTGCAATCAATCCCCTGCTCGCCAGTGCACCAAATTTGTCTATGAACATTTCATATGGTATTATATTATTTACAGAGCACATAATGGAAGATAAAAAAAAGGCCGGAATCACATTGGAAATACCAGTTCTCATCTGACCACTGAATAGTTGAGCCTCGTCAGTACTTGGGTGGGTGACCACCTGGGAATACAAGGTGCCGAAGACATCCTGATACAGGCTTATAACCGATCAAATCAGTAGTGGATAAGTAACAGTTGAGGTGCCGTAGACATCGCTGATACATGGCCTACCAAATCAGCTCTCCTTCTCCCCCCATTTTCTCCCCCTCTTCTGATACTTTTCCCCCGCCTCTCCTCCCTCTCCTATTCTCCCCATCTCCTCCTCCTTTTCTTCCTCCCTTCCTCCTCTTCTCTCCTCGCCCACTTTCCCTGTCCCTTATCCCCTTCCCTATCGTTAGTCTTACTCTCCTCTGTCATCCCCTCTCCCTTTTCCTACCTTTCCTTCATTCCTATCTCCTCATCCCTCCCCTTCTCCCCCTCCCCATCACCCATTTTCCTTCCCATTTTCCCCCTTCAATCCCTTACTTTCTCCACCTCCCATTCCCCCCCCCCCCTCACCATAATGTAGGGATGAGTCACTCCACACCCTACCCTCCTCCCCACACCTCCTCCCCTCTCCTTCGCGCCATCCCTCCCCTTCCCCCACCCCTCCTTCCCTTCCTCCCACCCCTCCAGACGGGATGGCCGAATGAGTTAGAGCGTCCGTCTCCCGTGCTGGTAGATCGTGGGGTCGTGGGTTCGAGTCCCGGTCGAGTCAAACCAATGACTTTAAAATTGATACTTGTCGCTTCCTAGCCAGGCACTCGGCATTATTAGGATAGGGCAAGGACTGTTGTGCTCAGTGTCAGGATAATGTGACTGAGTGGGATACCAGGTCATGGTGCCGGCGGCCTGGTTTCCCAGTGGGACAGCACTATAAAGTCGCCATGAGTGCGCACTGTTACAAGTCGGTACCCGTCCTGATATGACCTTAGATGTTGCTAGGACGTAAAACAACAACAAACAAACAACAACCTCCTCCCCACCCCACCCCACCCCTCCTCCCCTCCCCTAACCCTCACTTCCCCTAACCCTCACTTCCCCTCTCTCCCTTCCCTCCCCATCCACCCCTGTCCCTACCCTCCCTTCCCCCACCCCTCCTTCCCTTCCTCCCACCCCTCCTCCCCACCCCACCCCACCCCACCCCTCCTCCCCTCCCCTAACCCTCACTTCCCCATACCCTCACTTCCCCTCTCTCCCTTCCCTCCCCATCCACCCCTGTCCCTCCCCCCACTTCCCCTTACTCCCCTTCCCCACACCCCTACTATCCCAAACCCCATGTAAGGACATAACCCCTAAATCAACCCCACCTAACCCCTAACTCACCAAACAAAAATCCACCCTTCCCTCCCTCCCTCTCAAGAAAACACTGACCGCCCAACCCCCATCCACAAAATGGCCGCCACAACCCCCCCCCCCCCCTCCTCCTCCCTCCCCACCCCCCCCCCCAATTCCACTCACGTATAAACACGGCATTGCACCCGTCGTCCATTATGCGCTACTTTCAGCTACTAACTGAACCCGCTGGCGAAATGTTGGTTAGAACCCGCTCCTCCACGCCCTCTGGTGGGGGGTTATTGGGTTATTCATGCAGCGTTCACTCACCAGGGGGCGTGTCCGACAGTGATGGATGCGAGGTGCAGCTGTCACTTGCTGATAGGCAGGGCTGACCACCTCTCAAATACAACAGGGCTTTTGGGGGCCTTATTTGTTGTTGGGGGGGGGGACCCCAACAGACTCACAAAATACTTAACTACGCTTAATTAAGTCGCAGTCTGGTGATTTTGAGATTACAGGTAAATATAGTATTAAATTAAAAATAAGAAAAGCTTGTTTGCCACTATACAGACAAAGAAACTTATTTATTTTGGCCACATCATTCGTCAGAGTTCAATATACAGTACATTGTTGGAAGGGAAGGTGAATGGCAGCAGAGGGAGAGGGAGACCAAGAACATCATGGTTTACAAATATTTCACAGTGGACAGGCTTGAATTATTCACAGTCTATCAGAACAGCACACCATCGGGACAAGTGGAGAACCATTGCATCCAACCCTCGACTAGAGGACGGAACTATTGATTGATTGATTGATAGTATTATTAGGTTGACCATTACAATCTACTTCATTTTTAGTTTGAATAAATCTTTATTTTAAGGGTTAAAACTGCATGGTCCAACGAAAGTAAAAGATTTTCGAGACCAAAGCAATTATCTAGATTTGATTCTACATATCTAACTTAGATACGAGTGAACTTATCAAACAGAGTCCAATGAAAGCATAATATTTTCGAGACAGAAACAATTATCTAGATTTGATTCTACATATCTAACTTAGATAGAAGTGAACTTATCAAACAGAGTCCAATGAAAGCATAATATTTTCGAGACAGAAACAATTATCTAGATTTGATTCTACATATCTAACTTAGATAGAAGTGCACGTATCAAACAGAGTCCAATGAAAGCATAATATTTTCAAGACCAAAACAATTATCTAGATTTGATTCTACATATCTAACTTAGATATGGTTCACTTAATAAACATAATCTGATGAAAGCAAAACATTATCGAAACCAAAACAACTATCTAGATTTAATTTTACATATCTAACTTAAGATACTTGCACACTTATTAAGCATTTGTTGCTGTACAGAAAAGATTGCCGAGTTTGATTTAATCAAACCTGACATTGCTGTGAAGCCTACGTGTCAGAATTTTGACGTGATTGTCAAAATGAATTTGTCATGTTTGGACCTCAAACATCTCAAATACATCAAATATCTCAAATACTTGTTATTTAAAGTTGCATAGTCCGATGGTTTTGAGTTTGTGTCATTTTCTGAGATAAATATATTAGATTGATCGTTATTATGTACCTTGTGTTAGTTTGAAGTACCTTTTATTTTAAATGGGTAACTTTTGAGATATTTGAAGTGCAAACATGCTAAATTAATTTTGGCAAGCACGCCAAAACTCTGACACCATAGACTTTTGCAGTAACAGCTTCTATTAAATTGCCTCAGTATTCCCTTCTATGTGGCGATAATTGTTTAATAAGTGCACCAGTATCTAAGTTAGATATGTAGAACGAAATCGAGATGATTGTTTTGATTTAGAAAATTTGATGCTTCATCGGACTATGCAGCTTTAAAATAAAAGTTACTTCAAACTAAAATATGGTAGATTATAACAATCAGTAATATAATTATCTATTTAAAAAAAGGCAGAAACCCAAAACCGGAATATTCACCTTGAACTTTGGTGATATTTAAAGAGAAAATATGTGATATTACATTTGGCATGGTCGGTGAAATATTGGACACCACACACTTAAATTCAGCAGAGAGAGGTTATATTAAAGCTGCATGGTCAGTGAAATATTGGACACCACACACTTAAATTCAGCAGAGGTTATATTAAAGCTGCATGGTCAGTGAAATATTGGACACCACACACTTAAATTCAGCAGAGAGGTTATATTAAAGATGCATGGTCGGTGAAATATTGGACACCACACACTTAAATTCAGCAGATAGGTTATATTAAAGCTGCATGGTCGTGAAATATTGGACACCACACACTTAAATTCAGCAGAGGTTATATTAAAGCTGCATGGTCGGTGAAATATTGGACACCACACACTTAAATTCAGCAGAGAGGTTATATTAAAGCTGCATGGTCGGTGAAATATTGGACACCACACACTTAAATTCAGCAGAGGTTATATTAAAGCTGCATGGTCAGTGAAATATTGGACACCACACACTTAAATTCAGCAGAGAGGTTATATTAAAGCTGCATGGTCGTGAAATATTGGATACCACACACTTAAATTCAGCAGAGGTTATATTAAAGCTGCATGGTCAGTGAAATATTGGACACCACACACTTAAATTCAGCAGAGAGGTTATATTAAAGCTGCATGGTCGGTGAAATATTGGACACCACACACTTAAATTCAGCAGAGAGGTTATATTAAAGCTGCATGGTCAGTGAAATATTGGACACCACACACTTAAATTCAGCAGAGAGAGGTTATATTAAAGCTGCATGGTCGGTGAAATATTGGACACCACACACTTAAATTCAGCAGAGAGAGGTTATATTAAAGCTGCATGGTCGGTGAAATATTGGACACCACACACTTAAATTCAGCAGAGAGAGGTTATATTAAAGCTGCATGGTCGTGAAATATTGGATACCACACACTTAAATTCAGCAGAGGTTATATTAAAGCTGCATGGTCGGTGAAATATGGACACCACACACTTAAATTCAGCAGAGAGAGGTTATATTAAAGCTGCATGGTCAGTGAAATATTGGACACCACACACTTAAATTCAGCACAGAGAGGTTATATTAAAGCTGCATGGTCAGTGAAATATTGGACACCACACACTTAAATTCAGCAGAGAGGTTATATTAAAGCTGCATGGTCAGTGAAATATTGGACACCACACACTTAAATTCAGCAGAGAGAGGTTATATTAAAGCTGCATGGTCAGTGAAATATTGGACACCACACACTTAAATTCAGCAGAGAGGTTATATTAAAGATGCATGGTCGGTGAAATATTGGACACCACACACTTAAATTCAGCAGAGAGAGGTTATATTAAAGCTGCATGGTCAGTGAAATATTGGACACCACACACTTAAATTCAGCAGAGAGGTTATATTAAAGCTGCATGGTCGGTGAAATATTGGACACCACACACTTAAATTCAGCAGAGAGGTTATATTAAAGCTGCATGGTCAGTGAAATATTGGACACCACACACTTAAATTCAGCAGAGAGAGGTTATATTAAAGCTGCATGGTCAGTGAAATATTGGACACCACACACTTAAATTCAGCAGAGAGGTTATATTAAAGCTGCATGGTCGTGAAATATTGGACACCACACACTTAAATTCAGCAGAGAGAGGTTATATTAAAGCTGCATGGTCAGTGAAATATTGGACACCACACACTTAAATTCAGCAGAGAGGTTATATTAAAGCTGCATGGTCGGTGAAATATTGGACACCACACACTTAAATTCAGCAGAGAGAGGTTATATTAAAGCTGCATGGTCAGTGAAATATTGGACACCACACACTTAAATTCAGCAGAGAGGTTATATTAAAGCTGCATGGTCGGTGAAATATTGGACACCACACACTTAAATTCAGCAGAGAGAGGTTATATTAAAGCTGCATGGTCGGTGAAATATTGGACACCACACACTTAAATTCAGCAGAGAGGTTATATTAAAGCTGCATGGTCAGTGAAATATTGGACACCACACACTTAAATTCAGCAGAGAGAGGTTATATTAAAGCTGCATGGTCGGTGAAATATTGGACACCACACACTTAAATTCAGCAGAGAGAGGTTATATTAAAGCTGCATGGTCGGTGAAATATTGGACACCACACACTTAAATTCAGCAGAGAGAGGTTATATTAAAGCTGCATGGTCGGTGAAATATTGGACACCACACACTTAAATTCAGCAGAGAGAGGTTATATTAAAGCTGCATGGTCGGTGAAATATTGGACACCACACACTTAAATTCAGCAGAGAGGTTATATTAAAGCTGCATGGTCGGTGAAATATTGGACACCACACACTTAAATTCAGCAGAGAGAGGTTATATTAAAGCTGCATGGTCGGTGAAATATTGGACACCACACACTTAAATTCAGCAGAGAGGTTATATTAAAGCTGCATGGTCAGTGAAATATTGGACACCACACACTTAAATTCAGCAGAGAGAGGTTATATTAAAGCTGCATGGTCGGTGAAATATTGGACACCACACACTTAAATTCAGCAGAGAGAGGTTATATTAAAGCTGCATGGTCGGTGAAATATTGGACACCACACACTTAAATTCAGCAGAGAGGTTATATTAAAGCTGCATGGTCAGTGAAATATTGGACACCACACACTTAAATTCAGCAGAGAGGTTATATTAAAGCTGCATGGTCGGTGAAATATTGGACACCACACACTTAAATTCAGCAGAGAGAGGTTATATTAAAGCTGCATGGTCGTGAAATATTGGACACCACACACTTAAATTCAGCAGAGAGAGGTTATATTAAAGCTGCATGGTCAGTGAAATATTGGACACCACACACTTTAAATTCAGCAGAGAGAGGTTATATTAAAGCTGCATGGTCAGTGAAATATTGGACACCACACACTTAAATTCAGCAGAGAGGTTATATTAAAGCTGCATGGTCGGTGAAATATTGGACACCACACACTTAAATTCAGCAGAGAGGTTATATTAAAGCTGCATGGTCGGTGAAATATTGGACACCACACACTTAAATTCAGCAGAGAGAGGTTATATTAAAGCTGCATGGTCGGTGAAATATTGGACACTTAAATTCAGCAGACAGAGCTTATATTAAAGCTGCATGGTCGGTGAAATACTCGACACCACACTCTTAAATTCAGCAGAGAGGTTATATTAAAGCTGCATGGTCGGTGAAATATTGGACACCACACACTTAAATTCAGCACAGAGAGGTTATATTAAAGCTGCATGGTCGATGAAATATTGGACACCACACACTTAATCCCAGTTCTATCCTTCACCCGGTACTTTAATCTCATTTTGCACCTTATGCATCCTGATAACCAAACTTGGTAGGATTCTTTCATACAATATTTTCGAATGTAGATAACAGTGAAACTGCCACGGTAAATATTTCACATGAAATAAAATACTACTTTCCTTAAAATGGTGTGTTTCGCTACCTTCCTACATGTATGTGTAGTGGTCTGCACTGAGGTCTCAGCCAAGGAGCCACATAGACAGGTAGGCATGGATAGTGTGGTGATATCAGGGAGCCTAGGTGGTGTAATGGTTCACACACTGGCCTGAAATGCAAAGAGATGTGTGCTGTATAGTTGTTGAACCTACCCTGTGTATGTATATGTGAGTGCATTACCTGTATTATGTAATTGTAAGCATTAAAAGACTTACAATTCCAGGGGGATGAGTGTAGTGGGCTGCACTGACCTCGCAGCCAAGGAGCCACATAGACAGGTAAGTATGGGTAGTGTGGTGACATCAGGGAGCATAGGTGGTGTAATGGTTTGCACACTGGCCCGGAATGCAAAAAGATATGGGTTTGAGTCCTGCTCTAGGCACAATATTTCCCATTTTCATCACCCCACATGACACTGGTTGTTGTGATCCTGATCCTGTACAAGCTATGTGCTGTATGGTTGTTGAACCTACCCTGTGTATGTATACGTAAGTGCATTGCCTGTATTATGTAATTGTAAGCATTAAAAGACTTACAATTCCAGGGGGACGAGTGTAGTGGGCTGCACCGACCTCGCAGCAAAGGAGCCACATAGACAGGTAGGTGTGGGTAGTGTGGTGACATCAGGGAGCCTAGGTGGTGTAATGGTTCACACACTGGCCCAGAATGCAAAGAGATGTGAGTTTGAGTCCTGCTCTAGGCGCAATATTTCCTATTTTCATCACCCCCCACGACACTCGTTGCTGTGATCATGATCCTGTACAAGCTATGCACTGTATGGTTGTTGAACCTACCCATGTATATGTAAGTGCATTGCCTGTATTATGTAATTGTAAGCATTAAAAGACTTACAATTCCAGGGGGACGAGTGTAGTAGTCTGCACTGACCTCTCGGGCAAGGAGCCGCATAGACAGGTAGGCGTGGGTAGTGTGGTGACATCAGGGAGCCTAGGTGGTGTAATGGTTAGCATACTGACCCGGAATGCAAAGAGATATGGGTTCGAGTCCTGCTCTAGGTGCAATAGTTCCCATTTTCATCACCCCCTCCTGACCGAAAAACTTACAAAAAATATCTGTGCAAAATAAGGCTAGGAAACCCCCACTAAACTGCACTGCAAAGGGGCATGTGATATGTCACGGCCCACCAGCGGGACGCCCAATGGAAGGTAACCATGCCAAAAGTAGCCAGATAACACACCAGCGTACAAGCCTATGATATGTAAATAGGAGTAGCTAGTCTAGTAATAAGAGTAGAAAAAATAAATACATATATGCCAAGAAAATTCAAAAAAAACTAACATAGGCTATTAACCATACCAACCAATTATCTATCTGCTGCTGAAATGCAGGCAATCAAATACCTTATCAGCAGCCACTGTGTGGTAAGATAACACCAACACTACAACTGGCCAGCATTGAAAACAAGCCTGGGTACCCGGGCTTATATCATATGGACAGTATAAATACAGCCTCAATAAAAAGATTTTTTTTTAAATGTATGCTGTAGCTGTGACCCGGCATGCTTATGTCCCAGCCACAGTCCTTTCTGAGGGACAAGCCGAACTCGAAATATCAGTCTTGAAATTTGGCCTGGTTTGATGAGCAAATGTAACAACAAATTATGCATTAGTACTAATTAATACCCAACAAAAACATGTCTGTTTTTGTGTTCACCGACTGATTTCTTTTTCGTGAAATAAGGTTAAGATTTGTTTTAGTATTTTTTGTTTGTGTTTTGTTGTGGTTTCTTTTTTTTTGGGGGGGGGGCCGGTCCTTTAACTTCCTGTTCAGTGCCCGAGGGGCATGATTGGTAGTGGATGCCTGTTAGTCCGCGGATATCGGTGTGTGATCTGTGTGGGGAAAGGGAAGCGCAGGAAGGTAATTAACAATGAGGACGACTCAGGCGATATGAATAGGTACCGGCAGTACTTAGGTCACACTGGAAGAAAGTATGAAAATCATAAAAAATTGCTAGTTTTTAAATACTTCTAACTGGGTGTATGCATAAATTAAAAATACCCAGAAAGTACTTTGAATAACTCTTTATTTTTATACCAAAATTACCTGGGTTGATTATTAAGACAACGCACCAAAATGCACTTTATCACAGGTACTTTTGCTAATTAGCGCATTCTTTTACATCACATTAATCAGAACGAGGACCAAAACATGCGGCTTTGTTTTGCTTGGTGTTGAATCGCCATTGGCTACATCGGCCAGTAATAGATCCTATCAGAAAGACCACTGAGCTTTAATTTGGTTTATGATGGACATATATTTAAAAGAAATTCAAATTATGCCAAACAAAAAACACACGTCATGTTTCATTCAGTATTAAGGGCAGATTTTGTTCAAGTAAATAACAAAATCGTAAAATTTGAATATCTTGAAAAGGAAACAAGATAGAACCTTTCTGAGTTTTTTTGTTATTCTGAAGAATTTCACGAACACCGTCTGATTCTAAAGCCCCAGTCACACATACCCGGATCAGGGACTGGACGAGCCCTGGACCGTGATCCAGCATGGTCCGTGGCGATCCGGCGTGATCCGTGGTTGGTCCTTGGTGATCCTTGGCTGGTCCGGTCTCATCCGGGGTCCGCCCCGGATGTTTTAAAATGTTTAAAACATCCGGGGCAGTCCGGGCATTTTGCGATCTGGGCTTGATCCGGCATCGTCCGGGATGATCTGGGGATAATCCGGGGGTGGTCTGGGTAGTCTGGGGGTGCTCCTGGGGTAGGCCGTGTAACATCTGGGGACATGGTTTAACCTGGAGCAGCCCCGGACTAGCCCTGACATAGCCACGGACGACTCCCGGACTGCCCGGATAAGACCCGGACAAGCCAGATGAGCACGGATTAGCCATGGATCACTACATAGCAAGTCCACTTCAAGTCCGGGACTACTCCGTGGACACACCGGGTAGTCCGGGGGGTGGTCCGGCTCAGTCCGGGGCGATTCGGCCTCTCGTCCGGAGCTAGTCCGTGGCTGATCCAGGTAGGTGTGACCACGAGGCCAAAAACAACCAAAATAGCGATTTTATCCGGGGCTGTCTGGGCGACTGGTCCGGGGGTGGTCCGGCTAAAAATCCAGGCCTCGTCTGGGTAGGAGTGACTGGGGCTTTAGCTCAAAATGTTTAACTATGGCTAGTTTTGTCCTAGCTATATTCACGAGATCATTATATTGCTTGTGTGCATACATGTTTATGTCAAATTGTTATGTATTTTTATCCATTTTGAATAAAAATCGAAGTATTTCCCTACACGTATCGACAAACTCAATGGCCATTCGCATTTGCTTTGCTGCCAACGCCGTTTTCAGCGCATGCGCAGTCGGACCGTGATCCCGTCTAGATAAGACATTAAACACGTGAATACACACAAAAATGTCTGTAACTAAGGAAACACATAAAAATCGCGATATGATACCATGGTGGTCCCCTCTGGAGAATTGTGTGGAGATAAGTGTTGGTGCTAATGCAGTGTTGAGGCGACAGGTGGCGTTGTGAATGGAATGTGTAATGAAATAATACATACTTAACTAATTTTCACGGTTTCCGATACAGCGCTAACTGGAATTGAATCCCTTAACGACCACACCCATAGATGGCAAATACCATGAAAACTGCTTTCCACCAATCTCAATTAAAATAACATTGATAAATCACATAAAATTGGGGCTTCAAAAATCAGTTGAATGATGGCGACTGTAAGATGGAATGCCTTAAATTAATAAATAGTAGCTAATGAAAATGGCGGATTTTGTTTATGGAACCATTTTGTTGTTGACTGCATTGAAATCAATATCTGGAGTGGGTTCTGTCGGGTGAAAGAAATTGCGCTAAGAAAATCCAGGTTTTATTTGCTCACGCTTCCATGGAAACTGATGAATGTTTGTTGTTTTTGCTTTATGTGTGTGTGTGTGTGTGTGTTTGTGTGTGTGTGTTTGCGTGTATGTCTGTGTGTGTTTGTGTGTGTGTTTGTGTGTATGTGTTTGTGTGTATGTGTGTGTGTACGTGTGTATATATGTGTGTGTGTGTGTGGGGGGGGGGCTTAATCATTCAAATGAGGGGATAGCTCTATATATTTGTAAATAGTATTGGATAGAATGATGCATCGTTATTGTCTCTGTACACAGACTAATGCCACAGGAATTATGGCTTTGATTTTGATTGTTTGTTGGGGAATTACGCCCTCGCAACATCAAATGTCATATCGTTTTGAGATTCAGATCTGTGTGTATATGTATTTGGAAATACATGCATGCACAAATATAAATATATATACACATATGTAAACACATATATTAATTAATATGTGTGCGGATATATGTATATATACTT
The DNA here is from genome assembly GCA_030323885.1 of Branchipolynoe longqiensis. Taxonomy (NCBI): domain Eukaryota; kingdom Metazoa; phylum Annelida; class Polychaeta; order Phyllodocida; family Polynoidae; genus Branchipolynoe; species Branchipolynoe longqiensis. The sequence goes on from CM059200.1 coordinate 39,593,691, forward strand.
ACATATATATGCTGTATAAGAATTATACGAGTATAATAACCTGGAATATCCCTCCTGTCCCTAATCACTCACTCAGCTCCATGGACTGTGGGAGTCTCTCATAGTCATCTACTGCTCTCGCCTCCCCAACCCCAGCTCCGATGGTGGCGCCACCACCTCTACACACTGTAACTGCCACTCAATGTACTGCTGACGGCATCGGCATACATATGTGGACTGGTTAGCTCAGTGTCAGGATAATATGATATCGGGTTATGGGTTATAGTCCGGGCGGCTTGATTTCCCAGTGGGGCAGCATGATAAAGTTGCCATGAGTGTGCACTGTCACAAGTCAGTACCCGTCCTGATATGACCTTAGATGTTGCTAAAACTCATTGCAACTTTACAGTGATGCCCCGTTGGGAAACCAGGCCACCAGCACCATGACCCAATATCCCACTCAGTCACATTACCCTCACACTGAGTTAACCAGTCCTTGCCCTCTCAAATTAATGCCGAGGACCAAGCTAGGAAGCGACAAGTATCAATTTTGTAAGTAATTGGTTTGACTCGACCGGGAATCGAACTCTCAATCTCCTACATGGGAAGCCTCCACTCTACTGAACTGGTTTTCTACCCAAAAATTCATTTTCCATTTGTAATTTGAAAAGTATTTTACTGTTGATTTTATTTATCATATACCACTTGTGATTTTACAACAGTTATATGCTCTTTTGGCGTACGTTTCTGTGATCTATTTTACCTGCTTGAAATGTAATTTATTTGTCAAATATGTTTAACCACTGTATGACCTCCAATAGGCGGTGTTTACTTTTGTTGCTGGGGGTGGGGGGGGGGGAGTGGGGGGTGATTAAACAAACAAACAAAACAAATTAGGTAAACTTTCAATTGTGAGTTCTAACCACTCACACAGAGGCTTAGTCAGGGCGGTCGATCACTGTCACCTTAGTTTCAACTGGAATTAGGTCAAGTGGATTAAGCCTTGGTAGCAGCGCACTTAATTGGAAACCCAACCCTTGCTGATTTTATAAACGCGCACTCTAATCAGACGCAGTCATTGGTTTGGAGAACAAAACTTTCAGGACAAATCCAACCAACTTTCGTGTGAATTCTAGTTTTCATCGAACTGGAATCAGATCACTTCACCTCTACAGAAACAGTTGCCTGACCCATGTCCTTGGAGCGCGGTCCATAAAATCCAAAAGATCTGATCTTACATTAATATTCTATGTATCGTTTACACACGGGCGTTAAGTCGCCTCAACTAGTTCGCCTCATCTAAGTCGCCTTACATTCGCCCTGTGGACGCTACGCTGAGGCAACTTAAGGCTAAGTCGCCTCATCTAGTTTGCCTCAAGTAAACTGCCTCGCGAGGTAGCTTATATGAACCGAACTAGCTTAAGTCGGCCCAACTTCCTAATGTGATCGGTATCGGTTTACTTGAAGCGGCTTAAGCACTTCACAGTCGAGACCTGAGTTTGTTGACTTTCCGGTAAATTTGCTCTATGAAACTGCTAGCTGTGCACAGATATTTCTTTCATCATTTATTTTTAGGGTTTCACTGCCCAGCAGAAGTTTTGACCATTCCAAAACAATACGATTCAGTCGAAACAGATCTAGGTCGAACCCACACTCTCTCGTGCCGACGTCGACTAACCGAAACTGGTGCTGGTTAGTATGGACTTGGTCATGCGCAGATATCAATTTCCGCCTTAAACCGCTCCGTGTGTGGACACGACACTAGTTCGCTTCATCTAATTCGCTTCATCTAAGTCGGCCTAAAGTCGTGGGTGTGAACACGGCTTTAGAATGGGCTATTTGAGCTCAAACCCAGATGGTCAGGATTGGTCTACCCAGCACCATTTGACTCTGAGTACTACATGGCTATTATTAGTAGTTCTGTGAAACAAAACAAAGACCGACTCAAGTGAACAAACAGCTGGACTATTAATGTCCTGGCACCGGGCCCGGTGGCCGAATCGGTAGAGCACAGGCTTCGTGTGCGAAAGATCTGGAGTTCACGAGTTCGGTTCCCGGTCGAGTCAAACCAATGACTTAAAAATTTAATCTTGTCGCTTCTAGCCTGGTGCTTGGCATTATTAGGATAGGGCAAGAACTGGTTAACTCAGTGTCAGGATAATGTGACTGAGTGGGATATCGGGTCATGGTGTCGGTGGCCTGATTTCCAAGTGGGACAGCACGATAAAATCGCCATGAGTGCGTACAGTCACAAGTCGGTACTGGTCCTGACATGACCTTAGATGTTGCTAAGACATAAAACAACAACAAACAAACATTAATGCCCTGGCGCTTGCCAAGGAAATAATTATTCAGAAAAATAAATAAATAATTTCCCAAAATACATGTTAATGGCGACGCCAACCCCCCTCCCCACCCCTTCCCCTCCGACCAGAGAGGATACTCGAATGAGTTGAGTGTCCGTTTCAAGTTTTGGGAGATCGGCGGTCCAAACCCATGCCTTCATGAGTTCGAACCCTGGTCGAGTCAAAACAATGACTTAAGAATTTATACTAGTCACTTCCAAGCCAGGCACTCGGCATAATTAGTATAGGGCAAGGACTGGTTGGCTCAATGTCAAGATAATGTGACTGAGTGGGATATCAGGTCATGGTGCTGGTCGATGGTCTCCCAGCGGGGCAGCACTATTATAGTCACCATGAATGTGCACTGTCACAACTCGGTACCCATCCTGATATGAACTTAGATGTTGCTAGGACATAAAACAGCAACAAACAGACATGTTAATGTTAACGCCAACCAAGCCCCCCACGCACTCCTCCCTCCCCTCCCCTGCCACACTACGTTGCAGCGTCTGCAGGAACTGCCACCACAATCCCAGAATACCTCTGCTGACCCGACTCATGACAAGCTGCTGACCACATCCGCTAGAGGTCTCTGCTCCCACAGACGTACCGTCTACGTGTAGCAGTCCGACACAGTCGCCAGACTCCGTAAAACGACGCTCATTATGTGGTTGTTAGGGGTTTTACATCCTTGCAACATCTAAGGTCATATCAGGACGGGTACCGACTTGTGACAATGCACACTCACGGTGACTTTATAGTGCTGCCCAACTGGGTGGGTTGGTTGGTTGGTGAGTTGTTTGAGTTTTACGTCCTGGCAACATATAAGGTCATATCAGGACTGATACCGACTTGTGACAATGCACACCCACAGTGCCTTTATAGTGTTGTCTCAATGGGAGACCAGGCCACCGGCACCATAACTTAGTCACATTACCCTGGTACTGAGCTAACCAGTCCTTACCTTATCCCTGTAATACAGAGCGCCAGGTTAGGTAGCGACAAGTATCAATTTTGTAAGTCATTGGTTTGACTCGAGCTGGAATCGAACTCGTGACCTTCCACATGGGAAGCCTACACTCTTCCGAATCTGCCACAGTGTTCGGTCTGACCTTAGTTGTTGCTAGGATGTAAAACAGCAAACAAAGAAGTCAAAACATTCGTGCGTCAGACTGGAATGACGTTGCAAAGACGTTCTGCTAATTCTACGCAAACACTTTTGGCATGCTGCAAAGTCCCCACCTTTCAGACCACCCTATTAATGACTTACAAAATCGATACTTGTCACTATCTAGCCTGGTGCTCGGCATTAATAGGATAGGACAAGTACTGGTTAGCACAGTATCAGGATGACGTGACTATGTGGGATATCAGGTCATGGTGCCAGTGTCCCGGTCTCCCAGTGAGGTAGCACTATGATGAAGTCGCTATGAGTGCACACTGTTACAAGTCGATACCTGTCCTGATATGACCTTAGATATTGCCAGGACGTAAAACTCCAACAACCAACCAACCAACCCAGTGGGGCACCACTATAAAGTCACCATGAGTGTGCACTGTCACAACTCGGTATCCATCCTGATATGACCTTAGATGTTGCTAGGACGTGAAACAACAAACAAACAAGCAAAACATTCACGCGTCCGACTGGAGTGACCTTGTGAAGACGCTCTGCCACATTCTACGCAGACACTTTGGCATGCTGCAAAGTCCCCCACCTTTCAGACCGCCCTATCAATATTGCACCTTACTGTCTGCACCAATCCGGCCCCAAGCTGCACCGGCGCCAAGCTGCACCCGGCCCGGGGACCAGCGCAGACAGCCCGGCTTATCCCCGCTAACCCGAACCCCACATTCCCTGTGACCGTGAACACACAGCCTGTAAATGTAACCGGAAAACTGAGGGGGTCACTGTACCTCTGCATCCTTTTGCCACCACCCTCCCACCCTCCCCACTCTCAGCTTCACCCTCCCACCCTCCCCGCTCCCACCATCACCCTCCCACCCTTCACTCCTCTCACCCCTCTCCTCTTTCGTCCTTCCCGTCTCTCCCCTTGTTCACTCCTCCCACCTACTCCTTTTCACCCACCCCTCCTACACCTCCCTCCTTCCAACCCTCCCTTGTTTTACCTTACTCCCACCCCTCCTCACTTTCAACCCCTCCAACCCGTCCCCCTCTCCACCCTCCCTCTTTCACCCTCCCCTCACCCCTCCCCCTTTCCACCATCCCATTCCACAGCTCCGCTCTTTCACCCTTCTCACAGCCCATTTTCACCCACCCCTCCCACTCCTCCCCACTTTCACCCTCCTCCCACCCTCCCCACTTTCACCCTCCTCCCACCCCTCCCCACTTTCACCCTCCTCCACCCCTCCCCACTTTCACCCTCCTCCCACCCCTCCCCACGTTCACCCCACTTTCACCCTCCTCCCACCGCTCCCCACTTTCACCCTCCTCCCACCTTTCCCCACCTTCACCCTCCTCCCACCCTTTCCTACTTTCACCCCTCCCCACCTTCAGGCTCCTCCCACCCCTCCCCATTTTCACCCTCCTCCCACCCTCCCATTTCACCCACCCCTGCCACTCCTCCCCACTTTCACCCTCTTCCCACCCCTCCCCACGTTCACCCCATTTTCACCCTCCTCCCACCTTTCCCCACCTTCACCTTCCTCCCACCCTTTCCTACTTTCACCCCCTCCCCACTTTCACCCTATCCTACCCCTCCCCACTTTCACCCTCCTCATTCCCCTCCCCACTTTCACCCTCCTCCCACCACTCCCCACTTTCACCCTCCTCCCACCCCTCTCCACTTTCACCCTCCTCCCACCCCTGCCCACTTTCACCCTCCTCCCACCCCTCCCCACTTTCACCCTCCTCCCACTCCTCCCCACTTTCACCCTCCTCCGACCCTTTCAACTTTCACCCCTCCCCACTTTCACCCTCCTCCCACCCCTCCCCACTTTCACCCGCCTCCCATCCCTCCCCACTTTCACCCTCCTCCCACCCCTCCCCACTTTCACCCTCCTCCCACCCCTGCCCACCCCACTTTCACCCTCCTCCCACCCCTCCCCTCTTTCACCCCCTCCCACCTTTCCCCCTTTCCCCCACATCTTCCACCCCTCCCTCCCCCTCCCCCTACCTCGTCACTACTCTTTTATCGCCCAGCCTTAACGGCCCTCACCCTTTCCCCGGCCAATCTTCACGTCCCTCCACTCATTATCCTCACACCCATGCCCCTTGCCCCCCTCTCCCCCCCCCCATTTCACCTCCCCCCCCCCCCCCCAAACACACACACACTCTACCCAGAATGCTCCCGGTGCAGCCCTAATCTTGCCTCTGCCCGGAAACGAATCGATATGGCGTGCGGGGCACAGACTAAGACGGGAACTGCGGTGGGGGGGGGGGGGGCGGGGAGCAGGGGGGTAGGGGGGGAAGGGGGAGGGAGTGGAGTAGGGGGAAGGGAGGGGAGTAGGGGGAAGGGAGGGGAGTAGGGAGAGAATGAGGAGGGGGGAGTAGAGGGAGGGGGTGTAGGGGAGAGGAGAGGAGGGGAGAGGAGGGGAGGGGATGGGAGGGGAGGGGGAGGGGGAGGAGGGGGGAGGGGAAGGGGAAGGGGGAGGAGGAGGAGGAGGAGGGGGAGGGCTAAGTTGGACTAACAATTCCACCACCTGCATCTCTATAGAGGTCAACTTCCTGCAGACTGAGGTCACGTGCGTCCCCATGTGACTGGCTGATGGTGGTGGAACTGGAACGAGCCCTATTTTCGAGCGTCATCCAACAGTGTTCTGTCTGTTGTGAAAAGTCTAGCAAGCGCATCTTGCTACTACTGTGTTGAGATTTTTGTCTTCAAATCTGATGGCGTCGAGGTCTGTCTAGTTGTGTATGTGTGTGGGAAGGAGTGGTCTGCGGCTGTCTGCGCAAGCGCTTAATGTCTGGTTCCAGACATACAGTCCTACTTTCGCTAAAGACAGAAGTTACGGCTAGTCTGTATCCGATACACATACAGGTCGTCGGCCACAAAATGAAACCATTACCCTTCATCCAGCACATATTAAATAAAGCTGCATAGTCCGATGAAAACAACCAATTTTCCAAACCAAAACCGTGATCTAGATTTGATTCTACATATCTAACTTAGATACAGGTGCACTTATCAAATATTTGTCACCACATAGAATGGAACACCGAGCCATTGTAACACGACCTGTTACTGCAGAAGCCTATGGTGTCAGAGTTTTGGCGCACTTGTATGGAAATGGTCCATTTATTAACTGATGAAGTGAATATTTGCGGGGGGTGGTGGCGGGGAGGCCCATATTCAACATTTGGAGTCGTCTGATATGTTTGTCATTAGACTGAATTTAGACCGGGCACGGTGGCCGAATCCGTAGAGCGCGGGCCTCGCGTGCGGAAAGTCGGGAGTTCGGTTCCCAGTTGAGTCAAACCAATGACTTATAAAATTGATACTTGTCGCTTCCTAGCCTGGAGCTCGCCATTAAGAGGATAGGGCAAGGACTAGTTCGCTCAGTGCCAGGACAATGTGACCGAGTGGGATATCGGGTCATAGTGCAGGCAGCCTGATTTCCCAGTGGGGCAGCACTACAAAGTCGCCATGAGTGTGCACTGTCGCAAGTCGGTACCTGTCCAGATATGACTTTATATGTTGCAAGGATGTAAAACTCCAACAACCTATCAACTGAATTTAGAACTGTACTCCTAGTTCGAGATTAACTAGCTTGCAGACATTACCTGTTTCTCGTCTGAACCGGCCAGCATCGACCAACTGGAGATTGCCATGTGAGGAGTCCGTGACAAGAGTATGTTTGAAGCTGCCTGTGGCTGGCCACCTGGCGGGAGCCCTTGTAGCTGAACCGATGAACGGCTTCCGGACTGCGTTTTGGCAGGCAGTAAGTTCAGAGGGGTGCACAGAGTGTTGTTTTCTTTTGTTTTTTTGTGTGTGTTTTTTAAATATTTGTGTGTGTTTTTTTTGGGGGGGGCGGCGGGTGAGTTTTTGTTTGTTTGTTTATTTTATTTCTTTTTTCTTCATTTTGGGGAGGGGCGGGGGTTCTGGTTTTTGTGTGTTTTTGTTTGTGTGAGTTCTTTTTTGGGAGGGCAGGGTTCTTTCGGGAGTGTTGGTTTTTATTTTTTAGGGGGCGGTGTGTTTTGTTGTGGGAGGATGTTTTGTGAGTTTTTTATTTGTTTGGGCGGGGGGCTTGTGCGTCTTTTGTCTGTAGATTTGTTGGGGGGTTTTGGGGTCTTCTTTTGGGGGCAGTTCTCTTGGGAGGGTGGATTTGTTTTTTTAGGGGGCGATGGGGGTTTTTGTGGGAAGATTATTGTGGTTTTTTTTGTTATTGCATTAGTTGATTAAGCGAGGGAAATTTCAATCGCGGATAATTGGTCTTCATTATTCCACTGCTCCTTGCCCTATCCTGGTAATACAGAATGCCAGGTTAGGTAGCGACAAGTATTGGTTTGATTCGTCACTCATACAGCTAAACAAGGTCATTAGGGCTGAATGATACGAAGAACCACATTTTGACCACAGAAACTCTAAGACCATGATTGGGCAATAAATAAAACCAGTTTAAAAAAGAAAAAATAAAGACATTTTAAAATTGTTTTACATGACAATGTGATGCAAGAAAGCAGTTCCATTACTTCCAATCAGATTGACACTTTAAAAGAAAGACGGGGACGAAAGAAAGAAAGAAAGAAAGAAGGAAAGAAGGAAAGAAAGAAAGAAAGAAGGCAAGAAAGAAAGAAGGAAAGAAAGAAGGAAAGGAAGAAGGAAAGAAAGAAAGAAGGAAATAAAGAAAGAAGCAAAGAAAGAAAGAAGCAAAGAAAGAAAGGAGGAAAGAAAGAAAGAAAGAAGGAAAGAAAGAAGGAGAGAAAGAAGGAGAGAAAGAAGGAAAGAAAGAAGGAAAGAAAGAAAGACAGAAAGAAAGAAGGAAAGAAAGAAGGAAAGAAATAAAGAAGGAAAGAAAGAAAGAAAGAAGGAAAGAAAGAAGGAAAGAAAGACAGAAAGAAAGCAAAGAAAGAAAGAAAGAAAGAAGGAAAGAAAGAAAGAAAGAAAGAAAGAAAGAATAGTCGATACTAACATAATTCTTAGACAATGCAAGAAGCTTTGGTCACATTGCTGTTTCATTGGGGTATATGATGGATACATAATCAAATTTGTGCATGAAATGCACAGGAAACTCACTTAGGCCTTGTCAACTGTGGCCATGCATATCATCAGTGTATCTGAGGCACTTGAGCGGTATTGGTCCACACAGTTGGCGAGTCCCGTCATTTAATGTGGCATAAAGGATTTCTTTTCCTTTAAATCTATCAGAAACAAATCAATTACAAGGACGAGATGCATAAATGTACATAATTTGTGGGTATAATAAAAATAAAATTGTAAAAAGGAATCTCTTCCTGTCAACGATGTAATAAATCCAAACAATTTACTAGGTCTATACACAATTCAGATTGGCTTTGGGAGAAACGAAAGGCGATAGCTGCATTGTAAGGAACATTTCGTTTGGGGAAAATTTTCATTAGCGACAATTGCTTCTCAATTTGGAAACTAATTAGCAATTGTGGGTTGTTTTTGTGTGCGCACGTGTGTCGCAATTTACCTATTACACCAACCAGACAGGATGGCCAAATGAGTTGAGCGTCCGTTTCCCATCTTAGTGATTGATTGATTGATTGGTGGTTGCTTTACGCCGTGTCGGCAGCATAGGCCATATTCACGGCGAGAAATGTTTGTTTTTTGTTCAAACCATCGCTTTTACATGTAAAAGGTGACAATCAATTATGTGCCAATAGACACTAATTAAATTAGAAAGCTCACAATCATATATTTGTGGTCAAGGGAAACAAATTCCCATAGAAAAAGAAAAGTTTTATTAATAATTGATAGAATCCATTTAGTAAACTATATAAGGTGGTACAGTCCAGCTGCCCTCAAAAAGGCTAAAATGTTTTCCTGTTTTACCTTAGTAAAAAGGTCATGCATACTGTCTGCAGTGCAGAACCGTTGGTGCAGGGCCAAAAAATCAACGCAACTTAGTCAAATGTGTTTGCGTGTCAGCGGGGACTGACACCCAATACATTCAGGGGGAGGTTCTCCCTTGAGCAGAAATGCATGTATAAGCCACAAGTGGCCAATACGGCAGCGGCTAAGGACCACTTGGTCCCGCCGACCTCCCGCTTGAGTCTGTGGTGGCTTTCCCACAGATGGTTCAATTTCTTTAAGTTTATTAATGTTTTCATCCCACTCATGTTGCCATTTGGATTTTATGTGGGTGGCTATTAGTGGTTTCAGATCAGAGTGAGTGATGAGACACGGTTCAAGATCACAGTTCAGGGCCTTCTTCGCAGCCCGATCAGCTCGTTCGTTTCCTTGTATGCCGGCATGGCCAGGCACCCAGCACAGGTTATACCCATCCGTTGTCAGTTGGTTCATTTTCCCATCTTAGTAGATTGTGGGGTTTGAACTCTGGTCGAGTCAAATCAATGACTTGAAAGTTGATACTTGTCATTCCTAGCCAGGTGCTCGGCATTATTAGGCTAGGGCAATGACTGGGTTGGCTCAGTGTCAGGATAATGTGACTGAGTTGGATATCGGGTCATGGTACTGGTGGCCTGGTCTCACAGTGGGGCATCACTATAAAGTCACAATGACTTTATAGTCGGTGCCTGTCCTGAAATGACCTGAGATGTTGCAAGGATATAAAACTCCAACAACAAAGGAACTAACCAATTACACCGCCAATTATGGGGTCACGAATTTACGAGATGCAGTTAACTATCGCAGAGCGATCTGTGTATCTTGCATCGCAATTTGCAAAGTGAATCCAAATAAAATGTTCAATGTGTTGGTTTCAATTTCGATGCATGCAGTGAGGGGTGTAAATAACAGAATTAATTGGATTACCGTCATTTAAAAGAAGAAGAAGAAGAAGAAGAAGAAGAAGAAGAAAAGAAGAAATTGACTGGACGCCATGACCGAATCGGTAGATCGCAGGCTTCCCGTGTGGAAGGTAGGGCATTCGACCCTTAGCAGAGTCAAACAATGACTTAGAAAATGGATACTTGTCACTACCTAGCCTGGTACTTGGCATTAATAGGATAGTGCAAGGACTGGTTAGCACAGTATCACGGTAATATGATTGTGTGGGATATCAGGTCATGGTCTCCCAGTGGGGCAGCATTATAAAGCCGCCCTGAATGCACACTGTCACAAGTCAGTGTCTGTCCTGATATGACCATAAATGTTGCTAGGACGTAAAACAACAAACAAACAAAACAAAACAAAAGAAGAATTATAAGAGCCCTGAGCTACCGAAGCCGAGGAAGAGGCTCCCTGGTTAAGTGTGTGTTTGGGGGAGGGGGGAGGGGGGAGGGGGGAGGGTGGGAGGAGGCAAGGGGGAGGGGGAGGGGGGGGGGGCGAGATGAGAAGGGGTGAGTGGGAGGGGAGAGTTGAAGGGGGGAGTGGGAGGGGGGAGTGGGAGGGGGCAGGGGGACGCAGGTTAAGGACCTTGTTTCTCAGAGATAACGTAAATGCTTTCGAGGTAATACACCGTCATGGGGGAAAGAGAGAGGGAGGGAGGTGGGTGGGATGGAGGAAGAGAAGGAGGGAGGGAAGGAGGGATAGTGGGGGGATGATTTGTGACATGGTGGCATGATGGTGGTGGGGGGGGGGGTCTCTGTACTTGAAGATAAGTGACCCATTGCAAGATCAACCTCAAAGGTTATCTAACCGCTCCTTGGTTGCCCCACCCCATCCCACCCCCATCCACGCCCCTTTTATTTTTATTAAGAAAGCTGCATAGTCCAATGAAAGAATCCAATTTTCAAAAACATATTTTTTTAACCCCCATTCCCACCACCGCCGTTTTATATTTATTATAAAAGCTGCAGTCAGATGACAAAATCAAATTTAATTCTTTTTTTTAAAGCACTCGCTGAGATTTAATCCTTCATATGCAAATGGTTGGTGAACTCATTAAACCTATATCATAGCATAGAAGGAACACTAAGTCAATTTAACAGAACCTGTTACTGCTGCAGAGATGCCACCAACATTGTGTGACCAAAAATAGGAAGATTTTAACATTTTATTAGGAAGAACAGATTTTGTGTGGTAAACATGCCGCACAACAATCAAACATATATCAAGACATTGTATAATCATACAATATATAATATGCAATACCTACATGCTAGGTATGCAGGTATTGCAGGTATAGCAATACCTCAGGGAGTTTGACACCCCTGCCCTGCAGAGTTGTAAACCACTGCCTTGTGGTACAGGTTCTTGACAGAACCGAAGGCTAAGGGAGCCTAAACAGAAAACCATGTCACTGTGGCAGCATTCAGGGTGGTTGATGTATGGAAGTCCCAACATCTCCCTACCAGCCACTGCAGGGACAAATAGTTTTGCGCCTGTCTTGAAATGTTCTTGCTAGTGTGAAACCTCTATTTGCTCCCGAGAGAGTGCCGCTGGTAACTTGCAAAAGCCAGCAGCACTTCAACACTTTTGGAGGCAGCTTTCATGAAATGTTTTTTATTCTCAACTGTCTTCTGGTTACAGAAAGAGAGGGTGCCCTCGTCTCTGGTTCAAGGATACCATCAAGAGAAACCTGAAGCTGAGAGACATTAAGACCGACTCATGGACATCACTCTCACAGCAGAGAGCTAAATGGAGAGCGGCCGTCAAGTAATGAAAGCAGTTTTTGTCGCATCGCGGCCGACAGCATGATGATGATGATGATGATGATATATAATTATATTAAATACTTTTTCACACAACGTGCTCCTTCTTAAGGAAAGCATCTCTTATGAAGGTCTCCATGTGCACCCAATGGTCGAGGATGCTGCGGCCCCGTCTGAAGCCACATTGAAGATTGGAAAGGTGGTGTCCTGACTCCAGTAGCCAGACGAGGCGGTTGTTTACCATGCGCTCCATGGTTTTACAGATGCAGCTTGTGAGGGCTATGGGACGATAGTTGTTGGCTTCACTCTGGTCTTTACTAGGTTTGGGAATCGGTATTACTGTCGCCTCCCGCCAAGAGGCGGGGATGACACCTGACTCTCAGATGTTGTTGAAGAGTTGAAGCAACAGTCTCAGTGCATGTTCAAGGAGATGTTTCAAAAATTGATAATGAATTCCATCAGGTCCAACTGCTGTGTCATGCGAGCTTTCCAAAGAACACCTCAACTCACCCATACTGAATGGGGAGTTGTAGTGCTCCTCGCCATCGGAGGAAAAGTCCAAGAGCTTTTGCTCTTGGCATTCCTTGCCCGGGAGGCAGTTTGCCAAAGACGAGTTTCCAGCAAAGTTGCGAGCCAATTCTTCACTTATTTTGTCGAGTGATGTGAGAATGGTGCCATTGTTTTTCAAGTGCTGGACTACAGAAGAATCACCTCCCCTTCATTTGATTCTCCTGATCATTGTCCACACTTTGTATGTATATGTAAGTACACCACTTCTATGTATGTATGTATGTTGGTATGGATGTATTTATGCATGCATATATGTATGTGTATGTATGTATATGTATGTATATGTAAGTACACTGCCTCTATATATGTTTGTTTGTTGTTTGTTTGTTGTTGTTTTACGTCCTAGAAACATCTAAGGTCATATCAGGACGGGGGATATATGTAATTATAAGCATTACACTACTTCAGACATAAATCATTTAAAAGGCGTATAATTCCGGGGGGGGGGGTGGACAACATCAGTAGTGTGCACTGACCTCTCAGACAAAGGAGGTACGTAGACAGGTGGGTGTGGATAGGGTGTTTGCTTCTAGAACCATCTACAGCTATTAAAGCTGCATAGTCCGATGGTTTCTGCCGTATTTATTTGTACATACACATATCAGGTTGGTCGTGTAGCTATTAAAGCTGCATAGTCCGATGGCTTCTGCCGTATTTATTTGTACATACATATATCAGGTTGGTCGTGTAGCTATTAAAGCGCATAGTCCGATGGTTCTGCCGTATTTATTTGTACATACATATCAGGTTGGTCGTGTAGCATTAAGCTGCATAGTCCGATGCTTCTGCGTATTTATTGTACAAGCATAGTCAGTTGGTCGTGTAGCTATTAAAGCTGCATAGTCCGATGGCTTCTGCCGTATTTATTTGTACATACATATATCAGGTTGGTCGTGTAGCTATTAAAGCTGCATAGTCCGATGGCTTCTGCCGTATTTATTTGTACATACATATATCAGGTTGGTCGTGTAGCTATTAAAGCTGCATAGTCCGATGGTTGAGTCTCTGACATATTTATTTTGATAAATATATTAGGATGTTGCTGTTGTTTGGTATTTTACGTCCTAGCAACATTTAAAACTATAGCAGGACGGGAATACAGCACGTTAATCGCCGCAATCTATTTGACCTTAGGTTCATGAAATTTCTATCTTAATGCATTAACTTCAGAGATATGTGAAGCGAAAACATGGCAGATTAATTTTGGTGTGCACATCGAAATTCTAACAGTAACACCATAGGCTACAGCAGTAACAGGTTCAACACAATTGACCTAGTATTTTCCTTTTTTATGCAGAAACAAATGCACTGGTATCTAAGTTGAAAAGATACGTCCTGATAATGACCTTAGATGTTGCCAGGGCGTAAGACTCCAAACAACCAACCAAGTTGGATATATGTAGCATCTAATCTGAATAATTGTCTTGGTTTTAAAATGTTATACTTTCACCGAACTATGCAGCTTTAAGAGCGTACAGAACAAACATGTTGTTGTTGTTTTCTTGTTGTCAAGGTTACCAACATCCCATTAGTGCCTGAAGTGCACGTGTATGTGTGTGTATGTGCGTGTGTATCTCCCCTTCTGTAGAAAATGAAACCATCACTGCATGCCCCCCTCCCCTGCCACCAACCTTAATCATCATAAACAAACCATGAACACACCAAACATCGTACATAACTATCAACCTGTTTAAACACATTGAACATTATATAAGACAGACAAAATGTCTTGTCAACTATAAACTTACCTTGTTTTATCAGAGAAAATATGTAACCCTCAATGATTATTTGATTATTTGTGTTGCCCCCAAGTATACACTTTCTACTCGGTGCTGTTCCCCATTTTTGCATGAACTACAGTGACTGGTGCGGTACATTATACAGCAGGAGCCACTCCCTTAATTCTACAGGATCGGTGCTGTAACTAATACATCACTGATCAAACTTAGATTATTTAGACTGTCAATTCCAATAGTCAGAAGGCCAGAAGACCAGTCCTCCGGTGCTGGCAAATGTCATATTCAGATGAATAAATACTTTACCCCAAAAAAAAGATGAAAAAAAAGGGTAATAATGCCCCTGTCACACTTGGACGTAACGACGTCAACGTAGGGAGAACGTGAAGAACGTTGAACTTCTCGGCGTAGTATGCAAATTTGGGCACAAGTTGAACATGGATGCAGCGTTGTGGACGAGAGCGTAACGTCAGTAAAGCGTAGTGATACCGTCATTCAACGACAGAGGTCAACGTAATGACGCTCATGGAACGTTATGAACGTTATTCCATCGCCAGAAGAACGTTACATGATGTTAGCTATGTCATGAGACGTTGAACGTACGTTGAATGCACGTTCTCCTGACGTTCTCCTGACGTTCTCCTGACGTTCTCCTGACGTTCTCCTGACGTTCTCCTGACGTTCTCCTGACGTTCTCCTGACTTTCCCATTATGCCACATGGACGTTTCCACCGCCTTTAATGTGGGTCAACGAGTGGAACGTGGTGGAACGTAGTGCAACGTAGTGAGGAACGTTTGCCTAACGTCCGTTTAACGTCATTGACGTTCACTGAACGTGAACAGAACGTACGGTGAACGTAAACCCTTACGTTCGAGCTACGTCAAAATTTTTGAACATGTCCAAAACCTCGACGTAACTCGACGTAATGTGACGTAGGTCGACGTCAGTCTAACGTCATTATGACATCATCATAACGTAATCCAACGTTCATCAACATAATGACGAAATATCACCACGTTAGGCTCACGTTTGCTCATTACGTCGTAGTGTGACAGGGGTATAAACATGGAGACCTCGACGTGTGGGCTGGAGTTTGTTTTCTCCTGCTGCTAGTTACCTTCTGCATGTACTACTTACACAGAACTAGGGAAATGCCAGCAGGGACCTGTCTGCCTGTCTGTGTCTTTGTGCCTGTCTCTCTGTCTGTCTTCATGTCTATCTGCCTGTCTAGCCTGCCTGTATATTTCTCTGTCTGCCTGTCTGTCTAGCCTGTCTCTCTGACTGCCTGTATGTCTCTCTGCCTGTCTGTATGTATGCATGTCTGTCTGTCTGTCTAGCCCGTCTCTCCCTGCCTCTGTGTTTACCCTGTCTCTCTGTCTGTATGTCTGTCTCTCTGCACCTCTGTCTGCAGACATCCGAAACCCGCACCACAGTTGAGGATGTAGAGGAACCCTCCAGTTATAGGTCAGGTGACTTAGGGATCATCCAAAATTATCAACATTTTCACAATCATACAAAGAGTACTATTGTTCTAGACCCCCCCCCCCCCCCCACCACCATTCTCCACTTTTCTCCCCTACAACATTTATCACAGTATATGGGTGTGGTTAATGTTGTTACTTGTTGGGTTTTACATCCTAGCAACATCCAAGGTCATATCAGGATGGGCACCGACTTGTGAGAGAGAGTGTGCACTCATGATGACGTTATAGTGCTGCCCCAAGGGGAGACCACACTGCCAGCACCATAACCCGATATCGAACACAGTCACATTATCCTGATACTGTGCTAACCAGTCCTTGTCCTATCCTATTAATGCTGAGCACCAGGCTGGGTAGCAACAAGTATCAATTTAGTAAGTTATTAGTTTGACTCGTCCCAAGTTCATACCTATGACATTCCACAGGGAAGCCAGCCAGGGCTCCTACTGATTCCGCTACCCTGTCTGTTGACCAGAAGGGATGGCCGAATGAGTTAGAGCGTCCGTCTCCCGTGCTGGTAGATCGTGGGGGCGTGGGTTCGAATCCTGGTCGAGTAAAGCCAATGACTTTAAAATTGATACTTGTTGCTTCATAGCCTGGCACTCGGCATTATTAGGATAGGACAAGGACTGGTTTGCTGAGTGTCAGGATAATGTGCCTGAATGGGATATCAGGTCATGGTGCTGGTGCCATGGTATTCCAGTGGGGCATCACTATACAGTCGCCATGAGTGAGCACTGTCACAAGTCGCTGCCTGTCCTGATATGACCTTAGATGTTGCTAGGACGTAAACAACAAACAAACAACAACAAAAAACCCTGTCGGGTGAGGGTGGGTTATGCTATATCAACGCTTTATTCAATAATAAAATTTGTATATTACTGACATACCCGATGACCCCTCCCCCCACCCACTCCACTCAACGCCGTATGCTTTGTACAACAGTGAAAATGTTGAAAACTTTGGCGGTCTCGTGACCTACTTATTTACTTACTCACTTACCTTCCTCCAGATCAAAGATAACACAATTGTGTGGTGGGGCTTGATCAGCAAACAACGTTAAACTCACCTGCAAAAGAAGGAGAAAATGGTTTGAAAACTAGGCTAATATACCTTTACCACACAGCATGTGCAGTGAGCTCCCATCAGAGGGATGGTTGGTGGTGGAAATCCTCTGTAAGACCTTTTCCACAGAGCATGTTGCATGGTGAGCTGCCACCCACATTCCTTTTAGTGGTTGACGCTTGTTATCTATGAATATTGTCTATTAGTTACCAGTTTGCATAATTTCAATTATGTTTAAACAATAACATCAACATCTTACTGTCCTGATATTTGTTTGTGAGGGATTAATGTCCTAACAATGTCTAAGGCCATATTAGGACCAGTACCGATTTGTATGCAGGTATTGCAATACCTCAGGGAGTTTGACGCCCCTGCCCTGCAGAGTTGTAAACCACTGCCTTGAGGTACAGGTTCTTGACAGAACCGAGGGCTAAGGGAGCAAAGCCTGAACAGAAAACCACGTCACTGTGGCAGCATCATGTATGGAACTCCCAACATCTCCCGACCAGCCACTGCAGGGACAAACAGTTTTGCGCCTGTCTGGACATGTTCTTGCTGGTGTGAAACCTCTATTTGCTCCCCGAGAGAGTGCCGCTGGTAACTTGCAAAAGCCAGCAGCACTTCAACACTTTTGCAGGCATCTTTCATGAAATGGAAGGAAATACTCGAAAGGATGGGGCTGCCCTCGATGGAAGATCTTCTGATCAAAAAGAATCTCCGGTGGACTGGACACCTCATGAGGATGTCATCAGACAGGCTACCAAAGCAGATCCTCTACTCTCAACTGCCTTCTGGTTACAGAAAGAGAGGGCGCCCTCGTCTCTGGTTCAAGGATACCATCAAGAGAAACCTGAAGCTGAGAGACATTAAGACCGACTCATGGACATCACTCTCACAGCAGAGAGCTAAATGGAGAGCGGCAGTCAAGTAATGAAAGCAGTCTTTGTCGCATTGCGACCAACAGCATGATGATGATGACCGATTTGTGACAGTGCGCATTCATGGCGATTTGATAGTGTTGACCCACTGGGAGACCAAACCACCAGCACCATGAACCAATATCCAACTCAGTCACATTATCCTGATACTGAGCAAGTCAATCCTTGCCTTATCCTATTAATACTGTATGTCAAGCTAGGTATCGACATGTATTAATTTAGTAAATCACTGGTTTTGACAAGGTTGGGGCTTGAACTCCCAACCTCCTGCACCGGAAGTCAACCAGCGCTCTTTCCGCTTTGATGTTAATTTGATATAAAGCTACCTTCTGCTGCCGAGAGGCACTAGTACGATGCGAAAACTCAATAACATAGCACCATAGCAACCAATAAAAATAACTCAGCATGTGTGGAATAAAGTTTTTTAATACATTTGAATACATGATTTGAAATCGTCACTCGGCTCATTGATTCGGAATATATTACACATGCCTACGCACAATAAAAAGAATCCCTCAAAATGTTATCTTTCGATTATAATATGGCGCAGTGCTTACAACATGACCAGACAGGATGGCCGAATGAGTTGAGCGTCCGTCTCCCATTTTGGTAGATCATGGGATTCAAACCAATGACTTAAATATGGATACTTGTCGCTTCCTAGCCAGGCGCTTGGCATTAAGAGGATAGGGCAAGGACTGGTTGGCTCAGTGTCAGGATAATGTGGCTGAGTGCAGGTATCAGGTCATGGTGCTGGTGGCCTGGTCTCCCAGTGGGGCAGCCCTATAAAGTCGTCATGATTGTGCACTATCACAAGTCGGTATCCTCCTGCTATGACCTTAGATGTTGCCAGGACGAAAACCTCCAAAAACCAACCAACCAGCTTGCAACATCCTGTGGAATGCGGGTGAAACGTCCCAAAAGTCTCCACCACAACGCGACGTGAGGGGGAAACGCAAGCGGCGTGACACCGCCCCAAACTTCATCAGGGCGCACATTCGTCAGTGTGACACAACGGCTACGACACGGCGGGGCGCCACCCAGCGGCGGCGGCGGCGGCGGTCCTGATGACGTTGTCGTGGTAACCATGTCACGTGCCACACTCTCCCCTCCGTGCTCCCCCCCCTCCCACCACCCACCACCACCCACCCGCACCTTTCCTTCCCCCTCAACAACCGCCAGCGTCGACCTCAAAGAATAATCAAGTTGGGTGCGCGGGGGATTGCGGGCTGAGGTTGGTTGTTGGAGTTTTAGATCCTGGCAACATCTAAGGTCATATCAGGATGGGTACCGACTTATGACAGTGCACTCTCATGGTGACTTTATAGTGCTGCCCCACTGGGAAATCAGGCCGCTGGCAACATGACCCAATATCCCACTCAGTCACATTATCCTGACACTGAGCTAACCAGTCCTTACCCTATCCTGTTCTCTACTGGAAACCAAACTCCCGACCTTCCGCGTGTGAGCCCCGCGCTCTACAGATTAGGCCACCGCGCCCAGTTTGGGGGCCGCGTGATGCTCCCGGGTTTCAGAATGAGGGCGGGGTGGGGTTGAGGTTGGGGTGGGAAAGGGGGGGGGGGGGGTGATGGGTGGGAGGGTAGGAGGAGGAGCGGAGACGAGCAGGGCTTAGGGGCGTTAGAGGAGTTGGGGAAGGTTAGGTAAGCAGAGGACAGGACCAAAATATGCAAGGGAATGCCCGCAGGACGCCAGGCAAGGAGGCAAGATGGGGAACTTAGGTGAGAGGAGTGAGTGTGAAGACTGGATGGGAATTTCGGTATAGGTGGGAGAAGGGTGGGGGGGGGGGAGGGGAGGGGGAGGGGAAGAGGTGGGAAGGCCGGCTGGGAATTTGGGTATTGGTGGGTGAGGGGAGAGTGGGAGGAAGGGGGATGGGAAGAGGTGGGAAGATGGGCTGGGAATTTGGGTAGAGGTGGGAGAGGGGGAGAGGGGGAGGAAGGGGAGGGGAGGGAAGGGAAGGGGAGGGTGGGAAGAGGAGGGTATGAATTTGGGGATAGGTGGGAGAGGGGAGGGGGAGAGAAGGGAAAGGGAGAAGGGGATGGAAGGGGAGGGTGGGAAGAGGGGGATATGAATTTGGGGATAGGTGGGAGAGGGGAGGGGGAGAGGATAGAAAGGGGGAAGGGGAGGGGAGGAGAGGGGTGGGAAGAGGGGAGAGTTTGGGTATAGGTGGGAGAAGGGAAGGGGAAGGAAGGGGAAAGAAGAGGAAGGGGAGGGAAACGGAGAGGGGGTTAATTTGGGATTAGGTGGGAGAGAGCAGAGGGGGAGGAAGTGAGGAAGGGGGAAGGGGCAGGAAAGGGGATGGGAAGAAAGGACAAGGGGATTGAGGAAACGGGGATGGAAAAGAGGGAGGAGAGAATGAGTGATGGGGAAGGAGGGGCAGAATGGGAAGGGTTGGGTAGAGGTAGGGAGGGGAGGAGGAAGGTGGGGGAGGAGGGAGGGGGATGGAGGGGGGGAGGGGGATGGAGGGAGGGAGGGCGGGAGTAAATAAGAGAGGGTGGGAGGGAGGGAGGTGGGAGAGGAATAGGAGGGGTGTAAGTTAGTGAGAATGCAAGGGAAGGATAGCATGAAGTCAGGAGGGAGGCGGAGGTAGAGGGATGGGCGAGAGAGAGGGCGGTCCTAGGGAGAGGAGTGTGTGGGAGAGGGATGGCGGGAGAGGGGGCGGTCCAAGGGACAGGGGTGAGCGGGAGAGGGGGGCGGTCCCGAAAGAGGTGTGCGGGAGAGGGATGGCGGGAGAGGGGGCGGTCCGGAGAGGGGTGGGCGGGAGAGGGATGGCGGGAGAGAGGGTGGTCCAAGGGACAGGGGTGAGCGGGAGAGGGGGCAGTCCGGAGAGGGGTGTGCGGGAGAGGGATGGCGGGAGAGAGGGCGGTCCAAGGGACAGGGGTGAGCGGGAGAGGGGGCGGTCCGGAGAGGGGTGTGCGGGAGAGGGATGGCGGGAGAGAGGGCGGTCCAAGGGACAGGGGTGAGCGGGAGAGGGGGCGGTCCGGAGAGGGGTGGGCGAGAGAGGGGGCGGTCTGGAAAGAGGTGTGCGGGAGAGGGATGGCGGGAGAGGGGGCGGTGCAATCACGAGGCAGGCCGGGTCAGAATGTGTCCAAGGCGAGCCTTAATGAGATCAGCACGCTGATTGATGGCGCTATATAGGTCAGCTGAGACGGACCGAGGCCGGCAGGAAAGTAACTGATCCGGGCCTTGTAAATAGATGACGACAGTCCACGAGCGGCTCTTACAACTCTAGGTGTGCGACTGCACCAGGAGAACATCCTCACGTCAAGGAGGAAGAGGAGGAGGAGGGGAGGAGGGGAGGGGAGGAGGAGGAGATGGGGAGGAGGAGGAGATGGGGAATAGGAGGAGATGGGGAGGAGGAGGAGATGGGGAGGAGGAGGGGGAGGGGAGGAGGAGTAGATGGAGAGGAGGAGGAGAGGGGGAGGAGGGGGAGGGGAGGGGAGGAGGGGAGGAGGAGGAGGTTAGGAGAGGAGGAGGAGAGGACATGGGGAAGAGGAAGAGATGGTGAGGAGGAGGAGGGGAGGAGGGGAGGAGGGGAAGAGGAGGAGATTGGGAGGAGGAGGAGGAGGGGAGAAGGAGGAGGAGGAAGATGATGATGATGAAGAAGACGAAGAAGGAGGATGAGAAAAAGAAGAAGAATAAGAAGGAGGAGGAGGACGATGAGAAGGAGAAAGAGAAGAAGAAGAATATGAAGAACATTAAGAAGAAAAAGAAGACAAAGGAGGAAAAGAAGAAGAATGACAAGAAGAAGAATGAGAAGAAGAAGAAGATAATGAGATGAAGAAGAAAAGGAGATGAAGAAGAACAGGAAGAAGAAGAAAAATGGGGCAGGGGGAGGAGGAGGGGAGGAGGACGGGGAGAAGGAGGAGGGGAGGGGAGGAGGAGGGGAGGAGGAGGAGGGGGGGGAGGAGGAGGAGGAGGAAGGAAAAACCAATAAAATTGATTTTGCATCGCAGACACAGACAACATTTTCTTTTTTTTTAATATTGGACAAAATCCATACTCATTAACCCATTCCAATCAGACGCAACATTAGGAATCAAACTTAATGTGACACTTCCTCTGAACGAAAGAAAAGGACAGTCCTCCCTCCCCCCTATCATCCCCCCCCCCTCCACAGCTCCCTTCATTCCCCCCCCCCCCCCCCCATTCCAATGCTTAATCTCATGTTTCTCTGCCCGGTGTGGCGGTTTCAGCGTGTTCCCGTGCTCAGACGTGTACCTCGCTTCTGTGCATGCGTCAGAATCTAATAAACATGGCCGTAATCGATTAACACTACCCGGGCGACTCGGGTCATCCCAGTCGTCAGAATTTCAAATAGAACACGGCGAGTGGAGTCGACAAATACACGTGCCGTGTGCAAAAAAAGAATAACTTAGAATAATTAAATGGAAATATAGGTAAACTAGGCCATCATAAAATACTTTAAATCCTATTTTGCTGTATTTTTTATCGGTTATTAAAAAAAAAAAAAAAATTGTCCACCCGAGTGCGGAGAAGCGTATTCGATTATTCGACCCGAGTTTGTAGGATGTGCGCATGCGCCAATAAGTGTCTCGGGTGATCCGAGTTGATGCGAAATCCGTGCATGCGCAGAAGCAACGGGACACGTCTGAGCACGGAACACGCTGAAACCGCCACACGGGCCAAAATACCCACGCCGCCTGGTGGGCGTATGTTGCACTAATTGTGGCGCGAAA
Source organism: Branchipolynoe longqiensis (assembly GCA_030323885.1). Classification (NCBI taxonomy): domain Eukaryota; kingdom Metazoa; phylum Annelida; class Polychaeta; order Phyllodocida; family Polynoidae; genus Branchipolynoe; species Branchipolynoe longqiensis. Next base: position 39,616,227 of record CM059200.1, read on the forward strand.
ATGAGAGGGTGCGTCGTCTGCTCTGATTAAAGGGGCTGTAACTGGCAAAATGGCCGCCAACACGACTGAGTCACGTGAGTGTAGACTGCGACCACGGGCAACAACCAACTGGCCACTCATCACGTGTTTCCGGGTCACGTGATTCTTTCCAAGTTGTCGCCGAATGTGGCCGATAATAGGGTTACGTCACGGTCGCTTTGCGCTATGTCACGGCAAACTGGTGTCACGCGCGTGCGCGCTGGGCTGGCCACCCCCACCCCACGGCCCCCTGGTGGGATGTGAGCTAACTAGGAGCAATGTGCGTTTCATTTATCTATCTATAAATCTATTTATCTATATGTTTGTCTGTATATTTGTCTGTCTAGCTGTTTGTCTGTTTGTCAAAGCAAATCTGGTCCCCGTTTGGTAGATCAAAGGATTCAAAGCCTGGTTGCTTTACGCCATGTCGGCAGCATAGGCCATATTCATGGCAAGAACTGGTTTTTTTTATTATTCAAACCGTCGCTTTTACTTGTAAAAGCATACAATAAATTACATGTCAATAGACACTCATTTAATTAAAAAGTTCACAATTATATATATTTGTGGCCTGGGAAATAAAATTTCTGAGATAAAATTAAAAGTCAAACCAATGACTTAAAAAATTGACACTTGTTGCTTCCTAGGCAGGCGCTCGGCATTATTAGGATAGGGCAAGGACTGGTTGGCTCAGTGTCAGGATAATGTGATTGAGTGGGATATCAGATCATGCTGCCAGCGGAATGGTCTCCCAGTGGGGCAGCACTACAAAGTCACTATGGGTGTGCACTGTCACAAGTTGGTACCCATCCTGATGTAAAGTCCTCAGCTGGAATCTGTGGTTTGTGTAGGCAGGCTATAATGAAATCAATACAGGCAAGAAGAGAAAGGAAGAGTATAAAGAATGAAAGTAGAGAGAGAGACAATGCCCTCAGGTTTATTATTATATAGTGGTACATGGATCTGGTATGGCATGCCACCTGACCGTGTTCTCCAATGAGAATCAAGCTTTTACAGTTCCACCAATGAACATCAAGCATTCCTGTGTCACCATGGCTACCGTGATCTGCCCACCACCACCATGCGATGTGAATGCTTGGCCACCACCTGCCTGAGCTGAGTGTGTGGTGATCCGTGACTAACAGAGGGGGAAGGGGGTAGTGAGTAGAGCTCCAAGTGCCCCTTACACACTATCTCTAGTGCCTCTTTCACACTATCTACCTAATACAAAATGACTATTTACCATAAGTAAAGGATCACCAGCAACTACATAAATACATTCATGCACCTGGCACTATATACCATTTACCATTATAGACCATTTGCATTCCCCCACCAATGCGGTTTATCGGAATATTTCACCTTAGATGTTGCCAGGACATAAAACTCCAACAACCGACCAAACTTAGTGGTCCCTTGTATGGAATGACTGATATTTAATAAGTGCACCAGCATCTAAGTTCGATGTGTAGGATAAAATCTAGATCAGTGTTTTGGTTTCAGAAAATTTGATGCTTTCATCGGACTATACAGCTTTAATGATGGTACATCCAACATGGATGCACACAGGCAGCGAGTAAGGTTGCTTTCATCGGACTATGCAGCATTAATGACGGCACATCCAACATGGACGCACACAGGCAGCGAGTGAGCTTGCTTTCATCGGACTATGCAGCTTTAATGATGACACACCCAACATGGATGCACACAGGCAGCGAGTGAGCTTGCTTTCATCGGACTATACAGCTTTAATGACGGCACATCCAACATGGATGCACACAGGCAGCGAGTGTGACTTGCTTTCATCGAAACTATGCAGCTTTAATGACGGTACATCCAACATGGATGCACACAGGCAGCGAGTGAGCTTGCTTTCATCGGACTATGCAGCTTTAATGATGACACACCCAACATGGATGCACACAGGCAGCGAGTGAGCTTGCTTTCATCGGACTATGCAGCTTTAATGACGGTACATCCAACATGGACGCACACAGGCAGCGAGTGTGACTTGCTTTCATCGAACTATGCAGCTTTAATGACGGTACATCCAACATGGATGCACACAGGCAGCGAGTGAGCTTGCTTTCATCGGACTATGCAGCTTTAATGATGACACACCCAACATGGATGCACACAGGCAGCGAGTGAGCTTGCTTTCATCGGACTATACAGCTTTAATGACGGCACATCCAACATGGACGCACACAGGCAGCGAGTGAGCTTGCTTTCATTTGACTATGCAGCTTTAATGATGGTACATCCAACATGGATGCACACAGGCAGCGAGTGAGCTTGCTTTCATTTGACTATGCAGCTTTAATAACAGCACATCCAACATGGACGCACACAGGCAGCGAGTGAGCTTGCTTTCATCGGACTATGCAGCTTTAATGACGGCACATCCAACATGGATGCACACAGGCAGCGAGTGAGCTTGCTTTCATCGGACTATGCAGCTTTAATGATGGCACATCCAACATGGATGCACACAGGCAGCGAGTGAGCTTGCTTTCATCGGACTATGCAGCTTTAATGACGGTACATCCAACATGGACGCACACAGGCAGCGAGTGAGCTTGCTTTCATCGGACTATGCAGCTTTAATGATGGCACATCCAACATGGACGCACACAGGCAGCGAGTGAGCTTGCTTTCATCGGACTATGCAGCTTTAATGACGGCACATCCAACATGGACGCACACAGGCAGCGAGTGAGCTTGCTTTCATCGGACTATGCAGCTTTAATGATGGTACATCCAACATGGACGCACACAGGCAGCGAGTGAGCTTGCTTTCATCGGACTATGCAGCTTTAATGATGGCACATCCAACATGGATGCACACAGGCAGCGAGTGAGCTTGCTTTCATCGGACTATGCAGCTTTAATGATGGCACATCCAACATGGACGCACACAGGCAGCGAGTGAGCTTGCTTTCATCGGACTATGCAGCTTTAATGACGGCACATCCAACATGGACGCACACAGGCAGCGAGTGAGCTTGCTTTCATCGGACTATGCAGCTTAATGACGGCACATCCAACATGGACGCACACAGGCAGCGAGTGAGCTTGCTTTCATTGGACTATGCAGCTTTAATGACGGCACATCCAACATGGACGCACACAGGCAGCGAGTGAGCTTGCTTTCATCGGACTATGCAGCTTTAATGACGGCACATCCAACATGGACGCACACAGGCAGCGAGTGAGCTTGCTTTCATTGGACTATGCAGCTTTAATGACGGTACATCCAACATGGACGCACACAGGCAGCGAGTGAGCTTGCTTTCATTGGACTATGCAGCTTTAATAACGGCACATCCAACATGGACGCACACAGGCAGCGAGTGAGCGCTTCCCTGATGTCTATGTAACCAGACACTGTAGTGTGAAATTCACCCGCTGAGTGGCGCCAGCAGTAATTGGATCTGCGTATTATGGTAGCCATGCTGGGCATTAGAGACTAGGGGGGAATCCTATCAGTTCCTGTCATCCGAAGAAGGGGGATCCCCACTCCTGAATAACCAACTATATTCATGATAATATAATAATTAAACATATGTATTGGTTCTCATGGACTGAGACGTTCCGAGGAAATGTATGTGTTGACGTCAGCTGTGCAGTAGTCAACACGCATGCAATCCCAAAGGCCTTTACTGGGCGATATTTTGCTATCTTGCCTTATTAAAGTTGCATAGTCCGATGGTTTTGAGATTTTTTTCATATTCTGAGATTAATATAGTAGTTTGATCGCAATAATCTACCTTCCTTTAGTTTGAAGTAACTTTTATTTTAAATAGCTAACTTTTGAGATATTTGAAGTACAAACAAGTCAAATTAATTTTGGCAAGCCTGCCAAAAGTCTGACACCATATAATAGGCTTCTGCAGGACCAGGTTCTATTAAATTGGCCCAGTATTCCATTCTATGGGGTGACAAATGTTTGAAAAGTGAACCAGTATCTAAATTAGATATGTAGAATAAAATCTAGATAATTGTTTTGCTTTTGAAAATTTGATGTTTTCATCGGACTATGCAGCTTTAATTTACATTGCAAAAAAAGGGTCATGCATGAATGGTCACGACACCTGGGGAGTGGATGTGAAGTGGATGACCTAGATTGAGGATAGGCATTCAAATGTATAGCGTTCTCGTTGCACATCTCGCACCTTTGGAAGGTCGCGAGATTTGGGCCCGAGTTTGTTTGTTTCATGGGGTTTTATGCCCTAGCAAAATCTAAGGCCCCCACCTCTGCCAATTTGGATTTCCACCGCTGTGTATAACTTACGGTGTCATCAAAGGCCAGTTGCTCTCATACCATGTCTATGTGGTGTGGGAGGTTAAAAATCCCTTGGGTTGGTAAAAGTGTAGGCTCGGGCTTTCTATCGACAAACTGTCTAATGGTGAAAACAAGTCTATTCAGACTTATCTATGATAGGCAGTATAAATCTTCTTCAAGGAAAAAAGGTGATATCAGGACAGGTACCGACTTGTAACAGTGCGCATTCGTGGTGACTTTTACAGTACTGCCCCACTAAGATACCTGGCCACTGATACCATGACCAGGTATCCCACTCAGTCACATTATCCTGATACCGAGAAAAACAGCCCTGACCTTATTCTATTAATGCCGAGTGGCAAGCTAGGTAGCGACAAGAATCAATTTTGTATGTCATTGGTTTGACTCGACTGGGAGTTGAACTCCCGACCTACCACACAGGGGACTCTACTGATTAGGCCACCGTGTCCAGTCCCTCGGCACCATGACCCAATATCCCACTCAGTCAGATACTCCTCATACCAAACAAACCAATCCTTGTCCTATTATATTAAAGCTGCATAGTCCAATGAAAACATAACATTTTCAAAACCAAACCAATTATCTAGATTTGATTCTACATATCTAACTTAGATGCTGGTGCACTTATTAAACATTTGTCATCACATATACGGGGATACTGAGTCAATTAATAGAACCTGTTAGGGCAGAAGCCTGTGGTGTTAGAGTTTTGGCAAGCTTGCCAATATTAATTTGGCATGTTTCCATTTAAAATATCTCAAAAGTTAGCGATATAAAATAAAAGTTACTTGAAACTAAAGTAGGGTAGATTATAATGAACAACCTAATATGTTTATCTCAGAAAATTAGAGAAACTCAGAAGCATCGGACTATGCAACTTTAATACGGAGCGCCAGGCTAGGTAGCGACAAGTATACATTTTTTAAGTCATTGGTTCAACTAAGTCAGCCAGCGCTCTTACCGTTTTGGCGACAAAAACGGGATGGCTGAAGGAGTTAAGCATCTGTTGCCATGGGTTCGAATCCTGGTCGAGTCAAATCAATGACTTAAAAATTTATACTTGTCGCTTCCTAGCCAGGTCTTGGCATTATTAGGATAGGGCAAGGACCGGTTGGCTAAGTATCAGGATAATGTGACTGAGCGTGGCCTCCCAGTGGGGCAGTACATTAAAGTTGCCATGAGTGGGTACTGTCACAAATATGTACCCATCCTGATATGACCTTAGATGTTGCCAGGATGTAAAACTCCAACAACCAACCAACTTACCGATTTGTGCCAGAGAAATGCCTGTGTCATGGGGAGCTGTTGGGGGGGGGGGGGGGGGGGATTGGCAGGAATGGCGAATACACTCACCAGGTGGCGTATCGGGTTAAAGTCAATGATATCGTGTTGACTGAACTATGCACGCGACCAGGTAAGATTAACAATGCTGCATTGTCCATAGTCCTCGTGTGAAGTGTGTTAATTACATCTTGTTGTTGCTAATCAACTTCCAGTGTGCCTAATTATGTTTTTAATTGCTCGGGATTGACGTGTGAGGCGGTGGTGGTTTGTTAGGCCTAATCCTAGTCTTGGCCATGAAAAGGTCTTCCACAAAGCGGATTAGAAAATAATTAGTTCACGCTATGCTGGTTTTTAGTTCCTGTATAGTGGAGTATATATCGTTGGATTAATCTTGTTTTAAATAGGTGTATACCCAATCGGTGTTCAAGACATAATGCATTAATAGTATGATTACACAATATGTTTTCTTCAAGATGAATATGGTACCGAATATTATATCCTTTTTCTATTAAAAAAATTATTTTTATTTGCCTATCGCAATAAGCCAAACTGACTTATTTGCATAACCATGAAAACGTGGTATAGTTTCTTTTTTGTTCTAATTTACTACTTACTTTTCCGAAGACACCAAAATTCCGGAAAATGTCAGAATATTCTCAGTGGTGAGTGATGTCCATTGCAATACCCAGTCCAATAAAGATGATATTGGACTGGGTAGATCAGTATCCGATGCTGTTACTGTGGTCAGTTACTTGTTCAAATAGGTGTCAATTTGAACTTTTACAAATCCTACATCTAAATGTTTGACATTTAAATTCATGCACTAAATACAATGTTGCCATTATATTGGGGGATTTAGACCCTTGCATCTCTGGGAAGTTGATTAACTTTCAAGCTTCAGCGAGGGTTTCACAGGTCAACCCCCATATCAGGCAACAACTGCTTATTATTAAACTTAAAGTTGCACACTGTGATGGTTTTGAGTTTCTGTCATTTTGTGAGAAAGAAATATTTATGTTGATGGTTATAATCTACCTTACTTTAGATTGAAGTTAGTTTTCCTTTAAATGGCTAACTTTTGAGATATTTCAAGTGCAAACAGGCAAAAGTAATGTTGGCAATCACACCAAAACTCGGGCACCATGTTTGCTGATGACACAAAGGTATACAGAGAAATAACAGGGGAGGCAGACACTTGCTATCCGGACCGCACTTCGTCCACACTTCTCTCTATCTCCTCTCCGCTGGCCTTGCTCCTCCTTGATATCTCTGAAAAGAGTTCCAGGAGGGGGAGCCCGCCGGCATTTCACTTTCTACTCTTACTCTGTCTGTGTCTATGGCTCGCTGGTTGGTCACCATAGAGCAAATAGACATGGTCCTTTGACTCAACTCTCCTCATTTCTCTTTCCTAGACTCTACCCTTTCTTTTCTCCCAGGCATACTCCTCCCCTTGACCAGGGGAGTTGTGTGCTTAGGTGGGGGCCCTGTACCTTTACGTTTTCTCTCGCTTTGTTCTCGTTGCTGGAACCACTGCTGCACCCATCTTTACCCGCCCTTCCTCAAAACCCTTGCTGCTCTCTGCTGGATACAAGTGCCCAACTACCACTCAACTACCGCCGGACCGAAGAGATTCGGGGCCGCCTCATTGCTTCGCCATTACAACGTTGTAAAGATGTCCCCAGCTACTACAACATTCCCTACTGAAGATTAATCTTCAACAAAAGATTGGGCCGATTTATCAGAGCCTCTCTATAAATGTTGCAGTTCTGCAACCAGTAACCGTCATAAGGTTACAAACCACCCCCCAAAGCAAAGGCAGATATAATCACACTTCAGTCTGATGGAGACAGACTACAGGACTGGTCAAATCGATGGCTGCTAAGGTTCCACCCTGATAAATGTAGTGTAATGACAGTGAGCAGACAGACAGGACATGAGCAGAGGACATATACTATGAAGAAAAAGGTAGGAGAAGCTGAAAAAGATCATATCTTGAATACAGTGAGAGGGAGAAGGACCTAGCTATAACAGTAGATATGAAGTTAAATTGTGAGCAGCATATAAATGACAAGGTAAACAAAGCAAACCAAATGATGGAGTTGGTGAGAAGGTCATTTATATATATATGGATTTAGAAAATGTCCAATTGTTATTTAAGGCCTCGTGAGACCACAATTGGAGTATATAAATGCAGTCTGGAACCCCACAAGGAGAAAAGACATAACCATGACAGAGAATGTTCAACGAAGAGCTACTAGAGTGGTACCAGGTTTAAAGGATCTCAGTTATGCAGAGCGGTTAAAATGTCTCAAACTCCCAACTTTGGCTTATCGCCGCTTACTTGAGGACATGACTGAAACATTCAGAATCATAAGAGGGGTGTATGATTCAGCAGCTTCTCCCGTTATGTCCATGGCAGGACCGAACAAAAGAACAACTCGGGGACACCCATAAAGCTTTACAAGAGAAGGACAAGAACCCGCTGCAGGCAACTATTTCTTTACTGAAAGAGTTACCAATGTGTGGAACAACCTCCCAAGTTATATTGGAGAGCCTCCAAGTATTAAGGCATTTGAACGAAGGATTGACAGATACTGGAAGGATCAAGATATTGTGTATAATTATGAGGCGGCCCTGAGCTTGGGCCACTTAGACCGGGCTGGAAATGACATCTCTCTAGATTCATCAGACAATGATCTGGATATACAGGTCTAATAACCATCGTCCAGTAAAGACCTAAATACACCTAAGTAAACAATAGTAACACTAACAGGTTCTATTTAATTGCCTCAGTATTCCATTCTATGTGGCGACAAATGTTTAATAAGTGCACCAGTATCTAAGTTAGATAAGTGGAATCAAATCTAGATACTTGTTTTGGTTTTGAAAATGTTAGGGTTTTATCGTCGGAATATGCAGCTTTAATTAAATCAACTTCCATAATTAACTCGACATGGCTTAATTAATACTAAACATAATCAGATCAAAATTCATTCCGCGATGTGTATTCTGGGTAATTAATTGTGGAAGGCTCTGAATCAAATAAATTAGAAATCACATTTACAGGGCTCTCAGTGACTCGGGTACTTGGATCAGATATTGGTTGGCTCACTGTCAGGATAATGTGACTGAGTGGGATACCAGGTCATGATGCTGGCAGCCTGGTCTCCCAGCAGTGGGGCAGCACTATACAGTCGCCCATGAGTGTGCACTGTCACAAGTCGGTACCAGTCCTGATATGACTAGATGTTGCCAAGACGATGTTGCCTGTGTTTGCGGCCGGGGATTCATCCCCCCCCCTCACACCCACACCCACCTCCACAACCACCTCCACTTCCTAGACATTTAGGACACGTAGACAGCCAGCGTTCCAAGTTGACACACTGTCGACTGCTCTGAGTAAATGTCGTCTGCTGTCAATGGAATTCATCACGAATTATCTTTGTTGTGTATTGGGAGCTTTCGGTATCAGCCCCCCCCCCCTCCACACACACCCAGACCCGGCCCCCCCCCCCCCCCCCCCCCCCCCCCCGAGAGGATATTTTCCTGTTGTTTGTGTAAATGTCGTCTGCTGTCACCTCTAACAACCAACCAACCAACAAGTTGGCACCCGTCCTGATGTAACCTTAGATGTTGCCAGGACATAAAACTCCAACAACCAACCAACCAACAAGTTGGCACCCGTCCTAGTGTAACCTTAGATGTTGCAATGACATAAAACTCCAACAACCAACCAACCAACAAGTCGGTGCCCGTCCTGATATGACTTTAGATGTTGCCAGGATGTAAGACTCCAACAACCAACCAGCCAACAAGTCGGTACCCGTATTGATATGACCTTAGATGTTGCCAGAACGTAAAACTCCAACAACCAAACAATCACCCAACAAGTTGGTACCCGTCCTGATATGACCTTAGATGTTTTGTTTGTTTGTTGTTGGAGTTTTACGTCCTAGCAACAGCTAAGGTCATATGAGGATGGGTACTGACTTGTGGCAGTGCGCACTCATGGCGACTTTATAGTGCTGCCCCACTGGGAAACCAGCCCACTGGCACCATGACCTGATATCCCACTCAGTCACATTATCCTGACACTGAGCCAACCAGTCCCTGTCCTATCCTATTAATGCCGAGCGCATCGCTAGGAAGCGACAAGTATAAATTTTTAAGTCATTGGTTTGACTCGACCAGGGTTCGACCCCACGACCCCACGATCTACCAGCAAATATGACCATATATGTTGCAGGATGTAAAACTCCAACAACCAACCAATCACCCAACAAGTTGGCACCCGTCCTGATATGACATTAGATATTGCCAGGACGTAAAACACCAACAACCAACCAACCAACCAACAAGTCGGCACCAATCCTGATATGACCTTAGATGTTGACAGGATGTAAAACTCCAACAACCAACCAATCAACCAACAAGTTGGTACCCGTCCTGATATGAAATTAGATATTGCCAGGACGTAAAACACCAACAACCAACCAACCAACCAACCAACCAACCAACCAACAAGTCGGCACCCATCCTGATATGACCTTAGATGTTGCCAGGATGTAAAACTCCAACAACCAACCAATCAACCAACAAGTTGGTACCCGTCCTGAAATGACCTTAGATATTGCCAGGACGTAAAACTCCAACAACCAACCAATCACCCAACAAGTTGGTACACGTCCTGATATGACCTTAGATGTTTTGTTCGTTTGTTGTTGGTTTACATCCTAGCAACATCTAAGGTCATATGAGGACGGATACCAACTTGTGGCAGTGTGCACTCATGGTGACTTTATAGTGCTGCCCCACTGGGAAACGAGCCCGCCGGCACCATGACCTAATATCCCACTCAGTCACATTATCCTGACACTGAGCCAACCAGTCCCTGCCCTGTCTTATTAATACGGAGCGCCTGGCTAGGAAGCGACAAGTATCAATTTTTAAGTCATTGGTTTGACTCGACCAGGGTTCAAACCCACGACCTACCAGCAAATATGACCTTAGATATTGCCAGGACATAAAACACCAACAACCAACCAACCAACCAACCAACAAGTCGGCACCCATCCTGATGTGACCTTAGATATTGCCAGGACGTAAACCTCCAAAAACCAACCAACAAACTCCAGTCACCAACTTTGAAAACGCGCCTTCTGTGTGAGAAGTTAATCGCTACAATACGAACCAAAACGAGGCGAACACCTGGTTTTACACCCGTGAATTATGATCCAGTTTGCGCTTAAATTAAATTAATCCTTCAGGCGTTGCTGTTAAAAGTGTGACACATGGCTGCTTTATTCCGCCTAATTGGAGTTGAACACGTCATAGAGAGGGAGTGGATGCGCCCGCCCAGCAAACCACGTTGTTATAGAATGTTAATTTTGCAAGGATTTTTTGGCCAACAAAATTTTGTTTCATTTAAAGACCTTTCTAGAGCACATGGATGTTTATCATCGGCTATTGGACATCAAGCATACGGTCATTCTGACATATTTCTTTGGATGAAACCTGCTAGCTGCCACACAGGTTACTCTTTTCGATAAGCAGCAAGGGGTCTTTTATATGCACTTTCCCACATACAGGACGACAAATACCACAGCCTTTGATACACCAGTTGTGGACCACTGGTTGGATATTTTGGCATGCTTCTGAATTAGCAACTTTTCAGATGCTGCTTTTCAGGTATTGGATATGGTGGTTACCACCATGATGGTGACAGTTGGTTGGGGCTAAATTGGGCACGTAAGTATTAACAACTATTCACATTTTGTAAGTATTCACAACTATTCACATTTTGTAAGTATTCACAAATATTCACATTTAGTAAGTATTGACAAATATTCACATTTAGTAAATATCACAAATATCCACATTTTGTAAGTATTCACAAATATCCACATTTTGTAAATATTCACAAATATCCACATTTTGTAAGCATTCACAAATATTCACATTTAGTAAATATTCATAAATATCCACATTTTCTAAGTATTCACAAATATCCACATTTTGTAAGTATTCACAAATATTCACATTTAGTAAGTATTCACAAATATTCACACATAGTAAGTATTTACAAATATCTACATTTTGTAAGTATTCACAAATATCCACATTTTGTAAGTATTCACAAATATTCACATTTAGTAAGTATTCACAAATATTCACATTTAGTAAATATTCACAAATATCCACATTTTGTAAGTATTCACAAATATCCACATTTTATAAGTATTCACAAATATCTATAGAATATAAATATTCACAAATATCCACACAATGTAAGTATTCACAAATAGCCACACATCGTAAGTAAATGGTCACGGCTCAGCTGTCAATGTCACCACGTGACAATGGGATATCGCACCCTGCTAGCCGAGAAAACCACTAAGTGTGTGCACTGTCAGGACCTTACATATTCTTAGTATGCAAACCCCAACGCACCAAATCAATGAACCAGTCAATCACTCGGTCACACTACTACAAATTGTGAATCTTTTGCTTTCTGGTCGCTAACTACAGATAAACAGCATATATATATATATATATGTTTAACCATCGGGCTAATCCACCCCCGCTTAAGGCGACCCTACGTGTTAATTTATATAATTATTTCCATGTGAATTTTCCCCGGGCCAGCCGCGGGCCGCCGCTGCCTCTCGTCCCGCCTGCAGGTAGTCCATGTCCGTCAGTGTCCTTCCCGGGCTAAAGTCGGCCAGCCAGAGTATCGCCTAAATACAGAGGTTTGCCCCCCCCCCCCCCCCCCCCCCCCCCCTTTGCATTTATCGGTCCAAAGCAATTACTTGATTATTTCAACTAACTGGCTGGTCTACTCGCCTTACGGTGTATTTAATATGCTTAAATTGATCCCGAACGAAGCAGATGCGCTACTGTCACTACCACTTATACTGATAATCAGCCTAGATTACTGTCTTATTTTAGCCAAATGATCTATACGTTAATTCTGTTCATATGTCTGTTATAATCTCCCCGCAGATGGGCTAAGTAGCTGCATAAGGCCTATTTAGGCTTAAGGCCCTTAATTATATATATAAAGCAATCCAATGTTAAGTTTGACCATAGCGGTTTACTCCATAGAAATCTGGAGGATAGTAAAGAATGCAAGGAACGTTCCAATTTACTTTTCCAAGAGCTCACGGCTTTTTATTCTTAACCAAACTAACAAGAGCAGCTGCATAAGTCGTATCAATGTCGTGCAAACCCCTCCCCTAATGTTTAATTTCAAACAAGTTTAGAATTTCGATAAAGTAGGCCTAAAACTCAGCTAAAACATCAGAGCGTCATTAAATACGTCTGATCGGTCTGGGTCCGAACGCCCGACCTTCTATCGTTGCCAGGCGAGTCGCAGTTTGCGTCTCCTAGCAACGCTTTATGGCCGGAAACCCGGTGCCCTGTGAATGTTTGGCATTCGCGGTCTGCCATGGCGAGTAGCCCGTATTTCCAAATACGGGTTAATCGGCGCACGCCCGTGAATGCCACAAGGCGAGTAGTCTCGCCCACTTCATATGTATATATATATATGTGTGTGTGTAATATAACATATATATATATATATATATATATATATATGAGACTGTCTCAAAAGGTGCTAAGCAATATGGGACAACACTTTGTCCATAGTAACGATCAACACACTATCTACTTATGTATTTGCTCAGGATAACTGTGTTTGTTTTTTACATGGTGTCTCATAATCCAAATAGAATACATATTGATTTGAAGCAAATGTCCTTGTGTTTTCAGTGTAACCGTTTCTGTGCTGTTTTGTGTCAATCGTTACTATGGACAAAAAAACGAAGAGCTAGCACCTTTTGAGACAGGCTCATATATATATATATATATATATATATATATATATATATATATATATATATATAGTATAGTTATACGAATCTTACCTGGTACAGATGATGGATAACTCTTGTTTTCCCGAGGTACAAGCCTCGGATGGTCGTGGGCTAGGGAGAAGGAAGCAACATCCGGGTACAGCAATCTTCACCTAATTAATCAGGATAAAAATGAGCTTTATGATGGAAATCTGATGTTTTCGTTTGGCACAAGCGAACGTACTGGTCGTGGCAGGGTGTGGTGGGCGGGCCCTAGCCCACGACCATCCGAGGCTTGTACCTCGGGAAAACAAGAGTTATCCATCATCTGTACCAGGTAAGATTCGTATAACTATACTATTTTACCTCGGTACTAAGCCTCTGGCTGATCGTGGTCGAGGGAGACCTTTACGTAGCCTTATTTTTATCCTAAATAAAAGTATCAGTAGTAAAAATAAAAAAATGTTTACATCTCACCAGGTCTTGTTAGTTGGTGAGCAGGCGGGTGGCAATCCCGCTTTTCTTTTCTAGTCGTTTATTATAATGTTTTGCAAACGACTTTGCCGTCTTCCAGCCGGCGTGTGTGAGGATTCTTCTTACCGAGATCCCCAACTTTCGTGCTTTAGACGCCATCGCACCTCGTGTAGAGTGCGAAGCATAGCGTGCCGTGTCGATGCCTGCCGCCTTGAGCACTTTGATCGTCCACCTTGCGAGTGTGTCTCGTGAGATGGCTTTGTGTGGCTTAATAAAGCTCACCAAAAGCTGTTTGGAATTCCTTATTCCTTTAGTCTTGGATATATATGCCCTAATGGCTGAAACTACACATAATTTTCTATCTTGTGGGAAACTAGTTAGATGTACGGAGGAGAGCGGATCGCCCGTCCTGTTTGACTTAAGTAATTTATCCAAGTCAAAAGTAGCCTTTGTGTTGTCAATGTCAAGACCCTGTAATGACAGGGCGACAATTGTCTGGCCTCTATGTCCAGTTACTAATAATAACAACACTGCTACCTTGTATCCTAATTGTTGGATCGAAAGATGCTTATTGTCCGGCCAAGACTGGAAATGCTTGAATACTACCGAAACGTCCCAAAAACGGCTATATTTGGGTTTGGGAGGATTTCTTTCATAAATAGAACGCATGATCCAATGGATAACCTCGTTCTTTCCCACAGTTTTCCCGTCAATCCTGGGCAGAACGACAGATAGAGCACACCGCGCAGCATTAATGGCTCCATATCTGAGTCCTTCATCTTCCAACGTGCGTAAGAATCTACCTACTTGGGCTAAGGAGGGTTTCATCGGTTTAACTTTATGCAATAAACAATGCAGGCCCCATTTCTTTAAGTAGCAGGAATATAATTTTACTGTTCCTGGCCTCCAAGCATGTGACATTAATCTCTCCTGGGTAATTTTGTCGAGTCCAAATTGTTGTAAGTAATTACTTAAAAAAGGAATGCCAACATTGGTGTTGTGGATACGTCCCCTTGATTTGTGACTTTGCCCTGATGTTGTAGGTTGATTGGTCCTCTTGGGAATGACAAAGAGTCTTTGGCTTCCCATTCGACTGCTGCTCTCCATGGCTGTGTGTTCCAGTCTGGTACTATCAACACTGCGTGTGTCTTGTCGCCCCTGATCTTTCTGACTACTCTGCTGATTAGGCTGAACGGTGGAAAGATATAATAAAAAGCGTTATTCCAGAATAAAGAGAACGCATCCACTCGCCAAGCGTGTGGTTCTGGATGCCAAGATACATATTTATCAAGTTTTTTGTTCTTACGGGAAGCAAAAAGGTCTACTTCTGGAATACCCCACTTTTGACAGATTATGTTAAAAATATTCATACTTAGCGACCATTCCAAGTGATCATGGAAATGGCGGCTTTTGTTGTCGGCTAATGTGTTCTGGGAGCCTGGGATATGTGCCACTGTTATCCAAACGTTTTGTTTCTCAGCCCAATCCCAAATTAATTTTGCTATTGTATTACAAGCAGAGGACTTTGTCCCTCCCATGTTTCTAATGTATGCCATTGCCGTGGTATTATCGGTTAACACTTGGACCGTGAGTTTTTGTATTTTTACTAGGCTGGTTAGACCCAAGAAAATGGCTCTTAACTCTAAGACGTTAATGTGATCGTCTATTTCATCTTCTAGCCATCGACCCCCTGTCGCTTGATTATCTTTATGGGCTCCCCAACCCTCTAACGAAGCATCAGTAGTAACAGTCGTGTTAGGTTCATTCATGCGGATAGCGTTGCTCGAATTATGTATGTGTTTCAACCACCAATGGATGTTTTCATGCCCCGCTTTGGAAATTGTCATGAGACTCTCGAAATTGCCTTTTGCTTTTGACAAGGCAATATTCTTATCTATTTCAAGTGATTTGATGTGTGCTTTGCCATATAAGATAGCTGGTGCGTAGGCAGCCATTAGTCCAATGAGTACTGCTACTTGTCTTATTTTTCGTCTTTTGATCTTTAACAAGGTTGTGTTGAATTTTTGGATCTTATCGTTTGTTAAGGATATAGTCATATGTTGCGTGTCTATCAAAAACCCCAAAAATTTCAAATTTGTGGTAGGTTTTAGAATGGATTTCGTATCGTGAATATAGAAACCTAATTTTGTTAGAATATTGCACAGGTCTTTGACTGCTAGACTACAATCGTTCTCAGTGCGTGCTAGAATGAATGAGTCGTCAATGTAAGGAAACATGACGTGGCCATTTTTTGCCATCTCTGCAAAGACTGGTTTAAGTAACATTGTGAATAGACGTGGTGCGCAAGCCAAACCGTTGGGTAAGCATGTGAACTCATAGAGTTGCCCTCGCCAAATGAACCGTAGGAATTTCCTGTGGCTTTCAAAAATTGGAATTGTATAATAGGCATCTTTTAGATCTACACTGGCAAGCCAAGCCCCCGGCATTACTAGATCCCGGGCTGTTTCAAGTGAAAACATTTTAAAATGTTTATATTCGACTAAATTATTTAGGATAGTTAAGTCTAAAATCATCCTAATTTTTCCATTAGGTTTGGGTCTAGAGAATATGTTAGAAATGTATTCGCCGTTCTCATGTTGAACCGGTGTAATAATCCCCTTATTTGCGAATTTCGCCACTTCTTGATTTAAAGCTAGTTGTTCTTCTATTGACAAGCGATAAGGAAAAGGTACTTTCTTTTGTACGGGGGTTTCTATAAAGGGGATAACCACCCCTCTAACAATGTCTAGGACTTTGTCGTTTGTTGTGATTTGTTCCCATTCAGTGAGATGGTTTATCACATTCCCGGCAACAAATTTGCTTACACTGGTTTGCGTTGCAGCCTCTATTTGCTGGCTGGCTTGGGGAACTGCTTCTGGGATGGGTTGTCTCTCCTGAATGGCCGGTTGCCATCGTTCCACCCGTATTGGTTCCTTTGGCCCCGTCCCCTCGGCTGGTAGCCGTAGTTCCTGTTCCCGAACCTGGCTGTCGAATGCCCAGTTCGGCGTCCTCGAAAATCCGATCTGGATTTCTTGAATTTAGAGGTGTTGGTGTCTTTCTTGCCATCAAGGTGTTTAGACTGTTTGGCTTTGGTCTCCACTTGCTTGAAGAGATATTGGAGCTGTCCTCCAAACATCTTGGTGTTATCGAGTGGTTTCCCCTTGATTGGCTTGGGTGCGAGGAAAAGCGTGTACTCTTTTCCGTCGTTATCGACAACTTTTTTGGATCTGGCGACTTCTTTCCCAGCATCGGTAGTGACTGACTTGTACACGTTCTCAAATCGTCGATAAGAGAGGAAATTGCTGGTCGCTGTCAGCGCCGCAATAGCCGAGTTCATGTCCGCTGTGACGGTGGTGAACTTGTTTCCGGTCATCATCCGGTTAGCTACCGGCATGATGGCGGCGAGTGCTACTAAGACTCCTTTGTGGACCGTGTGTAGGCAGGTCTCGAATCTTTTGCGATCCTCGTTCATCGTTACGTCGTCGTCCATTTCTTTTATGGTCGCTTCTGGGATGCCTCTGATCCCGGTATATTGTTCCGCCAGCTTTGTTAGCGTTTCTGCCGGTTTGAAAGTGTCAAAGTGGCCCTTTAGGTTTTTTCGCAGTAAAGAGCAGGTGTTTATCTTGCTCTTTTTGGTTATCCTGATTTTCTTCGCTACCTTCTCGGTTATGTCAGCAAAAGTGCCGGCATGTGGGTCATCGGAGTCAGAGTCCGTAGTGGTGGACCCCGAAGAGTCAGAAGAAGAGGATTTTGCTTTCTTCTTCTTTGACTTGGACTTTTTCTTTGTTCTCTTGACTTTTTTCACCTTGTTCCTGGCTTTATAGTACTCATCCCCTCCAGATGAATATTTCTTTTGTCGTTTTCTTTTCTTTCCTAGCGCAACCTCCGAGTCTGTCGTTTGTTGATCGGACAGATCCTCCCAGTCGGATTGTTCCGAGAGGGAGGCGTGTGCTTTTGGCGAAGCCTTGGAGGGCGGCGTAGGGAGTAGCTGTTGTAACTGCTCCCGGATGAGTCTTACCATTTGCTCATTCCCATCAACTTGGGAGGGCCCTGCCTCGGGCGAGCGGTCACGTGACGCGGCTAACGACCGTCCAGGGGTCGCGTCTCCTTCGCTCAACGTGTGTGGGACACCCTTGGTACCCCGCTTCGCGGCCATGTTGAGTCGTCTGTAAAACAAACAAAAGGAGGTTTTTAGGACATGCTCAAGGTGCATCTGGACCAGTGGAACAGTGCATATAGTGCGAATCGCACAGAAGGGCAATAAAATTGTATTTACACCAATTTTACACCAGGCGTGAGAAGCTAATGTGTATCGAAAGTGTAACGGTCGAGCAAGTCGAACCGAAACCAATCGAGGGGCGGGACCAGTGTAGATCCCGCCCACACTCTCTGTTACATACACTTCTCCCACCCGTGGCGTCAGTGCCAACGGATTGGAGAAAATATTATGCAACTCGGAGGTACGCCTTAAGAAAAAACTAACGTAGCGACGAAATGACTCCTGTCAACATGTCTCTCCGTTCGGCAACGGGCGGCAAAAATAAACTCTATCTAAGCGACGAAATGACTCCTGCCAACATGTCTCTCCGTTCGGCAACGGGCGGCAAAAATAAAATGGATGCCTCCAGTATCTACGGCACCGAAAAAAGCACAGCCTTTAATACATTATATGTAAAGAAAACCTTTATAAAAGGTCGATAAGCATGTGCTATGAAAGTTCATAAACAGTTATTCGGTTTATGTATCGGTACTTACAGTAGAAACTAGGTAAATCCTGGGTAAAGAACTGCTGATCTGCTCGTAACGTTCCTCCAGTTATGAGCGGAATATGCTAATTGCTGTACCCGGATGTTGCTTCCTTCTCCCTCGACCACGATCAGCCAGAGGCTTAGTACCGAGGTAAAATATATATATATATAAAACACAGCTAGACACTCCAAGCTGACCGGAAATGAACGAGGGTAGCAAAACAAAAACAAAGACTTCCGGTCATGCGTAGACCATTCTCCGGGACGCGCCGAAGCGTCACGCCCGGCGATTAGTCAGCGCCCGCGGTCACGTGACCCTAGACGGTGGCGCACCCTAGGAATGACGGTGGTCATTTCCAGTCGGGTCATTGTTGATGAACGCTCAGTGGAGCATATGGCGAGTATGGATGGTATGACTCAGCATCTTTCACCTCACCCACCCACACACCCCACCCACACACCCCACCCACACACCCGCCCCTAGGGTCCTGAACTCATCAGAGTGTGTGGGGGAGGGCGGATGGGTTAATTGATTGATTGGTTGGGGGTTTTACATTCTAGCAACATCTGAGTTCACTCACCCGTGAGACATTACGCGCTTGATAGTGCGTCAAAATAGTGCTGCACCTGCTCTACTGGAATAATAAATACCATCAGTCGGGCACCATGACACGATATCATATTCAGTCGTGCTATTCTGCAGCGGGGCCAACCAGTTCTTGTTCTATATAGCATAGTAAAGCTGAGCGCGCTAAGAAACGTAGGGGCAAATATCAATCTTGTAAATGTTTTATTTTTATTTTGCCGGGGATCGATCATACAACCTCCAACATGAGTAGCGGACGCTCTATCTACTCTCTCTCTATCTCTCTCTTTCTATATATATACTTCTCTAATCTATATTTTCTCTCCTCCACTCCCCCTCATCCTCATCCCCTTTGGGGGACGGGGGAGGAGTGAGGAGGTGAGGAGGAGGGAGGAGTGGAGAGAGGAGGGGAGGGGGGAGGAGGATGGGGAGGAGGAGGAGTGGGGAGTAGGAGGAGGAGGAGGACGAGGCAGGAGGTGCAGGAGGAGGAGGGGGATGAGGAGGAGAGGGAGGAGGAGTGAGGAAGAGGAGGAATACGGAAGAGGAGGGGTGAGGAGGAGGAAGAGTTGGAGGAGGGGAGGAGGTGAGGAGGAGGGGGGGAGGAGGAGGGAGAAAGAGGAGTGGGGAGGGGAGAAGGGGGAACAGGAGGGGGGCAGGGGGGAGAAGGAGGAGGAGTGGGGGGGGGACGAAGAGGAAGAGGAGGAGTGAGGAGGAGGAGAAGAAGGTGGGGGAGGAGAAGAGGGGAGGAGGGGCAGGAGCAGGGGCAGGGGAGGGGGAGGATGATTCCTTTCAGCCAACCATCACCGACCTCAGGGGAATGCACGCGTCGCGCGCATTCTCGCCCTCACGCTGCGCATGCGCCCTAGGCCTCATTTGTAAGCGCTATGACGTCATGCACCGGAATTAGAGCAGGCGACG
The DNA here is from genome assembly GCA_030323885.1 of Branchipolynoe longqiensis. NCBI lineage: Eukaryota > Metazoa > Annelida > Polychaeta > Phyllodocida > Polynoidae > Branchipolynoe > Branchipolynoe longqiensis. The sequence continues at coordinate 39,636,414 of CM059200.1, forward strand.
CTCGGCAGCTTGCAACTAACGGTTCGCCGACTACTTTGCTCCGTGATTAATTACGCGAACAGGCTCTGTGGTAGTTCAATGGAGTATCTTCTTCATTCAGCACTATTTTTTCAAAATGGGCGCTGTCTGCACTTTGAAAGCTCCGTCACCAAGGTAACCAACCGAGCATCACAACAAACACTCATTAAGGCCGGTTTGTTTTCGGAAATTCATATTTAGATTTCTGTGTTTTTTTTGTTTGTTTGTTGGTTTGTTTTTCTTGTCCATGTTCGCCTCTGTGTAACCTTTTAGTAACACACATCCATGGAGTGGAGGAGGGTTGGAAGTTGGTGGGAGGGTGGTGGGAGGGTGGTAGGGGGTGGGAGGGTGGTGGGAGGGTGGTGGTGGGAGGGTGGTGGGAGGGTGGATAGGAGGGTAGGAGGGTGGGAGGGTGGTGGGAGGGTGGGTAGGAGGGTGGATATGGGGTGGTGGGAGGGTGTGAGTGAGGTCAAGTCAAATGTCCTTTGTATGCAAATATTATTGGAAGCGTATCACAACAGAACCCAGGGGGTCGCAGTCTCTCTGTCACCATCTTACTAATCGGCCCCAGCACAGATGTCAACTTGCTTCCCGCAATAAGTGATGTGGACAATCGCTTTCGTTTTGCATTCATTCAAATGGCAATCGGCTGTGTTTGCCGCCGGGGATTCATGCCCCCCCTCACACCCACCTCCACACCCACCTTCACACCCACCTCCACACCCACCTCCCTCCACACCCACCTCCCTCCACACCCACCTCCACACCCACCTCCACACCCACCTCCACACCCACATCCACACCCACCTCCACAACCACATCCACAACCACCTCCACTTCCTAGACATTTAGGACGCGTAGACAGCCAACGTTCCAAGTTGACACACTGTCGTCTGCTCTGAGTAAATGTCGTCTGCTGTCAATGGAATTCATCACGAATTATGTTTGTTGTGTATCGGGAGCTGTCAGTATCAGTCCCCCCCCCCAATCCCCCACCCCACCCCCGACCCTATCCCCACCCCCCCGAGAGGATATTTTCCTGTTGTTTGTGTAAATGTCGTCTGCTGTCACCTCCAATTCGTCTCAGTTACAGCAGACGACATGTTTGTTTGTTTGTTGTTTGTTTGTTGTTGTTTTACGTCCAAGCAACATCTAAGGTCATATCAGAACGGGTTGTTAGCGGTGATACACGGCGCTATGAGACAATTAAGTGAGCAGAAATCGAAGGTAGTCACATAGCATGCCAGCGAGGTGAGTGAGTTAAAGTTCATTCTTTTTCTTATTACCCTGCGCATATTTGTTGTTTTTTTGTGGTTTTTTGCGGGAGTGGTTGGGGTTGGAGGCGGTAATATTCCCATTCCGTCTTCTTTTCTGTGATAGATTTGTTTTTTTTAAATGAGTTAAAGTTGCATAGCCGGATGGTTTTCAGTTTCTGTCATTTTCTGAGATAAATATATTAAGTTGGCCGTTATAATATACAATACTTTAGTTTGAAGTAACGTTGCTTTAAAATAGCTAACTCATAAGATATTTGAGGTGTAAACATGCCAAATTAATGTCGGTATGCACGTCAAAACTCTGACCCCATGGGCTTCAGCAGTAACATGTTCTCTTTAATTGGCTCGGTCTTCCATTCTATTCAGCAGGAAATGCTTAAAGCTGCATAGTCCGATGAAAAAAATCTAATTTTCAAAACCAAAACAATTATCTACATATCTAACTTAGATACTGGTGCACTTATTAAACATTTATCACCACATAGAAGGGAATAGTGAGGCAATTTAATAGAACACGTTACTAGAGAAGCCTATGGTGTCAGAGTTTTGGCGTGCTTGCAAACATTAATTTTGCATGGTTGCACTTCAAATATCTCAAAGGTTAGTCATTTAAAATCAAAGTTACTTCAAACTAAAGTAAGGTAGATTATGACAATCAACCTAATATATTTATCTCACAAAATGACAGAAACTCAAAACCATCGGACTATGCAATTTCTATAAGCACACTCGTATCTGATTTGATCGGGTGGTTGCTTTACGCCATGTCAGCAGCATAGGCCATATTCACGGCGAGAAATGTTTGTTTTTTGTTCAAACCATCGCTTTTACATGTAAAAGCAGACAATCAATTATGTGCCAATAGACACTCATTAAATTAGAAAGCTCACAATCATATATTTGTGGTCAAGGGAAACAAATTCCCATAGAAAAAGAAAAGTTTTATTAATAATTGATAGAATCTATTTAGTAAACTATATGAGGTGGTACAGTCCAGCTGCCCTCAAAAAGGCTTAAATGTTTTCTTGTTTTACTTTAGTAAAAAGGTCATGCATACTGTCTGCAGTGTAGAACTGTTGGCGCAGGGCCAAAAAATCAACGCAACTTAGTAAAATGTGTTTGAGTGTCAGCGGGGACTGACACCCAATACATTCAGGGGGAGGTTCCCCCTTGAGCAGAAAAGCATGTGTAAGCCACGAGTGGCCAATACGGCAGTGGCTAAGGACCACTTGGTCCCACCGACCTCCCGCATGAGTCTGTGGTGGCTTTCCCACAGATGGTTCAATTTCTTTAAGTTTATTAATGTTTTATTAGTATCTAATATATGTAGGTTCAAATGTAGATAATGTTTTGATTTTGAAAATGTTATTCTTTCATTGGATTATGCACCTTTAATTAAAGTTTAAGTCTCATTCATATTTAAATTAGTAGTCGGACATGTGCAATTCCTCATTACCCACATAGTCTTGACAATTAATGGGGTCTAGGACAAGGCGCGTCAGGCGATGTTTTATTTAGTTTAACTTTCTATTTCTGGGGAGGCAAACAAACAACAAGGAAAAGAAAGAGCATGAAGCAGGGCTTCCCATTAATTAAACTTCGAAAGGGAGTTTTAAAAAGAAGAGGGGAAAAAAGGAATTGTGTACGACTACCAGAATGTTCTCTCGGACAATGAATACAAAAAAAAGAAAGAAAAGAAAGGAAAGGAGAAGAAGATGAAGAAGGAGGAAGAGGCGGAGGAGGAGAAGAAGATGAAGATGCATAAGAGGATGGACATGAAGGGGGAAAAGGGGGGGAAGAGGAAAACAAGAAAAATGAAGGAATTGTGTACGACTACGAGAATGTTCTCTCGGACAATGAATACAAAAAAGAAAGGAAAGGAGAAGACGAAGATGATGAAGAAAGAGGAGGAGTAGGAGGAGAAGAAGATGAAGAAGAGGGTGGACATGAAGGGGGGAAATGGGGGAAGAGGAAAAAAAGAAAAATTAAGGAATTGTGTATGACTACGAGAATGTTCTCTCGGACAATGAATACAAAAAAGAAAGGAAAGAAAGGAAAGGAAAAGAAGATGAGGAAGAAGGAGGGAAAAGAGGAGAAGAAGATGAAGAAGGTGAAGAAGAGGATGGACATGAAGAAAAAAAATGGGGGAAAGGAAAAAAAGAAAAAAGAAGGAGATAATAATAACAGAATTCGCTTTCGTTTCAACCCGATCGATCAATGATTTCTTAATTTTACAACAAAAATAAATCGCGGTTTAAATCTGCGTCTGGGAAAACAAGGGCATCCCTAGTTGAGACCCTGGAATGTACTCACGACAACCACGTTATTGGGGTCGTCTATGATTTATTTTTATTTTCCTATCTTTTCCCACCCATTAATAATTCCATTCCCGATTGTTTTGTCCTTTTTCTGGGGTTTCTTTTGTGGCTTTTGGTTTCCCTTGTACTTCTTGTTTGATTAATATAGTTTCCCTTTCCAGGAGATTAAACCCTGAGGCGACATGCAAGGGAGTCTCCTATTTTTGTGTTTATTACTCTTTATTTTGCTATTATTATTATTCTTGTTATTATTATTATTATTATTATTATTATTATCATCGTTATAATAATATTACTATTATTAGTAGTAGTATAACTATTATTATATTTAATACAATAATAATTATTATTATTATTTAAACGCTGGGATAAATAGCTAAATGTTCGAATTATTATAATTTATGCTTCTTCGAAATTTAGGAAAATCAAAAAAAATCTAACACAAATAAATATTATTCTATGCGTTCACCCCCCCCCCCTCGCCACATTTCAATACTCAAATAATAGCGCGAAATTTGGATTTACACTTTTTATATGTTCTCTATTTTTTTTGTTTATACAGAAATAGAGTGCGTAATTTCAACGATGTTAAGGATGCAACATTTTAAAATGTCGCGAAATATCCATGCTTTGCACTAATCATGAGGCGTTGGCCACAGACAATAGTCATAACTCACGGGCACTAATGACACTCTCCAAGCATGCTGACCTAGTTAGTGCCCCGGCTCTGCTTGGAGAGTGTGTGCGTGACAATGTGGTCGCGGGGCCGAATGCTAAAATTGCGTTAGTGCCCGGACACTGCCTCGATCTGGAGAGTATGGAAGTCTTGCAGTGTGATACTGATAGCTAACAGACGCTCCATACACTTAAACTACGAACAACACAAGTTGGTTGGTTGTTGGAGTTTTACGTCCTGGCAACATTTAAGGTCAGTCGTGATATGACCTCAGATGTTGCCAGGATGCAAGACTCCCAACAACCAACCTCTAAGGTCATATCAGGATGGTCACCGACTTGTGACAACTTCATAGTGCTGCCACACTGGGCGATCAGGCCACCAGCACCATGATCTGATATCCCACTCAGTCACATTATCCTGACACTGAGCCAACCAGTCCTTGCCCTATCCTAATAATGCCGAGCACCTGCTAGGAAGTGACAAGTATACATTTTTACGTCATTGGTTTGACTCGACCAGGGTTCAAAACCCATGGGTTCGAACACCATGATCTACCATAACGGGAGACGGACGCTCCACTCATTCGGCTATCCCCTTTGGTTTTACCCTCTGATGTCAGTGTGAGAACAAATGTATAACTAAGTTTGACGTCCAATAGCCGATGTATAAGTTTGACGTCCAATAGCCGATGTATAAGTTTGACATCCAATAGCCAATGTATAAGTTTGACGTCCAATAGCCGATGTATAAGTTTGATGTCCAATAGCCGATGTATAAGTTTGACGTCCTATAGCCGATGTAAAATTTTGACGTCCGATAGCCGATGTATAAGTTTGACGTCCAATAGCCGATGATAACAAAAGGAGTTTGCTCTAGACGCATCGCTAAATAAAACAAACTTTCCTCTATCCATTATGAGTGGGATATCGGGTCATGGTGCCGGCTGCCTGATTTCGCTATAACGTTGCCATAAGTGCGCACGCACTGTCACAAGTCTGCACCCGTCCTGATATGACCTTAGATGTTGCCCGGACATAAAAACTCCAACAACCAACCAGCCAACAACATCAGAGGGTGGGGGGAGGGGGTTGTGGGAAATTGTCTATTTAGTTTGATTTAGCTTTCTCTAATTTGATTTAGTTTGGCTTAGTTTGATTTACTTTAATTTAGGTTTATTTAGTTTTCTATAATTGTATTTAGCTTTATCTAGTCTTATTTAGTCTTAGTTAGTTTTATTTAGTTCTATTTAGTTTCATCTAGTCTTATTTAGTCTTATTTATTTCTCATCAAAGGCTGTCACATGTGTTGTCCTGTCTGTGGGAAAGTGCATATAAAAGACCCCTTGCTGCTTCTCGGAAAGAGTAGCCAATGTGGCGACAGTGGGTTTCCTCCAAAGAAATATGTCAGATTGACCATATGTTTGACGTCCAATAGCCGATGATTAAAATCAAAGTGCTCTAAAGGCATCGTTAAATTAAACAAATTTCCCTTTATTTAATCTTATTTAGTCTCATTTAGTCTTATTTAATATTATTTAGTCGTATTTAATTTAATTTAATTTATTTGCCTCATTTTGCCTTACAATGGTTCATTTCTTCCATTTCTTTTCTTTTCTCGCACTCTCTTACTTTCTTCCTCATTGAAACTCCATTGCTTCATTTTGCGGCATTCAATCTGTGTTAATGCTGGTCTCAACTACATTCTCACGTCGGATATAGCTTGTTCTAGAGTGTTTTCTTTTAATGTGTGTGTGTCTGTGGATTTGATCTTTTCTTTCTTTCTGTCTTTCCTAATTTTTTTTTCTTTAACGGTTTTTGTTATCCCTTTTCTCTTTCTTTCCTTCTTTCTTTCTCTCTTTCTTTCCTTCTTTCTTTCTCTTTTTCTTTCTTTCCTTCTTTCTCTCTTTCTTTCTTTCTTTCCTTCTTTCTTTCTCTCTTTCTTTCCTTCTCTCTTTCTTTCTTTTTTTGTCCTTCACCCGTCTCTTACTATTTCCCCACTTCCTGATCTAGGTGGATGTCGCTGGGCGTGTACAGGTTGATGAGGGAATTAACACTGCGCATGCGCTTGGGTGGGGAAATATAAGGAGGAAATGGGGTTTGTTTGTTTATTGTTGTTTTACGTCCTAGCAACATCTAAAGTCATATCAGGACAGGTACCAACTTGTGACATTGCGCACTCATGGTGACTTTACAGTGCTGCCCCACTGGAAGACCAGGCCACCAGCACCATGACCTGCTATCCCGCTCAGTCACATTACCCTGACACTGAGCCAACCAGTCCATGTCCCATCCTAATAATGCCGAGCGCCAGGCTATGAAGCGACAAGTATCAATTTTTAAGTCATTGGTTTTGACTCGACCAGAGTTCGAAACCACAACCCCATGATCTACCAACATGGTTGACGGACGGTGCTTCCTTTTTCTTCTACAGTTTACACAACTTTTATTTATTTATTTCCATATTTCATTGCCTATACCTACAGTATAACGCAAGGATTGGTGTGAGATGCCTTATGAATATATTTTGTTAAAGTTGCATACTCAGTCGAATGAGTTAGAGCATCCGTCTCCCATGTTGGTAGATCATGGGATTGTGAGTTTGAATCCTGGTCGAGTCAAACCAATGACTTAAAAATTGATACTTGTCGCTTCCTAGCAAGGCACTCGGCATTATTAGGATGGGGCAAGGAGCAGTGGAATGAGGAAGACCAATCGTCCACGATTGAAATTTCCCCTGCTTAAACAACATATGTACAAAAAATCCAAAAAAATCCAATGGTTTGCATTTTTGCCATATTATATAACAAGGTTCTTAAAATGTCACTTGTCGGTTTGAACATCCGGGTACAAAACAGGGAGTTCTGGGTAAAAATACAAACCCAGATTATATGGGTCACGGTGGATGAGCTGCAAATGATGATGTGGTGAGGTCTTAGTTGATTTGATTTCAGTGTCAGTTAGTCATTTTAATTACGGGTAGATGCTTGTTTTTGTATTGTTCTATTTGCTTGTAATTTCTGTATTGTTTGGGAGGAGAATGGTACTGCCTAATGTTGTCGTTTTTTTGTGAGTTTTTATGCAGCTCCCTTCATTATTAAAATAATAATTGTTTTTAAAACGTGCACAAAAGCATAAAATATTGCGATTTTCAGGGGTGTTAGGGTTATCCCTTGAACCGAGAGAGATGGGTTAGGGGGGAGAGTAGGGGCATTGTGGGAGGGGCGGGGGCAAGATACCCCCAGGCGGGGGAGGGGAGGCAGGATCCAGGTTAGTTACCCCTGCAGCACTATCGGGCCTTCTATCGACCAAACTAACTGTCTAATGGTGAAAACAAGACTATTCAGACTTACCCGTGATAGGCAGTAGAACTCTTCAAGAAAAGAAAATCCAACGTAGATACCGATGGACTTATTAAGCATAAATTTAATAGAAAGAGTTACTGCTAAAGTTTATGGTGTCAGAGTTTGGATGTGCATGCCAAAATTAATTTGGCATGTTTGCACTTCAAATATCTCCAAAGTTAACCAGATAAAATGAAAATTCCTTCAAACTAAAGTAATGTGGGTTATAATGATTACCATAATACATATTTATCTTAAAACGTGATATAACCTATAAAAAAAAGTTTGTTTTATTTAACAACGCCTCTTCAGCACATTGATTTTTATCATCGGCTATTGGACGTCAACCATATGGTCATTCTGACATATTTCTTTGGAGGAAACCTGCTGCCCCCATATATGCTACTCTTTCCGATAAGCAGCAAAAGATCTTTTATATGCACTTTCCCACAGACAGAACAGCCCATACCACAGCCTTTGATGAATCAGTTGTGCACCACTGGTTGGAATAGAAAATAGCCCAAACTGCAAATGGGTGCACTGAGCAGGATTCGATCGGATGGCCCAAACCTTCACAGGTGGACATTCTACCGCCTGAGCTACGTCCCGCTCCGTGTGACATAACCTCAAAATCATCGGACGGTGCAACTTTATCTGCTGCAAGTCATAGAAATCTAAGCTTTCTAACCTGACAAAATAAGCTTCCATATTTTCACTTCAAATATCTCCAAAGTTAGCCTTTCTTAATCAAGGGTTTAGGGGGTCAAATCGAACACAAGCATTGCTATGATTGTGGAAACCATTGAGGTTCCTTTGCAGCTTGTTTGTTTATTGTGGCGTTGCATCCTAGCAACATATATGGTCATTGTTTTGTTTGTTTGTTGTTGTTTTGCGTCCTCGCAACATCTCAGACCATATCAGGATGGGTACCGACTTGTAACAGGGCGCACTTGTGGTGACTTTATAGTGCTGTCCCACTGAGATACCAGGATGCCAGCACCATGACCTTAAATCCCACCCAGTCACATTATCCTCACACTGAGCCAACCGGTCGTTGCCTTATCCTAATAATGCCGAGCGCTAGGCTAGGAAGCAACAAGTATACATTTTTAACTCATTGGTTTGACTCGACCAGGGTTCGAACCCACGATCCCATGGCCTACCAACATGGGAGACGGACGCTCTAACTCATTCGGCCATCCCGTCTGGTGCATATATGGTCATATCAGGACTGTAAATCATTGGTTTGAGTCGGCCGGGATTTCGAACTCCCGATCTTCCGCATGGGAAGCCTGCACTCTACCCATTGAGCCACCGCATCCTGTTTGCAGCTATAGACTGTCATTCTCACATTCATAGATCGGGAACAATGGATACATTCTGACATTCAGGGACCTTAATGAAGTAGATTGTATCCATTTAACAAATGGGGCAATACCTCAAAACCTTCAGACTATGGCATTTCAATAATATTGGTCTAACAGGATCAATTGGCTGCAATTGAAATTTCATCAGCTTAAAGTTGCATAGTCCAATGGTTTTGAGTTTCTGTCATTTTCTGAGATAAATATATTAGGTTGATTGTTATAATCTACCTTACTTTAGATTGAAGTAACTTTTATTTTAAATGCCTCACTTTTGAGATATTTGAAGCACAAATGTACTATATTAGGTTTGGCAAGCATGTTAAAACTCTGACATCATAGGCTTCTGCAGTAACAGGTTCTATTAAATCGGCTCGGTATTCCATTCTATGTGGCGACAAATATTTGATAAGTACACCAGTATCTAAGTTAGATATGTAGAATCAAATCTAGATCACTGTCTTGGTTTTGAAAATTCGAAGTTTTCATCGGACTATGTAGCTTCAACCAACGAATGTAATAAAACAAATTAAATGCTTAACATTTTAAATGTCAGTTACTATTTCTACAATTTTCTATTTTGCTAGAATATAGCAAATAGTCATGTCAAAATTATACGGTGAATTCATGTGCCTCGATGTTTAACTAAAGTTAAAGATTAGTCGTATTATGTCTTCGTTTAATCTGTTTAAAAGTGTCGGCAAATTGCCCATAATGTGATTGGCCGCAGGCTAAAATCTAGGCCGTCTGGCTAAATAGAATTAGGTAGGCATGCTATACTACGTTATATATTACACAGCTTCTCCTTCAGGTGAACCTTCCAGCGATCCACAATTAGCGCAGTCATAGCTTTAAGGTGTTGACCCTCCATCGGTGTACTTACCTGCACATGCGCATCATTAAAAAAAAAATTAAAAGTAGATTAGTTCTTGAAGATTTATACTGCCTATCATGGATAAGTCTGAATAGACTTGTTTTCACCATTAGACAGTTTGTCGATAGAAAACCCGAGCCTACACTTTTACCGACCCAAGGGATTTTTAACCTCCCACACCACATAGACAAGGTATGAGAGCAACTGGCCTTTGATGACACTGTACGTTATACCCAGCAGTGGAAATCCAAATTGGCAGTGGTGGGGGCACGGGGAATCGAACCATTGACCTTCAGATTAGGAGTCCGACCTAGAAAAAAGTCAGACACTCTAACCACTCCACCACAGAGAACACCACAAGTTGTTTGAGTAGGGGAAATTTCAATCATGGACGATGGGTCTTCCTCATTCCATTGCTCCTTGCCATATCCTAATAATGCCTAGCGCCTGGCTAGGAAGTGACAAGTATAAATTTTTAAGTCATTGGTTTGACTCGACCAGGATTCGAATCCCCAATCCCACGATCTACCAACATCTACGGACGCTCTAACTCATTCGGCCATCTCGTGTGGTTACTCATTTGGCGATCATGTCTGGTTGATGTAAACCAGGAGGGTCTATATGCACTGCTGCCACGACATTTGCCACCCACTATTTGCCATCCTATAATTGCCGCCCAATACTTTGCCAGCTGGGACTTTTTCCAGTGGGGACTAAAGCGCGCATTCCTTACACGCGGTATGCGGTATGCGGCATGCGATATGCGAATGGCATGATTCCTACACGCAGCATGCGGCAACCCGAACCCCACCACCACCACTACCATATGTTTCCCCTCTGCACCCCTGTGTGTGACCGTCCCATAATGCTCAGTCGCCTCTCCTCGTCTAAAACTAATGGACAAGTGCGACTGACGTTTCTATTCGCATACCGCGTGCCGCATGCCGCCCCGATTGCTACATGGACCGATCGAGTTGTCGCATTCGCATTCACATGCCGCATGTAAGGAATGTAGCCCATAGGCTTCAAGGCGTTTAGATTTGTTGTCGCATTCGCATTCGCATACCGCTGCCGCGTGTAAGGAATGTACCCTTTACGTTATATGCCAGCATATTCTATTGTCATGTGCTAGAGTGTGCGCATGAATGCTTACACGCGTGTGTGATACTCACACCTGTGTGTGCATATATTAGTGTGCATACCCTCCTCCATCATTGTGCAGGAATCTATTTGGCTGGCAAAAGTCATGAAGAAAACAGAAGTGATGTACCAACCTACTCCAGAAAAATTGTACACTCCCCACTCACCGAAAATTAACCATCAATGGAATTTAATTTGGGTTAATATTTAAATATTGATCATATTACTTAATATTAGATATTGAAATGCGTATAAATTATTTATATTAATAACATTTAATATTACATATTTATATTCTTTATGCATTATATTTATAATATTAAATATAATTAATTAATATTATTCACATTTAAATATTTAACAAGTAAATTCAAATAAGTACATATATTTGAAGAAGAAGAAGAAGTAGAAGATAAAGAAGACAAAGAAGACGAAGGAAAAAAGGCAGAAGGAAGAAGAAAGGGAAGAAAGAAGAAGAAAAAGGTTGGTTGTACGTCCTGGCAACATCTAAGGTCATATCAGGACGGGTAAAAAAAGTGGAAAGGGGAAGAAAAAGGAGACAAATAGAACAAAAGAAGATTCTTTTGTTATTTTAGTAGTTTAAATTGCTAGTCTTACTTAGACCACGTGTCTTTAGTAAAGGCAAAGACCTAGGCTCAGTGTTTGTACAACATGACGGTTTGCGGACGCCTGACCCCATCGCACTTGGACTTGTTTATCTTGGCTGCCCATGTCCTCGGGAAGTAGCGGGAAATCACGTGACCGGAAGTGGGTATCAGGGTCGTGAATGTGCTGACTCATTTGACAATGAGGCCCCACTCCGAGAGAGGGAACAGGGTGGAGCTATGTGTGACGTAGGGTTGGTGTGTGGGTAAGTTATAGTTGGCAGGGGCATAGCTAGGTGTACGCACATACGCCAAAACGTCCACATCGTTCTGTCAACAAAAAAACTAAAATAAACATAATAAAGAGAGAGAGAGAGAGAGAAGGCATGTAGTAGTCCAGAGTGTCGAAAACTCAAGTCTAAAATGTGTAAAATCCACCAGCTTAAGCTTAAGCGGCCCCCTAAACCCCCTGCCGAAATTAGGAGTACACATCGTTAAAGGTCTAGCTACGCCCCTGGTTGGAGAACTCATGTGTTATACTGAGTGTTGATTGTATGGAATTTGTATATAATCCAGGCAAAGTACGGTTTGACTATGAACAAATTGTAACAGAATGTATTGTGCTATAATACATTGATATATGGTCACCAGAACACCATACGAAAAGTCCTAAGAAATCCAAGTTGTGGAAATATGCCTAATTTGCATAAATCCATGATGGCCACCAAATATAGACAATTTCCGATATCTTTGCTCTCAGAATACACATTTAAGTGATTTTAAGTTCTAAAATTTTTTTTTTTTTACACAAGGATTCATTTAGAATATATTATAATTTCATTCGATGAATAGTTGGCATTGTTGACCGTAGATTGTTGTTTGCTTGTTTTATGTCATGGCAACATCTAAGGTCATATCAGGATGGGTACCGACTTGTGACAGTGCCCACTCATGGCAACTTTATAGTGCTGCCCCACTGGGAAATCAGGGTGCTGGCCCATGACCCGATATCCCACTCAGTCATATTATCCTGACACTGAGCCAACCAGACCTAGCAGTATCCTATTAATGCTGAGCACCAGGCTAGGAAGCGACAAGTATCAATTTGATAAGTCATTGGTTTGACTCGACCGGGAACCAAACTCCCGATCTCCCGCATGTGAGGTCCGCGCTCTACCGATTCAGCCACCACGCCCAGCCTCCGGGAGCGGGAACAGTGTGGATCTTGTGTGACGTACGGCTGGTGTGTGGGTAAATTGTGATTGGAGAACACACATGGCATTGGTTTGACTCGGCCGGGATTCAAACCCACGACCTCCAAAAGTATGTGCATGTTTACACTTCAAAAGCGCTCTTACTGATTCAGTCACCGCCTCTGCGTATAAATGTTCTAAGTCAGTGGTTTGACTAGGGACGGAATCGAACCCACAGGGAACGGGGAGTCAGCCAGCACTCTTCCCAATCTGATATTAACTTGATATAACTTGATGGAACGACAAAAAAAATACTTTGTAGGTCAGTGGTTTTAACTCAGGCGAGAATCAAACCCATGACCTTCAACACGGGAAGCTAGCACCATTACCGATTCAGACTGTTTGGCTGACAAGTAACCTAACACGAATAGGTGTTTAGTTAGTGAATTGAGAGATTGCAGACTACAAGAATTTTTTTTTTTTTCCTTGAAGATTTATACTGCCTGTCATGGATAAGTCTGAATAAACTTGTTTTCACCATTAGACAGTTTGTAGACAGAAAGCCTGAGCCTACACTTTTACCGACCCAAGGGATTATCACCATCCCACACCGCATAGACATGGTATGAGAGCAACTGGCCTTTGATGAGGCTGTAAATTATACACAGCGGTGGAAATCCAAATTGGCAGAGGTGGTTAGGGCACTGGGAATCGAACCGCTGACCTTCGGATTAGGATTCTGACCTAGAAAAAAGTCAGACACTCTAACCACTACGCCACAGAGAACGCCACGAATACTGTTAATAGAACCTGTCAAATTCACACCAGACGACATTTAATTCCTACATAATACTCCATTGTTGAAGCTGCACTATCTCACAGTCGTCATATAAGAAAAAGTAGATATTTTATCGAAAGCAGACGACATTGTCTCAGAACAGATGACAATTAATAAATCACGTCATCTTCCATTAGTGACGCTTTCTATTGTCTGCCATTGTTCCATTTCATTTACACGGTTCACCTTCTTTTGAGACAATTAACAAAAAAAACACACTCTGTTTACGCCAAATTTGTGTCTTGGGTGACATACATTTCACCTCAAAGAGTTCCATTAAACCAAAATCAAACTCTCTCAAAGTTGCCCTCTTTAACCTTTTTTTGTAAACGTTTTTTTTTGTCGCTTTCTTGTCTCTTATTTTATATAAAATTTTTTAAACAATTTTTTAACATTTTCTTTTCTCTATTTTTTTTTATTTTTTAAATATTTTTTCTTTAACAACCTCATTCTGAGACAAAACAATGTCGGGTGAATGTGTCCCAAATGGTGCGCGCGCATACTTAGACGCCCGGGCCACCCAATCAATGGGCTCTAATTGGGGGTCACGTGGGTGCTAATAAGCCCCTATTGAGACCCGCATAACGCCCCATCTGGCGGCAAGTGGCTTCGATCATGGCGTAACTGGGCGTCCCCCCCACCCCCACTAGTCCCCCCACCCCCCACACTCACCACTACAACACACACACAACCCCCCCCCCCCCCCCATCTGCAGTAGTCTTTTCAACGGATCCCAAATCCATTAGCAGTACTATACCGCAGCGCCCTCTAGCACATTGTGCCTTATGTGAAAGAAATCAAATTGATTCAAACAAACACACATTTTTAAAGAGTAAATGGGTGGATGGGGGGGGGGCGGGACAAACGGGTTTCTCAATTAAAGTTGCCTAATCAGATAAAAGCATCAAATTTTCAAAAGCAAAATATTTATCTAGATTTACGACTAAATATCCAACGTAGATGCTGGTGCACTTATTAAACATTTTGTAAAAATATACGGATTTTCGGTTTAGAATTATATCGACAGAGAGCATTATTATTCTTGGGCGATGGAGTGGGGACAATGTTATGTAAACTAAAAGTAATAATATCCCACTCCCATTATGACATGGTATCAGCTATGTGAAATATATGTTCATACATGATGCCTAAGATTAATGGAGAGATGTTCCTATATAAGAGACAGTACATGATTGTTGAAATGTTTCTCTATGCATCCATAAAAGAGTGCAATTGGAGAAAGGGTCATTTTAACAGAGATCTATTGTAACTGTTTGCAGCTACCTGTCCCTACATGACCACTGGGCCAGCACACCAGCCTAATCTGCATATACACACAGAACACCACCTGCAGCTGGGTTGAGTGACAGCCACCACTACTGGGGGTTGTCACACTCCCAGGCTGTGGGGGTGCCTGATTGGCTGGCTGTGGGAATGCCCAGTCACCTACACTACCTTGGCCTTATGACCACACTAGCCTCACTTTGAGATTAATTAATTATTCAAGACACTGCTTCAGGCACACTGGAGAGTGATCACTCTACTCCTGGCTCTTGAGTGAGACACACCTACTCTTGAGCAGGAACCCCAGACACTCTGTCTGATGCTAGCAAAATTCATATATTCCAATTGATTGTGAACACAGCCATAGGACTCCTGTCCCATGGGCTGTAGACAATGCTTTCTATACAGGCTAAAGAGGTAATGATATCTTGTGTGGCTAGAAGGTAAGGGGTGTGGATGGTCACTGGTAGGTGGGCAGGAGTTGATGTTATTAAAGCACAACTTCCCCACTGTTTATCTGTGTGACTTGTCTTCATTCTTCCTTAGTATTGGTTAATGAGCTGATAGATAAGTGATATGAAGGGGAGAGTTTTGTAGTATTATCTGGTGTTCATGTGGCCGGGCATCCAGTAATATTATAATTTGTTGCTTCATAGAAGGGAATACTAAGTCAATTTATTAGAACATGTTACTGTGGAAGCCTATGGGATCAGAGCTTTGGCTAGTGCACCACATTTAATTGTGCATGTTTACACTTCAGATTTCTCCGAAGTTAGTCATTTTAACTCAGACTGTGGTAGGTTATAACAATCAAACTACTATATTTATCTCAGAAAATGACAGAACTTCAAAACCATTGGAGTGTGCAACTTGAAAGTTGCAAATTCCGATGGTTTTGAGTTTCTCCCATATTATTTGTGTGGATGAATATATTAGCTTGATCATCATAATCTACTAGCGAGGCAGCACTATAAAGTAAGTCACTATGAATGCGCACCGTCACAAGTCGGTACCCGTCCTCATATACCCTTATGTAAAATATTCCGATAAAACGCATTGGTGGGGAATGCAAATGGTCTATAATGGAGTACAACTGGTCTATTAAGGTAAATGATATATAGTGCCAGGTGCATGAATGTATTTATGTAGTTGTTGGTGATCCTTTACTTATGGTCAATAGTCATTGTGTATTAGGTAGATAGTGTGAAGGAGGCACTAGTGATAGTGTGTAAGGAGCCTCAAGCGCTCTACTCACTACCCCCCCCCCCCCCCCCCCCCCCCCCAACTGTTAGTCACGGATCACCACACACACACAGCTCAGGCAGGTGGTGGCCAAGTAGCCACACCGCATGGTGGTGGTGGGCAGATCACAGTAGCCATGGTGACACAAGAATGTTTACTGTTCCTTGGTGGAACTATAGATGCTTGTTGCTCATTGGAGATAATGGTCAGTTGGTATGCCATACCAGATCCATGTACCACTATATAATAATAAACCCGAGGGTACAAGCTCTCACTCTACTTTCATTCTTTATACTCTTCCTTTCTCTTCTTGCCTGTATTGATTTCCTATAGCCTGCCTACACAACCACAGATGCCAGCCGTCGACTTTACACTTAAATGTTGCCAGGACGTAAAACTCAAACAAACAAACAAATCATAATCTGCCCTACTTTAGTTTTAAACAACTTAAAGGGTTAATTTGAGAGATATTTCATATGAAAACATGCTAATGTAATGTTTTCTTGGTTAAAAAAGATCAGTGCAGTATCACAGTAGGAAGCACTCGTGTATAACTCTCTTATCTAATACAATTAGAGGATAAGCCGCGTAGGCCACAGTCTCCATATGTCTTTCCAGACTCTTATAGCATCAAAGGGAGCGGGACGTAGCTCAGGTGGTAGTGTGTCCACCTGTGAAGGTGTCGGCCATCCTATCGATCCTGCTCAGTGGACCCATTTGCAGTTTGGGCTATTTTCCATTCCAACCAGTGGTCCACTACTGGTTCATCAAAGGCTGTGGTATGTGCTGTCCTGTCTGTGGGAAAGTGTATATAAAAGACCCCTTGCTGCTTATCGGAAAGTGGTGGTAGTGGGGTTCCTCCAAAGAAATATGTCAGAATGACCAGACGTTTGATGTCCAATAGCCGATGATAAAAATCAATGTGCTCTAGAGGCGTCGTTAAATAAAACAAGCTTTACTTTTACTTGTACTTATAGCATCAAAAGCCAGCCCAGCCCCACTCCCTATCCCCATTATGAACCATCCTCAATAAGAAAAAAACATATGTAGTGGTCTGAACTGACCTCTCAGGCAAGGAGCCTCATAGACAGGTAGGTGTGGGCAGTGTGGTGCTATCAGGGAGCCTAGGTGGTGTAATGGTTAGCACACTGGCCCAGAATGCAAAGAGATGTGGGTTCGAGTCCCGCTCTAGGCACAATATTTCCCATTTTCATCACCCCCATGACACTGGTTGCTGTGACTATTATCCTGTACAAGCTATGCGCTATATGGTTGTTGAACCTACCCTGTGTATGTGTAAGTGCACTGCCTGTATGTATGTAACTGTAAGCATTAAATGACTTACAATTCCAGGGGGATGAGTGTAGTGGTCTGAACTGACCTCTCGGGCACGGAGCCTCATAGACAGGTAGGCATGGGTAGTGTGGTGATATCAGGGAGCCTATGTGGTGTAATGGTTAGCACACTGGCCCGGAATGCAAAGAGATGTGGGTTCGAGTCCCGATCTAGGCGCAATATTTCGCATTTGCATCACCCCCAGGACACTTATATAAAGGAAAACTAACCATCAAAGTGCAATCCCCCCCCCTTCTTGGCGAACACTGAGCACGGGTACCAACTATAGTAGCAACGTTAGAGATCTAAAACTAGAGACCAGATAAGACGTTGTGGCTGAATCAGAAAAAGCACTGTCTTCTCATGTTGAAGGTCGGTGGTTCAAATCCCAGCCAAGTCAAATCCAATGACTTACAAAAGGTATACTTATCGCTACCTAGACTGGTACGCAACATTAATAAGAATGAGCAAGGACTGATTAGTTTAGTATCAGGATAATATGACTGAGTGGGATATTAGGTAACGGTGCAGGTAGCCTCGTCTCCCTGTGCAGCAGCACAATGCAATCACCATGCGTGTGCATTATCACAAGTTGATACCCATTCTGACATGACCGTAAATGTTGCTAGGAGATTAAATATGCCAAATATGTTGATGTGTTAAGAAAAAAACTACCTTGGATTCAATTAAATTAATAACTAAGCCCTGCTTGTTCTCTATCCTTACATCGAACCAGAATAAATAATGGAGATAAAATCTAATTAAACAAGAAAATGAATACAAAACAATTTATAGTAGTGACTCTTACCATACACTCTATAGCTAGACTTCTATATCTAAATTTAGAAAATGGTAAATGTGAGGAAGGACAACAGCTCATGATTTTCTTTTAATGTAGTAATATATGAGGCACTCTCCATTTAACAGGTGAACTGAATCTGTCATGCTGATGTTCAAATCTACTTTGCTTTTGAAATATAATTAGTTGTATTTTTGGTAGGCTTTTAAAACATCGATTCAAATGGCGAATTTACAATTAAAAAAATTAATTAAGGAAAAAAAGAACACAGAGTCAGCAGTAACTGTTCCATGTCAAAGAATATATCACTGTGGTATAGCACTAGATATACTAGGCTTAGTCAGTGTAGGTAGAACATAGCACAATCAAATACAGCTTAACATGATGTAATATATCAATCCTCAATCCACCCCACTCTATTTCCTTCTACTTAGAATACATATATGGCTTTGTGGACCCATGCGAAGAATAACTCCTGGCCGACGCAGTTACTCCTCTTATACAAAACACAACTCATAAGAAAGAAAGGGTGACAAGTCATGCAAGATTGACAGTGATAAGGTTGAGCTTTATTGCTACAACTCTTGTTCACCTACTATTGACCTGCTACCCTGACTCACTTACAACCTGCTACACAGACCCACATAGCTTCTGCTTGTTCAGTCAAAATCAGTGCCTACAGCCCATTGAACCTAGGTCCAATGGGTGTTACACACAGTTCAGTGGTGAACTGCTTCCTGTGGTATCTCTAGAGTGAGTGTCTGGTCTGTCCAGCAAGTGCAAGGAGTACAAGGGTGACTGGGCTCACACAGCCAGCCAATGAGACACCTCTGCAGCCTAGGAGGGGTGCTGCCCAAGAGGAGGCACCTAACACTCAATCCCAGGGCAGGTGGTGTCCTTAATATATGCAGAATGGCTGGGTGTGCTTACCCAGCGGTCCTGTCGTAACAAATAGTTGTCATACAGTATAAGGACAGACATATCGGTTTCTGGTATATGTGTGTATATATATATATATATATATATATATATACATTATGTACATATTGCCGGGAGGAAATCCAACTACCTGCCTACAGTCGGTGGCAGGATGACAGATGGGCGGTCACTGTCACTGTCACTCCTGTCACATTACACATGCGCGGGCCAGTATTGCCAGCTTGGGGGGATGGGGTGAGGTGGCGTGGGGTGGGGTGGGGGTGGAGGGGTTGCAAAGGAATTTAGGCCAGGGCAAATATGGTCTGTGTTATCTAGGACTATGCTGTTGTTTGTTGGTGTTTTACATCCTGGTAACATTTGAGGTCATATCAGGACCGGCACTGACTTCTGACTGTGCACACACTCATGATTACCTTATAGTGCTGCCTCACTGGGAGACCACACCACCAGCACCATGAGCTAACATCCCACTCGGTCACATTATCCTGATATTGAACAAATCAGCCCCTGCCCTATCATATTAATGCTGAGCGCCAGGCTAGGTAGCAACAAGTATCAATTTTGGATGTTATTGGTTTGACTCGGTCGGGGTTCAAACCCACGACCTCCCGCATTGGGAAGTTAGTGAGTGCTCTTACCCATTCAGCCACTACGTCCGGTAGAGAAGCACCTTATAGTGAAAGCTGGATTTTGGACTGTCAACAAACAGTTACAAGCCATAAACAAGAAGCAAGAACACCAACATTATTACTAATACCCCTGTCACACTACAACATAACAAGCGAACGTGAGCCTAACGTGGCGATTTTTCATCATTACGTTGATGTATGTTGGATTACGTTATGATGACATCATAATGACGTTAGACTGACGTCGAGCTACGCCACATTACGTCGTGTTACGTCGAGTTACGTCAAGGTTTTGGACATGTTCAAAAATTTTGACGTAGCTCAAACGTAAGGGTTTATGTTCGCCGTACGTTCTGTTCACGTTCAGTGAACGTCAATGACGTTAAACGGACATTTTTCCAACGCTGCTCACTACGTTCACCTACGTTCTGCTACGTTGACCCACATTAAGCCGAGTGCAAATGCCCACGTGGCGTAATGTGAACGTCAGGAGAACATCAGGAGAACGTCAGGAGAAGGTGCATTCAACATACGTTCAACGTCTCATGACATAGGTAATGTCACGTAACGTTCTTCTGGCGATGGAATAACGTTCATAGCGTTCCGTGAGCGTAGTGACGTTGTCCTCTCTCGTTGAATGACGGTATCACTACGCTTTACCGACGTTATGCTCTCGCCAACTAAGCTGCATCCATGTTCAACTTGTGCCCAAATTTGCATACTATGCCGAGAAGTTCAACGTTCTTCACGTTCTCCCTACGTTGATGTCATTACGTCGTAGTCTGACAGGGCCATAAAACTAAATTCAAAAGATTTGAATCAAATTGGACTAGCGCTGCCCGGCGGTGAAAACAAATGTTAACAAACTTCTCCGTTATGAGCAGGGTAAACAAAGATTTCTGTTAAAAGGGGTGAAAGTTATTGAATTATTGGCGGGTACTTATCTGTGTATTATGGATGGCACCAACCCATGGGACCTCAGTTGTTTCTAGGATGTAAAACACCAACCAACCAGCTACACAGTAATCCGTGTCTTCAGCAACAACTCCTGTGATCGGCAGAACCCATGCCTGGTGCGAACAATTCTTCAATGTGCAAACTCTCTTTGGCTCATTTGACTCCCCCCCCCCCCGCCCCTCTTCACGCCCCCCCCCCCCCTGATGACAGGACACCGGTTGCCAGGGCAACATCCGTCTGGATGCAGAGCGATCCTTTGGAGACGAGTACTACTGTAGATGGCAGTTACACGTCACACCCAGCGGGCTAATGGCACCTAAGACCCGGCGCTGGCAGAGCTTACTGCACCCGAAGGCTGACGAGTGCTGCGCTAAGAATGTGGCAATGTTTGTTTTTTGTTGCGTTACGTCCTAGCAACATCTATGGTCATAACAGGATGGGTACTGAATTGTGAGAGTGCACACTCATGGTGACTTTATAGAGCTGCTCCACTGGGAGCCCAGCAACCTGCACAAATGACCCGATATCTCAGTCACATTATCCTGATATTGGGTTGACCAGTCCTTGTCCTATCCTATTAATCTGGAGTGCCAGGCTAGGTAGTGACACGAATCAATTATATAAGTCATTGGTTTAACTCGGCTGGGGTTTGAACTCCCGAACTTCCACAAGGATTTGGCGATCGCCTCTGGTGTGTGCGTGACTGCATCTGCATATTAGTTCTAAGAATTAATGTTGATGAAATAGTCTTTATTGGTACCTCAGACTGATATAAATGGTCATTCCCTGCTCGTGTAGTCTCCCTCCATCAGAAATAAACCAAGTTAGACCAGCGAATGGGTGAATGACCTTCACCTCAATGCTAAGCTAGCAACCTGGGTAACTGAAGCCACTAGGTGGCAGCACCAATACATACTAGAATGACTGACTAGTGTTAGTTCAATCCACCAGGTGGCAGCACCTTGTAGACATCACTGCATTACCAGTAGGTCCTCATGGCTATACATTCAAAATGTACGGGCAATTTGGACACAACTAAATGGTCTTTTGTATTATTCATACTGCATATTCTACCTTACCGAAAAGCACTGTAACGATGTCTGCTTGTTTATTGTGGTTTTATGTCCAAACATCTAAGGTAATATTAGGATGGGTACCAACTTATGACAGTGCGCACTCATGCTGAATTAATAGTGCTGCTCCACTGAGAGACCAGGCCACCTGCACAAATGACCCGACATCCCACACAGTCACATTATCCTGATAGTGTGCTAACCAGTCCTTGTCCTATCCTATTAATGCCAAGTGCCAGGTTAGGTAGTGACAAGTATCAATTATATAAATCATTGGCTTGATTCAGCCAGGTTTGAAAGCTCTGACATTCTACACGGGAAACTTGTGCTCTACTGCTTCGGCCACTGCATCCAGTGTGTGTGTGGCAATGTATCCGCGCATTCGTTCTAAGAATTAATGTTGATGAAATAGTCCTTATTGGTACCTTGGGGTGATATAAAATAGAAATGGCAGTTTCCTGCTCGTCTAGTCTCCCTGGCATAAATCAAGTTAGACAAGTGTCGTCTGTAATCTACAGACAGGCAACTAGCTACCAGTGAATGGATAAATGACCTTCACCTCCATGCTAAGCTAACAACCTGGGTACCTGAAGCCACTAGGTGGCAGCACCGATACATACTAGAACGACTGACTAGTGTTAATTTAAGACACCAGGTGGCACACCCTTCAAACACCACTGCATTGCCAGTAGGTCCTCATGGCTAGACATTTCAAATGTACCGCAATTTGGAAACAACTAAATGGTCTTTAATTTTATATTATTTATACTGCATATCCTACATTATCGATAAGCACTATAAAGATCTGTGTTTGTGAATTCTGGGTTTATGTCCTAGCAACATCAAAGGTAATACCAGGACGGTTGACAGGGCGCACTTATGGTGACTTTATAGTAATGACCCACTAGGAGACCAGGCCGACGGCACCATGACCCACTATCCCACACACTCACATTATTCTGATACTGAGCTAACCAATCTTCCCCTATCCTAGTAATGCCGAGTCCCAGGCTAGGTAGTGTTTGCTTGTGTATTGGGGTCTTAAGACCCAGCAACATCTATGGTCATATCAGGACGGCTGAACTAGGTAGTGACAAGTATATATTTTGTAAGTCATTGGTTTGACTCAGCCGGGTTTCGAACCTCCAACTTTCCGCACAGGAAAGAAAGCAAGGCGCTTGTCGATTCGGCCATATCATTCGGGGCACTAGAAAGAATTGTTTGTTTGTTGTTTACGTTCTAGCAACATCTCAGGTCATACCAGGATGGGTACCAACTTGTGACAGTGCGCACTCATGGTGCCTTTATAGTGCTGACCCACTGGGAGACCAGGCCACCAGCACCATGATCTGATGTCTCACTCAGTCAGATTATCCTGACACTGAGTCAACCAGTCCTTGTCCTATCCTAATAATGCCAAGCACCTGGCTAGGAAGCGACAAGTAGCAATTTTTAAGTCTTTGGTTTGACTCAACCAGGGTTCAAACCCATGATCCCACGGTCTACCAACACGGGAGACGGACGCTCTCACTAGAAAGATGTTCAGAGGTACTTTGGATTCTCGCCAAAATGGGGTCAACTCTGCTCATATCGGTGTCGACAAATGCCTTCAATAATGGCGGTAGACACCAGACCCATTAGCAAGCAGGGCCCAGGGACCAGACAATAAATCAATCAGGCCGGCACCCAGGGACCCCTTCACTCTCCACCCGTAACGCCCATACAGGGTTTATGTGGATGTGTGCTAGGAGAGTGTAAAAGCACGTGTACATTGCTTTCAGGCATCTGGTAAGACCGTTATAATTTCACGTCATCTACACCTTAGAAGGTCAGAGTGAGAAATACTAGTGTGGGTTGTACAGCCTGCTCTGCGGAAAAGGCTTTATAGAGGATTTATACCCACAAATCCGTCCTCTGATGTCAGTGGACCCGATAACCCGATTTCCCACTCAGTCAAATTATCCTGACACTGAGCTAACCAGTCCTTACCCTATCCTAGTAATGCCGAGTGCGAGGTTAGGTAGTGACAAGTATAAATTTTGTAAGTCATTGGTTTGACTCGACTGCGGATCGAACCCCCAACCTTCTACACAGAAAGTATGCACTCTACCGTTTCGGACACCCCATATGTGATGTATGTATGTATATGTGCGCCTGTAGTGAACCAGTCATCTATGGGTCACGTGGAGGTCATGGGTCACGTGAGAGGTCATGGGTCACGTGAGAGGTGTGCTGGGCTGGGGAGGACTCTGGTAGTAGTAACTCCATACAGATCACAGCAGACATTGCAGTATTCCTTCTGATTAGTGAATATGGCGGCTTTGGTTGTGGACAGGACAGCTCAACATCACTCACTCACCCATTCACTCACCCACTCATTCACCCATTCACTCACTCACTCACCCGCTCACCCACTCACCCACTCACCCATTCACTCACCCACTCACTTACCCACTCACTCACCCACTCACTCACCCACTCACCCATTCACTCACACACCAATCCACTTACACACTCACACACTCACTCACTCAACCCCTTCACTCACCCATTCATTCACCCATTCACTCACTCATTCATTCACTCACCCACCCACTCACCCACGCTTTCACTCACCCACCCACTCACCCACTCATTCACCCACCCACTCACCCATTCACTCACCCACCAACTCACCCACCCACTCACCCATTTACTCACCCATTCACTCAGCCACTCACTCACACACCCACTCACCCATTCATTCACCCATTGACTCACCCACTCAGTCACCAACTCACTCACCCATTCACTCACTCACCCACCGATTCACCCACTCAACCACCCACTCACCCATTCACTCACCCAGTCATTCATCCACTCACACACCAATTCATTCACCCATTCACTCACTCACACCCCCACTCACTCACCCATTCACTCACTCACACACACACTCACTCACCTATTCATTCACTCACACACACACCCACTCACTCACCCATTCACACACACACTCACTCACCTATTCATTCACTCACACACACACTAACTGACTCACCCACTCACCCATTCACACCCCCACTCACTCACCCATTCACTCACTCACCCAATCACTCACTCACACACTCACTCACCCATTCACACACCCACCCACTCACTCACCCATTCACTCACCCATTCACTCACTCACACACTCACTCACCCATTCACTCACCCACTCACATTGACGCTCTCTCGTTGACTTCAGCCCAAGAAGCGTCAATAGGCTCTAAATAAGCACCACAGCCCACGGGCAGTAAAGCCTGCCACGGCTACAGATAGGCCTGATTGTCATGGCAACGCTCGCCACTGCACCAGTTGGATGCTCCATTGATGAAAGCATTGGCCAAAAAAAACACCCCAAAATGGTGGTTGAAATGATTTGTATTACTCTGAATAGCATGCTGCCAGCAGCACCAAGGCGTCTACTAGCCTTAATGAAAAATGTTGCTACACAATAAACAACAGTTATAAGAAAAATAGTTAGTTGTGTGAAGTAGAGAGAGAGAGAGAGCAAGGCGAGGGTTGTGAATTGGATAAGCAATGAGTCCGGGGGAGGGGGAGGTGGGGAGTGAGCTATATTGAGCACGGCGGGAGTTGGTGGAAGAGGGACAGTAATTGGATATTTTTCAAGAAGCGACGTACTGTTAGAAGGGTCGTGGTGGTAGTGGTGATGGTGATGATAGTGGTGGTGGAGGCAGTGGTGGTGGTGGTAGTTGTGGTGGTGATGGTGTTGGCAGTGGTGGTAGTTGTGGTGGTGATGGTAGTGGTGGTGGTAGTGGTGGTGGTGGCAGTGGTGGTGACGATGGTGATGGTGGTGGCGGTGGTGGAGGTGGTGGTGGTAGTCGTGGCAGTGGTGGTCATGGCGGTGGTGGTGGTGGTGGGGATGGTGGTGGTGGTGGTGGTGGCGGTTGTGGTGGTGGTGGCGGTCGTGGTGGCAGTCGTGGTGGCAGTGGTGGAGGTGGCAGTGGCAGTGGTGGTGGAGGTGGCAGTGGCAGTGATGGTGGCAGTGGTGATGGGGGCGGCGGTGGTGGTGGTGGTGGTGGTGGCAGTGGTGGCGGAGATGGTGGTGGTGGTGGTGGCAGTAGCGGTGGTGGTGGTGGCGGTGGTGGTGGTCGGGTGTGGTGTATGTAGAGTAGGCCCTTTAGAGTTGATGTGATCTTCAGGGTATTATATGTTCACCCTAAAGGCCCAGTCACACCTTACCGGACTGGGGAACCGGACAAGAACCGGACACTGTCCGGTGGTGTACGGCGATGTTCGGTTCTCGTCCGGTTCTCGTCCGGTGGTGTCCGGCGGTGTCCGGTACAAGTTTTGAACATGCACTAACCTTGAACCGGACACCACCGGACAGACGTGTACGGTTGGTGTCCGGTTGAAATCCGTTTTGTTTGTTTTGTCCGTTTCATGTCCGCTACTCATCCGTTAGGTGTCCGTTTTGTATCCTGAAGAGTCTGTTGACGGTGCTGCGGGAATTCGGTCAGTCGGTTTTGGGCGCGTCCATGAACAGTCCGGTAAGTGTCCGGTAGGTGTCCGGTTGGTGTCCGTTTAGCGTCCGTGTAGCGTCCGTTTCGTCCGGCGGCCATTGCAACAGTTCGACACCGGACACCACCGAACTAGATAATTCGTTGTCCGGTGGTGTCCGGTTCTCAGTACGGTAAGGTCTGACTGGGCCATAACTGTTCGGGAAGTGTCACAAGTTGTCGAAATGAATCTTATGTGTCAATTTCAAATTGGGAATTAATTAATAAATAAATATATATTGTAGTAGTCTGCACTGACCTCTCAGGCAAGGAACCACATAGACAGGTAGGCGTGGGTAGTGTGGTGATATTAGGGAGCCTAGGTGGTGTAATGGTTAGCACACTGGCCTGGAATGCAAGGAGTTAATTACCAAGGTCAAATTTCATATAAGAGTAATGTGCAGTTTGACAGTTTTGGCTGTGACACACTGAGTTTTTGAATGTTTCCATATTAGAATACATCACTAGAAAGCAAAAAATTATATCTAATCTTCCAAACATTTCCAGGACATTTAGTTGGGACCGGATTGAGTAAATTAGCAGTGAATATTAAGAAATAATTCATTAGTTACAAGAAATGGCCCCAGGCCAGAACTGCCCATGACAGTACTGTGTTGGTATAGCCATTAATCCCAAACAATAGGGCACCTCCAGTCAACCATGGGGGTATATGCTGGTCTATTCACAATAACTACAATAACAACAATAACAACAATAACAACAATAACAACAATACAACAATAACAACGATAACAATAACCTGATAACTACAATAACAACAATATGTATAGATAATAGACAAAAAACTCAAAAAGAGAAAATAAATAGTGCACAATAGACGAGATCACCATTCCGACTGTGCATGCGCTGAAAACGGGGTTGGCAGGAAAGCAAATGTGTATGGCCATTCAGTTTGCTGATACGCATAGTGCAAAACTTCAATTTTATTCAAAATTAATAGAAATACATAACAATTTGGCATAAACATGTATGCACACATGCAATATAATGATCTGATGAATATAACTAAGACAAAACTAGCCATAGTTAAACATTTTGAGCTAAGAAACATACAATTCCAAACAAAACAATCAGTCACTTTAAGGCTGATATCCACATCACTATTATTAATTCTTGTTCTAAATATTAAAATGCCAAATGTGTCAACAGACACTTGTTTCAGAGAAATATATAACCAATATATGATTAACCCTACTAATTTTCTACTTCTATATATGTCATTAACAATAGGATATAAATAAAAACATGAATAAAATAAGTAAAACTGACTCTGGCTATCGCTCTAACACTAGCCTGAGTGCCCAGATTTCTCTAAATCTAAATGCACATGGCATAAGATGTGCTGATTATATTGATGTAAATGCAATGCTGGATAAAAGATTAATATCTTAATTATTATATATATTTTTAGTTGGTATTCTATGTACGCTATGTATCAAACAAGAGTTGAGATGAGCTGAAACTAGCACATTTCAAAGCTGCACCCTGTGTATTAGGACCTACCATGTGCTTCTCACAGGTTTGTTTTTCTTCCACGCATACAACAATGCACCGTGCCGCTGGAACGGTGATGTAGTCTATAATGCTGCCTTACCCTTCCACGACACTGCAGCTGATACGGTGTCTGCTATGTCCATATTACGTTGACTGGACGTAGCTGTGTTATTGGCCTGCTTTTGACCTCTCATCCTGCTAAGGGCGCCCCCTATCGGCCTCCCCTCCCCCCACCCCTCCCCTCCAGCACCGCATAACCAATCAGCCACGATAACTCACCTAGTTAACTAGTTTACCGTAAACTGCATTATTTAACAAACATAATAACAAATGCAGGGATATTTCATGTGTGTATTGTGTGTGTGCATGTGTGTGCGATTGAGTACACTCTTTTGAAATTTCGATTAGCCATACAAAAAGCTTTGATGATATTCTACTTCTCTTTAAAAAATTCTTTACTGGTGATACATAAATTTCAGTGTATATATTTTTATAGATATAATGGGTTGTTCTCAGAAGTTGTGTACCAATACTGTGACATCAGTACCACAAAATCAAAATGCTGTCAAAGTCATATATACAAGCTTCTTTAATGTGTATGTCCTTTTGCATCTGAATAATTGAAAATAAACATGTTCTGACATTCTTAAGTAGGTCAAATGATGCTCACACCCAATAAATACAAGTATAGCATCAAAACCAATCTGACTCCAAAATCACATGCCACTTGCTTTATAAACAGTAATAATAATAATTTGAAACCTCATCGCTATGGTTTTGTCTTATTTGTGATGATTAAAGAGAAAAGCAGAAAAATATTAGAATGGTAACAGTCCAATTGACATCAACAATTTTACACAAATGTTCGGCTCAAATTTCAATCTTTAGGGCAATTTCAGGATTGATCTTTTACGAAAACATAACTGGGTCCATGCATAGAGTGTCAAATGGTGAAAATAGTTCCTGTACTGTATCTGTACAGTGTTTGATAGAGAGTTACATAGTACTTGCAAGTGGAAACGAAATGTTTCGATGTTAATGACTCCAGAAAAGGTTAACTATTTCATAACTTTTATAATTTTTTAGAAATAAATGTCTTCAACTTAATGAAGACATTGTATATGACCATTTGAAGGGAAATGTGCTGTTGTTCAGAGGTTTTCATTAAGTTTGTGACACTTTATTTTCAATGCTGTTGACAATGTCTCAAATTAGTGATGTAATTTTCTATTTATTTAGCTACATCCATCCCAATAAGATACATAATACACAATATTAACATTTACTTTTAATCTAAAATATCTCTCACATTATTGGGCTAAATGATGAAATCTAAATATTGGCACTCCAATAATGGGTTTCTTTGAAATATGCATTTCAAGTAGACTCACGTGGTACACAGTTTCTGAGAACAACCCATATTCATTGAAATTTATGTACCATGATTTTATATTTATATATTTATATATAAAGTGGTCTGCTCTGACATCTCAGGCAAGTAGCCACATACACAGGTAGGCGTGGATAGGGTGAGTGCATCAGGGAGCATATGTAGTCTAGTGGTTAGCATGCGTGCAAGATATATATATACAGTATAACCTTGTTAAACCAAACTTGAAGGGACCCTAGAAATTTGTTTGGATTAACCGATCATTGGTTTAACCAAGCTTTGGCTTTGACTTTGAATAAGCATGTTTTGCACAGGTAATATACAATGTATGTGGGCACTTTGATTATTGTTTTTTATGTATATACAGTATAACCCCGTTAAACTAAGCCCCGTTAAACCAAATGATCAGTTAATCCAAACCTTTTTTCGGTGGCCTAGCAAAATACTACCATTTCTCATATAAAAAAGTATGTGGGGTCTCAGATGATGTTATAACCACATGAAAGTTTGGTTTAACCATACCGGAGTGGCCTGGGGTCTGACAATTTTGTTTGGATTAACCAATAATTTTAATTAACCGTCTTTGGTTTCACCAACTTTTTTATATGATAAATGGTAGTATTTTGCCGGGCCGCCAAATAAAGTTTGGATTAACCGATCGTTTGGTTTAACCGAGCTTGGTTAACTTTAAGACGGTTGTACTGTATATATATATATAAAACTGTGATGAGAGTTTAAGCTGGTTTACGGTAACTAGGTCGCCGCGTGTACGACAACCCGCAGGGGACCGATCTGTCGTACGAACAATTCGCCGAGAGGCTCCCAGTTGAACCGGCGTGCAGTGTGCGCACGTGCAGACTGGTCCCTCGCTGACCATGGATCATACAAAGTCACGTGACCCAAGTCGAGGGCCATGTAAGGGACAGATGCAAATGTAGCATTTGTAACCAGGCGTACGGCAGAGCATAGTGGACACTCTTGTTGGAATTGGAGGTTGGGGATTGAGGGGGGGCGGGCGGATTTTCTCTTTTCCTTTGGAAGTAAGCAATGAACCACTTTGGTTCTTGTCAATGGATGGCAGTTGGGGCAGTGTGTTCAGATGGATGGATGTGAGGGTGGGTGGGTGGGTGGGTGGGGGGTGTGGGGGAGAGTGTGGGTGTAGTGGATGGTTGAGTAGGCGTGTGGGTGTGTGTGAAGTCGGGTGGTAGATATGGTTGTGTTTAAGCATACAAAGATGTGATTACTGTGTGGGTAAGTGGGTGGGGAGGTGTGGGTGGGTGAGGGTGGGTGAATAAGGATGGTGAATATGGGTCTGTATGGATGTGTGTGTAGGTGTGGCTATCGTGGGAATAAGTGGGTCTGGTTGGCGGGTGTGTTTATATCGGTGTATAGGTGTGGTAGATGGGTGGGTAGTTATGGATGGGTAAGTGTGTGTGAATATGGGTGGGTGTGTGTGGCTGTTCGGGTGGGTGTGGATGTGTGTGGGGCTAGGTGTGTGTGGTTGGCGGGTGGGTGTATATTAGTGGGGTAGTTGTGGATGGGTGGGTGGATGTCAATATGGGTGTGTGTGGCTGCTTGGGTGGGTGTGGCTGTGTGTGGGGCTAGGTGTGTGTGGTTGGCGGGTGGGTGTATATTAGTGGGGTAGTTGTGGATGGGTGGGTGGATGTCAGTATGGGGGTGTGTGGCTGCTTGGGTGGGTGTGGCTAGGTGGGTGTGGTTGGTGGGTGGGTGTATATTAGTGGGGTAGTTGTGGATGGGTGGGTGGATGTCAGTATGTGTGTGTGTGGCTGCTTGGGTGGGTGTGGCTGTGTGTGGGGCTAGGTGTGTTGTGTGTGGTTGGTGGGTGGGTGTATATTAGTGGGGTAGTTGTGGATGGGTGGGTGGATGTCAGTATGGGTGTGTGTGGCTGCTTGGGTGGGTGTGGCTAGGTGTGTGTGGTTGGTGGGTGGGTGTATATTAGTGGGGTAGTTGTGGATGGGTGGGTGGATGTCAGTATGGATGTGTGTGGCTGCTTGGGTGGGTGTGGCTGTGTGTGGGGCTAGGTGTGTTGTGTGTGGTTGGCGGGCGGGTGTATATTAGTGGGGTAGTTGTGGATGGGTGGGTGAATGTGGATGTGGGTATGGGTGTGTGTGGATGGGTGGCTGCGGGTGGGGTTAAGTTGGTGTGGTTATGTGGGAATGTGGATGTATATCGGTGTGTGGGCGTGGTGGATGGGTGGGTAGTTGTCGATGGGTGAGGGTGTATTAATTTGAACGGTGGGTATGGGTGTGTGTGGATGTGTGTGTGGGTGTCGCTGGGTGTCGGGTTAAGTGGGTGTGGTTGGGCAGGTGGAAGAGGATGGGTGTGGGTAAGTGTGTGTGTCTGTATCCACTCAGTATCTGTGTGTGCAGAGAGAGACAGAGAGAGGGAGAGAGAGAGAGAGAAAGGGAGAGGGGGAGAGAGAGCGAAGCGAAGAAGGGGAGGGGATGGAGTCAGGCGAGTGGGCTTGTGGAGAGAGCGAGAGAGAAAGAAATAGAGAGGGGGAGAAAGAGGGGGATGGGGAAAGGAGGAAGTCAGACGGGTGAGCATATTCTGATTACTGATTACTGACTAATATATGAGTATGGCGCGTCACCTAGCGGGCAGACAGGGAACTGAAGCAGGTACCCCACGATGAGAGCCATCAAGCTCTGCGAGTAGACCTCCTGGCTATGACAGAAGCACAACCCAATCGCACTCTATTATCGCCCACTCGGGGCAAAGCTGCGCTATTATCCATTGCACATGTTTGACCTGATTTTAAGCGGCAGAGAGAGTGGACCCCTACATGGCGGGGAACCTAACGTGGTGGCCATCGGGTCTCTGCTTAGTTAGGCTCAAAGGAGCCGTGCTGCAAACTGTTGAAAGACCCCCTCCCCCCACCTCTTCAGGATGAATATTTGGTATCAAGGAAAAAGAATTGCAATCTGTTCTTAAGTAGCATGTATGCATAGTGTGATTACGTCCTGATATGATCTTAGATGTTGCTAGGACGTAAAACAACAAACAAACAAGCATAGTGTGATGAAATCATCACATTTTTGTAATCAAAATATTTCCCAACATTCGATCCTACGTATCCAACTAAGATGCTAGTGCACTTATTAAGCATTTGTTACTTCAGAGAATGGGATGCTAAGTTATACCAGACGGGATGAATGAATGAGTAACCAGACGGCATGGCCAAGTGAGTTAGAGCGTCCGTCTCCCATGCTGGTAGATCGTGGAATCGCGGGTTCGAATCCTGGTCGAGTCAAACCAATGACTTAGAAATTTATACTTGCCGCTTCCTAGCCAGACGCTCAGCATTACTAGGATAGGGCAAGGAGCAGTGGAATGAGGAAGACCAGTCGTCTGTGAATGAAATTTCCCCTGCTTAAGCAACTAATGTACCAACAACAACAAATTTAATCAAAGTTGTTACTGCTGAATGAAGCCCGTGATGTCAGAATTTCTATGTGCACGCTAACATTAGATTTACACATTTTCACTTCATTTAACTCCAACCGTAGCTATTTATAATTAAAAAATTACTTAAACCTATAGTAAGATTACATTGATCAACCTAATATCTCAAATAATGCCAGAAACTCAAATCCATCGGACAATCCCACTTAAACATTGCTTTTTCTGGTAAATGAAATTCATGCATATTTTAATTTTGTTTAAAACTAGGTTGTGAATATGTCATACTGTATGTTTATTGTACATCTTAGAATAACCTCAGCTAGTAAAGGCTGTATTAAAGTTAGATACTATGATGGTTTTGAGATAAATATGTTACTTTAAAGCTGCATAGTCTGATGAAATATGAAATTTTCAAAACCAAAACAATTATCTAGATTTGATTTTTACCTACCTAATTTAGATACTGATGCACTTATTGAACATTTGACTATGCATAGAAGGGAATACTGAGTCAATTTAATAGAACATGTTACTGTAGAGGTCTATGGTGTCAGAGTTTTTGGCAAGCTTGCCAAAACTAATTTTCCTTGTTTGCACTTCAAATATCTCAAAGGTTTACCATATAAAATAAAAATAACTTTAAACTAATGTAAAGTAGCATACTAGTGATCGATCTAATATATTTATCTCAGAAAAATTACAGAAACTCAAAACCATCGGACTATGCCACTTTAAGTAGTGTTTATTTTAAATGGCTAAATTTGGAAATATTTGAAGTGCAAACATGTGAAATTAGTTTTGGCAAGCAGGCCATAATTCTGGCACCATAGGCTTTTAGCATTAACAGGTTCTATTAAATTGCCTCACTATTCCCTTATATTTATCAACAAATGCTTAATAACTGCTTCGGTATCTAAGTTAGATATGTAGAATCAATTCTAGATAATTGTTTTGGTTTTGAAAATGTGATGCTTCATCGGACTATGCAGACATTATATATCTTTTTTTATGAATTTATTCACCCTCCTTATTATTATTATTATTATTATTATCAACATTATCATTACACTCCAACTCAAAATCTGTGGGGAGATACTGACCCTCCCCTCTTAATACAGGTATTCTTCTAAGTTCCGCTGGTCCCTCACTAAGGACTGAAGCTGTGACCCAGTGTGCCAGGTCACAGCTACAGCTTACTGGGCGGAAATTTGCGTTGGTGCCCCTCCCAGCCCTATCCTTCACAATAGGCACAACATGTAAGATTCACTTTGCATTTATAATCACATCCCTCCTGATGACCAAATTCGGTCGGCTTCTTACCATACATTTGTTTCCAACATAGATTACAGTGAAATTGTCCTAGCAAATATTTTACATGAGATAAAATACCACTTCCTGTACGTGTGTTCATCACCCCAACCACCACCCTTTGACAACCCACATCCTGTCTTACTTAGTAACCATGGTAACGCACCCACGTCTGTGTGTAGGCAGCAGGACCTACCGTTGTGCCACCAGTGCACCACACACACAGTCCACTCTGTGCGCTACCACTGGGTGGGCACCTTGTGTCTGGCATCTACACTGCATCAGTTCTCTCGATTGATGTGGTGTGATTCCACCCCACCCTAGCCTGGCCGGAAGCCTGATTTGAGACCTGCTGGCTAACAGCGTTAGCATCTCAGAATACTCATCATGCAATATAGTTTCCAATTGATAGTAGTGTCGTGGGGGGTGATGAAAATGGGAAATATTGCGCCTAGAGCGGGACTCGAACCCACATCTCTTTGCATTCCGGGCCAGTGTGCTAACCATTACACCACCTAGGCTCCCTGATATCAACACACTCCCCACGCCTACCTGTCTATGTGGTTACTTGCCTGAGAGGTCAGTGCAGACCACTACACTCGTCCCCCTGGAATTGTAAGTCTTGTAATGCTTACAATTACATACATACAGGCAATGCACTAACACATACATACACAGGGTAGGTTCAACAACCATACAGCGCAAAGCTTGTACAGGATCCTGGTCACGGCACCAGTGTCGTGGGGGGTGATGAAAATGGGAAATATTGCGCCTAGAGCGGGACTCGAACCCACATCTCTTTGCATTCCGGGCCAGTGTGCTAACCATTACACCACCTAGGCTCCCTGATATCAACACACTCCCCACGCCTACCTGTCTATGTTGTTACTTGCCTGAGAGGTCAGTGCAGACCACTACAGTAGTATATAAAACGGGTAGTTTGTCTCAGGAAATATCCGGCAGCAGGTTTACGCGTCATGGTTGGTTGGTTGTTGGAGTTTTACGTCCTGGCAACATCTAAGATCATATCAGGACGGGTACCGACTTGTGACTCATGGTTACTTTATAGTGCTGCCCAATTGGGAAATCAGGCCACCGGCACCATGACCCGATATCCCACTCAGTCACATTATTCCGACACTGAGCCAACCAGTCCTTGCTCTATCCTAATAATGCCGAGCGCCTGGCCAGGAAGCGACAAGTATCGTCATAGTAAGTAGACATGGATACTGTCTGTTTGTGATAGTTAATCGATGATATATAGATATGGGTCTGGTTGGCGGCAGCACCCGACCCGCTAATCGGTAGCACACTACCCAATAGGTGGCAGCACCCCACCCACTAATTGGCAGCACCTAGCCCAATAGGTTGCAGCACTAACCTGCCAATCGGCAGCATCCTGCCCAATAGGTGGCAGCACCCATCTGCTAATTGGCAGCACCCTGCCTGGTAGGTGACAGCAAGACGTTCGCTATGTGGTAGTTCCACGCCCACTAGATGGCAGCACTCTGAGATGGATAACGACAGCAGGCACGCACGTAGCCATCCTCTAAGGACCCGTCATTTCCGCCTTAGTCGAACCAGAAGTGAAGAGCCAACAGTTCCGCAAACAGATTTACACGAACCGCAGACCTGCCAGCCAACACAGAGAATAAGACCCACAGCGGAAGACAAACACTTCTTACCCTTAATGTAGGCGCGTCTTTTCTTTCCAGAACCCGTCTCAATTAGATACTGCAGAACCTACTTGGTGGCGACACTACAATTCAAAGATGGCGCTCAATTCGTACTGTTTTAGTGTTCTTGCAACTTCCTACATAATACAAAAAGTCCTTGGTTTTCCACGATAATTATTACAAAGTTCCCTGACATTTAACAAACTTAACTAATCTGTTGGAAAGAGTAGTTGCACTCATTGTGGTCATTATTGGTGTGCACAGAACTGCAAAGCACTCCTCCACCACCCCAGCTCCCCGCCCCCACCCCGCACCCTCCATCTTTCTTCGGGGCCTGGCCAACCACACCTCATAAATGCCATCACTCCTCCCCCATTGGCTAGCCACGCCACGCCAACCAATCGGACCTCCATCAATCACACCTCACTGCTCTCCACACTCCCTTCACACTCCCATCACGCGTCCCTTCCTTGTCAGTCTTCACTGCTTCACCAGCCTGACCTCAACCTCTTTTCACCTACCCACCCACCCACCCACCCACCAACCACCACCCCACTCTGGGATTGCCTCCAGATAACTCATGCAATCAACACAATTTGATTTAACTAGTTAGAAATAACTATCTCCATATTACCGGACGTGGTTAACAAATCGGTAGAGAGCAGGCTTCCTGTGCAGAAGGTCGGGAGTTCGAATCGCAGCCGAGTCAAATCAATGACTTATAAAATTGATACTTTGTCACTACCTAGCCTGGCCTTTGGCATTAATAGGATAGCGCAAGGACTGGTTAGCTCAGTGTCAGGATAATGTGACCGAATGGAATATTTGGTGATGATGCCGGTGGCCTGATTTCCAAGTGGTGCAGCACTATAAAGTCGCCACGAGTGCGCACTACACAAGTCTGTACCCGTCCTTAGATGACCTTTTAATTCAGCATGTTTTCAGTTCAAAGATCTCTAAAGGTAGACATTTATAATCCAGGTTACTTCAAACTAAAGGAAGGAGACTAACGATGGACCTCATATATTTATCTAAAAAAAGATATCTGGTAGAAACCTAAAACCATCGAACTATGTGACTTTACTAGCAGGGCTGAAATTGGTCTCCTCCAAAAAATCTCGGAAAACAAGCTGAGATTATTACACCGACGGCGAATTTCTGCGAAAACGTGGGTTTCCCCCCATAAGCCCCGTTCACACAAGGGCCTTAAGTCGCCTCAACTAGTTCGCTTCATCTAAGTCAACTCAGATTGCACAGGCGAATTAGGGCTGAGTCGACTCAACTAGTTCACCTCAAGTAAACCGCTTCGCAAGGTAGATTAGATGAGGCGAACTAGCTTGAGTCAGTCTAAGTGGCATGTGTGAACGCAACTGGT
The DNA here is from genome assembly GCA_030323885.1 of Branchipolynoe longqiensis. Taxonomy (NCBI): domain Eukaryota; kingdom Metazoa; phylum Annelida; class Polychaeta; order Phyllodocida; family Polynoidae; genus Branchipolynoe; species Branchipolynoe longqiensis. Next base: position 39,673,552 of record CM059200.1, read on the forward strand.
TTAGTTGAGGCGGTTTAAGCACATGGGTGGAGACTGCTTCCTAACAGGTAGTTGCTTTCATAGTGGTTAGAACACATGTTTGGACCATCCTACAGGTTTGGACCATCCTATTTCTTCATATATCATATGGAGACTTTTGATAGTGGTTGGACCACATGTTTGGACCATCTTACTCTTCCCATCTCTTCCTGAGGTATGTTGTTTATATGTATGTACGTGTGGATATATGTGTGGTGTGTGGATGTATGTGTGGATGTACGTGTGGATGTATGTATGTGTAGATACCCATCCTGATATGACCTTAGATGTTGCTAGGATGTAAAACAACAACAAACAAACATCGATCTGAGCCGGTTTAACGCACATGTCTGAAAACGACACACTTTGAAAACTAATAATGTGTGAACGTGCCGCTAGTTCGACTCATGTAGTTCGCCTCATCTAAGTCGCTGTACGTGTGACCATGGCTTTAGATTAGCACTTTCAAGGAATCGTGAGAAAAATAGCGGAAGTCAGGTTTCAACTATCAGTGTTGTGACTATATTATCACCCATACCTAACTCATTCTTGTTTGGGTTTTATGTTCTAACAACATCTAAGGCCATATAAGAACGGGATTCAAACTACCCAATTGTTGTCATATATATTCTGATTCATTGGTATTTTATTTAACGTTAATCGGTAAATATAAAAAATTGGGGAAATTCGCCAAATCGCGGAGATATTTCATCCCTGTTTTTGTGTGTGTGTTTTGTTTTCTGTGTGTGTTTTACGTCCTCACAACATTTCATCGCTGTACTAGAGGTCAGCATCCGATGTGTTTCCGCCAAACCATCTGTAACACCAACTCTGATTGGATGGTGCCAGTACACGCAACTGGAGTGTGGTCACTAGAGACTGTAGGACTAGGAGTGCAGATGTTAATACGCTGCACACACATGTGAACCAGTTCTACTAGTCAACAACAAAATCACTTTTAATAGCAGTGAGAACAACTAAATGAATTCCACATTTTTGCATAAAGAAATAGAAACTTTCATTAATAATAGTCTAAATTCCATTATTTCAAAGACACAGACAATGTTAGTTATTTTTTTGTTATTATTATTTTTTTTAATTGCATGATTTTCCATGGTTTTGAATCCCGGTCAGCGTGTGTCATAACGTTTACACATAGTTATTTATATGTCACACAGCAAGTGGGCACACATTGCATCACTATTACATAACAATGGTCCCCATCTCTGTCGCCCAAGATGTTGATATGATCCCAAGCTCGGCTATTATGACCGAAAGACCGTATATTTTTACACCTGTATTTGCTCTATACAATATAAAAATGGCCGACTACCCAGCACATAATGTTCACAACGAGGCATGTTAGCGTGTTGACACTGACATCTCAAGGCTAAATTACATTAGAAAATGGCGGCCACTGACAACATTGCTTCCGGTATGGGGCGCCATTAGTAAGCGAAATAATTTCATTACAGAAATGGCGGAATTTATGTGAATTAATGAAACATTCTGTCACCCAATTACACCGTCAACTTCTGCTCCTCACCGGCATTCATTCTTTCTAACACCCATTTTGTCATCTCTTTTTAACTGCACATTTTTCCTTCTGCAAACACGACAATTCACCTTTGAAATGCGCAAAGTTGGTGTTTTTGTTTATGCTTTCTTTTTCTTTTTTTTACAGGGATGGTATTTTAAATATGCATTTCATGTTCTAAAATATACATTCCACATTGGAGAACTTGTATATTATCATTGAGTATTTAATTTGAAACTTAAAGCTACAGGGAAGGGGATGTAGATCAGGCAGTAATATCCTCATCACACCAAAGTAGTTCTTACTACGTTCGTGAAAATGTTGCCGAACAATCTCAAACTGTGTGCGAACAGAGTGAATGTAGTAGCAACGTTTACAAACTTTTTATGAACTGCATGGATGGGCAAGGACGGAAGGGTGCTCTAGAACTTTGAGCATGTTCAAAATTGTTGGCGACCATGTTCTACCTCATTTTAGAATGGGGTCGGACGTTTTGAGAATTAGTTTGGTGTGATGGGGGTGTAAGTAGCATGACCGCTTGTGAAGCGGTTGGTCATCGGATCGATCCTTCTCAATAGACCCATTTGCAGTTTGGGCTATTTTCCGTTCCAACCAATGGTCCACAACTGGTTCATCAAAGGCTGTGGTATGAGTTTTCCTGTCTGTGAGAAAGTGCATATAAAATACCCCTTGCTGCTTATCGGAAAGAGTGGCCTATGTGGCGCAGTGGGTTTTCTCCAAAGAAATATGTCAGAATGACCATATGTTTGAGGTCCAATAGCCCATGATAAAACTCAATGTGGGATATGGGGTCATGGTGCTGGAAGCCTGGTCTCCCAGTGGAGCAGCACTATAAAGTCATCATGAGTGTGCATTGTCACAAGTCGGTACACATCCTGATATGACCTTAGATGTTGCCAGGATGCAAAACTCCAAAAACCAACCTAATAGAACCTGTTCCAAGTGAAGCCTATTGTAAAAATATACGGATTTTCGGTTAAGAATTATACATTGGCAGAGAGCATTATTATTCTTGGATGCCGGAGTGGGACTTAGGGTATGTAAACTAAAAGTAACTAAAACTATATGTTATATATTATGAGTGGAGTTGATGGAAATGTACATGATGCTGGGTGGTGTAAACTATCTGTTATATATGATGTTTGGAGTTAATGAAAAGATTTCCTTGGCAAGAAACAGTACATGATTGTTGAAATGTTTCTCTATGTGTTCATAAAGAATACAGTTGGAGGAAAAGAACAATTTTACTATATATATCTATATACATATCTGTAACTGTATGCAACATCCTGTCCACCCAGGACCACCGACTGACCCACCTGCCTAATTTGCATATGTATAGAGGCACCACCTGCAGCTGGTTTGAGTGACAGCCCCTACTGGGGGTGGCCACCCACCCAGTCTGTGGGGAGTGTCTGATTGGCTGGCTGGGGAATGTCCGGTCACCTGACTCCCATGGCCTATCCTGACCACACACTAGTCTCAATTAAGTAATTATTCAAAATTCTGCTTCTGAGACATGGAAGAGAATCACTCTCATCCTGGCTCTGGAGTGAGACACACCTACTTTAGAGCAGGAACCCCAGACACTCTGTCTGATGCTATCCAAATTCATCTATTCAAATTGAGTGTATCCACAGCCATAGGACTCCTGTCCCATGGGTTGTTGGCACTGTTTCAGTATACAGGCTAAAGTGACAATGAGACATAGTGTGGGCAGTATATGAGGAGTACAGGTGCTAGGTCACATGTAAGGGGGATGACAGGAGTTGCTGCCAATAAAGCACAACTTATTCACTGTTCATCTTTGTGACTAGTTTTCCTTCCTCTTTCCAGACATGGTTAAATTGATTAGGCTGATTGCATCACAGGTGAAATGAAGGGGGAGAGTTTTGTAATTACATAGGGTGCTCACAGCGGCAGAGCACTCTGTGTTTTTATACTATGTTGTCCAGTATTTCGATGGGACACACCTAAAGTAATTCTGCACTTTTTCACTTCAAATATCTTCAAAGTTAACTATTTATAACAAATGTTACTTCAAAGAAAAGAAATGTCGATTATAATTATCAAATCTAATATATATTTACCTACCAAAATATGGCAGAAATTCAAAACCATCCGAGTATGCAACTTCAACACCGGCTTAAAGATCTAGCCTTTGCAAACATATTTGTTATATCTTCAAACAAAACCTTTAAATCACACAAATCATTTATTTTATTTTTGGCTACATTAGTTGTTTATTTTCTTAGTGATGAATTTATTTACCCTGCTCATATTTGCTTGCTGGAGTTTTAGTCCTGGCAACATCTAAGGTCATATCCGCATTAAGTAGAGGACATTTCAATGGCGGTCAATTGGTCTTCCTCATTCCACTGCTCCTTACACTAATTAAAGTTGCATAGTCCGATGGTTTTGGATTTCTGCCATTTTTCTGAGATAAATATTTTAGATTGATCATTATTGCTGACTTTACTTTAGTGTGAAGTAACTTTTATTTTAAATGGTAAACTTTTAAGATATTTGAAGTGCAAACATGTAAAATTAGTTTTGGCGAGCACGCCAAAACTCTGACACCATAGACTTCTGCAGTAACAGGTTCTGTTAAACTGACTCAGTATTCCCTTCTATGCAGAAACAAATGTTTAATAAATGCACCAGTTTCTAAGTTAGATATGTAGAATCAGATCTAGATAATTGTTTTGGTTTTGAAAATTTGATACTTCATCGGACTATGCAGCTTTAATCTAGTAATGTGAAGTGCCAGGCTAGGTAGTGACAAGTATAAACTGTTAAGTCATTATTTGTTTGGCTTGGCCAGGGTTCGAACTCAGGGGTTCGAATCCCACAACCTACCAAAATGGGAGGCAGACACTCAACTTATTTGACCATCCCGTCTGACCTATATTGTGGTGAAGTTTATCCAATGGTAGATATCTGTCTCTGATATAACAGATGGCGAACCAGTCTTCTTTTATATATATATATATATATATACATATATATATATATATATATATATATATATATATATATATATAAATATATATAAGGCGATGGTTTACTTACTTAACAATTCAGTTCAGCCGAATGATCCCGAAACACTGGTACTCACTCACCTGTGGGGAGATAAAGAAGAAATAGTTAAATCAGGTACTGTACGCTCTATGCACAGAAATGGTTAAAAAAAGAATACTGAATACACAATACAATCATTGCTTACCAAGCACAGAGGGACACAAACATACTTTTTAGGAAGACACAAATTATGCCAATACAGTATAACCCCGTTAAACCAAGCTCGGTAAAACCAAACGGTCTGGTAATCAAAAAAATTTCAGCGGCCTGGCAAAATACTACCATTTATCATATAAAAAAGTTGGTTAAACCAAAGTCGGTTAATCTAAATTATCAGTTAATCCAAACAAAATTGTCAGACCCCAGGCCAGATCCGGTATGGTTAAACCAAACATTCATGTGGTTATAAGGTCATCTGAGACCCCACTGACATTTTAATATGATAAATGGTAGCATTTTGCTGGGCCGCCGAAAAAAAGTTTGGATTAACCGATCGTTTGGTTTAACTGAGCTTAGTTTAATGGGGTTATCCTGTATATACATAAAAATGATAATCAAAGTGTCCACATACATTGTATATTACATTCATAATGCACCTGCATTTTGCCAAAGCGAAGTCAAAGTCGAAGCCAAAGCTCAGTTAAACCAATGATCGGTTAAACCAAACAAATTTCTAGGGTCCCTTCAAGGTTGGTTTAATGGGGTTATACTGTATCAGCATAAACCTCAATGCCCCCACAGGCCTATCTCAGGGTATGTGTAATACTTCAACTATTGTTTGTTGAATCTGTGCATATTTAAATTAAATTCCCCTCTCACTTAGGAATAACTTCCACTGCACTGTTCACTGTGTTGGTCTGTCGACTATAAACACACTGTCTTCTATCTACCCTTCCCCAGTACTGTCCACTATGTTGATCTATCCACAATAAAACGCAGTAGATTTTATCTACCCTACCCCATCACTGTCCACTGTACTGGTCTGTCCACTATAAACACAGGGCCTTTTTATGTACCCTTCCCCTGCTCTGTCCACTGTATTGGTCTGTCTACTATAAACACAGTGTATTCTATCTACCCTACCCCATCACTGTCCACTGTACCAGTATGTCTACTATAAACACAGTGCCTTGTTAACTACCCCTCCCCTGCACTGTCCACTGTATTGGTCTGTTCACTATAAACACAGTGTATTCTATCTACCCTACCACCAGCAGTGTGCACTGTACTGGTCTGTCCACTATAAACACAGTGCCTTTTTATCTACCCTTCCCCTGCACTGTCCACTGTATTGATCTGTCCACTATAAACACAGTGTATTCTATCTACCCTACCCCAGCACTGTCCACTGTACTGCTCTGCCCACTATAAACACAATGCCTTCTATCTACGCAACCCCCAGATCTGTCCACTATACTGATATGTCCACTATAAACACAGTGTCTTCTATCTACCCTTCCCATGCACTGTCCACGGTACTGGTCTGTCCACTATAAACAGAGTAGTGCTCATTACCCTTCCCCTGTGCTGTCCACTGTACTGGTCTGCCCGCTATAAGCAGAGTAGTGCCCATTACCCTTCCCCTGCGCTGTCCACTGTACTGGTCTGCCCGCTATAAGCAGAGTAGTGCCCATTACCCTTCCCCTGCGCTGTCCACTGTACTGATCTTCCCACAATAAAGATAGTGTCCTCTATCTACCTTCCCCCCAGCACTGCCCACTGTACTAATCTGTCCGCTATAAACACAGTGCCTTCTATCTGTCCAGATGGCTAATTATACCGGTTCCATAGAGATGACGGGACACAGTGACTGCATCTTCGCCCACATCTCTTTATCTCTGACAGATCTGAAGCCAGGCCCACACCCCCTGCTATCAGCTCGTTGCCATGGCAACCACGGCGCTGCGTCTCCCTCCTCATTGCGCTGGTCCAGATAATGATGATTACAACGTATCCGATTCGTCGCGATACGCCGGAAACATCTGGGATGCTGTTTCTTTGAAATGAGAATGAGGATATCATTTTTATTTAGGTGCATTTGCTAAAAAAAGGTTATTTTATTATTACTGATGAAATTACCAAATCGGATGGCTGAATGAATTTAGCGTCTGTCTCCCGTTTTGGTAGATTGTGGGATTCGAACCGACGGCCGAGTCAAACCAATCACTTAAAAATTTATAATTGTCGCTACCTAGCCAGGCGCTCGGCACTATTAGGATAGGGAAATGACTGGTTGGCTCGGTGTCAGGATAATGTTACTGAGTGGGATATCAGGTCATGGTGCTGGTGGCCTGGTCTCCCAGTGGTGAAGCACTATAAAGTCGCCATGAGTGTGCCCTGTCACAAGTTGGTACCCATCCTGATATGACCGTAGATGTTGCTTGGATGTAAAACTCCAACAACCAACCAACTCCCAAACTACCCGCTACTGCCTAAACAATAAATCACTCGGGAGGCACTACAAACAAGGACCCAACTAATATGCGTGTTTCCCCATACGCCATGCATGCCAGAACATTTGAATCTAACCAATGAAACTAACTGTCAATGTGCAGCTAGCACTAGGCAACGCGTTGTGCAGCTGACTTTTGATTTCTACAGCGACATCGCCAATGCAAATGGTTCAATAAATATCAATACACATCATTCTTCATTATTCATTGCATTCTCATTTCACTCATTTGCATCTCATCATTTAAATGATTTGCATAAATAACTGCCAGCACTTAGAGCCAGCCACAAGACCAGTGCCCCGGCACTGACAAATGTGTTATTCTGAAGAATAAAATATTTACCAAAAATTCATATGTAAAATGTACATGTATATATTTGTAAATAAATATGTGATAAATATTATATATACAGTACAACCCCGTTAAACCAAGCTTGGTTAAACCAAACAATCGGTTAATCCAAACTTTTTTCGGCGGCCCGGCAAAATACTACCATTTATTATATAAAAAAGTTGGTTTAACCAAAGTTGGTTTAATCCAAAGTATCGGTTAATCCAAAAAACATTGTCGGCCACAGGCCACTTCCGGTACAGTTAAACCAAACTTTGATGTGGTTTTAAGGTCGTCTGGGACTTTTTTCTAGGATAAATGGGAGTATTTGGCTAGGTTGTCGAAAAAAGTTTGGATAAACCGATTGTTTGATTTAAGCGAGGTTGGTTTAATGGGGTGAAACTGTATATACATAAAAAACAAATAATCATAGTGTCCACATACATTGTACATTCATAATGCACCCCTGTTTTTGCGAAAGCCAAGTCAAAGTCAAAGCTCGGTTAAACCAATGATCGGTTAATCCAAACAAATTTCTAGGGTCCCTTCAAGTTTGGTTTAACGGGGTTATACTGTATACATATTTGGTACATTAGTTGATTAAAGTTGCATAGTCCGATGGTTTTGGGTTTCTAACATTTTTCTGAAATAAATATATTAAATTGATTGCTATATTCTACCTTACTTTAGTTTGAAGTGACTTATATTTTAAATCGCTAAGTTTTGAGATATTTGAAGTGCAAACATGTCAAATTAGTTTTGGAAAGCACGCCAATAGTCTGACACCATAGGCTTCTGCAGTAATAGGTTCTATTAAATTGACTCAATATTCCCTTATACGTAGCACCAAATGCTTAATAAATGCATCAGTATCTAAGTTAGATATGTAGAATTAAATCTAGATAATTGCTTTGGTTTTGAAAATGTGATGCTTCATTGGACTATGCAGCTTTAAGAGGGACATTTCCAACTGTGGATAATTAGTCTTCCTCATTCCACTGCTCCTTGCCGTATCCTAGTAATGCTGAACCCCACACTAGGTAGCGACAAGTACCAAGCTTTGAGTCATTGGTTTGACGCGAACATGATTAGAACCAGAGGATTTAAATCTCATGACCTACCAGACCAGAAGGGATAGCCAAATGAGTTAGAGCGTCCGTCTCCTGTGCTGGTAGATCGTGGGGTCGTGGGTCCGAAACCCGGTTGAGTCAAACCAAGGACTTAGAAATTGATACTTGTTGCTTCCTAGCCAGGCACTCGGCATTATTAGGACAGGGCAAGGACTGGTGTGCTCAGTGTCAGGATAATGTGACTGAGTGGGATACCAGGTCATGGTGCCGGCGGCCTGGTTTCCCAGTGGGACAGCACTATAAAGTCGCCATGAGTGCGCACTGTCACAAGTCGGTACCCATCCTGATATGACCCTAGATGTTGCTAGGACGTAAAACAACAACAAGCAAATAAACAAGACCTACCAAAATGGGTTATATAGATAATCCATAAAGCCATTAAGCCACAGAGGCCTGGGTCCCACCATTCAATCCTCAAATGCATACAATTGTTTGTTTGTTGTTTTACGTCCTAGAAACATCTAAGGTCGTTCTGTGATGTTACCAGAGAGCGTGTATATAAACAGATGAGAGGGACAACTCCCGCGAAAAACGGTAACACAGGCTACAGTGGCGTTCCTGGCGGTTAGTATTGAACAAGCCATGAGTTTGCCGGTACGCTCAATGCAAAACATTTGTTTTTATTCAAAATTAATAGAAATCCTGAAGCCTAACCTTATCAATTTAATATAATCCTTTTGGTAAACATGTTTTCTATATGTCTTCCAAGCGGTTTGTTTCTATGTGGTGTAGTTTTAGAGATATTTAACGTTTTCTGTATGAAGATTGCTCACCGCCATTGACAATGCCTTGAGTTTGCCGTATGTGTAGTGCAAAACGTGTATTTTATTCAAAATTAATAGAAATTCAGAACCCTAGCCATGTAAATTTAATATAGTCTCATTGTTAAATATGTTTTCTATATGTGTTCCAAACAGTTTGTTTCTATGTAGTGTAGTTTTAGAGATATTTCACTTTTTCTGTACGAAGACTGCTCAAGGCCATTGACAATGCCTTGAGTTTGCCGTATGCGTAGTGAAAAACGTCAGTTTTATTCAAAATTAATAGAAATCCAGAAGCCTAACCATATCAATTTAATATAATCTCGTTGGTAAACATGTTTTCTATGTGTATTCCAATCAGTTTGTTTCTAGGTGTTGTAGTTTTAGAGATATTTAATGTTTTCTGTATGAAGATTGCTCACCACCATTGAAAATGCCTTGAGGTTTGCCCATATGCTTAAGCTGTTCAACAACCACCAGTTGGAGCGCCACAGTCGGCAGCTGTTACATGCTCTAGTATGGGAGTTGTCCCTCTCATCTTTTTATATACACGCTCTCTGATGTTACCCAGGAAGGGAAGAGTCCACCTACATAGGTTCTAAAGAATACTAAACTCTTCTCAAATTTACTTTAAAGTTGATAGTCTGATGGTTTTTAGGTTTTGTCATTTTCTGAGATAAATATACTAGGTTGATTGTTATAATCTATCTTACTTAAGTTTGAAGTAACTTTTATTTTAAATGGTTCACATTTGAGATATTTTAAGTGCAAATGTGCCAAAATAATGTTGGCAAGCACACTATAACTCGGACACAACAGGCTTCTACAAAAACAAGTTCTATTAAATTGACTTGGTCTTCCCAAGCACGGCAAAAGTCTGACACCATAGGCTTCTGCAGTAATAGGTTCTATTAAATTGACTCAGTATTTCCTTTCATATGGCAACAAATGCTTGAATGAGTGCACCAGTATCTAAGTTGGTATGCAGGTATTGCAGGTATAGCAATACCTCAGGGAGTTTGACGCCCCTGCCCTGCGGAGTTGTAAACCACTGCCTTGTGGTACTGATTCTTGACAGAACCGAAGGCTAAGGGAGAAAACCCTAAACAGAAAACCATGTCACTGTGGCAGCATTAAGGGCGGTTGATGTATGGAACTCCCAACATCTCCCGACCAGCCACTGCAGGGACAAATAGTTTTGCGCCTGTCTTGACATGTTCTTGCCGTCGTGTGAAACCTCTATTTGCTCCCCGAGAGAGTGCCGCTGGTAACTTGCAAAAGCCAGCAGCACTTCAACACTTTTGCAGGCAGCTTTCATGAAAATGGAGAGCGGCAGTCAAGTAATGAAAGCAGTCTTTGTCGCATCGCGACCGACAGCATGATGATGATGATGATGATCTAAGTTAGATATGTGGAATCAAATCTAGGTCAATGTTTGGGTGTTGAAAATTTGCTGTTTTCATCGAACCATGCAGCTTTAAGTAATATAGTAGTGTAGTAGTCTGTACATGAGCTCCACTACCACACGGTGGCGGCAGACACTACGCCGCACACCTACGCAGTTACACTGAACTGTGCCAGGTGGCGGCACGCTAGCCACCGGGCAGAGCCCTGCCTAAGCTGCCCTCTACTGCGTGTGGCTAGCACACCACCCACCCACCTATAGAGGCAACGTGGGACCTGCCGAGTGAGGGGGCGGGTCAGTGGACTGTTGATGCCGCGGAGAGCGGATAGGTTTTGTAATAAACCATTTGAAGCGTACTCTTACTCAATGTTGTTTGTTTGTTGTTGTTTTACGTCCTAGCAACATCTAAGGTCATATCAGGACGGGTACCGACTTGTGACAGTGCGCATCCTGGCGACTTTATAGTGCTGTCTCACTGGGAAACCAGGCCGCCGGGACCATGACCTGGTATCCCACTCAGTCACATTATCCTGACACTGAGCACACTTACTCAATCTTGGCATTCTTTCATGAGTGCGTGGCAGTGTGGAAGACTGTGGACCATCACAGTAGTATTTGCTCTATTTTCAAAGACTGTAATATTCCCTAGCCTACATCACTGAGGGTAATCATTAGAACTGAATGGCACTAATTCTAGTAATAGCCACAGCTTCACCACAGAGATCGTCAGTCCAGGGTTAGACCCTAAATAACTCCTAGAGAATATGTTGTTCAAGCTATACACATTATAACTAGTCATATTTAACCATAATAATTGTGAATAGGTAAAGTTGTCTTAGTCATGTTAAAGGCCCTTTAAGGATACAATCCTCGATATGGCAGATGGTATTTGTAGCGAGGGTCCCCCCCCCCCCACACATAGTCTGGGATGGGATGATTACCCAAGGTATAGCTAGGACCCCCCCTACCCATAGTCGGGGAGGGGATGATTACCCAAGGTATAGTCGACAAGGATTTCCTGGAATATGGCCATTGGATCCAACACTGGGTATGTTGCATAGGCAACATGGGTAATTCGGGACCGAGAAGGGACGCCAGGGATCCCACCACTATCCACTCCAACCTATACCTTTTAGTTCCTCCATTTAAATATATGCGCCCGGAAAGTGACTCAAGGTGGCTCCCCTGCACCCACGCGATGGTAGCCGCCACTTGTACCCAGGCCTTCCCCCCCTATGATGTCACTTCCGGCCCGCCGGCCCCACCAATGGCACTTCACCACCAGACGCCGGCCCGACAACACCACCCGCCTTTTCTCACCACCCCACATGACCATACTTCAAGACATTGGCTTGATGGGGTTGAGTGCCCGGATTCCACAGAGACTCGAACTTGCTACCTCATTTGACCTTCACCATTGTACCGCATTACCTTGAGCTGTGTTTCCTCCTACCTTAGATTAATAAAATCCCATACTAAGTAGTTCTTCCATTGGGTGTCCATAGAAGTCACAAAATATATTTATTTTATTCTTCAGGGAGTACCCCCCCCCCCCCCCCCTCAAGAAGAAAAAAAAATATATATATATATATTTTTTTGTTGGTCCATTAGTTGTTTAAGCAGGGGAAATTTCAGTCATAGACGACTGGTCTTCCTCATTCCACTGCTGGTCGATAGAAAGCCCGAGCCTACACTTTTACCGACCCAAGGGATTTTTAACCTCCCACACCACATAGACATGGTATGAGAGCAACCGGCCTCTGATGACGCTGTAAGTTATACACAGCGGTGGAAATCCAAATTGGCAGAGCTGGGGGCACGGGGAATCCAACCGCCGACCCTCAGATTAGGAGTCTGACCTAGAAAAAAGTCAGACACTCTAACCACTCCACCACAGAGAACGCCATATATTTATTTTATTCTTCAGGAAATATATATTTGTGTAATTATCATAAAAAAGAGGAAGATGCATACTGAGCTATCTTGATAGACTAGGTTGTTTGGTTGTGTCTTACATCCTAGCAACATCTAAAGTCATACCAAGACGGGAACCTACTTATGACAACGCACACTCATGGTCACTTTTTTAGACCTGCCCGAAACAGAACAAAGCGGTCCTTGTCCTATCCTAGTAATGCTAAGAGCCAGGCTAGGTAGCGGCAAGTATCAATTCTGTGTAAATACAACCCGTGTCTTGCTGCAGGGAACCATGCATGCAGGCGGTGTCTTCAATGGGTAAACAAAGATGCCAGACAATCTGAGCTAGAGAATAATACAGTATAACCCCGTTAAACCAAGCTCGGTTAAAGCAAATGATCAGTTAATCAAAACTTTTTTTGGCGGCCCTGCAAAATACTACAATTTATCATATAAAAAAGTTGGTTAAACCAAAGTCGGTTAATCCAAATTATCGGTTAATCCAGACAAGATTGTCGGACCCCAGGCCACTTCCGGTATGGTTAAACCAAAAGTTTCATGTGCCAAAGCCAAGTCAAAGTCGAAGCCAAAGCTCGGTTAAAGTTGCATAGGCTGATGATTTTGAGTTTCTGACATTTTCTGAGATAAAGGTTAGGCTGGTTATTATAATCCACCTTACTTTAGTTTGAAGTAACTTTTACTTTAAATGGCTAACTTTTGAGATATTTGAAGTGCAAACGTGCAAAATTAATTTTGGCAAGCTTGCCAAAACTCTAACACCATAGGCTTCTGCAGTAACAGGTTCTATTAAATTGACTCAGTATTCCCTTCTATGTGGCGATAAATATTTAATAAGTGCATCAGTATCTAAGTTAGATATGTAGAATTAAATCTAGATAATTGTTTTGGTTTTGAAAATTTGATGCAGCTTTAAACCAATGATCGGTTAATCCAAACAAATTTCTAGGGTCCCTTCAAGTTTGGTTTAACGAGGTTATACTGTACCACGGGACTAAATTAAAACAACCAAAGCTCAGCTAGGAAAACTTAACGTGAACTTCACAGCGCTTCCCAAATGAGACGGAACAGCTAACTTGGAGGACGCCATTCGGTGAACAACTAACTGAGCACGTGTAAACTAGATGAGCACCGGTTACCATGGCAACCACTGATGGACGGGGCCGTCAGAGGGAGTAGAAGCCTGTTGAAAGCGGAAGTGATCCGCAGCACGCCATTTCACACTGGTAATGCATTAACCCCGGCCGGCCAGCAGACAGGACAGGACGCCCGAGTGCTTGCCTGCTGGGTGGGAGAGCTTCACCTGTGACACTCAGTCGCCGGTAATGGGCATAATCACGCCACTACAATGGGAGTGGGTTGATCTCGTGCCACGTCTGATTTACACGGAGCAGTGTACATACAGACAGCGCCCTATCCACCCATCACCACCACCGGACAGACCACCACCACCACCACCACTGTCCACACCATCACCACACAGACCACCACCACTGTGCACACCACCACCATCACCACCAATGTACACACCACCATCACTGTACACAGCACCACCATCACCACCACCACTGTACAGACCACAACCACCGGACATACCACCACCACTGTACACACCACCACCACTGTACACACCACCACCACTGTACACACCACCACTGTACACACCACCACTACAGACCATCATCACTGTACACACAACCACCATCACCACCACTGTACAGACCACCATCACTGTACACACTTCCACCATCACCACCACCACCATTGTACAGACCACAACCACCGGACATACCACCACCACCATCACTGTACACACCACCACCATCACCACCACCACTGTACACACCACCACCATCACCACCAGTGTACAGACCACCCTCACTGTACACACCACCACCACACAGACCACCACCACTGTACACACCACCACCATCACCACCACTGTACACACCACCATCACCACCACCACCACTGTACACACCACCACCACTGTACACACCACCACCACTGTACAGACCACCACCACTGTACAGACCACCCTCACTGTACACACCACCACACATACACCACCACTGTACACAGCACCACCATCACCACCACTGTACAGACCACAACCACCGGACATCCCACCACGACCATCACTGTACACACTACCACCATAACCACCACCACTGTAAACACCACCACCACTGTACACACCACCACCACCACCACTGTACACACCACCACCATACAGACCACCATCACTGTACACACCACCATCACCACAACCATCACTGTACAGACCACCACTACTGTCCACACCATGACACAGACCACCATCACTGTACACACCACCATCACCACCATCACCACCACTGTACAGACCACCACCACTGTCCACACCACCACACAGACCACCACCACTGTACACACCACCACCACTGTCCACACCACCACCACACAGACCACCACCACTGTACACACCACCATCACCACCACCACCACCACCACCACTGTACACACCACCACCACTGTCCACACCACCACCACACAGACCACCATCACTGTACACATTACCACCACCACCACTGTCCACACCACCACAACTGTACACACACCACCACCACTGTACAGACCACCACCACTGCACACTCCACCACCACTGTACACACCACCACCACCACACACCACCACCACCACACACAACTGCCACCACACACCACCACCAACATCACCACACACTACCACCACCACAGACCACCACCACCACTGTACACACCACCACCACTATCCTCCCAACAAAACCACGTGATCTGGCTGAAAAGGATGAAAGGATTCTACAGGTGTGTGCTGTTTTTCTGGTGTTTTTCTTTGCGCTTTGTGTTTTTTTGTCCCCGCACATTAATAGTATATATATGTGTGTATGTACATATATATATATATACACATGGATACTGTGCATAATGTATGTGATATCCTTTATGTGCTGATAACATTATATAACACACCTAACACCATATAAGACACTCCAAATGTATAACGCTGACTCAGCTCAAAATGAGCAATACTGACTATACTACAAATGTACAATGCTGACAACACCAAAAATGCATCGTGGTTGGAAACCTTTATAATTATAAGGCCTTTTCCACACGGCATGTTGCGCAGTCAACTGATACCCATATTAGTTCTTAACAATGCTGTGAGGGAGTAAGTTGCTGATGGAAATCCTCTATAATACCTTTTCCATAGAGTATGCTGCACCAGAGAGAGGCTGCCCATGACATTAGTTCGGCGTGAGAGGGCAGGTTGGTGGTAGAAATCCGCTATAAGACCTTTTTCCATAGTTGGTTGATTGGTTGGTTGGTTGGTTGGCTGTTGGAGTTTTACATCCTGGCAACATCTAAGGTCATATCAGGACGGGTACTGGCTTGTGACAGTGTCCACTCATGGCAACTTTATAGCACTGTCCCACTGGGAGACCAGGCCACCAGCACCATGACCTGATAAACCACTCAGTCACATTATCCTGACACTGAGTCAACCAGTCCTTGCCCATTCCTAATAATACTGAGCACCTGGCTAGGAAGTGACAAGTATCAATTTTTAAGTCATTGGTTTGACTCGATGAAGGTTCAAATCCCATGATCTACCAAAACGGGAGACGGACGATCAACTCAATCGGCCATCCCGTCTGGGATAAAAGGAGAGTTTGTTTTATTTAACGACGCCTCTAGAGCACATTAATTGTTATCATCGGCTGTTGGATGTCAAACATATGGTCATTCTGACATATTTCTTTAGCTGAAACCCACTGCCACCACACAGGGTACTCTTTCCGATAAGCAGTAAGGGGTCTTTTATATGCACTTTCCCACAGACAGGACAGCACACACCACCGCCTTTACTGAACCAGTTGTAGACCACTGGCCGGAACGGAAAATAGCCTAAACTGCAAATGTGTCCACTCTGGCACTGAGCAGGATCGATATGATGACCCACACCTTCACAGGTGGACACTCTACCGCCTAAGCTACGTCCCGCTCCCCTCCCATGCAGTGTTGGACCGTAGAACAGAGGCAGGTGATGAACATGCATTTTGCAGTGGGTCCAGTCAGGGGAGTGTGACATGCACAGATGCAATTAGGTGCTAAATGTGCCAGGCGGAATCGCATCAATAAACACGATGGTCTGCTTTGATTTATTGGGGTTTTACATCCTAGCACTACCCAAGGTCACATCAGGGCTAGTACGGCCGACACAACACGGCGCACATTCATGTTGACCTATCACAGTGCTGCTGCACCCATTGGGATACTGCGCTGCCGGCACCATGACCCGATATCCGACTCAGTCATATTATTCTTATGGTGACATAACCAGTCTTTGCCCTATCCCAGTTGAGTGCCGGTCAAGGTTGCGGTAAGTATCAATTGGGCAAGTCTTTGATTTGACTCGGCTGGGGGATTTAATCCAATGACTTCGGGTACCGGACGCAGGCCCGTTGGAAGCGAACACTCTATCCTATGAACCAACTGGTTCGATTTGATAAACATGTCACAAGTCTGGGGATGTAAATAAATGCATGCCATATTAATATATTTGTATTATGACAGAAATGCTTGCCAGGACCTTAGATGTTGCCAGGACATAAAACTCCAACAACCAACCATCCTATCAGAAGGTCCCTTTAACAGGTTATGTATAAATAGGCATGCATTTAGTGGATTACTTATAATTACATCTTGGTGTGTCCAACAGTTTAAGAGCTTGGTTTCTGATTAGATGAATTCAAGATACCCCAACAGCCGCACTCTCTGGGTTCAATAGTTATTAATATATATTTTTTTATTTTCTTGAAGATTTATACTGGCTATCAAGGATGAGTCTGAATAGACTTGTTTTCACCATTAGGCAGTTTGTCGATAGAAAGCCCAAGCCTACACTTTTACCGACCCAAGGGATTTTTAACCTCCCACACCACATAGACATGGTATGAGAGCAACTGGCCTTTGATGACGTTGTAAGTTATACACAGCGGTGGAAATCCAAATTGGCAGAGGTGGGACACAGGGAATCGAACCATAATATAATCAGCATTTTATTGCTAATTAATTGTTATTCAGTGCATCGCTAAATTCGATATGGGTGCGAGTTTTTAGGTATATATGATATGTTTTCATTATGTTTCATTGGTGCGTAATATATAAGAATTGTGGCTGGTTCATGGGGGTGGGGGTGGGGGGGGGGGAGATGTCGACACAGACTTCGGACTCCCTCCCTCGGGACTCTCCTCTCGCATACTAACGCCTGTCGATCAGAATGCTCCGCTGAGGTGCCTCCTGGCCACCCCTTCCCAGAATTCCACACACGGCTGGTGCCGACACCACCACTTCTCCTCCAGCAGTTGAGAGTTAGAACTGTAATATTGTAATTATTTAAAGCTGCATAGTCCGATGAAGCGTCAACATTTTCAAAACCAAAACCATTATATAGATTTGATTCTAGTAGTTCCACATATGTAACTTAGATACTCGTGCAGTTATTAAGAATGCGTTGCCACAAAGAAGGGAATACTAGGTCGATTTAATAGAACATGTTACTGCTAAAGCTTATGGTGTCAGAGTTTTGGCGTGCTTGCTCAAATTAATTTGACATGTTTGCACATCAAATAACTTAAAACTTAGCCATTTAAATTAAAATTACGTGAAACTAAAGTAAAGTAGATCACACTGATCAATCTAATATATTTATCTCAGAAAAATGACAGAAGCTCAAAACCATTGGATTATGCAACTTTAATTCACCCCAGCAGGGAGAATGTCATATGGCGTTCTCTGTGGCGGAGTGGTTAGAGTGTTTGACTTTTTTCTAGGTCAGACTCCTAATCTGAGGGTCGGTGGTTCGATTCCCCATGCCCCCAGCTCTGCCAATTTGGATGTCCACCACTGTGTATAACTTACAGCGTCATCAAAGGCCGGTTACTCTCATACCATGTCTATGTGATGTGGGAGGTTTAAAATCCCTTGGTTCGGTAAAGTGTAGGCTCGGGCTTTCTATCGACCAGCAGTGGAATGAGAAAGACCAGTCGTCTATGACTGAAATTTCGCCGGCTTAAACATCTAATGGACAAAAAAAAACAAAAAAAACACTGCTATCACCACTACTACCAAAATGACAGAAACTCAAAACCATCGGATTGTGCAACTTTAAAGCGGGCAGTACGCTGCTATATTTTGGCGGGAAAACAATGGCAATTTCAAAATGCAATCCATCAGTGCATCTGAAATGCCTGCCATTGTCGTCTGCTCGGCCGGAATGATCAGAACGCCCGCCCGGTGCATTGTGGACTTGCCGGAAATAGTGTGTGACCTCATTGCGAAATGCCGGCCGCCATGTTGGAATCATTTAAAAGGTTAAAAAAGCTTTTGTTTGTTTGCCTGTTAAAGTCCAATCAACATCTAACTTATAACATATCAGGACAGGTGCCAACTTGTGACAATATGTACCCACGGCGACTTAATAGTGCTGCCCCATTGGGAGACCGAGCTGCTGACACAATGACAGGATAATATCACACTGAGCCACATTATCCTGATACTTTTCTAACCAGTCCTTGTCCTGTCCTATAAATTCTGAGAGCCTGGCTATGTGGCGACAAATGTTATAAGTCATTGATTTGACTTGGCCAGTTTTTGAATCCACAACCTTGTGCATGGGAAGCCGGCGTTCTTACCGATTTGGCGACCGCGTTCAGTTAAGGGCCTGTCACATTAGGGTTTTTTGCGGGAGCGTATGGCGGCGTAAGCGCGTTACGTCATATACGTCGGCATACGCCGTATACGCTACTCATACGCTACGCATACACTACTCATACGCTACTCATACGCCGCCAGATGCCGCCAGATGCCGGCGTATGTGCAGCGTATGAGGCATACGCCGCCATACGCTTTCATAAATCCGTCCGTCCAAATTTTTTTGTGCATGCTAAAAAAAACTGGACCTATGAGGGCGTATGGCCCATACTGTCAAAAAATGTCACAGCACGCTCCCATACGCTCCCATACGCTCCTCATACGCTCCTCGTACGCTCCTCGTAGGTTCCACATACGCTCAAAACCACCCAAAAGGTCACCAAATGTCATCATAGGCCGGCACGCGCAGGACCTACGTAGGTTTTCAATACGCTCCCGCCATACGCCGTAATGTGACAGGGCCTTTAAGAAAGAGACAACATTGCGGGGAAGTCCTTACTGTGTAAAAGGCTTAAATACTCTCCTCTTCCCCCACCTCCATCCTCCCCCCCCCCCCCCCAACCATCACACTTCTTTTTAATGTTTGGTACGTGACACAGCACGCTCATACCTAGTTTAGTGAACTAAGGCAAAATATCAAATTTAAAGTACTTGTCACACTATGCCGGATTGAGCAATGACAGAATTTTCTAGTCCAGTGGTGTTTGGGGGTGATAAGTATCAACATGTATTAAAATGTGTCAAAATGTTGCGATATCGGGTCAAAGGCCGCCGGACGAACAGACATGAAACGGACATGAACGGATAGCCAATGGACGATAAGCGGACTAAACAAACTCAAACCAGACAGGAACCATACACATCAATCCGGCGGCATTGGTTCCAAGTTTTGTGCATGTTCAAAACTTGTAACGGATCAGGTCAGATATCAATGGATATGCAACGGATACGCAACAGACACAAAGGAGACTGTGCCGGATATCAACAGACTTTGTTCGGTTTCTTTCCGTTTCCCCAATCCGGTGATGTGCGACAGAGCCTTAAATACCACATTCTCTTATCTAAACCGCGGCCACAATTGGTTGTGCGTGGGTCCTTTTTTTTCATTCTTCTAGTTTTGTTTGTCAAATGTCATCGCCAACCAAGGAAAGGTATTAATAATTTATCTCCAAATCAATACCAAACTGTAATGTTCGACGCAGAACAGCAAGCATCATGGTGGACGAATTCTGGAAAATGTGGCAAAGAAAATAACCATCAAGTGCTCAACGTCTCCTGTTTTAAAATTGCAGTTTGATGGGTTTCAGTTTCTGCCCTATCTTTAGATCAATATATTACGTTAAAGTTGCAGAGTCCGGTGGTTTTGAGATTGTCATTTTCTGAGATAAATATGTTAGATTGATTGTTATATAAGCTTTAATTATTTCTACTTTTCTTTAAAGCTGCACAGTCCGATGAAAACTTCAAATTTTCAAGACCAAAACAATTATCTAAATTTAATTCTACATATTTGACTTAGATACTGATGCCGTTATAATGCTAGGTACACACCTACCATATACGATTTGCACACTAAAACTCGCGACCCGACCCGACCCGCTTAAAACTGAAAACGGGCCAATTCATTTTTCGAATTGCGAATCACAATCGTAAGGAAGCAGTTTTAGCCCTAAAACTGAGTTTTAAGTCGCGAATCGCAATCGGTAGGTGTGCTAGGGGAGCGCACACCTCATGACTTTTGGGCAGTTTTAGATCGTATACAGTAGGTGGGTGCGGAAAAACGGTAGGTGTGTACCTAGCATTAAGCATTTATTGCGACATAGATGGGAATATTAAGTCAATTTGATAGAACAAGTTACTGCAGAAGCCTATGGTGTCAGAGTTTTGGCGTGCTTGCCAAAACTAATTTGACATGTTTACACTGCCAATATCTCAAAAGTTAGCCATTTAAAATAAAAGTTACTTCAAACTAAAGTAAGGTAGATTATAATGAATAGCCTTATATATTTAACTCAGAAAATGACAGAAACTCAAAACCATCGGACGATGCAACTTTAAGTCAGTCTTCTGCCTTCCAAAATTTGAAACTCTCATCAGACTGTGCAACTTGAAATATTTCTTCTTTTCTTTAATGAACAGAACAGAATTGATAGCTCCCCGTTTTGCGATTATTATCTGATAACACCCTTGTCAGATTCCTCTAAATGTTTTATGGCCACCGATTAAGACGGCAGCGGATGACAGAATCTAATTCAACAAGGAGAAAATGGAATGTTTTTCAGTGAATAAATCGGATGTTTAAGTGGTTTTCTTTTGGAGCAGACGACATTTTGGAAAGAGGACAAGGGCGGGAAAGGTTATCAGAAAATGGAATAAATGCAACGCTTTCAGAAATCAAAACTGACGGATTTAAACCGGAATGTTTACTTGTAATTAATCGTAGAGTCAAATAAATGTTTTCGTAATGTTCTTAATGACCACAATATTGAAAGTTCATTTTAGTGGTCGTATGGCTAAGTAGCAACAAGTATCAATTTGATAAGTCTTTGGTTTGGGTCCACCGTCCACAAACACCCACACCATCACCCACACCTACACCCACATCCACACCAATACCAACACCCACATCTCTCCCAATACCACCCACATCTCCCCCCACACCGCCCACCACCTCTCCCCACACGACCCACATCTCCCATACACAACCACATCTCTCCCCACACCACCCACATCTCCCCCACACACCCCGCATCTTCCCCCACACCATCCACAGCAGCCCCACACCACCCACATCTTTCCCCACACCACCCACATCCCCCACACCATCCACATCTCCCCCACCCACCCCAAACCTCCCCCCACCCACCCCGCCGGTGCTGGCGTGACGGCTCGCTGGTCCTCGGAGACTGACAGACCATTGATGTGGCGGCGCTGCGCGGCCACTTCCGGTTGGTGCATTGGGGGGGATTGTGGGGCCCCTATGGGCGCGGCCATTTTGTGAGCCGTGGCTGTTTGTCCGTTGTGGCCGAGGTGGACGTGACTGATTCCATTATTTGGGTGCGCGCCACTGAGCCTCACCCACCCCTTCTCACCGGCACCCCCTCCACCTCCCCCTCCCCTGACCCCCTTCCCCGCACACACCCACCTCCCTCCCCGCCTCCCTCTCCTCTCACCAGAACGGGATGGCCAAATGAGTTGAGCGTCCGTCTCCAATTTTGGTAGATCAAGGGACTCGAACCATGGTCGAGTCAAACCCATGACTTAAAAATGTATACTTGCCGCTTCCTAGCCAGGCAAGCGGCATTATTAGGATAGGGCAAGGACTGGTTATCTCAGTATCAGGATAATGTGACTGAGTGGGATATCAGGTCATGGTGTGGACGGCCTGGACTTCCAATGGGGTATATATATATTATTAGTCATACACATAACAGGATACATAAATGGATTGAGTAGGTACTCTGGCTGGCCACAAAAGACCCACCGTTTATTCATCATCAACGTTTAATCAACATCTACATAAAACGTCAGTCATCAATAATCATCAGTAATCAAATTCAAATCAAGCTCAAGAATCAAAGTCAAACACAAAGAAATCAATCAAACAAGCTCAATAAGATATCAAGATCAAACAGAAATCAAACAAGCTCAAAATCAGTAATCAAAATAGAACCTAAAGCTAGAACTCGGGTTCAAATGGGCCGAGTATACAGGAAAGCCGTTGGAGCTGGAGGGTCCGCGCATGCGCCTGAGGTGTTACCCGTAATAGACTTGCCTCAGTCCTCCTAGCGGGCACTGGAGGCGCAAGACACATGGAGGCTAGACTTGCCTCAGTCCCCTCGCCGAACTGCCCCGCCGGCCCAGCAGCGTGTGGGGGTAGCGGGTTCGAATCCCCCCACCCGATATGCCACAGAGGGAGGGTTCCATCCTGAATAATATTCGTATAAATGCTTTATACCACACATTATTAGTCATACACATAACAGGATACATAAATGGATTGAGTAGGTACTCTGGCTGGCCACAAAAGACCCAAACCACCCCAACCAGACAGGTAGAGTTCAGTTTAGTAATCCCAGCATCACGGCCACCCGCATGTCGAGCGTCAGACGCTCCATGAGTGAGGCTTTTAAGTATTGGCGGACACAGTCCGATCGCCAGTCGCCTCTCTCCTTGATCTCCTCCGACGCCCCTGATAGCCTGAGGAAAGTCGCCCCACCCCGCCTGAGGCTGTGAGACGAGAAGTCAGCCGATGGTAGTCCGGCTGTGGTACATGCCGCCTTCAGTACCGCTGCATAGTATGCATATGTCAGTGGGACCGAGTGTCCCGCTCTAGGTATCCTAAAGACCCGAGCATCCAGGGGGGCGGGGCACTGCTCCATATGCCTCTTGACCCAGAACACCGCGCATAATTCTTTATTCGCAACTTTTGCCACGGGGATTCTATGCACCCGTTCTCTGAACTGATTGGTCTTCGACTTTCTCACACAGACCAGCATCCCCCATGGGTAGAACTCCAGGTCCTCGCGGAGTAGGGCTGCATCTGAATTTGTCACATGCGCTTTGCGAAGCAGGGCTCTGAACGAGAGCAGCATGGCTGCCCTAACGGCCGTGTGGCCCCTGGACGGGAACAACACTGCAAACAACTTAATTAACTTGTAGGGTAAGATAGGAGCTGCTTGCTTTACCGCATCACCTTTCAGCCTGTGGATGCCCGCCAGACACTTTTTTATAAGGTGGTCACCGTAGTTTATAGGAGGACAACCTAAGTCCTTCAAATGGTTGTTTAGGCCGCTGAGATAGTTTTTTATGGACGAGTAGCACAACCGCCGCGCTAGATATGACATATATAGGCACACCTGGTCTGAATCGCATGGGTATGGGCATAGCTGGCCCTCGAATACTTCACAGAAGGTGATATAAGATTTAACCTGCACAGTCCGAACCGCTACAGTCGAGCTTGCGTAGTGGTTCCTGACATAGTTACGGCGCTCTTCCAGGAGTTTCTGCCAACCTGAAGCGAGATTAACAGCTGAATAGGTGGTGACAACACATAGCATCAATCTGATCCGCATCCCTAATGCGTGCGATGCTCTGGAACTTATCCAGCCGACTTAGGCTGTCACAAATCACATTTGATTTAGTGTTCACATAGACCGATTGTACGTCAAAATTAAATGTTATTGAAGCCCAAAATATCAGGCGCAACCATGTCATCGTTATTTTGTTCTTACTTCGGCCTGAGTTCAAGGCGGCCATCACCTGCGCATTGTCAGTGACGAACACTACCGTCCGATTCTTCCAGGCCTCTCCCCAGCGCCTAACACCCACCAACACGGGCCACATTTCCAGCACATTTACGAGTCGCTGTACACCGACATTACTGGTTCTGCCGAGGGGATGATGCTCGCTTTCCCATTGAACTTAGAAGCAAATTCTAACCACCACTTTAGGTCTAGCCTGAAGTCATCATTTAGTCTCACCTTATGGGTGGCTTTCTTGGCGGAGGCTATCAAGTCGTATACCCTCCTAGAGAAGGTCCTCCCACCATGCACAACTTTACAGCAGTGGGCAAGGACGCCCCCCAGGCATTCCAGCTCTAGCCTCGTCGCCTTCCTTTTCCTCAAGAACATGTTGAGTTGGGCTACCAGCTTAGCTAACTTATCATCTGGGAGACGCAGCTCCATAGCTAACGAATCTATATCTATACCCAGGAATCTGGTTATTTGGGCAGGGGGCGTTAATTTGCGGAAACTCACATAAAATCCCAGCCTTCTCAAGATCGCTACCAGTGCCCGCTGTGCGTCAGTACAGCCCTCAATCGTGCGGCTCACGACACAAAAGTCATCTAGGTAATTTACACATTCTTCAAAGCCTTCCCGGACCATGCAGCGGACAACAAAATCACTGATCTTGGAGAAGACGTATGGGCTACTGCTGAGCCCCATGCTAGAACTCGGGTTCAAATGGGCCGAGTATACAGGAAAGCCGTTGGAGCTGGAGGGTCCGCGCATGCGCCTGAGGTGTTACCCGTAATAGACTTGCCTCAGTCCTCCTAGCGGGCACTGGAGGCGCAAGACACATGGAGGCTAGACTTGCCTCAGTCCCCTCGCCGAACTGCCCCGCCGGCCCAGCAGCGTGTGGGGGTAGCGGGTTCGAATCCCCCCACCCGATATGCCACAGAGGGAGGGTTCCATCCTGAATAATATTCGTATAAATGCTTTATACCACACATATATATATAAAATCACATCTTTCGATTATATTACATCCTCCGATTATAAAAAATCCTCCGTGCAACTGATACTGGTCTACATCCAGTGGATGCGAGGAGGCCACAGGTGGCGCCACTGGTACAGTGTTGGATCTTCTGGAGTATAACACCAATAATAATAATTCCCTTACATATTGTAATGGTCCACGGCCCTCCGACTTACCCTTTCTCTCACGAAAGAACACCAAGATTCAATTCAGTGTACGCTTCACCTGGTTTATTGAACCCTCTGCTCTCCGCGGCGTCAGTAGTTGTCTGACCCGCCCCCTGACTCGCCAGATCCCACATCGACTCTATAGGTGTGTGTGGGGGGGGTGGGTCAACCACACGCAGTAGAGGTCAGCCCAGTTGGGGTCTGACCGGTGGTGACCCGTGCCGCCACCTAGCGCAGTGTAGTGGAACTGCGCGGGTGGCGTCGTAGTCTCCGCTGCTACCGCGTGATAGTAGAGCTCATGTTCAGACTACTACACTGCCCCCCCTAGAGTCTCACCGGTTGCAGAATGCAAACCGATGAGAATCGAGAAATGATAGAAGTCAACATGAGAACTAACTCGAAAGGGAGAGAAGCCTTACAAAGCTAGGTATGTATCCTTTTGCGCAATTCCTAGACCTGCCTGCAGCGAAATAGCGATATGAATCTAGCTAGCTGCAAGGCAAACATGTTATCAGTCTAGGTGAAGAAAGAGTCTTTAAATGAGTCGCACAAAGACGACCTCTCCCAGCCTCTATGTAGTTGCTGTATAGAATGTCTTTTGCTGGGAGAGAATTCATACCCCACAAGTGGAACCCCCTCGACAGAAGGAAGCAAGGAACTACTCAGTCCGCCCCCCGCCGCCCCCCATCTCAGAAGAACCGTTAGCGGGGCGCTCCCCCTTCTACGCGGAGCGGCTCCTCTTGGAGCTTCCTCAGCCCGTCCTCCTTGTGCCCGCGTCGCCTGGCCAGTAGATCACAGACGGTATTACACCGCGGACACGTCACGCTGCCGCACCCAGGACCCGTCACGCTCGGTGACCCGCTCCGGTGCAGAATGCATGAAAGTAGAAGGGCGGTGTTACTTATAACAATTGAGAAAGTCTCCGCAGATACAACATTCAGGAATGCAATACATTTTATAAGAAGCAATGGGCGCCAGCAAGAACCCGGCCTCCTACAAAGAAAATTACACCCCATGTGCATCCTCCCCTGTTATAACAGGAGCCGACGCACACGCTGTCAATCATGTTCTGCTAGAAGCGCTTACTATAATAGTAATTTTAAAATAAAGAATGCAGCATAAAATAAGAGCCAGGGCGACACTGCATAGGAAAATCTTTTAGTGTAAAATGGACAGTGTCTACCCACCAACTCCCACACCATCGACCACCTCGTTCCACTAAATAAATTTAGAATATTATATTTCCTAATAGTGTGGAACAAGGAAGTCAAAACGGGGTGAAAGTTGAGGAATATTTTTAGAAATAATTTATTTAGTATATAAAAAAAATTATTCCGACCCCTACTGCAGAAAAATAGGCAGAACACAAGAAGCTAGATCCTCCAATCGGGAGAAAGCTAAGCTCTTCACCATAACATATATCATGAACAATCGTACTGCAAAAGAAAAATAATATTGGAATAGAGCAGTACGATATGCTAAATACATTATGGCTATCAATGTAAAAATAGCACCGTAGTACTAAAAAAAGGTATATACAATGTTATATTAGTAACAATACACATATATATACAAGGCGGTAACCACCTCCTTAAGGGAGATGAACTTATCAGAAAAAAAAATTATTTTATATAATATTAGTGTATATATTAATATAAAAAAAACAATAACCGCCACAGGGGTGCTGGTCTTTTAATAACCCCTGACGTGGAACCCGAAATCCCTCGGACAGGGCTAGCGCCGATCACCTGCGCGAGCAGTCAACCACCGCTAACCTAACTGCCACCTGTCATCCGAGAAACCACGATACCCAGAATCCCTCGGACAGAGGAGAGCGACGCCCAACTGTACTAACAGTTACACGTCGTCCACCACCCTGTCACCTGTCATCTGAATTTCGACGTGACGTCCAAACCAACCAGACAGGACAGAACGACGACTAATCGCCGTCCACCTTCCCGTCACCTGCCATCTGATCGTCGCCGTCAACGTCAGCAGGCGCCCTAGCCGCCCGCGCCAGCAGCGCCCGATGTGCCGCAGCAGCATCAGCCACCAAGCTGGCCGGCAGGCCGTGCAGCCTGTCCTCGACGCTAAAGCCGGAAAGATCCAAAGTACGCAATGAACCATCCCAACTCCGGAAGTCCGAGTGGAACGCGGCAGAAAAAAGTCATGTCGATATCGTCAATGACTGATGCCTGCCGCGCTCTCTGCTCGCGTGATACTGCCAACTTCCGTTCGACAATCTTCTTGTCTTCCACAACATTGTCGAAGTCAGCACCACGCCTTCCCTCAGCCTGACGCGTCAGGACTTCCTGCGTCTGCGCGATGACCGCATCAAAGCCTCCAATGAAGGCATTGACCAGGCCGCCGACCGACTCCGAAATCCTGGCCGTAACGTCCACACGGTTGGCCTCACAGAGACGCTCCGTGATACCGTCCAGCGCCAGAGCAACACCGTGATCAACCAGCGGGGCCGTAGCCACCACCGGTCGCACAGGTATCACCCCCGGGGCTGAACTCACCACAGGAGCAGTCACCGCTGGTATCACAACCGAGCTTGCAGACGGCGTCACTGCCAACTGAGAGGCAGATCCCGCAGCCGCCGACACACGTCGCCGCGGAACCTGACCCAGTGACACCGGTTGCGACACCGATGCCACTGGCACCGTCACCACAGTCGGTGGAGCCCGTGCCACCACCGCACTCAGAGTGTCAGGTGTCAGCTCGGTCACTACCTTCCGACGCTTACGACGGCGCACCACCCTCGACCCCATTACCTCCGGATCGATAGTCACGACTGGCAACTCAGGCCAGTCTCTCAACTCCTGCTGGGCAGCAGATGGAGGGGGTGGAGGCGGCGGTGGGGTAGGCGAAGCTGACCTGTCCGACCCCTGATTCCGCTGCAGCTCAATGGCAGAGCCATCGCGCAACGGCACCAGGGACGAGGACCTCTTACCTCTCCCCTTGCCTTTACCCTGGACGGACCTAACACCCCGCCCAGAGCTCGAAGAGGCCACAGGAGCTGCTCGCCCCTGCTGGTCCCTCCTCACGGCAACAGCACCACGACCCCTGCCCCGTTTCGCCGAAGATGCGCCGCGACCAGTGTAAAACCGCTCACGACGTACCTCCGCCGACCCAGGAACATATATAAACAGGGCAATCAACCTGTGCTGCTTAGGCAGCGTCAGGGTTTCCCTGCTATAGTGGAAGTCCGTGCGCTGCTTCATCGTGAAGTTCACCGCCCTCTTCGACATGAACTGAGGATCCCACAGGATACTACTCAGCCCCTTCACGACGTCCATCACCATACGTCCGTGGCCCTCCGTGAGATGCTTGATCATCTCACCGCGGCGAGGAGTTGAGAAGTA
Organism: Branchipolynoe longqiensis; assembly: GCA_030323885.1. Taxonomy (NCBI): domain Eukaryota; kingdom Metazoa; phylum Annelida; class Polychaeta; order Phyllodocida; family Polynoidae; genus Branchipolynoe; species Branchipolynoe longqiensis. Next base: position 39,702,756 of record CM059200.1, read on the forward strand.
TTGCCCAGTCGCCTTAAGCGTTGGACAACCCTCCGAACCACTCGCCACGTTGAATGGTCGCGTGCACCTCCATAGAGGAGCGGTGTGAAGGTGGCTCTCGCAAATATGCCGAGCCAACGACCCCCACCGCAGAAACAATTTCGGGGTCTGCCTACGCCCCACCGGGTTTAGCTCACAGAACAGACAAGTCTGTCCCGGGCGAAACACCCGGTGAACATATCCCAGACACGCCAACTCTTGTCTCGTGTAGCCCTCCCCCCTCGCTGGATCCGTCACACCTCCAAATATGTGACATAAATGGAGGTTATACCAATCCAGCGGGATCCGGGAATGACCTTCGGGCTCGACCCAGCCCTCGTCATCGGAGACACCGTGCTCTCCGGTCAGACCCTGAGGCCGCACCAACCGACAACGACCCTCCTCCCAGACCATATAGTCCCTCACACTACATGGCTCCCGTTCATGAGGGTCATTCCATAGCCGCGACAGAGTAGTCTCAGTCAACCCAGCCACGTTCCCCGAAAGGAACCGCGCCAGCTTAACCGGTCCACCCCCCCGCGACCGAACAATCCACTCAGACGACGGAGTAGGATCGTCAGCGATCGCATAGCCGAGCTCGACTGCAAAGCTCCTATCGGTAGCCCAACGCAACAGCCGCTGGGCTATCCGACCCGGTCTCTGATCCTCCCCCCCCTGTCCTTGGTCAGAACAGCGAGCGACGGATACCGCCGGACGTGTAGTCCCCCTACTACTACCGACAGGAGCCTCATCCACATCTATGGGCACCGTTCGTTTCGTCCCATCGCTATTATGATAGCGATAGTCGAACGACCCATACGACACCTTTTCTGGAGGGATCGATGCCTCAGGGGGCACCGACACAACCTCCGAACGAGGACTAGTGTCACGCTGTACAGAGGCCTTAGCCCGCTCCACAGCCGTCCTCACCTGCGCTTCTGTTAACGCACCGGACTCACGAGAAGGGGCAGGAGGCCGAAGCAACTCACCGCCCACAACCGGGGTAGACTCGACAGAGTCGACGTCCATCCGCTCCACAGAACCTCCCCCTACTGACCGTCCCTCGTCTTGAGGTGCCGGTGCCAGACTCCCTAAGGTTCTAGCACCTACATCCTCAGAGCCTGTGGACGGTAACATAGGGGGTCGGGACAGCTTTAGTCGGCAGTACCACCTGGCAAGAACCCGATGAACTGCCGCTAAGAGGCTGCGCCATCCTCACGCCAGCTGGGCTGAGCGAGAACGGATCCGTGCGGGACGAACAAACCGACTCCCTCAACGCCGTCTGACCGAGCTGCCACTCCCGAAAGCGCGCCAACTCGTCAGCATTCACCACAGTCCCTGCAGTAACACCCATCGCAGATACGCATTGACCAGTGGGTACCTCAGGGGAACGTAACGACAGGCTAGCTACTCCAGGAGGAGAAACCAGCGCCGCCGCCGTAACCCGCTGAGGACCTCTAACCACAGCCAACACGGGCGACAATAGGGGACTAGACAGCCGCGGGGAGACTGCATCAGCAATCTCCCTACCGCCTAAAGGCCTAATGGTCCCTATGCAGGTTAAACCTGTCGCCTCACCCCCCTCGGCCTCATCAAAGAGTAAACCGAGAGAGTCTACAGCCTCAGCTCCCCCTAATGGAGTGCTGGGCGAATCTAGAATATCGTCCGACATGGCTCAAACACAACGAACTGCCACAGCAGCTCAAGTTGTGTCCCACCACGCCCGACGATCGCCGTACACGCTGTGTCGAGTCTGCGCGATAAACGCACAGACCAACACAGACGCGGCCGGCCTTGCTGTATCCCTAAAAATGTTATGCTAAACAACCAAGTACAAAATGAGGAATACGCGAACAGATAGGATCAATGTCCGAGGACAAACACACCCACCTTGTCTGCCGGTAGCCGGTAGAGTGACTGGCTCCACGTCCTCTCTCGCAGAACCGCAGAGTCCAGTCGGCGTACCAACCAGAGAATGATTGGCTCTGCCGCAACACACCAGGTGCGCCACCGGTGCAGCTAGCGTGACCTACATAGGAACCAAACCAAACCACCCGACGGCGGGATTCCCCGTCCCCCCCGCAGTACCGCTGACGTCACCGCACCACGTGGTCACGGAGAAACCCCAACCGTAGAATAATAGGGTGACCTAGTTAGCTCTACCACCAAGCCCGCCCGCCAGCTAGTGCACAATACTGAGCCACCCCCGGCGACAGATCCCCGGCCCTCACGCAGTACCCACCAAACAACAATACGCACTGCGTAGCGCCAGCAACCTACCCGCCCGGTTACACGCACATGCTATAAGTGACCCAATTACGCCTAACCACACAGTCGCACCAGTTACACCCCCATGCCCGCAGCGAACACAAACACTCCCCCCGGTTATAGCAGCTAAACGCAGTACGCCCCGTCAACAATAACCAACGCGCTAGACAAGAAATAGTAGATAATAAACACACGGCTTAGGCAAAGGCATTACGCAGAACAGTAGTAACTGCGCCCATTCATTGGCGCCCCCGGGGCCCCCGGGTCTTTCCCCACCATTCTCAAATAACTGCGTAGTAAAGTTTAACTGAACATATATACTGCGTTACTCGTTGTGTGACAGGGATCAGCGTATCTCATGTACAACCAACCCCTGGAGACCAGACAACACCAGGGTGGAGTAGCCTAATACCTACTACCCCACCCCATACCAGTTATCTGCGTCGTAATGCTAAACGCTCAGATCGCCGCACAGGCGGTGCATCTGAACGTACATCAGACCCCTGTCCAACCGGTACAAAGTCGCTGTCACTACCCGAGCTACTGCGTACAGAAACCAAACTATCGACATCAGACACTGATCTAGAACGACGCCGACGTTTATTTTTCCGTTTATCAGGCCTATGCCGCCTAGGGCGCATAGCCTCCCCCGCAGTAACTGGAAGCCCAGGTACTTTCTTCTGACTAACCACATCTATAGTGCCAGCCTCCACCCTCGCAGGTGCGGGCTCGTCCCCTACATGTGCATCTAGCCAGGAGGATGGTCCAGCGTTCCTAGACATCTGCTCGGTGTAAAGCTTAAGACGTCTAACGTTAGATTTACGGTATTTACCATCCTTGCCCTTCATAATAACTGTGGTGTCAGAGACAACTTCCGTTATAGTAAAGGGACCATCCCAATTCTTTGCGAGTTTGACTCGAGCTAGCGGCGCATGATACCGCACCACCCGGTCCCCCACTTTGAACTGGCGCCACGCAGCAGGCCCGTAGTCAGATTTCTGACGAACCGCTGCCCGACCTAAAGCATCGCGAACTGCGCTATACGCGTGGTGAAAGCAATGCTCCAACCACCTCACAAACACGATCTCACAAGGCCGGTCTACTTGACGATTCACCACCCCAAACTGCAGATCAGCTGCCAGTCGGAGCTCCTCCCCAAATAGTAACCTGTTCGGAGTCACACCCGTAGATGCATGCTCCGTACAGTTGTATGCGTGTGCCACAAACTTGACCTGTAAATCCCAATCATCTTGAAAGTCATTCACGGTACAAGCCAACGCAGATATTAACGTCTTATTAAAACGCTCTACCATACCATCCGATTGCGGACAGTACGGGTTCGTACGCGTTTTTTTAACGCCCAGCAAGCGCAACATGGACTGGAACAGTGTGGACTCAAATTCCCGTCCTTGATCCGAATGGATCCGCATCGGGGCACCGAATATCAAAACCCAGTTATCCACCAACGCCTGCGCTGCAGTGGGTGCAGTGTGATCTTTTAAGGGGTACACCTGCACGTACTTAGTGTAATAGTCTTGGACTACCATCATCACCACATTCCCCCTTGACGTCGTCTTAAACCCGGACACAAAGTCACACGCTAGACGGCGCCACCGATGCCCAGACAATTCCTGAGTCAACGGTAACTTAGCGATCCCCTCCCCTGGCTTAACCACCTGACATTTATGGCAAGTGCGTACCCACCGCCTAATATCAGAAGTCATGCCAGGCCAATAGAACCGCCAAGCTAAACGCTTGGTGGAGCGAACACGCCCAAAGTGCGTAGCTGTAGAATGCCCATGACAAAACAACAACACATCATCGCGCAATGCAAATGGCACGACGATCTGCAGGCGACTGCGTAGGTCTTCACCCACTACCTTCCACCTGCAGAGCACACCCTCACGCAGTTCCAACAGATCCCATTGATTCATAATCTTACGAGTCTCTGCATTCTCCACCGCCAGCTCGTCACGCAGAGGTTTCGAGCGGCCCACCTCCAACCACCTGATCACACGCAGTATGGAGGGATCTTGGCGCTGCGCCAAGCGAACCTCTGATAACGTCCAAAGTTCATCATCATCTATGTCCGCCAAACGCATCGCAGAAATTGCTGCGAGTACACAATTATGCGCGCCACAGTCCGTGCAATCACCCCGGCCGCACTTACGCACCGGGATTCTACTCAGACTATCTGCGTTGATATGATCCACCCCTTTTCTGTACACAATGTGCTCATTCGTCACACCGTATTCAGACAACGTGGCCAACCAACGCCCCATCATCCCCTCCGCCTCCTTGAAATTCAACAACCAACGAAGAGAATGATGATCCGTCCGGATAATAAAATCCGACCCTATCAGAAAATGCTTCCACTTCCTGCTATACACGACGATAGCCATCAACTCACGCTTCGTCGTGCAGTAATTCCGCTGCGCTTTATTAAGTTTGTTACTTGCAAAAGACAACGGGACCTCCACCCCATCCTGCACCTGACTTAATACGCCTGAGATCGCAAACCCTGACGCATCAGTGTCCAGAATGAACCGCCCCACCGCCCGCGGATATCGCAGCACTGGGGTCTGAGTGAAGGCACGTTTCAAGCCCAGAAATGCCGCCTCCTGAGCGTCGCCCCACACAAATTTTATTTTTTTCGCAGTCACGACCAAATCCTGCAAAGGCACCGCTAACCGCGCAAAATCAGCAATGAAATCGCGATAATATGACACAAACCCAAGAAATGATCTCACTTCCTTCATATCCTCAGGTCTGGGCCACCCCGCAATTGCAGAGAGCTTTTCCGGGTCCGCCTTAATCCCCCTCGCAGAAACTACCCGCCCCAGGTACTGCGTCTCACGCCTAAAAAGTCTACACTTTGAAGCCTTGAGTTTCAGACCATAGGAACGTAAACGATCGAACACTGCTTGAAGCCTATCCTGACATTCGATCAGTGTCCGACCAAAGACAATGATATCATCCAAATACACTAAGCAGATCTTCCACTGAAGACCCGCTAGCATATCCGTCATCATCTTTTCGAACGTGGCTGGAGCATTACATAGCCCAAACGGCATCACGTTCCACTCAAACAAGCCTAAGTGAGTACTAAAAGCCGTCTTAGCAATATCCCCCGGATCCATAGCAACCTGATGATACCCAGATTGCAGATCCAGAGTGCAAAACCACTCATTACCCCCTAAACTTTCGAGCGACTCATCTATGCGCGGTAATGGGTAAGCATTCTTCCGCGTCACAGTATTGAGTTTTTTATAGTCAATGCAAAAACGGATTGAACCATCTTTTTTCTTGACTAAATGGACAGGTGAACTCCACGGTGAATCACTACTCCTAATCACCCCACTATCCAGCAGCTTATGAAGCTCCGTCTCCAGTGCTTCCTTCTTGGAATGCACGAAACGCCGATAGGGAATCCTAAAAGCAGCCGACTCACCGACATCAATGCCATGCTTCACCACCTCAGTCCAGCCCAACGTCTCACCAGGCACTGCGAAAACCTGGATATTCCTACCCAGAAATTCAACTACCCGAGAGCGATCAGACTCATCAACCACCTCACACCCCATAGCTAAAGGTATAAGATGGGCAGGCAAGCTCCCATCGAGAGTCCGAGATACCACAGAAGGTGCCACGCACTCTTCCGTCGTACCAAAGGTAACCACATCGGCCACCGCCCCCAACGCAGCAACGCCCACTTCCCCTCTACTACTCACAACACTAGAGGAGCAATCCAACTGCGCCGCCCGCGCGACACGCAGTCCAGGCCAACCACTGCCCCAATTATCCAATAACTGCGAACAGCTGACCGCCACACATCGCCCTGCGCCAACCCCGCACACTGGGTCAACTGCGGCAACAGCTGACTCAGTGACTCCGTCACCGCGAGCAATGTTTACACCGGATTGTTTAGACAACTCCGCCTTAGCGTATTCACCATGAACATCACCAAAGTCAGTAGCCTCCCCCAACAACCCGATAGTTGTACCCCTCCGTAATCTGACCGCATACCGATTCGGATTAAACAACGGTACAACTGAGTCAACAGGACTCCACACTAGCGTATTCTGACCTACTAGTCCCAGCTCATGCAACTCTGAGACCATCGGCTCAAATAGGCTCTGGTGATCACCGTCAACTCCTACAGCTGTAATTTTAACATCACAACCGGTCATCGGAGCAATGCGAATATCTTGCGCGACAGCAGACACAGTCTGACTATCGCGACGTAATTCACACTGCACCGTGAGTTGATACGGATATCGAAGATATAGGCTGCCTGCCTGCCGCAGCTCACAACCATAATACTCCAAAAATTCCGCACCCAAAATACCATCCTCTGAAATATCGGAAACAGTAGGGGCATAATGGAATATTTTCCCCCCGATCTCCAGAGATAGTATGGCTTGTCCGTACTGCTTGAGTGGTGCTCCGGTGACAGTGACAGGCTTCACGCTATTATCGAAAAACACCTTATCACCGTCTAACTTATCGAAGAATTTTCGTCCAACACATGTGACCGCAGCCCCACTGTCTATTAAAAAATACCCGATAATCCCTCTAACACACACTCTCACATACCACCGTTTTCCGTCCAAAGTCCAGAAAGTGGAATCCACGAATAAGCGTTTACCACAAGGGTGAGACAGGTCGCACCCCTGACGCTGTACTATAAATTGCATACAGTCGTCCAAAGGTGCGGGAGCCAAAGCAGAAACGCAACGCGCTATCCGCTTCATGCCATCCCACAATACCGACTCCACTGGGATCGTATCACCAGGGGCGATCACCGGCGGTCCCGCGCTAGCATCAGACTGCACACCGGCTTCCTTGATAGTTAACACCGCATCCGCTTTGGCGGTATCCGGGCTTGCCAATTGGGTTGGGCCTACGCCCAAATGGTCCAACCCTAGGCGTTTAAATTAGGCTTAGCCTGAACGCCCCCGTCCTTACGGAGACGCGCCAACCGCGCCCGATCAACACCCGAGTTGTCCCTACCCTCGCGATCACCGGCTATCACAGCCTCCTCGAGAGTACGTTTTACTCCAGTACATTGTATAGGCCAATGACCGAAAGCAAAGCAACGACCACATTCGTGATCACGAGCACGCGTATCCTTCTTCCCCACGCGCCTGCGCGCAGATAACCCAGATGAGCTAGGCCCACCTGTTGCCACCTGCGCAGCAGATTTCTGCTCCCCCATCACATCACGCATCCACCCCTGGACCATCGATTTAGTGATAGGTGGCGATTGATAACCCCCCCCAGAGCTCGCCCTGAAATTGCCACCATCCCGATAGCTACCCCCAGACGAACCCCGATAGGAATTACCACCGCGATAGCTCCCCCCAGAACCTCCCCGAGAGTAGCTACCGCCGCCATTACGCCGAGGATCACGTGGCGCGTTATACGCAGCCACCTCGACCTCGAACTCACTATCCGACTCATCTGATAGCCGAATAGCCTCCACCGCAGTCGACCGCCCAGCACGCAGTGCCTTGGCGCAGTAATCGTCGACCACCTCGAACATCTCCTCCAGAGACGACTTGCCCGGCCGCCACCGGTCATAGGCGGCACGCTGCTCACCCGGATCCATGAGTGAGCACACGAAACGCTCGACTATCTTAGTCTCGATCGCACGCTCACTCATCCCAGTATCTCTAGCAGCCTCCCGCCCATCAACCTGGAGCTGTAGACCGTACGCGCGGTACGATCCATCACGGGCAGTTTGGACGCGTTTCTTCCACTGATACCACCGCGCCATGGGGTCCACTGGTCGGAACTTATACGAGATGATAGGAAGTAACTCCCTCATCGTCGTCAACCCATGACGCCTCCACGCGTCCACACAGTCCTGCGCCGGCCCCCCCCTTAACAGAGGCAACAGTTGAATGAGAGCTACCCTCTCATCCCACATGTTTGACCGCATATCCAACGTAAAGTCCCGCCACCAGATATTCCACTCCTGCTTAATACCTGTAAATGGCTTAGGACGCAGCGTTGGAATACGCGCAGAACCCGCCACGGGATGCCGCAGAACATTCTCATCCAGTTCTAACGTATCCCGATTACACGACTCCCAACCTGCCCCACCCCCAATCGAAGCAGGCTCCCGAATCACATCCATTATTGCAGGATGATGACGGAACAACCACATCTCTTCCACTGAGTACTGGCGACCTACTGGCAGTCCAGGCAATGACGCAATCGGAACTGCGTCACCCCCCATACCCACCGGGTCAGGAATCCTCTCACTCCGTACCTCTTCATGAGTATTACCCACGTAAACGGAGTCCTGAACAACACCCCGCAGATGTTGCTCAGAAGCCCCCCCCTTAGAGGTACCAATTTCACTGGAGGGTTCCGGCTCCCTAGGACCCCCACCTCCCCCACCGCCCCCCTTAGAGGGCGTCGGAGAACGCGGCGAGCTACCCGCGGAAACCGGGCGCGCAGTATGCACTGGAAACTGCGTCTCGCAGTTATCTAACCGTGTAGACTCAGTTACCCCCACATTACTCTCTCCAAGCTCCAAACCGCGTTGAAACGCCAGTTTCTCAGCCTGAAAAGCTGCGCGCTCACTTACAAGAACCCCCAGAGCAGAATTAATGCTACACCTCTCGGCAGCTAGCAACCGTTCACATCTCTGATTCTCATCCTGTAAGTGATTATTAAGCGCCTCCCGCATAGACAAGTCCTCCGTCTGTTTAGTGAAAGCAGCTTGCTGCTCACCCACTAACAGTCGATTAGACCTCGCCTCTTCTGCGGAAACACGACGCGCCGCGCTTAGCTCTGCTAATTCGCGCGCGAAGGCTGGCAGCATTGGAGACTCTCATCTCATCCAACGAACGCCTCTCCTCCGCCATCCGGTCATACTGGACCCGCTTCCAAGCTCGCAGTCGGCGGATCCGCATCCCCTCTTGACGCTCCACCTCCGACTGCGACCCAGAAAACGTACGACTCATAACCAAATCATGCTCCAACGCGAACGTCAACGAGTCATCGGCTACGAACCCTGTCTCCAAAGCCGGGGAACTCTCCCTATCATCGGGAACTCGGGGACCTGCACGCCCAGCTCCCGTCCCCACAGAACGGACAGCTGAACTCCCCCACGGCGAATACTCCAGTGGTATGCCTCCCACAGAACCCCCGCGCCCAGCCAGACCTAAGCCCTCACGACACGCGATTGAACTGCTACCCTCACGTACACCCGACCCCGAATCACTACTGATCGACAGAGACTGCATATCATCAAGAGCGAAGCCCACCTTCATCGCACTCCCCGTAATGCCCTCCCCAGTCTTCCTATCAACTGAGAGAACATCTTGCACTGCTATTGATGGCGCGACATGTTTCAACGCCGCGCCACCACTATCAGAACGAGCGCCCAACCGCGCGTCACGCCCACCACCCTGTATCGCCCCCGCTGTAAACAACGGCGCAATACCGGGTGGCGGACTGCCACTCAGTCGGGCTAACTGCAACCAATAGTCATCAGCACCTTCAGCATGTCTAGGCGACACCACCGGCACAAGTGGCGGAGTGGCTACGCCCCCCCCACTCACTGACACACGGCGGCGGTCCCCCACAACGCCGGCACCTGTATTAGGAATGAACGTACAAACATCAACATCCCTATCAGGTGAACTGCGAGCGTGGTGCGGTGTACTCACCGCAGAAGCGTCCACGCCCACCGGCGACCCAACTGCGCCGGGGCTCCCGGCACCATCACTTTGGTACTGGCGCCCACTACGCAGTTGACCGGCCATCGCTCCCTCCATAACTACAAATTACGAAGAGAACCTACCTGCGGAGTCCATGGCCCAGGTCCAATACTCACCCCCTTACGCAGAAGGCAAGCTGGCTCACGGCACCAATGTAATGGCCCACGGCCCTCCGACTTACCCTTTCTCTCACGAAAGAACACCAAGATTCAATTCAGTGTACGCTTCACCTGGTTTATTGAACCCTCTGCTCTCCGCGGCGTCAGTAGTTGTCTGACCCGCCCCCTGACTCGCCAGATCCCACATCGACTCTATAGGTGTGTGTGGGGGGGGTGGGTCAACCACACGCAGTAGAGGTCAGCCCAGTTGGGGTCTGACCGGTGGTGACCCGTGCCGCCACCTAGCGCAGTGTAGTGGAACTGCGCGGGTGGCGTCGTAGTCTCCGCTGCTACCGCGTGATAGTAGAGCTCATGTTCAGACTACTACAATATCTTTATACTCGCATAATTCGTTATACATCACATACTATATTACAGACTCCCCTCCAGACACTACGCGCTATACTATATCAAAGACCCTATAAAACTAAGACGGCTCACTTAGCCTGTACTGTGTCATCAAGAGAACAGCCAGCGCACCTGGTGGTGGGTTTGAACATTTTGATAGCATTGGAGTGTCAGAAGAAACCCTGCTGTCGCTTGGTAGGTGTGTGGTGGGGGTTTAGAGATGTGGTGGGGGTGTGGTGGGGGTTTAGGGATGTGGTGGGGGGTGTAGGTATGTGTGTGATGGGGGTGTAGGTCTGTGGTGGGTGTGTGTGCTGGGGGTGTAAGTGTGTGGTGTGTGTGCTGGGGGTGTAGGTGTGTGTGGTTGAGGTGTAGGTGGGTGTGGTGAGGGTGTAGGTGTGTGGCGGTGATGTAGGTGTGTGGTGGTGGTGTAGGTGTGGTGTGTGTGTGCTGCAAGACCCTTACAACTCCACCACAAACCACCTAGACCTCCACCACACACACCCTACATACCCACCACACACACCTACACCCCACCATACACACCTACACCCCAACCACACACAGGGTCAACCCCAATGACACAGAATGTGTGTATGGTGACAGGGGTGGGTAGGGTGGAGAGGTGTAGGGGCAGGGTGGGTGTAGGGGGTAGCGGTGGTGGTGGGAGTTCTATAGGGGTAGCAACACGCAACCAGTGGGGACCTCCCCCCCGCTTACATCAGGGAGGGGGAGCGGGTCATGAGGTGTGGTGTGAGAGTGCCGTCTGAGGTGGGTGAGGAGGCGGGATAAGGAGTATGGGGGAGGATGAGGGAGTGTGGGGGAGGCGGAGAGGGAGGGGGAAGGGGGAGGGGGAGAGAGTTGTGGTGTGAGAGCGCCGAGTGAGGTGGGTGAGGGAGTGTGGGGGAGGGAGGGGAGGCGGAGAGGAAAGGGGAAAGGGGGAGGAGGAGGAGGAGGAAGGGTTGAGGGGAGGGAGGTGTGATGTGAAAGCACTGGGTAAGGTGGATGATGAGGGAGATAGGGAGAGGGAAGGGTGGGGATGGGAGGGGGAAGGGGAGGGGAAGGCCTGTGAGGCCGGAGGAGGGTGGGACAGAGGGGGCAGGGGCGGGGGATGGAAGGGGAGTGAGGGAAAGGGAAGGAGGGGGAAGGGCTGTGAAGCCAGGAGGAGGAAGGGTTGGAGGGAGCAGAGGGTGGGGAGAGGGAGGGGGAGAGAGTGGGGGAGAGTGTGGGAATGAGGGAGGGCGGGGCAGAGGGAGGTGGGGACCAGGCAGTAGGCGCAACATCGGCCAAATCCAAATGACATGCAATCTCTCTTTTTAAAATTTTAAACTCACCCTCTCGCCTTGTAGGCCTATGTGTTTACACATGAAACACCAGCCAGCAGCCGGGCTGATGAAACCCACCACAAGATGGCACTGCAAAATTTACATTCCCATGGAAGAGATAGGGAGTGAGCCGTTTTAGTGTTACAGGGTCTTTGACTATATTAACTTCCGCCGCTGGTTCCAGAACCTTTCGCTGTTCAGGCTGTTGACCCTCCACTTCCGGCGCCAGTGGTGGCGTCAGTCACTCTTATTTTGCATGGACTGGAGATGCATATATAGATAAGATACACGAGTCGGTCGGCCTGATGTTGTCAGATGTGTGCAAGAAGAAGAAAAAAAATGCAGTTGAAAAAAAATGAAAAGAGGGAGAGATGAATGGACTTGGGGAGAGAAAATGATTCAGACTGAGCATCTAGTGTACAGCTTATACTTATAGGAGAGACCTGGGCCCGTATTTATGTGCTGGTGCCAGTGCCTTAACCGCGGCTATGGTAGCCCCACACGGCTAACAGTGGAAAATCCGTATTCATGTGCCTGTGCCAGTGCTAGCCGCCAACTGTAGCCTAGGCTAAGCTACCCCGCTTTCAAATCATGGGTAACTGCAAGCCGTGCCGGTTAGTGTGCATGTGTGGGTCTCAATCTATTCAATGCTATCATATTTAACAGAATTAAATACACAATAAGTGAAATTTCATCAAATTAACCTTAAATTCGAAGCGATATTAACGCTGCCGCCGCATCAGCGGCGATATTAATATTTTCGAATGGACGAATGTAAAGTAAATAAATCGCCGCTGCCGTGTCGACTTCGATATCCATACTGTCGAACATCAACTAAACATGGCCGCCACCGCCGTATCGGCGGCAATATATTACAGCCAAATCTATTCAATGCGATCATATTTGACAGATTTACATACGTAATAAGTGAAATTTAATCAAATTAACCCTAAAATCGAACCGTTATTAACGCTCCCGCCGCATTGGCGGCGTTATTCATGTTGTCAAATCAAGGGAATTCCCAAATCTATAAATAAACTCATGGTTAGCTATCCGCAGCGGCTTGGACATTGGTGAATACGACTTGACCTATTTCTCACACCCGCTGCTAAATGCGGATAGCTACCCCAGAGCTAGCGTGTAGCACCGGCTACGCCTGGCACCACTACATGAATACGGGCGCAGATGGGATGGCCGAATGAGTTTAGCATCCGACTCCCGTTTTGGGAGATGGGAGAGCCGAACCCATGGGTTCGTGGGTTCGAACTCTAGTCAAGTCAAACCGATGACTTAAAAAATGTCACTTGTCACTTCCTAGCCAGGCGCTTGGCATTATTAGGATATGGCAAGGACTGGTTGGGTCAGTGTCAGGATAAAGTGATTGAGTGGGATATCAGGTTATGGTGCTGGTGGTCTGGTCTCCCAGTGGGACAGCACTATAAAGTCGCCATGAGTGTGCACTGTCACAAGTCAGTATCCGTCCTGTATGACCTTAGATGTTGCTAGGACGTAACACAACAAGTGGATAGAGCTGGAGCTTTCGGTTTTGTGTTATATCCCAGTCACACTATGCTTGCGACCACTTTGCAACCAGAAAATAAACGGATGTTCGCAAGTGGTCACAAAATGGTCAGAAAGTGGTCCTGAGTGATCGCTGAGTTCCAGGCGACTATTTTGGTTACAAAGAGGTTGCAGCTGCTGCACCAAAAAATTCTTGCCCCCAAAATGGTCGCCGACCATTTTCATATGTTGGCGACCAGTCGGTGACCAGTCGGCGACCAAGCGTGTTTTTTTAAAGCAAACTGGTCGTCACTTGATCTCCCCCTACATTGTTACCAGACAGGATGGTCGAATGAGTTGAGAGTCCGGCTCCCGTTTTGGTAGATGGTGGGATTCGAACAGACGGGTTCGAACCCTGGTTGAATCAAACCAATCACATCCAGGGAGTGTAGATTAGGCACATGCACCCAGACAGTGTAGATTAGACACATGTGCCCAGACAGGGTAGATTAGGCACATGTACCCAAGCAGTGTAGATTAGATTAGACACATGCAGCCAGTGTAGATTAGACATGTGTAACCAGCGCATGTGCCCAGACAGTGTAGATTAGACACATGTGCCCATACAGTGTAGATTAGGCACATGTACCTGGTGCATGTGCCCAGACAGTGTAGATTAGACACATTTGCCCAGAGAGGGTAGATTAGACACATGTACCCAGCAGATGTGTCCAGACAGTGTAGATTAGACCCATGTGCCCAGACAGTATAGATTAGACACATGCGCCCAGACAGGGTAGATTAGATGCATGTAACAAGACAGTGTAGGTTAGATGGATGTGCACAGGAAATGTACATTAGATTAGACACATGCACCCAGAGAGCGTTGATTAGACAGATGTGCCTAAATAGGGTAGATTAGACACATGTACCTAAATAGTGTAGATTAGATACATGCGCCCAGACAGTGTAGATTAGATGCATACACACAGACAGTGTAGATTAGACACATGTGCCCATACAGCATATATTAGACACATGCACCCAGACAGTGTGGATTACATACATGCACCCAGTCACTGTACATTAGATGCATGCGCCCCAGACAGTGTGAATTAGATTAGGCACATGTGCCAAGACAGTGCACATTAGAAATGCACACCCAGAACAGTGTAGATTAGGCACATGTTCCCATACAGCATATATTAGACACGTGTGCCCAGACAGTATAGATTAGATGCATGCACCAAAACATTGTAAATTAGATTAGATTATGCACTAAGACACTGTAGATTAGACACATGCACCCAGACAGTGTAGATTAGACACATGCACCCAGACAGTGCACCCAGACAGTGTAGATTAGACACATGCACCCAGACAGTGTCGATTAGACATATGCGCCAAGACAGGCTGAGTGGAAACAACGTCAGACTGCATGGATATAGATAAGCTATAATGAACACCGGCTGGAATAATGAATCCAATCAGCAGAGTTTACAGGCCACTGTAAGCCCCAGCTAAAATGAATGAGGCCAAACAAAAAAGCAACTACTTGTTTCTCAGGGACATCTTGTCAGAATTTGGGAAGGACGGTTGGTGCTTTTTAACAAACAAAAATTGTAATTGGATTTAGAACTGATATTTTTATTTTTATTTGGTTAGAGAGAGTTATCATATAATTCATATTAATTGACTGCAAAACTGACTTAGATGTTTCTAAGACATGACATCTGAATAAAGAAAACAAGCAACAAATCTGATGTTGTGGCTGTTGAAATTCGGTGTGGCGGGATTATATTTTTTTTACCTGACTTTTCCTTCGAAATTGATATTGTAGTAGTCTGTACATTAGGGACAAATAGTTCGCGCCTGTCTTGATGTGTTCTTGCCGGTGTGAGACCTCAAGTTGCTCCCCAAGAGAGTGCTGCTAGTAACTTGCAAAAGCCAGCAGCACTTCAACACTTTGCAAGCAGCTTTTATGAAATGCACAACCACAAACAAATAGCGCCGTTTAAGAAATAAAAGTAGTCTTTGTCGCATTGCAACCGACAGCATGATGATGATGATGATGTACATTAGCTCCACTACCACACAGTGGTGGCAGACACTACGCCCACTCCTACGCAGTTATACTGAACTGCGCTAGGTGCCGGCACCCTAGCCCCCAGGCAGGGCTCCGACTGGGTTGCCCTCTACTGCATGTGGCTAGCACACCCCCCACCCACCTATAGAGGCGACATGGGACCTAGCGAGTTAGGGGGCGGGTCAGTTGACTGTTGACGCCGCAGAGGAGATAGGTTTTGTAATAAACCAGTTGAAGTGTACTGTTACTCAATCTTGGCGTTCTTCCTTGGGTGCGAGGCAGTGAGGAAGACCGTGGACTATCACAATATTATAAAAAGGCCAGCGTGGAAGTCAATTGACGTGGTGCTTTGTGTGCGTCTTTGGCCTAATGAGTAGCCTCAGTTTCATTATTATGTGTATTTGTTGTAGCTTTATGTCCTTGCAACATTGAAGATCATATCAGGACAGGTATTGATTTGTGGCAGTGCGCACTTACGGTTGGTTGGTTGGTTGGTTAAGATAGGGCAAGGACTGGTCAGCTCAGTGTCAGGAAAATGTCACTGGGTGGGATCAGATCATGGTGCTAGTGACCTGGGGCCATATGCAGGAGTCAGTGTTAGCGTGCCAAAACGCGTTTAGATGGGATTTCTGGTTTAGCGCCGAAAAGTCTGTATGCATGAGTCAGTGATAGGCCTAACCCCGCGCGTTTAAAGTCCGCCACACTAACCCCGTTTCATATGACGTTTAAGGGCGGTGTTAGCGTAAGGTTGTTGCCAAATCTATTCAATGCTATCATATTTAACAGAATTAAATACGCAATAAGTGAAATTTGATCAATATAACCCTAAATTCGAAGCATTATTAAGGCTACCGCCGCATTGGCGGCGATATTAATAGTTATATTTTCGAATCGACGAACGTAAAGTAAACAAATCGCTACCGCATCGACGTCGCTTTCCATACTGGCAGCCTAATATATGGGTACAGACGCAGAGGGATTTCCCAAATCTATAAATAAATTCACGTTTAACTATAATGAAAGTGTTACGCACTCCTGCATACGACTTGACACAGTTCCCGATGTCGGTGATAGCTAAACGGTAATAGGCTCTAACACCAAACCCCGCTAACACTGACTCCTGCATATGGCCCCTGGTCTCCCAAAGGGGCAGCACCACAAAGTCACCATGAGTGCGCACTGTCACAGGTCAGTACCCATCCTGATATGACCATAGATGTACATCACCTGACATTTTATGTAAACCCCAACTGCATCCACACAACCCTTTAATTTTAAAGCAAGCCACCTAAAACACCATCATCATACTAATGTACTGGGCGCGGTGGCCGAATCGGTAGAGCGCGGGCCTCACGTGCGGGAGTTCGGTTCCCGGTCGAGTCAAATCAATGACATCAAATTGATAGTTGTTGCTTCCTGGCCTGGTGCTCGCCATTAATAGGATATGCCAGGGACTGGTTAGCTCAGTGTCAGGATAATGTGACTGAATGGGATATCGTTCCTGGTGCTGGTGACCTGATTTCCCAGTGAGGCGCACTATAAAGTCGCCATGAGTGTGCACTGTCACAAGTCGGTACACGGCCTGATATGTCCTTGGATGTTACCAGGACGTAAAACTCCAACAACAAAACAAATCAACAATGTTTTGTACTTCATTATCCATAGGATATTTTCTTGTAAATAAATAGTGTAAATAACTGAAGTTTTGCATGGCCAGAAGACCAGCACCTCAGTGTTGAAGAAAGATTGTACTCAGATAAATAAATAATTTTTACTACTAAAAAGTATACAAAGATATACAGGTCGCATAAATTAAATAGGTCACATGTCGCATCTATGGAATGTGATAATCGGATAATCATACATGCTGAATTTAGTTTTCATGTCTATGGAATGTCAGCATGTCCCCACCTCTGCCACTTTGGACTTCCACCGCTGTGTATAACTTACAGCATCATCAAAGGCCAGTTGCTCTCATGCCATGTCTATGTGGTGTGGGAGGTTAAAAATCCCTTGGGTCGGTAAAAGTGTAGGCTCAGGCTTTCTATTGACAAACTGTCTAATGGTGAAAGCAAGTCTATTCAGACTTATCCATGATAGGCAGTATAAATCTTCTTCGAGCTTAAATTTGTGTCACATTCATTGATTAAAGCAGCAGAGTCCGATGAAGCATCACATTTTCAAAACCAAAACAATCATCTAGATTCTACATATCTAACTTAGATACTGATGCACTTATTAAGCATTTGTTGCTATATATAAGGGAATAGTGAGGCAATTTAATAGAACCTGTTAATGTCATGGTGTCAGAACTTTGGCATGTTTGCCAAAACTAATTTTACATGTTTGCACTTCAAATAGCTCAAAACTTAGCCGTTTAAAATAAACAGTAATTGAAGCTAAAGTAAGGCAGATTAAAAGAATCAGATTAATATATTTATCTCAGAAAAATGACAGAAACTCAAAGCCACCAGACTACGCTAGTCTAAGCATGGGAAACTTCAATCACGAACAATTCTTCTTCTTCATTCCACAAACTCCTTGCCCTGTCTTATTAACGCCAAGCGCCAGGCTAGCTATCGACAAGTATACATTTTTAAGTCATCGTTTTGACTTGACCATGGTTCAAACCTGCAATTTGAGTCTCACCACCTGCCACACGGGGAGTGATTCATTTGGTCATCCCGTCTGGTTAACATGTTGTGGGTTGAATCCCTTACCGGTGTTTATAATATAACGCCACCACCAGACACTCGGATCACGCCTAACCGGAAATAGCCCCTCACCCCCCCCCCCCAACTTCACCCCTCCCCCTCACGGACACAAGCTTACCAATGACTTCCGGTCCGGGGGTCTTTACCAACACACCCTCAACCACCACTGCACCTAACAGATCGCCCCATCACCCGCTCACCACCGCCTCTTCTTTCCGGCTGTATTCAGTATTGCAATTTAGGCCATTCAGTATTGCAATTTAGGCCTTTTTCGCAGAGTATGCGCACAGTGCTTCTTTCTAACCACAACAGTGGTTCTTAGCACTGCCACCAGAGGGCAAGGTTGGTGGTGGAAATCCTCTATGAGACCTTTTCCAGATTGCACTATGAGAATCTACCCACATTAGTTCTTCCCACTGCCATCAGAGGGCGGGTTGGTGGTGGAAATCCTCTATAAGACCTTTTCCACAGAGGACACTGCACTGTGAGAATCTACCCACAGCATTATGTAAAATATTCCGATATTCGGCAATGGGGG
The DNA here is from genome assembly GCA_030323885.1 of Branchipolynoe longqiensis. Lineage (NCBI taxonomy): Eukaryota > Metazoa > Annelida > Polychaeta > Phyllodocida > Polynoidae > Branchipolynoe > Branchipolynoe longqiensis. Next base: position 39,721,444 of record CM059200.1, read on the forward strand.
AATGCTAGACTTTATTGATGTTATGTCTGTAACGTGCCGTCATTGAAGCCTACCGTCACCACTGAAATATTTTGTTCCTACGGGACTACTTCTGGTTTTTCTTTAACCTTATCACAGAGGGGGGAGTGTAGTGATACACTACATCGATTCGTTTACTATCTCTTCTTCTTTACAGACATTTCTATACTTGGATTCAATTCTGCTCAATCTTTTCTACCACCACATACAACAGCAGCTTGAAGATGCCGCTCACACGTGCAAGGGAGGAATCGTTGCGTGACGAGTTTCTCTTCCTTTCTCTTTATCTGTATTGTTTTCCTCATAGCCTAAGTACACAGCCACAGACCCGAGCATTCGATTCTTCCCACTTCCACCAGAGGGCGGGTTGGTCGGGGAAATCCTGTATAACTATAAGCCCTTTACCATAGAGAACACTGCACTGTGAAAATCTACCCACAATATTGATTCTGACCACGGTTATCAGAGGGCGGGTTGGTCATGGAAATCTTCTATAACACCTTTTCCACACTGCACTGTGAGAATCTACCCACAACATTAGTTCTTCCAACTGCCACCAGAGGGCGGGTTGGTGGTGGAAATCCCTTATAAGACCTTTTTCGGAGAGGATACTGCCCTGTGAGAATCTACCCACAACATTAGTTCTGGCCACTGCCACCAGAGGGTGGATTGGTTGTGGAATTCGTCTATGAAGCATCATGAGCTGTGAGCCTCATAGTGTGGGTTGGTTGGTGGTGGAAATTCTTATAAGACCTTTTTCCATGAAGCAAGCTGCACTATGAGCTGCTGCCCACAACATGCATTCTAGTTACTGCCACCAAAGGACCGGTTGGCAGTGGAAATCGCATACATGTTGATTTGTGCATTATGTTTTATGACAAGCATAAATCAATCAATCAATGGGTGCCGTCTTCTCGAAGAAGGTTGGCTGCAATGGACCTCCATCTCTTCCTGTCATTCGTTCCTCTCACGCATTCCGCATAGCTCATTGCTGTCCACTCAGTGATGTTGTCCATCCATGTTGTTCTCCTTCTCCCTCTTGGTCTTTTCCCTTCTATCTTCCCTTCCAGTATTCTTCTCTGTGATTCCTGGTGTCGTATCATGGGGCCAAAGTATTTAATTTTTCTGTTTTTGATCGTTTGTATTATCTGTCTCTTTATTTTCATTCTTGTTAGGACCTCCACGTTGCTTATCATTGCTGTCCATGGAATTTTTAACATTCATAAATACTGTGGCTTATATTCCTTCCATACTAAACCTCCGCCATCCCTCCTCTGTCCGAGACTGCATACTATAACCACGGTGGATTTATGGTGGCTCTATGGAACCAAAGACCCTATAATACTAAGACGGCTCACTCAGCCTGTGCTGTGTAATCAAAATGATCACACCCACCACTTGGTGCGCTGGCTGTTCTCTTGGTTAAACAGGTGCTATATTATATGTATAAATGTATATATGAATGTGAAAGATGTGTGATGATGGCGATGATGATGATGCTGATGATAATGTGTATTTGTTCATAGTAATTTCATATTGATGTGTATTCATACTTACCTATCTCATATATAATTGTATGTGTTTACATGTGAAGCACCAACCAGCAGCTGGGCTGATCAAACCCACCACAAGGTGGCACTGCGAAATTTACATTACCATGGGAGAGATAGGGAGTGAGCCGTCTCAGTATTATAGGGTCTTTGATGGAACACACGAGAATTCGATTTGTATCCGGATAAGGTCGACCCTCCTAGCACTCATAGCGTACAGGCATTATAATAAAAGATTGTTTTGTTTGTTTCTTGTTGTTTTACGTCCTAGCAACATCAAAGGTCATATCAGGACGGGTGCCGACTTGTGACAGTGCACAGTCATGGCGACTTTATAGTGCTGCCCCACTGGGAGACCATGCCACCAGCACCATGACCTGATATCCCACTCAGTCACATTATCCTGACACTGAGCCAACCAGTCCTTGCCCTATCCTAATAATGCCAAGCACCTGGCTAGGAAGCGACAAGTATCAATTTTTATGTCATTGGTTTGACTCAACCAAGGTTCGAACCCATGTTCCCATGTGTTCGGATCTCCCGATCTCACAACACAGGAGACGGACGCTCAACTCATTCGGCCATCCCGTCTGGTCCTATACACCTCTCACCAGTGTACCGTCCCACCACCTTTCAGGGTGCGGGCAGCACCCCCCCCCCCCCCCCCCCCACTAGCTGCCTGCGACACACAGCTCCCGCCTCACCAGCTCTGACGACACCAACAGCGTGGCCCAGTACCAGACCTATCGGCGCCCACGCGTCCATTTATTCCCGATTCATACTTAGGGTGGCTGGTTGGCTGGTTGGGTGGCTGGGTGGCTGGGTGGGTGCATCGACTGGCCGCCAAGTGTTTATGTGTGTGTTGTGTGTGCGTGTGTATGTGTGTATGAATGAGTGTGCTTGTGTGAGTGTGCGCGTGTGTGCGTGTGTGTGAGTGTGTGTATACATGTTGTATGCGAATGAGTATGTGAGTATGTGCGTGTGAGTGAGTGTGTGACTGTGTGCGCGTGTGTGTGAGTGTATGTGTGTATGAGTGAGTGTGTGTGTGAGTGCGAGTGTGTGCGAGTGGGTGTGCGCGAGTGCGTGTGCGTGAGTGTGCGTGAGTGCGTATGCGTGAGTGCGTGTGTGAGTGCATGTGTGAGTGAGTGCGTGTGTGTATGTGTGTGCGAATGAGTCTGTGAGTGTGAGCTGTGTGCGTGAGTGTTGTGAGTGTGTGTGTGCGTGTGTGTGAGTGTTTGTGAGTGTGTGTGAGTGTGCACTGTGTGTGCGTGTGTCCGTGTGTGTATGCATGTGTGTGCGAGTGTGTGCGTGAGTGTGCGTGTGTGTGAGTGCGTGTGTGTGAGTGCATGTGTGTGAGTGCGTGTGTGTGAGTGTGTGTATGAGTGTGCGCTGTGTGCGTGAGTGTTGTGAGTGTGTGTGTGCGTGTGTGTGAGTGTGCCCTGTGTGCGCGTGTTTGCGCGCGTGTGTGTGAGTGTGTGTATGCATGTGTGTGCGAGTGTGTGTGCGAGTGTGTGTGTGTGAGGGGGTAGGCTGCGTGTGACATCTGGCTCTTTACCCACTAACAGAGCAAAGCAGGCTTCACCGCCTTCACGCCCATTGGCTTATTGGGGTTTTACATCTTAGCAACAGACTGCGAGAGCAAAGCATTTTCAATCACCTCCTTCGCACCCTTTGGTTTAGTCGGGTTTTGCATCATAGCAAAAGACTGTAAGACCAAATATGTTTGGTTGTTGGAGTTTTACGTCATGGCAACATCTAAGGGCATATCAGGACAGGTACCGACTTATGGCAGTGCACACCCATGGGAAATTTATAGTGCTGCCCCACTGGGAGACCAGGCCATCAGCACCATGACCTAATATCCCACTCAATCACATTATCCTGGCACTGAGCCAACCACTCCTTGCCCTATTCTAATAATGCCGAGCGCCTGGCTAGGAAGCAACACGTATCAATATTTAAGTCATTGATTTGACTCGACCAGGTTTGAACCCGTGGGACCTCAGATGTTGCTAGGACGTAAATTAACAACAAACAGACAAGCCGTCCCATAACCTGAACTGTGGGGGCAGGGTGTGTGTGTGCGGGGCGGGGGGGGGGGGGGTTGGAGTGGGCCGTACTCACCTCACCTGGCAAGGAGCCAAATGCACAGGTAGATGCAGGTAATGTGTTCCATTAGGGAACCTGGGTGGGTCAGTGGTTGGGATATTGTCTGCCTCTGGGCATCGTGTCTTGTTTGTTTGCAACACCTCGCCCCATGACAATGGTGCCGTGACCAGGATGTGGTATGTATACATGCATTGCACTGTATACTGAGTGAACCTGGTTTTGAAGTGAGGGAAAAAGAGACCGTTGGTGTCGGTTCTCAACAGGAAGGATTTGTTTGTTTGTTGTTGTTTTACGTCCTAGCAACATCTAAGGTCATATCAGGACGGCAACAGGAAGGAAGTAGAGAGTGCTCGGTTACAGTGGGAGGGGGGTGGGGGGGTTACAGAGAATAAGGGGTGTTGGGAAGCGACAGGTGGGTGGACAAGGACACCGACACCGACAAATGTAAGTGACGATTCTTTATTTATATACACATAATAAATTATATAGCGTATATATATATATATATATATATCCCAGCCGTCACAACTTCAAATCCCTTTTGGTGTGTCAATACACTCTGATAACACAAACGCCCACTAGGTGTCACTACTTCAAAATTTCAATACACCGCTATGCACTGATAACACAAACAGCCACCAGGCTTCACTACTTCAAAGTGTCGATACAAACTCTATGCGCTGATAACACAAACACCCACCAGGTGTCACTACTTCAAAGTTTCAATACACTGCTATGCACTGATAACACAAACACCCACCAGGTGTCACTACTTCAAAGTTTCAATACACCTCTACACGCTGATAACACAAACAATCACCAGGTGTCACTACTTCAAAGTTTCAACACACTAATAACACAAACAGCCACAACACACTAATAACACAAACAGCCACCAAGTGTCAGCACAACAAAGTTTCGCTGATATTGACATTGCGTGCAATTAGAATTTAGACATACTGGCAGCACAGCTACCTGATCCACGGTTATATTAACCAGAATAAAAGCCGTGTCCCTCTGCAGTAGATGGAGCGACACCAGGTGGCGCCTGCACCTGGCTCCAGAGCCGATAGCATTGTGGGTAATGTAGGATGGAGCGCTATGCCCACTGGGGGCGCTGTGAATCGCCTGTCAGACTGGGAGACATGTCAGGGGAGGAGACGTGAAACCGAGGTTCTGACGTGTTGAGGGAGCCATAGAAGAGACAATGTATGAGTGAGTGAAGGAGTGAGTGAGTGAGTGAAGGAGGGACTGAAGGAGGGGGTGATGGAGTGAGTGAATCAATGTGTGAAGGAAGGAGTGAAGGAGGGAGTGAAGGAGGGAGTGAGGGAGGGAGTGAAGGAGGGAGTTGATCAGTGTGTGGGTGAGCGAGTAGGTGAGTGAAGGAGTGAATGAAGGAGTGGGTGGGTGGGTGAGTGAAGGAGGGATTAAAGGAGTGAGTGAAGGAGTGGGGAAAAGAGTGAGTGAAGGATTGGGGAAAAGAGTGAGTGAAGAAGTGAAGGAGTGTGTGAAGGAGTGAGTGAATGAGTGAGTGAAGGGATGGATGAGTAAGTGGGTGGAAGGATGAATAAGTCAATGAGTGAGTGAGTGAGTGAGTGAGTGAGTGAGTGAGTGAGTGAATGAGTGAGTGAATGAGTGAGTGCATTAATATGAATATGCAAAGACAGGTTAGCTCAGTATCACGATAATGTTACTGAGTGGGATATCAGGTCATGGTGCTGATGGTCCGGTCTCCCACTGTGACAGCACAGCACTATAAAGTCGATATGAGTGCACACTGTCACAAGTTGGTACCCATCCTGATATGACCTTAGATATTTCTAGGATGTAAAACCAACAACAAACTGTAGCTAGCTTTGTTGCAGAAGTACAATTTTCCAATTAGCCAGTCAGCTGGGTTTAGTGGCATCCTCCGCCATCCATCACAATGCCCATTCTTCTGGAGCAGATAAACGCGTTACATTTCCTTAACGTAATTATCAAGTGATTGACAGTCAGAGAACGAGTCGGAGGACGAGTGTAAGTTCCAACACATATGTTCTAAGTGTGGTGGAAAGGGGCACAAGCGTTATAAGTGCAAAGAGTGACGGCGACATGAACAGTTGACCGGCCGGGTGGAAGCAAGTTCTGTGGTAGCGGAGCAGGAACCCTCGAACGCACAACAGGCAGGTAAGTGGGTCAGTGGGCAAACTTGGGCCCAGCTGACTCATCGGCCTAAGGTAGGTGTGGTGGACAAGGGCCTGCTTGACAGGGAGACTGTCAACAGAGGTGTTGCTGAACTGTTAGCTAGTCAGGTGGGGGCTAGCAACAATGGGGAGGACTGTGCCCTTGTTCTAGGAGAGAGGCACCTAGACAGTGTGAGTAGGAGCAGCAATACATTTAATGACAGAGTTACACCAACTGACATTGTGGCTGAGAGCAGCAAAACAGTTAATGACGGAGGTACACCTATTGACTTTGATGAGGACATTGGTGACATTACTGACAATCAAGATGGTGGGGTGTGTGATTTTCGATTAGAGAGGCACGGCAAAAATGTTGTGCACATTGATACCAATGCTGATAATCTGATTGTTTCTTCCAATGTACAGGTGGGAGTGAAGGAGCCAGGTTGCATATGGGGTACGGTTTATATAAAGGCGTCGATGACCAATTGCATATTTGGGATGGAGGTGATCATATAATGGTATCGATATCTGAGGTGATAGGTGGTGAAACATTCTATTTGAGGTATATGAATCATGTTTTAAGGGTAGTTGCGATTGTATCCACTTCATTGCAGGCAACCGCTCTCAGCTGAAGCCTTGTAGATTTGTAGTAGTTCTTTAGAGGGGATAATTACCCTGATACTATATTTTTATTGTTATGAGTTGTATATGGCTTCAGGGTGATAAATGATGATTGTGCTCTTACGTAGCACCAAGGAGAGGAAGTCCAGGAACCAGTGAGAGCGCGATATAATTTATGAAATGTTTCATGGAGAGCTAGGGAATGGGAATATATGGCGTGCTTGCCAAAACTAATTCTACATGTTTATACTTCAAATATCTAAAAGAAATTAGCATTTTAAAATAAAATTTACTTCAATGTAAAGTAAGTTAGATTATAACAATCAGTTTAATATATTTATCTCAGAAAAGATATATATATATATATATATATAATGATTGCTAATAAAACATGGTGGTCCCACCCCAATGACCCGGGTGGTCTGTGTGCAGGAAACCACCGAGGCTCCTTAAGGGGCTGTCACATTAGGGTTTTTTGCGGGAGCGTACGCTCCTCATAGGTTACGCATACGCTCAAAACACCCGAGAGATCACCAAAGGTCACGATATGTTGTCCTGCACAGTTTTTTTCCCATTTTCGACGTAGGTTTTCAATACGCTCCCACCATACGCCGTAATGTGACAGGGCCTTTAGGGGTGTTTACAGACGTCTTACCAGGCCCCGCCCCTCAGGGCATTAGGACGGGGCACCATAAAGCCCCAAGTGCGTAGTGAGTAGTAGCAGAAACAGATCCCTGCTGCACGAGCCCATCCACCACCCCCCCCCCCCCCCACCCATACCACCATCCTTCCCCCCTCCCCCCCCCACACACATCTCCCCTGCTTCTCCCCCTACGGTTGGTTGGTTGTTGGAGTTTTACATCCTGGCAACATATATGGTCAGCTATGGTCATATCAGGTCAGGTACCGTCTTGTGACAGTGTGCACTCATGGTGACTTGATAGTGCTGCCCCACTGGGAGACCAGGCCGCCAGCACCATGAGCTGCCCCACTGGGAGACCAGGCCACCAGCACCATGACCTGATATCCCACTCAGTCACATTATCCTAACAGTAACACTGAGCCAACCCGTCCTTACCCTATCCTAATGATGCCAAGTGTCTGGCTAGGAAGTGACAATTACCAATTGTTACGTCATTGGTTTGATTTGACCAGGGTTCAAACCTGTGGGTTCAAATCCCACGATCTTCCAAATCGGGAGACGGACGCTCAACTCATTTGGTCATCCTGGCTGGTCTCCATCTATGGAGTTAGCGCAGAGTAGCACAGGGGAACCATTACGTGACACTGCGCCAGCAGCCAGTGTAACTCACATAAGAATGATTATGTAAACACATAATTTTAATAGGCAACTACAACTGTATCTCATTTAGCATGGTTTTGTAACCGGAAGCTTCTATTAAGTAACAAACTGTCCTGATATGACCTTAGATGTTGCTAGGACGTAAAACAACAACAAACAAACAACAACTGTTCTAGTTTACGGGCTGGAGACCGGTTCTCTAGCACTGACAAAATATATTATTCGATGAACAAAATTATATTTACTATAAAAAAATATATATTATGATGATGATATATTGTAATCGGCATTGATTTGGTTGTTGGTTGGTTGTTGGAATTTTAAGTCCTGGCAACATCTAAGGGCATATAAGGATGGGTACTGACTTGTGACTGCACACTCATGGCAAATTTATAGTGCTGCCCTCCTGGGAAATCAGGTCGACAGTACCATGACCCGATATCCCACTCTCTCACATTATCCTGACACTGAGCTCACCAGTCCTTGCCCTATCCTATTAATGTCAAGCGCCAAGCTGGGAAACGAAAAATATCAATTTTGTAAGTCATTTGTTTATTTAACAAAATAAAGGGGAGGAAAGGACGGATGTAGGGGTGGTTGGAGGCCGTTTAATTTTGTGTGGTCTCTGTGGCCTAGTGGTTAGAGTGTTGAACTTGTAATCTGAAGTTGTTTGGTGGTGTGGGTTCAAACCCCATACAGTCTAAAACTTGTTTAAGATCGAAAAGGTTCAGAGACGTGCAACGAAACTAGTTGCAGTTATAAAGGACTTACCCTATGAACAAAGGCTCAGGAAATTGAAACTTCCTACCCTTTCCTACAGAAGGAAAAGAAGTGACATAATTGAAGTATTTAAAATTATGAAAGGTTTTGATAAAATAGATATGAACCAATTTTTCACCTTGAATAAAAGAGAAGGCAGCCGGGGCCATACTCTCAAACTAGTAAAAACCCAGAGCCGTTTCAAAATTAAGGCAACACAGTTTCTCAAACAGGATCATAAATATATGGAATAGTCTCCCACAAAATGTTATAGATGCCGGCTCAATAAATTCATTCAAGAACAGATTAGAAAAAGCATGGGCTGATGATCCAGGGAAATTTGACCACTTATTCACCACATGCTACTAATTTATTCCTTGTGTTGCTAATTACTTGCACTCAAGCAAATATGAGAGACAAATAAGTGTTCACACTTCCTGTCTACCAATCGCTATATCGCTATATCGCTATATCGTTTGACGCGACTGGGAGTATTGATTTGATAGAACTATGATCAAAGAAACACATGCTATCTGATATCAAGGTATGGCTATTTTAACCCAGATGTGCATGGCGAGAAGTTAATTCATTTAAAATTATTAGTAGTGTTAGTAGTAGTTATAGAAGTAGTAGTTTTAGTAGTAGTCATAGTAGTAGTAGTGTTAGTAGTAGTTGTAGTAGTAGTGTTAGTAGTAGCTGTAGTAGTAATGTTAGTAGTAGTTGTAGTAGTAGTGTTAGTAGTAGTTCTAGTAGTAGTGTAGTAGTAGTTGTAGTAGTAGTTGTAGTAGTAGTTAGTAGTAGCTGTAGTAGTAGTGTTAGTAGTAGTTCTAGTAGTAGTTCTGGTAGTAGTAGTGTTAGTAGTAGTTGTAGCAGTAGTAGTATCTGTAGTAGTAGTAGTTGTACTGGTAGTAGATGTAGTAGTAATAGTGTTAGTAGTAGTTGTAGTAGTAGTGTTAGTAGTAGTTATAGTAGTAGTAGTAGCTGTAGTAGTAGTAGTAGCTATAGTAGTAGTGTTAGTAGCAGTAGTAGTAGATGTAGTAGTAGTAGTGTTAGTAGTAGTTGTAGTAGTAGTAGATGTAGTAGTAGTAGTAGTAGTTTGTTTGTTGTTGTTTTATGTCCTAGCAACATCTAAGGTCACATCAGGATGGGTACCGACTTGTGACAGTGCGCGCTCATGGCGACTTTATAAAGCTGCCCCATTGGGAAACCAGGCCACCAGCACCATGACATGATATCCCACTCAGTCACATTATCCTGACACTGAGCCAACCAGTCCTTGTCCTATCCTGATAATGCCGAGTGCCAAGCTAGGAAGCGACAAGTATCAATTTTTGAGTCATTGGTTTGACTCGACCACGAACTCATGGGTTCGAATCTCCCGATTTCCCAAAACAGGAGACGGACGCTCTACTCCGTCTGGTCAGTAGTAGCAGTAGTAGTATTGGTAGTAGTACTAGTAGTAGTAGTAGTAGTAGTGTTAGTAGTAGCTGTTGTAGTAGTAGTAGTAGTGGTAGTAGTAGTAGTAGTGCTTAATAAGTGCATTAATATATCAGTTCGATATGTGGGATCAAATCTTGGCGAGTGCTTGGTTTAGAAAATGGTATGCTTTCATCAGACTAAGTATCTTAAATAACATTATTATTATTATTATTGCCGAGCACTGTGCAATGGTAATTATAAGTTAACGGGAGCTAGAATCGCACAAGTTTCGTTATGATTGATTAGGCAGTTACTATTATATGACATCTCATAAAGGTCTGCACGCTCATTAGTGACCAAATCAAAATGGCTTCTAACCTACAAGGAATAAGGTCATCTGTAATTGGGATAATACTAATACTAATAGTCTGCTTATTGTTTGTCCATTAGATCCTAGCAACGTGTAAGGTAATATCAGGAACCGCCACCGACTTGTGACACTGTGCACTCATGGTGACTTAATACTGCTGCTGACAATACCCGACAACGCCGGACACAGACGACCTGTCAAGGGACCATCCCTATATCCCTGAAAGCTATCCATCACCTGAGAATACCCGACAATGCCTGACACAGACGACCTGTCAAGGGACCATCCCTATATCCCTGAAAGCTATCCATCACCCGACAATTCCCGACAACGCCGGACACAGATGACCTGTCAAGGGACCATCCCTATATCCCTGAAAGCTATCCATCGCCCGACAATACCCGACAATGCCGGACACAGATGACCTGTCAAGGGACCATCCCTATATCCCTGAAAGCCATCCATCACCTGACAATACCCGACAACGCCGGACACAGACGACCTGTCCGGAGGCCATCCCTATATCCCTGAAAGCTATCCATCACTCGACAATACCTGACAATACCCGACACAGATGATCTGTCCGGGGGCCATCCCTATATCCCTGAAAGCCATCCATCACCTGACAATACCCGACAACGCCGGACACAGACGACCTGTCCGGAGGCCATCCCTATATCCCTGAAAGCTATCCATCTCCCGACAATACCTGGCAATACCCGACACAGATGATCTGTCCGGGGGCCATCCCTATATCCCTGAAAGCTATCCATCACCTGACAATACCCGACAAAGCCTGACACAGACGACCTGTCCGGGGGCCATCCCTATATCCCTGAAAGCTATCCATCACCCGACAATACCTGACAATACCCGACACAGACGACCTGTCCGGGGGACATCCCTATATCCCTGAAAGCTATCCATCACCCGACAATACCCGACAATACCCGACACAGACGACCAGTCTGGGGGCCATCCCTATATCCCTGAAAGCCATCCATCACCCGACAATACCCGACACAGATGACCTGTCCGGGGGTCATCCCTATATCCCTGAAAGCTATCCATCACCCGACAATACCCGACAATGCCCGACAGAGACGACCTATCCGGGGGCCATCCCTATATCTCTGAAAGCCATCCATCACCCGACAACACCCGACAATGCCCGACAGAGACGACCTGTCCGGGGACCATCCCTATATCTCTGAAAGGTATCCATCACCCGACAATACCCGACAACGCCCGACAGAGACGACCTATCTGGGGGCCATCCCTATATCCCTGAAAGCTATCCATCACCCGACAATACCCGACAATGCCCGACAGAGACGACCTATCCGGGGGCCATCCCTATATCCCTGAAAGCTATCCATCACCCGACAACACCCGACAATACCCGACAGAGACGACCTGTCCGGGGGCCATCCCTATATCCCGGAAAGCCATCCATGCCCAACTGGGATACCATGCCACCAACACCATGAGCTATTATCTCACATTATCCTAACACCGAGCCATCCAGCCGTTGACCTACCATAATAATTCCGAGCAGGGTTTGTACCAGAGGGTAAAATGGGTAAAATTCCATACTCTTAAATTGTCTGATGGTACAACTCTGTACCCCAAAATTGCTGGGATAATTAATTATCTTTAAAGGTTCTTCAAGGAGCGAGCGACAACAAAGCCTCCAGACCCCCAGACGCTCAGTGCGCCGCCCCCCACTCCCCCATTCTGTGTACCCTCAAATTATTTTCTGGCGGAAACCCTGCCGAGCACTACCAGGCAAGGTGGTAATGGGTACCATAAGATGAGAATCTGGCACTTGACTTGTGGAACAAGATTACCTAGGTGGAATAATTCAAATAAAATATGTAAATTTCCACCCATTTGTCGAATTTGTTGGTAAAGCAGAACGGAGTGGGTGTCGAGAGGTTTCAAGATTCTGCTTGTTTATCCATTTTCAAGTAGGCACCCGATGGTTCTTTTAACAAATATGCTGCCCTAAAAGAAATGAAAAAAAGAATCTCAGTTGAGGGAAAAAACGATGGTTGTTTCAATGCTGCTATGAAACAAAAAAGCTTGCTTTTCAATTCATAAGGATTTTTGGAGGTTTTGAATTTGGTTAATTTAGCATTAATGTGGAATCACCAAACAACTGGGTTGATGATTTGTTTGCATAGCGTATTAACACGGAATCACGAAATGGCTGAGTTGGTGATTTGTTTAAATAGCGTATTAACACGGAATCATCAAATACCTTGGTTGGTGATTTGTGTGTATAGCGTATTAACACGGAATCACCAAATGCCTGGGTTGGTGATTTGTTTGTATAGCATATTAACACGCAATCACCAAATGCCTGGGTTGGTGATTTGTTTAAATAGCGGATTAACACGGAATCACCAAATGCCTGGGTTGCTGATTTGTTTAAATAGCATATTAACACGCAATCAACAAATGCCTGGGTTTGTGATTTGTTTGTATAGCATATTAACCCGCAATCACCAAATGCCTGGGTTGGTGATTTGCTTAAATAGCGTATTAACACGGAATCACCAAATGCCTGGGTTGGTGATTTGTTTATATAGAGTATTAACGTGGAATCACCAAATGCCTGGGTTGGTGATTTGTTTATATAGCATATTAACACGCAATCACCAAATGCCTGGGTTGGTGATTTGCTTAAATAGCGGATTAACACGCAATCACCAAATGCCTGGGTTGCTGATTTGCTTAAATAGCGGATTAACACGCAATCACCAAATGCCTGGGTTGCTGATTTGTTTAAATAGCCTATTAACACGCAATCTCCAAATTCATGGGTTGGTGATTTGTTTTATAGCGTATTAACACGGAATCACCAAATGCCTGGGTTGGTGATTTGTTTATATAGAGTATTAACGCGGAATCACCAGATGGCTGGGTTGGTGATTTGTTGAGCACGCAGCGCGGACTGCCTGTGATGTCTTGGTACGCCGGGCCTTGCTTACAGCCTATTGGCGCCTGTTCGTCCTCCTCCATATTGATTAGGCAGGAAGCACTGTCTCCGTGCTGTTATTCGCACAGACGACCTGTCCGGGGGCCATCCCTATATCTCTGAAAGCCATCCATCACCCGACAACACCCGACAACGCCCGACACAGATGACCTGTCAGGGGGCCATCCCTATATCTCTGAAAGCCATCCATCACCAGACAATACCCGACAATATCCGACAAGGCTCGGCACAGACGACCTGTCCAGAGGCCATCTCTATATCTCTGAAAGCCATCCATCACCCGACAATACCCAACAATACCCGACAAGGCTCGGCACAGACGACCTGTCCAGAGGCCATCTCTAAGTCTCTGAAAGCCATCCATCACCCGACAATACCCGACAATACCCGACAACGCTCGGCACAGACGACCTGTCAGGGGGCCATCCCTATATCTCTGAAAGCCATCCATCACCTGACAATACCCAACAGTACCCGACAAGGCTCGGCACAGACGACCTGTTCGGAGGCCATCTCTAAGTCTCTGAAAGCCATCCATCACCCGACAATACCTGACAATACCCGACAATACCCGACAAGGCTTGGCACAGACAACCTGTCCAGAGGCCATCTCTAAATCTCTGAAAGCCATCCATCATCCGACAATACCCGACCGATTCCTGACATCCCTTTCGTACCAGCTTTACCGATTCTTGCCATCCCTTCCTGAGGACCATTGATGTATATGTATATGTATATGTATATGTATACATATGTATGTGTACATATGTATACATAGAATCTATGTGTACATACTTATAGTTACATATATTATATTCCACAATAATACTGACCCGAAAGGAGGAGTTGAGAGTCCGCTTCCCAGTTTTGACAGGTCATGAGATTTGAATCCTCCGACCGAGTCAAACCAATACCTTAAAACAAATATATACATTTTCACTACCTAGCCTGGCATTAGGCATTACTAGGATAAAACAAAGAGCAGTGAAATGAAGACCAATTTCCGGTGCTTGAAATCCCCCACCCGTTGCTTCATTAACTAATGAGTAATGTTTACAACAACACATGGGCAGACATTGTTCAACCTTTTCTAGAATTAAAAGACATATATTAATGTGCAAAGGAATTGCCAAATGATTAATGACGTGTGTGTAGTTGGAACTGGGGACCATGTTTGGTGAAGGCTCCTTCGAGCATTCAGTCGAATTTTGGGGGGAGCAGCATTCTTGGAATGAATAAATAGCAAACAAACTGGTGTTGAATTTGATAAGAATGTCAGGACTGAAGGAGTTATATATCAATGGGTGGTTGGTTGTTGGAGGTTTACGTCCTACCAACATCTAAGGTTATATCAGGACAGGTACCGAATATCTATTTATACATAACTTGTTAAAGGGACTTTCTTATAGGTTGGTTATTTGAGTTTTATGTCCTAGCAACATCTAAGGTCATATCAGGACAGGTACGGAATATCTACTTATACTTAACTTGTTAAAGGGACTTTCTTATAGGTTGGTTGTTGGAGTTTTATGTCCTATCAACATCTAAGGTCATATCAGGACAGGTACCGAATATCTATTTATACTTAACTTGTTAAAGGGACTTTCTTATAGGTTGGTTGTTGGAGTTTTATGTCCTATCAACATCTAAGGTCATATCAGGACAGGTACCGAATATCTATTTATACTTAACTTGTTAAAGGGACTTTCTTATAGGGTGGTTATTTGAGTTTTATGTCCTAGCAACATCTAAGGTCATATCAAGACAGGTACCGACTTGCGACAGTGCACACTCGTGGCGACTTTATAGTGCTGCCCCACTGGGAGGCCAAGCTTCCAGCACCATGACCTGATATCCCACTCAGTCACATTATCCTGACACTGAGCCAACCAGTCCTTGCTCTATCCTCAAAATGCCAGGTGCCTGGCTAGGAACTGACAAGTATCAATTGTTAAGACGTAAACCTCGAACAACCAACCAACCAATTTATCACCCAGGGGCTTTCGCCAGCACTCTAGGGCAAGTAAGTATTGCTAAATGGAGCAATTTGTGGGTGGACAGAAGAAAGACTGATTGCTCGATATGCTGACTGTGCTTCATCTCATGTCATGTATCTGCTTTCTCTGCTTTCCCTGGCCTGAGGCAAAGCAATGCACGCTGTGCAGGTGGAAGTGAGGGGTTGAATATATTGAAGATTCATCTATGTGGGTTGAACCAGACGGGATGGCCGAATGAGTTAGAGCGTCCGTCTCCCGTGTTGGTAGATCGTGGGTTCGAACCCTGGTCGAGTCAAACCAATAACTTAAAAATTGATACTTGTCGCTTCCTAGCCTGGCGCTCGGCATTATTAGGATAGGGCAAGGACTGGTTGGCTCAGTGTCAGGATAATGTGACTGAGTGGGATATCAGTTCATGGTGCTGGCAGCCTGGTCTTCCAGTGGAGCAGCACTATAAAGTCACCATGAGTGTGCACTGTCACAAGTTGGTACCCGTCCTGATATGACCTTAGATGTTGCTAGGATGTAAAACAACAACAAACAAACAAACAAATCTATCTGGGTTACAGTGTATCACCTTTTGAAATCACTCCTTCCACCGTAGTAAAAGCTTAATGCTTTTTTAAAATTCGTTTCCCTTTTCCTTTTCCCAAAACTTGCAAACCTGCCATATCAAACAGGGTTACAATAACTGTGTCTCGCACTCCCCCCCCCCCCAAACCCCCGCTCCCACCAGGGTGCCTAGGGCGGACACACACGCAATGCAAATGGTGGAGCCCCTCACCCAAGAGCCCCCAAGTCACCAGCTGCTTTGGACAGTGGCAGGTGCACAGCTTTGAGTGTAGAGATGTATGCTGTTAATCATGAAGGTTTGGTTTGGTGGTTGGAGTTTTACGTCCGGACAACATCTAAGGTCATATCAGGATGGGTCCTGGTAACATCTAAGGTCACATCAGGATGGGTACCGACTTGTGACAGTGCGCACTCGTGGCAACTTTATAATGTTGCCCCACTGGGAGACTAGGCCATTAGCACCGTGACCCGATATCCCACCCAGTCACATTAGCCTAACACTGAGCCAATCAGTCATTGCCTTATTCTAATAATGCCAAGCGCCGAGCTAGGAAGCGACAAGTATCAATTTGTAAGTCATTGGTTTGAAGTGTGAAGGAAATATTCATTGCTCACTATATATCTGAAGTGGGCGCGCATGCGGGCGAGATTAGGCATTTGCGGGGCCTATAGTTGCGGATCACTTATGTATGTATGGCGGCCCGGAAGTGGCATAAGTGCTGAGAAAGGGCTTGTTTTCTCCTTCTCTCGCTAGGCGTCGCACCGAGGGTACCATGGTGATTCATCTAGCGAGGAAGGGGGTTCGAGGAATCGGTAACAGCAGGTCTGTTTCTCGTTCTGAACGTCGGGAGTTCGAATTCCAGCCAAGCCAAACCAATGACTTACAAAAATGTATACCTGTCGCTCCCTAGCCTGGTGCTCCGCATTAATAGAATAGGACAACGACTGGTTAATGTGACTGAGTGGGAAATGGGGTCATAATGCATTGCCAGCAGCCTGGTCTCCCAGTGGGGCAGCACTATAAAGTCACCATGAGTGTGCACTGTCACAAGTCGGTGCCCATCCTGATATGACCTTGGATGTTGCCAGGACATAAAACCCCAACAAACAGCTATTTCTATATTGCGCCTACGTGTCATTCTATAACTATCAGAGATGAAAGTGGGCTAAGGCAAAAAACGTGGATTTTCCCCCATAGGATTAGCACTGTCAGGGAACCGCGGAAAAATACCGGAAGTCAGGTTTAAAATGTCCCTGTTTTGCGTATGTTATAGCCTATGCCTAGCTTGTTATTGTTACGGTGTTATGTTCTAGCAACATCTAAGGTCATATCAGAAGGGATTCGAACAAACCAATTGTCATATTAATCCCGATTCCTTGATATTTTGTTTAACAGTATTCAGTTGTACGCGGGCAAAGTAAAGCAACATATTAACTCGTGAATCATTCCCACTCGTTGTGTGGTATATTCATGCACATAAAAAATACGCAATCGTGAATTATACACAGGCTATGAGTAAAATTCCCTACCCTTATTTGTTTCTGAACGTACGACTCTGTACCCTAAAATTGTTGGGATAATCTTCTTCAAGGAACCAGAGACAACAAAGCCTCCAGACCACCCCCACCCCCACCCCCACCCCCTCCATTCTGCGTACCCTCAAATTATTTTCTGCTGGAAACACTGATGACGGAGTGACGTAAATAACACCGAGAATTGTGAATCACTCTAGTAGCCACATAGATGGCATCGCATTGAATATATAAACGGAATCATGAATTATACGCACACTGCATTGTGTAGGCGTTGTATTGAAGTGAGTAGTAGGTGGAATTTTGGGGATCATTCACTGGCTGCATTGCATGCACATTAGGCATTGACAGCAACGACTCAGTACCGGTGTAGCAGGAAATCGCAAACCCTGTAAATGGCAAACCCCCACTTGTGATTTCCAAGTAAATCGCAAACCCCCATACCATATATGGGCAGGGGGGGTTTGCGATTTCCTAGGAAATCATATATCTCCCCCTGGACATCGCAAACCCCCCACGTTTGGCAGTCTTAAAGCAAGCACATGTGCTTTGTACAGGTTTGTTTTGCTTTTAAAATTCCCACAATGAACCATGACGCTGGAATTATGAACTGGTCTATTGTAAAAATTGTATTTATGTAACCATGATTAAGCCACATTTATTTTTATATGAGGGGGACCCCTCAGAAGATGGATTAATTGTTTAATTTTAATGTCATGCCTGTCACAGCAAGGACCATATTCACTGTAATCACTCACAAGAAGGATAGGGGAACAGGTCAATTTGTGTCAAAGATACTAGACTATATCATTAAGAAAAACCAGTACAACTATCTGTATCATTATCCTACATGATGCTGACATGAATAAAGGCCAGGGGACCTGGCTACCATTTTCAGCGGAATTACGAACTGGACTATGGCAAAGATGTTTTCATTAGGATTAATCCATCTTGATCCTCCTTGAATCCATTTGACCCCCCCAGATCTGGTAGAAGTTCAAAATCAAACATACAGCTTGCGATGCTTGGGGTGATAAATGCTACAAAGCATGGGGGGTTTGCGATTTCATGGGGGGGGGGGGTTGTGATTTCCTAGTAAATTGCAAACCCCAGGGTGTGCAATTTCCAGGGGTTTGCGATTTCCTGCCACACCGGGCCTTGCATCGCAGCCATTCCTGACATGACGCTCATAATACAACCACATACTAGACATACTCCCAGTATACTGCTGTACAGCAGTATGTCTGGCCAAAGGGTTTACCCAATTAAAAAGGGGGGGGGGGTGACATGACCAATACAACTTGACTTATTCGCAATTACCACATGCGTTTGCGGCTATTCATGGTTTGTATATTTTGAAACAAGGTATTCTCTTGGAGTTATTTAGGATCTACTCAAGGCTGACAGTCTCTGTGGTCAAGTAGCAGGTCCCTAATGACCATTATTTGGTTGTTTGAGTGATGTAGTATAGTGTGTATGCAGGTATTGCAGGTATTGCAATACCTCAGGGAGTTTGACGCCCCTGCCCTGCAGAGTTGTAAACCACTGCCTTGTGGTACAGGTTCTTGACAGAACCGAAGGCTAAGGGAGCAAACCCTAAACAGAAATCCATGTCACTGTGGCAGCATTAAGGGCGGTTGATGTATGGAACTCCCAACATCTCCCGACCAGCTACTGCAGGGACAAATAGTTTTGCGCCTGTCTGGACATGTTCTTGCCAGTGTGAAACCTCTATTTGCTCCCCGAGAGAGTGCCGCTGGTAACTTGCAAAAGCCAGCAGCACTTCAACACTTTTGCAGGCAGCTTTCATGAAATGAAACCTAAAGCTGAGAGACGTTAAGACCGACTCATGGACATCACTCTCACAGCAGAGAGCTAAATGGAGAGCGGCAGTCAAGTAATGAAAGCAGTCTTTGTCGCATTGCGACCAAAAGCATAATGATGATAATGATGATGATGAGTGGTGTAGGTCAGCTTAATCAGCCGCCTAGGTTTTCTCTCTCTAATAATAATAATAATAATGATGATGTTGATGATGATATTGATAATCATAATCATAATGACATGAGAAGATTGATAATCAACATGCTCATGAGGAATGTATTTGACGTTAGAATTAATTAAATCTCGCGAAATGAATAATTTTCTTGCTTACATAGTTGGCTATGTTGTCTCTCTCTAATAATAATAATAATAATCATAATCATAACGCCATGAGAAAATTAATGATCAACATCATCATGATAAATGTATTTGACCTTAGAGTTAATTCAATCTTGCGAAATGCGTAATTCTTCTGCTTTATCATAAAGATAGGATCAAATTTGAATCGCAAGCTCATAAAATTACTGCTTGCGACTAATCTAGTGCCCAGATCAATATCACGTGTCTGCTTTCAGTCAGGGGATGGGTGCAGCGCATCTGCCCAGTTGACCTGCAATGCAGTTATTTTCCATTGATCATAAAATGCCATGTGATTCCTGTATAATATTCTCTTTAAGGACTCACATAAAGAACCAAAGCAGGAATAAATTGCTACATAGTGTCTACTTAGAATAAGGTTCTTTGTTTGTTTGCTTGTTGGTTGGAGTTTTAGATCCTGGAAACATCTACGGTCATATCAGGACGGGTGGCGACTTGTGACAGTGCACACTCATGGCGACTTTATAGTGCTGCCACACTGGGAGACCAGGCCACCAGCACCATGCCCCAACATCCCACTCAGTCATATTATCCTGACACTGAGCTAACCAGTCCTTGTTCTATCCTATTAATGGCGAGCACCAGGCTAGGAAGCGACAGGTATCAATTTTGTACGTCATTGGTTTTACTCGACTGGGAATCAAACTCCCGATCTCCCGATCTCCCGATCTCCTGATCTCCCGCACGCGAGTAAGCCTATGGTGTCAGAGTCTTGGGGTACTTGCTGTAATTAATTTGACATGTTAGTACTTCAAATAGCTCAAAAGTTAGCCATTTAAAATCAAAGTTACTTCAAATTAAAGTAACGTAGATTACAACAGTTAATTTAATATATTGATCTCAGAAAAATGACAGATACTTAAAACCACCGGACTATGCAATTTTAACAAAAACACAGTAAAATAATATTATATCAATCCTAGGGTGACTTTTTAAAACAAAATCTGGCTTTTATCCCCTACTCCCTCCCTAAGATCATTTTTGGATTCTCCCTCAAAGATTTGTGGTGGAACTTGGTGTGGATTGTTACTGAGATGCCCTGTGGTGCCCTGTGGTGCCCTGTGGTGCCCTGTGGTGCCCTGCCCTTGCTACCTACAAGCCAAGTCACTGCTGGAATCCATTGATCTCAATCGATACCATTGCTCTGCCTTTTCCGGAACACCCCCACCCCACCCTATATCTCCTTTAAGACCCGATTCATGTGTACAGTTTCTCTTAAAGTTGCATAGTCCAATAGTTTTGTTAATTCCTGTAATTTTTCTGATATAAATATATTAAAGTTGCATAGCTGATGCTTTTGAGTTCCTGTAATTTTTCTTTGAGTGTTATAATGTACCATACTTTAGTTTGAAGTACTTTTCTTTTAAATGGCTAAATTTTGAGATATTCGAATTGTAAACATGTAAGATTAGTTTTGGCAAGCATGCTAAAACACTGACACCGTAGACTTCTGCAGAAACAGGTTCTATTATATTGGCTCAGTTTTCCCTTCTATATGACAAGATGACATGCGTAATAAGTGCATCAGTTTCTAAGTTAGATATGTAGACTCAAATCTAGATAATTGATATGGTTTGGAAAATTTGATGTGAGTCAATTTAAAAGAACCTGTTACTGCAGAAGCATATGGTGTCAGAGTTTTTGGCATGCTTGCCAAAATTAATTTTACATGTTTGGACTTCAAATATCTCTAAGGTTACCCAATTTAAATTAAAAGTTACTTCAAATTAACGTAAGGTAAATCTTAATGATCAATTTAATACATTTATCTAAAAAAAAATCATCATCATCATCATGCTGTCAGTCATGATGCGACAAAGACTGCTTTCATTACTTGACTGCCGCTCTCCATTTAGCTCTCTGCTGTGAGAGTTGCGTCCATGAGTCGGTCTTAATGTCTCTCAGCTTCAGGTTTCTCTTGATGGTATCCTTGAACCGGAGTATCCTGTAACCAGAAGACAGTTGAGAATAGAGGATCTGCTTTGGTAGCCTGTCTGATGACATCCTCATGAGGAGTCCAGTCCACGGGAGATTCTCTTTGATCAGAAGATCTTCCATAGAGGGCAGCCCCGTCCGTTCGAGTATTTCCTTATTTGTCACTTTGTCTTTCCAGGTTAGCCTCATGATTGAATGCAGATGTCGCATCATGAAGGCGTATTCTCAAAGAAATTACAGAACCCCAAAACCATCGGACTGTGCAACTTTAATCACTCCAGCATGGAGAACCACCGCTATCACCACTACTACCACTACCATTGCCTGAACCCCCACTACCAACACAACCACTGGTACCAACACCACCTCAGCGTCACTATTCCAGGGTCCGTACACATGTGAAAATGTGGAATTTACGGTTATTTCAAGGCTTTTCAAGGCTGTTTTTGATAGGAATTCAAGACTATTTTCACTTGGATTTCAGGAAAGAACAACAATAGCGAATCACGATTTCAGACTAATTTAGATCACTGGGACCGGTTTGATGGAATCCAAGGCTTTTGAAGACTAATTACTAAAATAGTAAAATAGGTTAAATTCAAAGCTTTGAAATTGGGCGAATCAAGTTCCAAGACTTTTCAAGACTTCCCAGGCCCCGTAAGGACCCTGCTATCCACCAATACAGTACACACTGGCACCCCCCTCCTCCGTTGCTAACAGCTGACACTAATGTTCTCCTGGTCCCTTAGTGCGGAATATACACCGTTTGTATATGATGACGATGATAGCTATTGACGACCCACCTCCACCCCCACCTCTCCCAATGCGAGGTGCACTATTTGGAACGCTGTATTTCATAACGCTACTTCCGGTGAAGAGCATGCCGGGAGCGAGGACTGAATTTAGATGACCAATCATTAATAGCGCAGCAATTTGCAAATGCCAATCTTTAATTTATGCTGCAATAAACCAGCAGAGTTTTGAGTATCAGACATGAAACGGACACTGGAGTGAGAATGTCAAAACTTCATTCTCCTGACACCCGGCTGTATTTCCTGTTGGAAACACCCACTTCCGCCATTATTCGCATCACCGCAACCACTGCCACCCTCATCACACCACCACTACAACACATCACCACACATCACCATTAATTGTTGGGATAATCTTCTTCACACCCTCATCACCACAGCACCACAACACATCACCATATCACCAAAACACAGCACCACAACACCACTACAACACATCACCACACCACCACAACACATCACCATATCACCACAACACATCACCACACCACCACAACACATCACCACACCACCACAACACATCACCACAACACATCACACAGCACCACAACACAGCACCACAGCACTACAACACATCACCATATCACCACAACACATCACCACAGCACCACAACACACCACTACACCACACCACCACAGCATCACAAACACACCACTACAACACATCACCACAGCACCACAACACCACACCACAACACAACCACAACACATCACCACCTCCACCCCCTCCAACCACATCACCACCCTCACCACCACCTCCAACATCACCACCACCCTCACTACCACCGCCACCACCACCACTACTACTACGACCACCACCTCCATCACTACCACCACCTCCACTACCACCATCATCACCACCACCTCCACCTCCACCACCGCAAACACCCCCACTATCACCACCACCAGCACCACCCCCATCTCCACTCGCACCACCACCACCACCTCCAGAACCACCATATCACCATGCCCCGCCACCTCCTCCACCAGCACTACCACCACCACCACTTCCATAACTACTACCACCACCACCACCACCACCAGATCCACCACATCCACCACCACTACCAACACCACCACTTCCATTACTACTACCACCACCCCCACCAGCCCCACTTCCATTGACACTACCACCACCACCACCACCGTCTCTCACGACCACCTCAGTTGAAAGCCCGACCTCTTGTGAAGTGTTGCTTTGCCCAGACTCCCTTTCACGTTGTCCACCTCCCCACCTGAGTAAGCGCCATTCGGTATTAGTGGAGTGGTGGTACATCTGTACGTGCCGCAAACTCCATATGAGCTGTGAAAGAAATCCCGCCAATCCGGCTCACAAACTGACCCCAGCGGACGCGTTCGGGGCACAGAGGGCGGGGTGGCGGGCAGGTGTGTGTGTGGAGGGGGAAGGGAGGGCGGGGTGGTGTGTGTGTGGAGGGGCGGGATGGCGGGGAGGTATGTGGGGGTGGGATGGCGGGGAAGTAGTATGTGTGTGTGGGGGGTCGGGGGGAGATGGCGGGGAGGTGTGTGTGAGAGGGGGGAGGTGTGTGTGTGTGTGTGTGTTTTATTGATGGACCGGACGGTGTTCATGAATCTGCAATAGTACATGTTAATATAGATGCGTTGGCCAGTGATGACAGTAGTATCACGTGACTCACACCGGTTAATGGGCCTGGTTGATAAAACAAAGCAGATGGGTGCCATGTTGCATAGAAACCAATCAATACAGCGATACTTCAATTGAATTGATCATTGTTATCATGTTTGAATCGAGGAGAACTGTCAAATGCACGATTGTCTGTATATATTTTCAAAGCTGATTTTACTACTGGCATAGCCAGATTTGTTTAACGACCCTCCAGCACAAAAAGAATAGACATCCGCTATTGGGGGTAGCCAGAAGAAGAAGAAGAAGGAGAGGGAGAGGGAGAGGGAGAGGGAAGGGGATAGGAATAGGCAGAGTGAGGGAGGGGAGGGAGATGGAGAGTGGGGGGAGGAGAGGAAGGGAGAGTGAGGGGAAGGGGTCAGTGAGGGGGAAGGGGACGAGTGAGCAGGAGGGGGATAGGGATAGGGAGAGTGGGGGGGAGAGTGAAGGGGAGGGAGGGAGAGTGAGGGGGAAGGGGGCGAGTGAGCGGAGGGGGTAGGGATAGGGAGAGTGAGGGGGAGGGGGGAGAGGGAGAGGGAGGCGGAGAGGAAGAGAGAGAGTGAGGGGGAAGGGGGCGAGTGAGGGGAGGGGGAATGGGGAAGGGGGCGAGTGAGGGGGAGGGGGATATGGAGAGGGAGAGTGAGGGGGAGGGAGAGGGAGACTGAGGGGGAGGGGGGGATAGGGAGGGGGGGATGGAGAGGGAGAGGGAGAGGGCGGTGGAGGCGGGGAGAGGGAGGGGAGAGAGGGAGAGGGAGGTTACGGGGGGAAAGAGGGAGAGGGAGAGTGAGGGGGGGAGAGGAAATGGAGGAGCAGAAGGAGAAGGAGAAGGAGAAGAGCAGTGAATCTCAGCTCAAGAAGGAGATGAATATTTTATCTATGTCACTGGGTGTGTCTGTCCAATACGTCGAAAGCATTGGCAATGAATAAACAAATATATAAGTCCACAAAATCCTAACCAGTGCCCAGCTACAAGAAACCTGTGACAACACTAGTACTATCGGTTATTATTACATACATGAATAATAATTAATATTTGCATAAGTAGTTTACACCTCACCTAATCTTTAGTGGTATATTTTGTCGACTAGGCAATGAGCATGTGTGGGAAATCTTAGTTAGTTAGTTAGTGGTGATTGCTTAACGCCATGTTGGCAGCAAAGGCCATAATCACGGCGAGAATTTTCTGATCTTATTCTGGCATATTATTATCAGGTCGTCACTTTTACAGAAACTGTAAAAGCACATAGTCAACTATGTGTCCAGAGATACTTTTGAAGTCAGAGGCTCACAATTATAAGTTTGTTTGTTTGTTGTTGTTTTACATCCTAGCAACATCTAAGGTCATATCAGGACGGGTACCGACTTGTGACAGTACGCACTGATGGTGATTTTATAGTGCTGCCCCACTAGGAAATCAGGCCGCCTGCACCATGACCCGATATCCCACTCAGTCACATTATCCTGACACCGAGTTAACCAGTCCTTGCCCTATTCTAATAATGCCGAGCACCAGGCTGGAAAGTGACAAGTATAAATTTTTAAGTCATTGGTTTGGCTCGACCAGGAACCGAACTCGCGAACTCCCGATCTTCCTCATACAAGGCCTGTGCTCTACCGATTCGGCCACCGCGCCTGGTACACAATTATAATGACAACAAATTTGAAGCCAGGTAAAATACTAGATAAATTGGTGAAATTAATTTAATGAACTACACCAGGCAGTATAGTCCTGCCGCCCTCAATAAAGCTAGTGTAGTGGTCTGCACTGACCTCTCAGTCAGGGAGCCGCATAGACAGGTAGGCGTGGGTAGTGTGTTGATATAAGGGAGCCTAGGTGGTGTAATGGTTCGCACACTGGCCCGGAATGCAAAGAGATGTGGGTTCGAGTCCCGCTCTCGGCACAATATTTCCCATTTTCATCACCCCCCATGACACTGGTTGCCGTGACCATGATCCTATACAAGCTACGCGCTGTATACTTGTTGAACCTACCCTGTGTATGTAAGTGCGTTGCATTGCCTGTATGTATGTAATTGTAAGCATTAAAAGACTTACAATTCCAGGGGGAGGAGTGTAGTGGTCTGCACTGACCTCTCAGGGAATGAGCCGCATAAACAGGTAGGCGTGAGTAGTCTGTTGATATAAGGGAGCCTAGGTGGTGTAATGGTTAGCACACTGGCCCGGAATGCAAAGAGATGTGGGTTCGAGTCCCGCTCTCGGCACAATATTTCCCATTTTCATCACCCCCCATGACACTAGGATCACTTCTTGTTTTACATTAATCGAATGATCATGCATGGTGTTTTGCATTTTTTAAATTGTTGGCGCCAGGCCATAAAATCTACGCAGTTTAATCAAATGTGTTTGAGCATCAGTGGGGACTGATACCTAATGCATTCAGGAGGAGGCTCTCAGAAAGGAGTGTGTAAGCCATGAGTGGCCAATGTGGCAACGACTAAGGACCACTTGGTCCCATCGACCGCCCACATGAGTCTGTGGTGGTTTTTCCCACAGTTGGGACGATTTCATGTAACGTGTTATTCGTATTTTCAACCCATTCATTCTGCCATAAGGATTTTATGTGAGTGAAAACAAGTGGTCTCAGATTGGAGTGGGATATCAGACATGGTGTAGTTTCATAATTCAGAGCATTTTTCGCAGCCTGGTCAACACATCTATTTCCTGGGATGCTGATATGGTGTGGGAAGTCTACAATATAAACAACAACACTCAATATGTCTATATGCTATGATATTATGCACATCCAATTGACCATTGCGTATATTTTTATTTGTTTTAATTGATTCGGTATTTATTCTGCCCATAGTGTGTAAGCTCCCGTGAGGGTGCTTGTTTTCAACGCTGGACAGCTGTGAGGAATGATATGGTTCTGGTTCCGGGTTGGTATCCGGGACATCCACCAGCATTTATTTTAAGTAGTTAGTATCTATGTTAATTTTTTAGTTTTTTTGGGGGGGTATAACTTCCTAGCATATAACTAATATCGTGGCCTAGTGTGTACATCTAGTGAGATGGTAATAGGCTTGTGGATGAGGACGTGTTCCCAGAATTAGTTTGTTTGTTTTGTTTGCAGCTTTCCTTTCACTTGTGCCCTGTCCCTAGTTAGTGCCTAGATGTGCCAGAACACATCCGTACTCTTCGGGACTGTGACCAGGTGTGTTGGCTGCGGTGTTAAATTGTTAACCATAGTTCTAATGGCATTGTCCCTGACTTTTGGTTTTACCACCTTCCTTTCACCTGTGCCCTGTCCCTAGTTGGTACCTGGGTGTGGCAGAACACACCCGTACCCTTCGGGACTGTGACCTGGTGGCGGATTGTGGTATTTTCTCATGCCATAGTGTATTATAGGTTGGGTTCGGTGAGCATGGTTGGTCTGTCCATACCTTTCGTGATTTGTGCCAGAACACATACCAAGGTGGACTATGGCCTCATTTCTTCTGACCCTCCCAGTACTCCAGATGGCTGTGTATTTATTTACCTATTTCAATGTTTGTAAACATTGTGTATGTGCACGCAGCTTGGCTGCAAAACGAATGCACACTGCCACTGAGTTTGTCAGTATGCGCAGTGCAAAACGTCAGTTTTATTAAAGATTAATAGAAATCCAGAACCCTAACCATATCAATTTAATATAATCCTTTCGGTAAAGATGTTTTCTATGTGTATTCCAATCAGTTTCCTTCTAGGTGGTGTGGTTTTAGAGATATTTCACTTTTTCTGTATGAAGATTGCTCACTGCGATTGACAATGCGTTGAGTTTGCCGTACGCACAGTGCAAAACGTCAGTTTTATTCAAAATTAATAGAAATCCAGAACCCTAGCCATATCAATTTAATATAATCTTTTTTGTAAACATGTTTTCTATGTGTATTCCAATCAGTTTGTTTCTAGGTGGTGTGGTTTTAGAGATATTTCACTTTTTCTGTATGAAGATTGCTCAATGCCATTGACAATGCATTGACTGACTGAGTTTGCTGGTACGCGCAGTTCAAAAACGTCGGTTTTATTCAAAATTAATAGAAATCCAGAACCCTAACCATATCAATTTAATATAATCTTTTTGGTAAACATGTTTTCTATGTGTATTCCAATCAGTTTGCTTCTAGGTGGTGTGGTTTTAGAGATATTCAACTTTTTCTGTAAGAAGATTGCTCACGACCATTGACAACGCATTGAGTTTGCCGGTACGCGCAGTGCAAAACGTCAGTTTTATTCAAAATTAATAGAAATCCAGAACCCTAACTTCATTAATTTAATATAATCTTTTTGTTAAACATGTTTTCTATATGTGTCCCAAACAATTTGTTTCTAGGTGGTGTGGATATTTCACTTTTTCTGTATTTTCTCTAGGAAGATTGCTCACGACCATTGACAATGCCTTGAGTTTGACGGTACGCACAGAGCAAAACATTAGTTTTATTCAAAATTAATAGAAATCCAGAACCCTAACCATATCAATTTAATATAATCTTTTTGGTAAACATGTTTTCTATGTGTATTCCAATAAGCTTGTTTCTAGGTGGTGTGGTTTTAGAGATATTTAACTTTTACTATATGAAGATTGCTCATGGCCATTGACAATGCATTGAATCTGACGATACGCGCAGTGCAACACATCGATTTTATTCAAAATTAATAGAAATGCAGAACCCTAACCTTATAAATTTAATATAATCTCTTTTTTGAATGTGTTTTCTATATGTAATCCAATTGGTTTGTGGCCAGGTGGTGTAGTTTTAGAGATATTTCACCTTTTCTCTATGAAGCTTGCTCATAGCCATTGAGTTTGCAGTGTGACTGGATGTTGTCCTGCAGCCAAGCAGCGCGCGCAGTGACCTGAATACATGTGCTGACGTCATATGAAATTGGTCAATTGGTTTGGTGTGCACCCTCTTCCATGGCCCGTCCTTGGCATGTGTGCTCTTTCACAGTTTGTCTTGACTGCGCCCAGTCAGGTGTTATTTGGTGCCTATATGATGGTGTATGGTTTTTATTTGTTCTTTTTTAGGTATTGTTTATAGAGCTCCAGTTTCTTGATTGCTCTGACTCGAGGTGGTTGTTTGTTCCAGGCTTGCGCGGCCATGACCAATACACTTCTCTCCTGTATTTTATTCATGCTTATGGTTTCTTTTAGCGCTGGTGCCCAACACTAATATGCAGTAATGCTAGACTTACGTAGTAAGTTGAAGTATTACTAACATTCTTCTGAATCTTACAGATGCCGGAACCAGTGATCAGGGGCGGGATAAATATAGACTCGGCCAGCTAGCTTAGATCTTTTTTATTTTTTTATTGAGGCTGTATTTATACTGTCCATAGCATGTAAGCCCGGGTACCCAGGCTTGTTTTCAATGCTGGCCAGCTGTAGTTTTGGTCTTGTCTTACCAAGCAATAGCTGCTGATAAGTTATTTGATTGTCTGCATTTCAGTAGCAGATAGATAGTCTGTTGGTATGTTTAGTAGTCTATGTTAGTTTTTTTGGGGCCCTCTTGGCATTGTATCTTTGTTCTATTCTTATTACTATGTTAGTTGTTTTCTTAAGGTTCTATGTTAGTGTTTTGGGGTTTTCTTGGGAAGAGTTTTCTGCTTTTGTTTACTTAATTCTAGATCAATTCTTGGTAGCATAATTAGCATAATTCATAGCATAATTAGGAATAATGAACTACTTTTCACTAATAAATCTCTAAAACCCCACCTCCACACCAAATTTTACCTAACAAGGTTTACAAGGCTAGGACCAAACCAATGATCATCAACTTTCCAAGGTAGTGGGAGGGTAGGGCCCCTTATCACTGGTTCCGGCGTTACAAATGCACTACCAGCAGCTACCCAACTTATATGAACGCTTCCACATATGCTTTTTTTTTTTGCATTTTTTTTTTTACGTCCTATCAACATCTAAGGTCATATCAGGATGGGTACCGACTTGTGACAGTGCGCACTCATGGTGACTTTATAGTGCTGCCCCACTGGAAGACCAGGCTGCCAGCACCATGACCCGATATCCCACTCAGTCACATTATCCTGACACTGAGCCAACCAGTCCTTGCCCTATCCTAATAATGCTGAGCGCCTGGCTAGGAAGCGACGAGTATCAATTTTTAAGTCATTGGTTTGACTCGACCAGGGTCCGAACCCATGACCCCATGGTCTCCCAACACGGGAGACGGACGCTCTAACTCATTCGGCCACCCCGCCTGGTCTCCACATATGCATTACATGGCAGAACATTTGAACTTAACCAAATAAACTGAACATTGTGTTTTAAAACTAGGCAACCATTGCGTGTCTCACTTTGACAGCGCCGTCATCAATCAAAGTCATCAATAAGTATCAAATACCTCATTCTCCATCACACACCTCAGATTCTCATCCACTAGTTTATTCATGATTAAAGCTGCATAGTCCGATGAAAATGCCAAGTTTTTAAAACAAAACCAATTATCTAGATTTGATTCTACATATCTAACTTAGATACTGGTGCACTTAGTAAGCATTTATCGACAACATATTTTTTTTTTTTTTTTTTTTGGTAAATATGTTTATTCTGCTGAATAAGTCTTTTGTCAGTGCCGAAGCACTGGTCTTCCAGCCATTTTTCAATTCAGGGTTATTTACACAAAAGGTATATAGAATAAGGTGTACAATACCTGTTGAATAGACAATTTGCACCATGTAACACAATGAAATTCTGAAACCCAAAAATTCCATAACAATATGGTACAGTAGTGTCATATAACCAGATCAATATTAGTCAGACTTATATTATAAGGGAACACTGAGTCAATTTAATAGAATATGTTGCTGCACAAGCCTGTGAAGTTTTGGCGTGCTTTCCCAAAGTTAATTTAGCATGTTTGCACTTCAAATATCTCAAAAGTATCTACCCGGACCAAACGGGATGCCAATTGAGTTGAGCGTCCATCTCCCGCTTTGGTAGATCGTGGGATTCGAACCAACAGGTACGAACCCTGGTCGAGTTAAACCAATGACTTAAAAATGTATACTTGTCACTTCCTAGCCTGGCGCTCAGCATTATTAAGATAGGGCAAGGACTGGTTGGTTCAGTGTCAGGATAATGTGACTGAGTGGGATATCAGGTCATGGTACTGGTGGCCTGGTGGGGCAGCACTATAAAGTTGCCATGAGTGTGCACTGTCAACAAGTCGGTACCTGTCCTGATGACTTTAGATGTTGCAGGATGTAAAACTCCATAAATCGAAATCTAATCTGGCGTCTAGGAGCGTCTATCGGATAATTGTTTGTTGTTGAAGTTTTAAGTCCTCGCAACATCTAAGGTCAGATCAGGACGGTCTATTGGATAAAGACCCTCGCGTAAGTCCAAACAGGCATTGTTGTTATTTTTCAGGCACACATCTCTCTCTACCATCATTTCAAAAAGCTTCCACCATTCATGCCGACATACACACAAATAAACCTGCTGACGCAGTACAATAGTCAAACCGCCAGTTACATAGACGCGTGTCGCATTCAATACAACTAGAAGGTCACAATCGGTTTCAAACCGCAATGTGTATGAACAGAAGTAATCTGCAAATGTTTGCAGCAACAACTGACCCCAAACCTTCCTATTGCCACCTCCCACCGTGTTATTGTGTCAGATCATTGTGCAGCATGCAATAGAAACACCGGGCGTGGTGGCCTAATCGGTACAGCGCAGGCCTCGCGTGCGGAAGGTCGGGAGTTCGGTTCCCGGTCGAGTCAAACCAATGACTGTGAAATTTATACTTGTCGCTTCCTAGTCTGGCATTTTGCATTAATAGGATAGGGCAAGGACTTGTTAGCTCAGTGTCAGGATAATGTGACTGAGTGGGATATCGGGTCATGGTGCTGGTGGCCTGATTACCCAGTGGGGCAGCACTATAAAGTTGCCAGGAGTGCGCACTGTCACAAGTCGGTACCAGACCTTAGATGTTGCTAGGACTTAAAACTACAACAAACAAAATAGAAACTGACCTGTTTTACCAACTGTTCACTGGAATTAATTGACAGATTGCTGATTCAAAGATTGTTTAACGCCATGGCAGCAATGGCCATATTTACAGCGAATAATTAGTGGTATTTATTTATTTATTTATTTATTCTGTCGGTTTTGTTAATCAAATGTATGTATCGTACATGGAAATTTACATGAGAATCTGAAATGATCAGATTTGTGTCAAATGACAGCAAAAGATTATCTCCAATGCAATTTTGAAGTGGCTAAATTTGTGTCAAATAACTGCAAAATTAAACTCACAATGCATAGCTAAAATTACCACAGGCAAAACAGTCCAGTTGTTCATAGGGACTCTCAAATTTGTTCATGTTTTATATTGGTAAAGGGGTATCGCATGCAATTTACATTAAAACATCGCTGGAATTTAAGGTATGTGGCGGTTCAATTGAATCAAAGACATTTTGTTTGTTTATTTGTTGTTGTTTTACGTCCTAGCAACATCTACCGTCATATCAGGATGGGCACCGACTTGTGACAGTGCGCACTCATGGTGACTTCATAGTGCTGCCCCACTGGAAGACCAGGCCACCAGCACCATGACCTGATATCCCACTCAGTCACATTATCCTGACATTAAGCCAACCAGTACTTGCCCTATCCTAATAATGCCAATTGCCAAGCTAGGAAGCAACAAGTATCAATTTTTAAGTCATTGGTTTGACTCGACCAAGGTTCGAACCCACGACCCCACGATCTACCAACACGGGAGAAGGACGTTCTAACTCATTCGGCCATCCCGTCTGGTCTATTTACATTAAAACATCACTGGAATTCAAGGTATGAGGCGGTTCGATTGAATCAAAGACATGTGCAGGTGTCCGCATATTCTGATAGAAGGTTGGTTGGTTTTTGGAGTGTAACGTCCTGCCAACATATCAGGATGGGTACCAACTTGTGACAGTGCGCACTCATGGCAACTTTATAGTGCTGCCCCACTGGGAAATCAGGCTGCCAGCACCATGACCCGATATCCCACTCAGTCACATTATCCTGACACTGAGCTAACCAGTCGTTGCCCTATCCTAATAATGCCGAGCGCCAAGCTAGGAAGTGACAAGCATCAAATATATAAGTCATTGCTTTGACTCGACCGGGAACCGAACTCACGATCTCCCACACGCGAGGCCTGCGCTCTACCGATTAGGCCACCGTGCCCGGTTTAACAGAAAGACACAATTCTATTTACGCATCTTGCCTATTTAATAGCCTGAGTGGTTGGTGGAATGATTTCAAATGTGTCGAAGCCGAAACCTATTGAAATAATGTGCTCATGCACGAGGACTATCATGACGTCTACGAGTGTGTAGAACTGTGTTTTTCAACTCTCGCTTTAGTGCGCATGCACGGAGCGATTTTGCTACTTACTATGGAACTATTATATTCCAGTGACGTCATATGGAACTAGTGTCATTCGGCGCAGCAGAAAGAAACTCTAGATCATTGTAATACGCATGCAATAAGACAACTTCTCTTATCGACCTGGACCGGGCTCAGTAGTCGAATCGGTAGAGCGTGGGCCTCGCGTGCGGGCGATATGGAGTTCGGTTGCCGGTCTAGTCAAAGCAATGACTTATCAAATTGATACTTGTCGCTTCCTAGCCAGGGGCTGAGCATTAATAGGATAGGGAAAGGACAGGTTAGCTCAGTGTCATCTTCACACGACCACGTGACCATGTCGCCACGGACAGCATCACCATGTCACCATGCCTGCACATTTTCACACGAAAACGTGACCATGTCACCATGGACAGCATCACCATGTCACCATGTCATCACATCTTCACACCACCACATGACCATGTCACCACGGACAGCATCACCATGGCGTCATGTCGTCATGTCAGCACATCTTTACACCACCACATGATCATGTCACCATGATCTGCATTGCCATGTCACAATGATCTGCATTGCCATGTCAGCATGCATCAAAACCACCATGTCTCCATTCCGCCACGTCACCATGCTACCACGTGACCACACAACCACATCACCATGGTACCGCCACCACACAACCATGTATCCATGCCACATCACCATGTTTGACCGGGCGCAGTGGCCGACTCTTATCGCTCGTCTGGGATTTGGCATTACTAGGATCGGGCAAGGACTGGTTAGCTCAGTATAAGGATAATTTTACCCCCACCACCCCCGCCACGCCACCTCCCCCACCCACCACCCCCTCCCCGCCCCTAAACTCCATGCACCATCCCCGTAGCGAATTGACCTGCATGTGAGCAGCCTTATTGACTGGTCCCCGTCTGTACCCTTCACAGACCGGCACCCATGCCGCCACGTGACCTTCATTCACTTTCACACCTCCCAATGTGTTGCTTGTGTGTTGTTGTTTTAAGTCCTAGCAACATCTATTCTCATATCAGGACGGGCACCGACTTGTGACAGTGAGCACTCATGGCGACGTTATAGTGTTGTCCCACTGGGAGACCAGGCCGCCAGCACCATGACCAGAAATTCCACACATTCACACGTTTCTTTATCTCTGTAATATGCCACTCAGCCGATAAGAAACCAACAACCCAGATACACCTGTAGCTCCGATCAGTCTCTCCCCTCCACACCACCCCACCACACCCACACCCACATCCCCACCCAGTTACACACACCCACATCCCCACCCCCGCCTAGTTACCCACACCCACATCCCCACCCCTGCCTAGTTACCCACACCCACATCCCCACCCCACCCCCGCCTAGTTACCCACACCCACATCCCCACGCCGCTAGTTACCTATACCCACATCCCCACCCCGCCTAGTTACCCACACCCACATCCCCACCCCAACCCCCGCCTAGTTACCCACACCCACTTCCCCACCCCCACCTAGTTACCCACCCCCACATCCCCACCCCCCGCCTAGTTACCAACACCCACATCCCCACCCCACCTAGTTACCCACACCACATCCCCACCCCGCCTAGTTACCCACACCCACATCCTCACCCGGTTACCCACACCCACATCCCAACCCCCACCCCCACCTAGTTACCCACCCCCACCCCCACCTAGTTACCCACCCCCACATCCCCACCCCCACCTACTTACCCACACCCCCACCCCCACCCAGTTACCCACACCCACATCCCCACCCCCGCCTAGCTACCCACACCCACATCCCACCCCCTCCTAGTTACCCACACCTAGCCGCCCACTCGGTCACGTGAAACTGTTATCGGCAGGGCCTCATTCTCAGGACAGTGAATTTAAGCATTAATCCCTATACTGTCGGCAAAATGGAAACCTGCTTTGGTGAAAAGTATTTCTGAAACTGCCTCCAGAGGGCGGTCTCGCTTTGTTCACAACGACGCCCCCCCCCCCCCTTCTTCACGTCCCTCCCCCCTCTCCCAGCCACTTCCCCCTCTCTCTCTCTCTCTCTCTCTCTCTGCCCCTCCTCCTCCTCTCCCTGCCCCTCCCTCCTCCTCTCCCCCTACACCTCTCTCCGCTCTTCCCCTCCCCACCCCTCCTCCCCTTCTTACCCTCCTCTCTGCTTCCCCCTCCCCTCTTCCCCCACCCCTCCTCCTCTCTCCCTTCACCCCCCCCCCCCCCCTCTTGGGGTTGCGCGCAACTCTAACGCTAATTGGATGGGCGATAATAGATGGTTTTGTAATGCCCCAGAGTGTGGCGGGCCGTCGTTATACATCGTGAAACTACAACAGAGTGTGAAGCGATCAATTTTCTAATGTGTCTACGACAGTGAAAATGAGACCGGTATAAGCTCATTCTAAAAAAGCTTAGCGCATTAGCTTCCTCCTTGCAGCTTTTTTTTTTTTTCTTTTGCTTTTTTTTCTCTCCTAGTGGCACTTTTATTGATTTGATTTCAATGCATATTCAGATCGACATATACTGCTGATTTTACTCACTGATTGATCTCACTGTATTATTAGTGATGAAAAATGGGAGGGGGGAGGAGAGACAGAAACAGCTGCGATGGTGCGGGAATGGAGGTGGCGCCCCCTAGGTTATCATAATGAGATACACCTGGGATGGAGGGGGCTAGCACCAATTCCCCCTAGCGGAGGCTCACGAAACTACCCGGACAGCAACAGTTACATATATATACATTGATGATTAAATGCGGGTGTAGTGAGGTGCACTGACCTGTCCAGGTGAATAACCACATACACAAGTAGGTGTGGGTAGGTTGATAGCATCAGGGAGCTTAGATAGTCCAATGGTCAGGACGCTACTCCCGGATGCGAACGCCACGAGAACTTCTTAGTAACTGACTTTATTATCTTCCACCTTCCATATTCCCTCCTGGTCACATGACCATATGCAGGTCACCGATTGGCCACCGCTGCATATCTCACATACCTTACAGGAGTTTGGGCTTGAATTCTACTCTACGCATACTGTTAGTGTTACCCATCTGCAAACTCACTCGCTCCCACATTGGTGTCATGACCAGGGCACGTATGCATGGGGCGGTGTTAGCGCTCCAAACCTGTCGTTAACGGTGATCTTCGGGGTAGCGGCGAAAAGTCGGTATGCATGGACCAGTGTTATGTAAACACCGCGAGTTTAAGGTCGGAGAGTCTAACCCCAGCCCATAGCAAGTTTACCCTCGGTGTTAGGGACCGAATCGGGCCAAATCTATTGAATGCGATCATATTTAACAGAATTACATACTCAAATCGTGAAATTGCATTAAATTAACCCTAAATTCGAACTGATATTAATGCCTCTGCTACATCGGCGGCAATATTAATATTGTCGAATTGACGAAGGTAAATTAAACAAATCGCCGCCGCCGCCACATCGACGTCGCTATCCATACTGTCGAAGATCAACAAAACATCGCCGCTGCCACCGCCGCCGCCGCATTGGCAGCAATATATTAGGCCCAAATCTATTCAATGCGATCATATTTTACAGAATTATATACTCAAATCGTGAAATTTCATTAAATTAACCCTAAATTTGAACCGATATTAATGCCGATGCTACAATGGCAGTGATATTAATATTGTCAAATCAACGAATGTACACAGGCACAGAGGGATTTCCCATATCTATAAATAACTGCTAGGTTAGCTAACACCTCCACACTTTGGCTCCGTGCATACCCCATGACCCATTTCTAAACACTGGCGTTAGTTAACCCGAACGCGGTCCTTAACACCAGGGCTGATAAATAATTCTTCATGCATACAGGCCCAGGATACTGTACAAGATATGCCCTGCATAGTGTTGAACCATCCCTGTGTACATACTCTAAGTGCGCCAGCTGGAGTTTTGTAATTGTAATGTATAAGGCTACGAATTCCAGGGTGGCGAGTGTAGTAAGAGGCACAGGCTCCCCACAGGAAATGTTACATGTACAGTTAGGTGTGGGTCTTAAGGCCCTGTCACACCTCACCGGATTGGGGGAAATGGACAGAAACCGAACAAAGTCCGTTTTGTGTCCATACAAGTTTTGAACATGCACAAAACTAGGAATGGATGCCGCCGGACTGACGTCTACACTTCTTGTCCGGTTTGAGTCCGTTTAGTCCGCTTACCATCCATTGGCTATCCATGTCCGTTTCATGTCCGTTTCATGTCCATTTCATGTCCGTTTCATGTCCGTTCGTCTAGCGGCCTTTGACCCGATATTGCAACATTTTGACACATTTTAATAGATTTTGATACTTATGACACCCGGACTAGACAATTCTGTCCATTGCTCAATACACCGAGGTGTGACAGCCACTTTAGTTATCAGGAAGCTTAGATAGATAGGAACGGGACGTAGCTCAGGCAGTAGCATGTCCACCTGTGAAGGTGTGGGTCATCTGATCGATCCTGCTCAGTGACCCATTTGCAGTCTGGGTTATTTTCCATTCCAACCAGTGGTCCACAACTGGTTCATGAAAGGCTGTGGTATATGTTGTCTGTCCTGTTTGTGGGAAAGTGCATATAAAAGGTCCATTGCTGCTTATCAGAAAGAGTAGCCTATGTGGCGGCAGTGGGATTAAACCTCTAAAGAAATATGTCAGAATTACCATATGTTTGACGTCTAATAGCCGATGCTAAAAATCAATGTGCTTTAGAGGCATTGTTAAATAAAACAAACTTTCCTTAGATAGCCTAATGGTCAGGATGCTAGCCAATGAATGGTAGAAATGTCGGTTCGAATCCAGATGCGTGGGTTCGAATCCAGATGCAATTTGCAAAAAAAAACACCCCGCATCTGGATTAGAACCACATTTCTACCATTTCTGTACTGCTATGTTCACAGCAGCTTCTGTATTGTGTTCATTCTAATATTTATTTGTAATATATTTATTTTTTGCAAGTCGGCTATGACAATGAATTTGCAAGTGTCGCCTAATTAGTTGAAGCCCTTTGTAATTATGGATAAGAAGCTGCTGGGTGTCCTGTTGTGTCTCGACTCAGGTTGAATACAAAGCCTATTAAAGGGGGACTTTTTATTTATGGTCATCCTTGATTAGTGCTTGCTTTTTTTAATATGTAGTTAGTAATTACACTCACTGGAGAAGGGGAAAGGGACACAGACAAAGCACACTGAGCACATGGACGGCATATTGAACAGACATGCAATATCTGTGCCAATTAAGACCTGGAAAAATATATATATATAATATATATATATACATATACATTTATATATATATATATATATATATATATACACACACACACACATACATATGAGCCTGTCTCAAAAGGTGATCACTCTTTTTTTTCTGTCCATTGTAACGATTGACACAAAAGAGCACATAAACGGTTACACTGAAAACACAAGGACATTTGCTTCAAATCAATATGTATTCTATTGGGATTATGAAACATTTAAAAAAAACTAATCAGTTTATCCTGAGCAAATGCATAAGCAGATAGTATGTTGATCGTCACAATGGACAAAGTGTTGTCCCATATTGCTTAGCACCTTTTGAGACGGTCCCATATACAAACAATAGCTCAAAATAGTCCCTAAATATTGCATGCACAGTTTGAAATTCGGGCGGCAAGTGAGGAAACCAGCCGATCTGGCAGCCAATACTGGCCGATCGTGGCGCTGGCAGCGGCGCATCGGAGCAAATGCCCAGCCGGCCAGCGATTGGACCTAATACATAATAATATCAATACTCAGTAACCATAGATAGCAAGGCTAGACACCACCATTTTATATACGCATAATAAATTATACATCCTATATATATAGTGCTTCAAAATAGTCTCTGAATATATATATATATATATATATATATATATATATATATATATATATATATATATATATACACTTGATGTATACATCACTTGATGTGTATACACACACTTGATGTATATACTCTTGATATGTGTATATATATATATATTCCAGTGCGCGAGTGACAGTATTTTGCACAACTGCTAGGGTTGGGGGTGGTGGCGCCATCTGTCCCAACTGTGAAAAGGGGTCACCCATAAAGTAGTACACGACATATGGGTGATCATATAGGGAACCTTCCCTTTTGCGCCTTTATACTTGCATAAGTCTGATAGATCACATATATATATATATACTTAATATGTATGTATACACATCAGGTGATGTATACATCAAGTGTATATATCTATTCGGGGACGACAGAGAGAGAGAGGGAGAGAGAGACAGGGGAGAGAGAGAACATTAAAATGGTATCTATCTTTAACTGCATTTATATAATTCAATTGCCATTGTAATCGATTACCAGTGAATAATGGATATCACCGAACTTTAATTAGTTTACAGATATCTATAATGAGCAATGCTCAGGGTGTTTTTTTTAAACCAATATTACTATTATTACCCGGTGTAGCAGGAAATCGCAAACCCTGTAAATCGCAAACCCCCACTTGCGATTAACTAGGAAATCGCATATCCCCCCATGAGATCGCAAACCCCCCATTCGGCGGCGGCGGCGATTTGTTTACTTTACGTTCGTCGATTCGAAAATATAACTGTTAATATCTCCGCCGTTACGGCAGTAGCCTTAATAACGCTTCGAATTTAGGGTTAAATTGGTCAAATTTCACTTATTTGGTAGCTAATTCTGTTAAATATGATCGCAAACCCCCCATTCGGCGGCGGCGGCGATTTGTTTACTTTACGTTCGTCGATTCGAAAATATAACTGTTAATATCTCCGCCGTTACGGCGGTAGCCTTAATAACGCTTCGAATATAGGGTTAATTTAAT
Source organism: Branchipolynoe longqiensis (assembly GCA_030323885.1). Taxonomy (NCBI): domain Eukaryota; kingdom Metazoa; phylum Annelida; class Polychaeta; order Phyllodocida; family Polynoidae; genus Branchipolynoe; species Branchipolynoe longqiensis. The sequence continues at coordinate 39,761,685 of CM059200.1, forward strand.
GAAATTTCACGATTTGAGTATGTAATTCTGTTAAATATGGTCGCATTGAATAGATTTGGCCCGAATCGGTCCCAAAACACAGGGGGGTTTGTGATTTCCTAGTAAATCGCAAACCCCGGGGTGTGCAATTTCCAGGGGTTTGCGATTTACTGCCACACCGGCATTCACCTATTCAAAGCATACGTGACAGTGAGATGAACTAGTTCTAGGACATTGCACTGTAACTGACTGAATCTATAGCACTATTCTATTGGGAGCTTAGATGGCTCCTTGCACCAAAGGTCAACATACACTATTACACCCATTCCCCTGGAATCATACGTCTTTTAAATGGCTTAGATCCATAAGTCATTTAATGTTTATGAATACACACATACCGGCAATACACGTACATACATACACATACAAGGTAGGTTCGTCAATCATACAATGCATAATTTGTACAGAATCATGGTGACTGCATTAGTGTCATGAAGCATGTTTGTGCAAATGGGAAACATTGCGCTTAGAGTATTGTTCGAACCCTCACTTTTTGGCATTACATGTGTAAAGACTAGGTCTCGCGTTTTGTAGAATGGCTACAGCCCGAATCTGTGGTTGTGTAGGCAGGCTATAGTGAAATCAATACAGACAAAGAGAAAGGAAGATTATAAAGTGTGAAAGAAGAGAGAGAGTATTTATATGGTACATGGGTTCATTGTAGAGTATCACCCCACCCTTAACCCGCATTAGGAAACAAGCATTCTTGGCTCTACCAATAGGGATCCAGCATTCCTGGTCCCCATGGTTACCAGTGATCTGCCCACCACCACCTAGATAAAGGATTCACCCGGTACTTGCAGTCGCAGTACACGGGTGAATACCAACCCTATATCAAAACGGTCGAAAAAGCGGGTTAATGAATTGAGAGCCTAATTTCACAATCTAAGAAGCAACAATTATTCTTTACATATGTCTTATTGATAGCCTGCTACCTTTGAGTTGAAAAATATTATATAATATCTAGTTTAATAAGATTTAAAAGTGAAATCGACGGCGTTCTGTGGCCGCCATCTTGTCTTTTTGCAACTCTGTTCTGATATAAGTAACCATTTGACACTGGTGCCAGGCATTCTACTTCTTGTTCCATACTAACGCTATTTTCGCCCGTATTTATATAAGGCTGGTCTTCACCCATGTACTACAAGTACCGGGTGAATCTTTTATCTAACCACCACCAAGCTGTGTGGCTCCCCTGGCCACCCCCTGCCTTGAGCCTGAGTGTGGTGATCCTACCTAGCACAGGGGGTGGGGGTGGGGGTGGGGGTGGGGGTGGGGGGCTAGGCTCTGAGTGCCCCTTACACACAGCCCTGCCAGCACCACTATGTCTATTTACATCTCACTCAGGCACCACCGGCACCTACATATACACATACATGCGCCTGGTCACGTCTACCCGATCAGTAATAGAACATTTGCATTCCCCCCCAATGCCGTAAATCGGAATATTTTACACATGGTTAGCATCATAACCATTACACTACCTAGGTTCCCTGGTGCAATGACCCTATCCATGACTACCTGCCTATGCGGCTCCTTTCCTCAGAGGTCAGTGCAGACTACAACATTACTTTAGATAACTTCAGTCTGTATGCAGTAACCACAACCTCCCAGTTTTTACATGGAGAGCAACAACTAAAAAGCATTGTCGTTCCATGTCCATTCACTAATCATTAGTCTATTACATTTCCCAAGGCCCGGTGTAACGATTTCAACTTCCCCCCTTCCCAAGTTCCCCCCTGGGAATCTGAAAACGTTTTTAACTTCCCTCCGGGGAAATTTTAAACGTTTTCAGATTCCTGGGGGGGGGGGGGACTTAAAAACAGTTTTCAGATTCCTCCCCCTATTTTCAAATTCCCCCCTCCGGGAATTTAAAATTGTTTAAAAAACTTTAAAAAACGTTTTAAATTTCAGACCTATAATATTTTTTTCTTAACCATCATGGAGACTTTTTGTGTCATTTGTGATTAAATATGTTTTATTGTACTAGTAATAATTTCCCTTATGCTATTCTCTCTATATTATAATATTTGTCATGTAAAATAACAAAAAATAACAAAAAATAAAGAAAATTCCCCAGAAATGGGGGGGGGGGAAGTTAAAACGAGGGAGGGAATTTGAAAACGTTTTCAAGTTCCCGGGGGGGAACTTGAATATGGGGGGAATTTGAAATCCTTACACCGGTATTACTGCCCTGGGAGCAGTCACTGTTGATCCGTGTGAGTGGAGTTAATTCGGACATGTGGAAGCATAATTAATGAGCTTCCATTGTCTTTGTTTAAAGTTGCATGGTCCGATGAAATATTTATTTTTCAAAATGATGAAATATTTATTTTCAAAACCAAAACATGTATCTTAATTTAATTATATATATCCATCTTAGATATTGGTGCATTAACAAGTGATTTGGGACAGCATATATAGAATAATCAGTGAATTTACTACCTCATCCTACTTTGAGAAACCCATCACACAAGGAAGCCGTTAATCAATTAGGTTAATCTCGTGGCCTCAGTAGCCTTGACCATCATTCCAAGTACCTAGTCAGGTTCCAGGATGTCCAGTAGTAGTATTGCTGGCACCATAGCCTGGGTTGATATAAAGTTGCATGGCATTTTGTATTAAATAATTGTTACAGATCTGAATAAGAGTGATGTAATAATTATGTGTATTATTATCCGGGAACAATACATTTGATAATCATTAGGTCAGCCCACATCACATCACATGCCAAGAAACAAATGATGGCGCAATGGCGCCATCAGTAGGAAAAAAAGGTGCCCAGGCTATATTTTATTTAGGTCATTCCACATCACGTGGTATTGCGAGATGTCAATACTGGTCATAGCGAGAGGACTTTTGGAAAGCTTGTCGAAAGTATTTTGGGTTCTTTCAGCTCAAATTGCTTCAAAACTAGTCATCTTTTATCAAAATGACTCTGGACTAATGATTAGTAGCTCATAACGATGAATTTGATATATTTATCTAAAAAATAAGACAAAAATTTAAGCGCCATCGGACCATGCAACTTTAAAGTTACATAGTCTGATAGTTTTTTTTTCAGTTTTCTGCAATTTTCTGAGATAGATACATTAGATTGATCGTTATCATCTGTTTCAAAAGTGTGCTGAATCGCATGTGTGTAGGACACAAGCAATATGACCGCCTAAGATTAGCCAACTCTAGTGTACTTAGGGCTGTTCTTCGACATGGATGACTGCTCAGTATATCTGAATTCAATCTTTTTGAAGTAACCTTTATTTTAAATGGCTAGCTTTTAAGAGATATTTGAAGTGAAAACATGCCATATTAATTTTGGCAAGCACACCATAAGTTTCATCTGTTGTTGATTGTTGAGGTTTTACGTCCTGACAACATCTATAGTCAAATCAGGACTGGTACTGATTTGTGACAATGTGCACTCATGGTGACTTTATAGTACTGCCCAACTAGGAGACCGGGCCGCCGGTACCATAGCCTGATTTTCCACTCAGTCACATTATCCTGATACTGAGGTAACCAATCCTTGTCCTATCCTATTAATGCCAAGCGCCAGGCTATGAAGCAACAAGTATCAATTTTCTCTGTCAAGTATGTGTGGCTAGGCACATCCAAAGCGCAGTATACACTAATGCCGTTGAAGCGATCACATTTGGGCAACACATGGTTATGAGAGAGTGGTGTATGCTGCATTGGGTGGCGCACACCCGACCCTGCGCCAATAAAAGTGGGGAGGAGCCTATGCTGTGCAGTCACTCTAATATATTGCAGGGTCTCTTTCACCAATGTATGTGCAGAAAGACAGATCTAATGCACAGTGTGCATTAAAGTACACTAGTGGTTCAACCATGTTTAGATCGAGTTTTTGGTTAATTATTTCAATATCTATCGCTCAGCAGCACCTGAAATGAGAGGTTAAGCTGCAAATGTCAGTTGTGGCCCTGTCACACTATGACGTATGGCATCAGCGCATGCTTAACTTTAGAAAATTTGCCAGTATGTCAGCATTCATCGAACTTTTCAGCGTCGGGGGATAAAAATGGGCGTATACACAACGTACACACAATGTACGTAATGTATGCATAACGTATCTCTGACGTATTGCTGGTGTAGGAGAGCGTTCATGTGCCTCGCAAAATGTTCACAAAACATTCGCAAAACGATCGCATATGCTCACAGAACGCTGACCAATGTTACATACATTACACCGTCGCTAGAAGTATGGCGTATACATTAAATACGCTGGAGATACGGCAAGCATACATTCGAAGTATGTTAGGAATACGTAATGCATCCATTGGCAGTATGCGGACTGTATGTGGGCTGTACACAGACTTCATGTTCCCACCGGCTGAACATATGGCTAACGTGCAGCAACACATACCAACGTATCCCTAACATACTCCCAACATACGCCGACATATCCTGAACGTACACACAGCATACATTCAACGTACGAGCCACACATCGACACACGTTGGAAATTTTGAGCATGCACACAATTTTTTTGGAGGTTCGACGCACGGCAACGTAAGACGACGTATAACAACGTATCCGGAACGTACCCAATGTATGCCCAATGTATACATAACGTATGATGACATACACTGACGTGTTGGTAGAAAATCACATACATCAGCATACGCTAAGGCTATACGTCGTAGTGTGACAGGCCCTTAAGCTTTCAGCTCCGCAGTTAGGGCCATGTTTGACACGCCATACATAAACCCTACAAACTACCCCCCGTCCCCCCATTCCTCTCACAGCGAAGCATGGTGGGGTAGATAGAGGGTGGAGGTCATCAGGTCCACATCATGCACAATTGGTGCTTGGCTGGTTGGTTGTTGGAGTTTTACATCCTGGCACCATCTGGCATCATATCAGGATGGGTACCGACTTTTGACAGTGCACACTCATGGGGACTTTATAGTGCTGCCCTACTGATGTGAAATAAGCGGAGGCTGCCAGCACCATGCCGACAGCACCATGCCCTGATATCGTCCCCCAGATATATTATCCTGCCACTGAGCCAAGCAGTCCTCACCCTATCCTAGTAATGCAGAGTGCCTGGCGAGGAAGCGACAGGTATAAGTCATTGATTTCACTCGGCCAGGGTTCGAATCCCACGATCTACCAACACGGTAGACGGACGCTCAACTTATTCGGCCATCCCGTCTGGTCAAGCGCAATTGATAATTAATGTAGTATCTATCTTCAACAGACATCTCTGCATCCATTCCAATGTTGTCCTGGCATAGCAGGTGTCCTGCCTTCAGAGGGACACGACAGTCAAACGATACAAAAACAGTTCACACATTGACAAATTGTTGACACATAACAGAGGTTCGCTCCAATCAGAGGGTCGTTGAAAACAGGTATTACTGTGATTTGCTTTTGCTTCCCTTTTTTTCTCTTCTTCAATTAAGAGATGCGGAAGGTCAATGGTTCGAATCCCAGCCGAGTCAAGCCAATGACATTCAAAATTGATACTTGTTACTACCTGGCCCCGTCCGGATATGACCGTAGATGTTGCCAGGACGTAAAGCAACCAACAAACTACCTAGCGCTCAGTATTAATAGAATAGGGCAAGGACTGGTTAGCTCAGCATTAGGATAATGTGACTGAGCCGGATATCAGGTCATGCTGCTAGCAGTCTGGTCTACCACTTCCAGTGGGGCAGCACTATACAAGCCTCCATCAGTGTGCACTGTCACAACTCTAGATCCATCCTGATGTGACCTTAGATGTTGCTATGATGTAAAATCCCTAACAAAGAAACCATCAATCGAATAGAAGGTGTTCTCTGTGGTGAAGTGGTTGGAATGTCTGACTTTTTTTCTAGGTCAGACTCCCAATCCGAAGGTCAGTGCTTCGATTCCCCATGCCTCCACCTCTGCCAATTTGGATTTCCACCGCTGTGTATAACTTACAGCGTCATCAAAGGCCAGTTGCTCTCATACCATGTCTATGTGGTGTGGGAGGTTAAAAATCCCTTGGGTCGGTAAAAGTGTAGGCTCGGGCTTTCTATCGACAAACTGTCTAATGGTGAAAACAAGGCTATATTCAGACTTATCCATGATGGGCAGTATAAATCTTCAAGAGAAAAAGAAAGATGAGCACTGATGAGGGCTGATAGTAAATGATAGTAAATGATAGTAAATGAACTCAATATTGATTACCAGGAGTGAGTGATGGGGATTTAACTCTAGGCCGTCTTGAGAGGATATATCTTATCTTCCTGACAAGATTCTCAGGATGGGAGCTTGAAGTTCAAGTGCAGCTAAGTTGACAACACAAAATCCCCCCCCTCCCAATTCCCTCGTCCCCCTTTTCCCCTCCCCCCCACCCACCCCCTCCCCCCTCTACCCTCCCACCACCCCAAAAGGAAAGCACTGCACTACCATCAATAACAACCAGACATGCTAAGTTAAGTCCCCGCTTCTCACGTGGCAGGTCATGGGTTTGAATCCCGACCGAGTCAAACTAATGACTTGTCGCTACCTAGCCTGGCTCTCGGCATCATTAGGATAGGGTAAGGAAGAGTGGCATGAGGAACACCAATTGTCCGTGATTGACATTTCCCCAACTTACAGTTTCAAAGTCCGATGGTTTTGAGTTTGTGTCATTTTCTGAGATAAATATATTAGGTGGCCCTGCCCCAACAATTGTACACTGCAGACAGTATGCATGACCTTTTTACTAAAGTAAAACAAAAAAACATTTGAGCCTTTTTGAGGGCAGCTGGTCTGTACCACCTCATATAGTTTACTAAATAAATTTGATCAATTACTAATAAAACCTGACCTTTTTTCTCAGGAATTTTACTTCCCTTGACCACAAATATATAATTGTGAGCTTTTTAATTTAATGTGTGTCTGTTGACACATAATTGATTCTTGTGGGTTTGTTATGCTCCCTTTTCATTTTTATATTAAAACTATAAATATATTCATTGTATTTTTATATGCTTATTTACACTTCACATCGTCCACAGTGAATTGACTATGGATACGGCCATGGTTTTTTTGTATTTCTTTGGTTACATTAGTTGATTAAGCACGGGAAATTTCAGTCGCAGACGACTGGTCTTCCTCATTCCACTGCTCCTTGCCTTATCCTAATAATGCCGAGCATCTGGCTAGGAAGCAACAAGTATAAATTTGTAAGTCATTGGTTTAACTCGACCAGGATTCGAATCCACGATCCCACGATCTACCAACACGGGAGACAGACGCTCTAACTCACTCGGCCATCCCGTCTGGTTCAACGTCTTAAAAACACCCTGGAACTTAGCCCTGAAAGGTCCTTGAAAGTCCAGGAATTTGATATGTCAAAATGAGTATGAACCCTGTTCAAAACCCTTGGATTACGCAACTTTATGTAAAATCAAATCAGAATCAGTTCTTCTGCATACCTATGAATACCGCCCCTGCAGCCGATCCCCCGTGAGGCTATCAGGTATTCCCTTAGTCACACGCCACCGTATCCATGGCAATGGATTGTCGGGGCCAGGGTGTCTGCCCGACCGGTGCCTGCTGGACGGGTTAAACCAAAAGTCTGCTTATATTTCTGCTAGATAAAGAAATTTAAACAGTCGCAAGGATATTTGATCTATCTGTCAGACCTCTTTGTGGTTAGTTAATTCTTCATATTTTAAGCTCACCATTTGAAAGTCCATGCTACAGAAAGATGGCTTTTTACGACTATTATAGAAGGCCATCTTAGCATAGGCCAATGACTGGTTAGCTCAGTGTCAGGATAATGTGACTGAGTGGGATATCAGGTCATGGTGCTGGCAACCTCGTATGCCACTCCCAGTGGGGCAGCACTATAAAAGTAGTGTGGGTCTTATCATTGAGAGCCCTCCGCCCCTCCCCCTCCCATTCCCCCCTCCCATTCCCCCCTCCCCTCTCCCCCCCCCCCTCCCCCCCCCCCCCCCCCCCCCCTCCCCCACACGCTCTCCCATTGGTGCAGATTACCCTGATGGCGTCCCTGGCGATGTTGGTGCGAGGTGGCGATGGGTTTTGAGCGCAGGGAATTCTGGGTGGAGATCTCTCGCGCTCTCGTCTTTTTTTGTTGTTGTTTTACTATTTTTATTATAATTTTTGTTATTGACTTTTTTCTCTTTTTTTTTTATTTTGTGGACGCGTGTAGGCAATCAGAACGGCCGGGTCGCAACTCTCCCGGGTATCAACCATTTGTGGCGCCATTTGCCAGTGCGAGGCCTGCCCGGAATTATCGATATCGACTTTTAGCTGCGGCATTTGCCAAAATGGACGCGTAGTGGCCGCAATGTTGCCGCTACTAGAGTCATGGGAGGTGTTGGAAACAAATCGGAGACTCTGCCTAGAGAGTGGCACTCGAACCCTCATTTCTGCCATTCTCGGGTGAACTTTTTAGCCTGTTGGATCCTGCATTTCCCAAATAGATTTGTAGTGGTCGTAATATTGCCGTTTCTAGTGTTGCAAACAAATGTGATACACTGCCTAATGAGTGGGATTCGAACCCTCATTTCTGCCATTCCGGGATTATGGTCCTAATCATTCTAATCATTAACCTATCTAGGCTCCCTGATGCAACCAAACTACCCGCACCTACCTGTTTATTTGTTTGTTGTTGTTTTAGGTCCTAATAACATCTAAGGTCATATCAGGACAGGTACCGACATGTGACAGTGCGCACTCATGGCGACTTTATAGTGCTGCCCCACTGGGCAATCAGGCTGCCGGCACCATGACCCGATGTCCCACTCAGTCACATTATCCTGACACTGAGCTAACCAGTCCTTGCCCTATCCTATTAATGCCGAGCGCCAGGCTAGGAAGCGACAAGTACCAATTTTAAAGTCATTGGCTTGACTCGACCGGGAACAGAACTCCCGACCTTCCACATGCGAGGCCCACGCTCTACCGATTAGGCCACCCCGCCCGGTGCACCTACCTGTGTATGTGGTATTTCGCCTAGGAGGTGACCCTTTTGTTGGAGTTTTGCGTCATGGCAACATCTAAGCCTAAAGTGCATCTCAAACATAACTGAACTGTCTGTTTTGTAGAGATTATGCCTAATTGTTTCTGTATTTGATGGCAAGGGGATGGTGGCTATAACTTATAAGGCAGTAAGTATACGCAGGGCTCTCAATGTGAAATTGTATATAGGAGTGGGTTAGATGGGGAATCGCTGTCTAAAGCTAGGATTCTGTGGATGTGGTATGTGGATGCGAATGCATATGAGGTATGCTGCAACTTTTCGCTGTTTGAATTGGAAATGGCACAATCGATTCGCATTCATACTGGATCGCTACATGGAGCGATTGGTTCAAATGCGAATCGAGCGTGCCATTTCCAAAACAAACAGCGAAATGTTTCCGCATTCCTCATACGCATTCACATACCGCATACCACATATATGGAATCCTAGCTTAGATAGCGGTGCACTTATTAAAGATTTGTCACCACATAGAAGGGAATACCGAGGCAATCGAATAGAACCTGTTACTGCAGAAGCCTATGGGGTCAGAGTTTTGACAAGCTTGCCAAAATTAATTTTGCATGGTTCCACTTAAAATATCTCAAAAGTTAGCCACTTCAAATAAAAGTTACTTCAAGCTAAAGTAAGGTACATTATAATGATCAACCTAATGTGTTTATCTCAGAAAATTTCAGAAACTCAAAACCATCGGACTATGCAACTTTAATATATGTGATGTTTTATAGCGCTTTATCCCGATAGCGTCTTATTGCATCTGAAAATCACAAGCTAGGATCCTGACCCCTAATTCTGTTCTGACTTCTGAGATACGAAGCCGCTGTCCACCCAGTCCTTATTAGGCTTCTGGCCCTACTAAGGGTTCCCGCGGGACGGCGGTGTGTGTGTGTGTGTGTGTGTCTGTGTGTGTGTGTGTGTGTGTGTGAGTGAGTGAGTGAGTGTGTGTGTGTGTGTGTGTGTGCGCGTGTATGTTTCTTGTTTGTTGTTGTTTTACATCGTAGCAACATCTAAGGTCATATCAGGATGGGTACCGACTTGTGACAGTGCGCACTCATGGTGACTTTATAGTGTTGCCCCAGCACCATGACCTGATATCCCACTCAGTCACATTATCCTGACACTGAGCCAACCAGTCCTTGTCCGATCCTAATAATGCCAAGCACCAGGCTAGGAAGCGACAAGTATCAATTTTTAAGTCATTGGTTTGACTCGACCAGGTTTCGAACCCACGACCCCACGATCTACCAACACGGGAGATGGATGCTCTAACTCATTCGGCCATCCCGTCTGGTCTATATATAATGATGTATAACGTATTATAGTTATACAAGTATAAATTGTAGGGGAACATGTGCGTCATTATTATTCCTCCACATGCGCTTTGGTGGAGTGCCTCCCAACCAACCGTTGATTAATCGATTACGCCCTTGGTGCATGCCACCAGGGTGTATGCTCCCCGTGTCTGTGTGCATTGCATCAGCTTTCTGGATTGACGCAGTATTCTTCGCCTGATTAGTGGCCTGCAAAATGCCAGCTGCAGTATCGCGGAACAACTCATAAACATCACATATTGCAGTGTGTTAAAGCTGCATAGTCCGATGAAAACATACAATTAAACACGCGAACGAGGAGCCCATGTTATGGAATTTTATTGATCAAAGTCATGTAAAAAGCAAGTAAGTAATGTCAGATCAATGCGGTTTAAGCTAAAGTTCGACTCAGGCTCAACCCTTGCGCTTGACTGTTCGTTTGATGGGTTGGGTGGGCGGCTGAGTTGGTGGCGTGGTCTTGGTCGTCTGACTGCCTGGTTGGTAGTGGCAGGAGCATGGGTATGGTATGGGGTGTTCGTAACCTTACGACGGTTACCGGTTGCAGAACTGCAACATTTATAGAGAGGCTCCGATAAATCGGCCCAGTCTTTGGTTAAGACATGTCTTCTGCGGGTGAAGTGGTCTCAGAGGAAGTGTTGTGAAGGCTGGGGACATCCTTCAACACGTAGTGACGACGGGGCGCCGGGTGGCAGCGGATCTCTCCATGCCGTCTGTTTGTAGTAATCTGTATGGTGTCTGTAGTGCAGCACTTGTATCCGGTCAGCAGGGGTTCGAGGAAGGCGGGCAAAGGTGGGAGCAGCGGTCGTTCCAACAACAAGAACCAGACAGAGAAATGGTAAAAGGTCAAGAGCCCCCCCCAAGAACACAACAACCCTGGTTAGGGGAAGAAGTGAGCCTGGGAGAAATCGAATGGGCAGATCTAGGAAAGAGAAATGAGGAGAGTTGAGTCAAAGGCCCGTGCCTATCTGCCCTATGGTAACCAACCGGCGAGCCATAGACACGGACAGAGTAAGGGTAGAAAGTGAAAATGCCGGCAGGCACCCCCTCCTGGAACTTTTTTCAGACATATCAAGGAGGTGTCCGGCCGGCGGAGAGGTGATAGAGAGAGGTGTGGACGAGGTGCGGTCCGGATAGCAAGTGGCAGGAGCAGTGAGCTGCTCAGTTATATAGGTCGTATGTAGGTCAGGCAGGGCGTGGGTCTCGCGAGGCGAGATCGTGACGTCAGAGTCTCGTGTGGTAGTTTTGGCTGTCTCCGGCAGGGTTTTTAGTTGGTGGGGTTCAGTTCAGATGGCGCCACCGTAGGGTTGGAGGGGTGTAGGGAGGAGGTAGGGGATGGGCGTGGGTGTGGGTAGGGGAGGGAGGATAGGGCTCCTCGTACGCGTGTAAATTATCCATGTTGGTAGACCATCATGAACAATTTTCAAAACCAAAACAATTATCTAGATTTGATTCTACATAGCTAACTTAGATGCTGGTGCACTTATTAAACATTTATTGTTATTATTATCCTCTTCTTTGATGCAGGCTTGTGGTAGCCTATACAAAGCTCTTAGCTCTCAGCTCTAATGGTATGCAGCCTCAAAATCGTACAGGAATGTTTCTCTGGCCCAGGCCCTGTCCAGCGCATTCTTGGATTGATTCATGGAAGCTGCTTCCACCTCTTCTTCCGGTAGCTCATTCCACATATAAGGGGATACTGAGTCAATTAATAGAACCTGTTACTGCAGAAGCCTAGGGTGATAGAGGTGTGGCGTGCTTGCCAAAGTTAATTTAGCATGTTTCCATTTCAAATATCGCAAAAGTTAGCGATTTAAGATAAAACTTACTTTAAACTAATGTAAGGTAAATTATAATGAACAACCTAATATGTTTATCTCAGAAAATGAGAGAAAATTAAAACCATCGGACTACGCAATTGTAAACTAAGGTAGTCAAAAGGCATTTACTTTTGTAAACAATACCGATCAAATCAGACTAGTACCGCTAGAAATGGAACGATAAACTACCTCCTCTGGTACCGAATGCAGTGATCGAATTGGTAGAGCGCAAACCTCCCATGCGGGAGATCGTGAGTTCAATTCCTGGTCGAGTCAAACCAATGACTTATCAAATTGCTACTGGTCGCTTCCTAGCCTGGTGCTTGGCATTATTAGGAGAGGGTAAGGACTGGTTGGCTCAGTGTCAGGATAATGTGACTGAGTGTGATATTGGCTCATGGTGCTGGAAGGCCGGTCTCCCAGTGGGGCAGCACTTTAAAGTCACCATGAGTGTGCACTGTCACAAGTTGGTGCCTATCCTGATATGACCTTAGATGTTGACAGGACGTAAAACTCCAACAACCAACCATCTATGTTAGATACGTAGAATCAAATCTAGATCATTGTTTCAGTTTTGAAAATTTGATGTTTTCAATGGACTATGCAGTTAAGACAGTTTGGATTTCCATCGCTATGTATAACTATTAACTTACAGCGTTATCAAAGGCCAGTTGCTCTCATACCATGTGTATGTGCTGTGGGAGGTTAAAAATCCCATGAGCCGGTAAAAGTGTAGGCTCTGGCTTTCTATCGACAAACTGTGTAATGGTGAAAATAAGTCTATTCAGATAGGCAGTATAAATCTTCAAGAAAGAAAAATATATATATATTAATAACTATTGAACCCATAGAGTGCGTCTGTTGGGGTATCTTGAATTCAAAGAATCAGAAACCAACCTCTTAAACTGTTGGACACACCAAGATGAAATTATAAGTAATCCACTAAATGAATGTCTATTTATATATAACCTGTTAAAGGGACTTTCTGATAGGTTGGTTGGTTGTTGGAGTTTTACATCCTGGCAACATCTAAGCTCCTGGCAAGCATTTCTGTCATAATACAAATATATTAATATGGCATGCATTTATTTACATCCCCAGACTTGAAAGAAAAAAAAAGACTTGGTTTTGTAAACAAATGAGACTAATACCACTCGTAATGAACGATAGACTACCTCCTACGATACAGAAATTGACCCTGCGCAGTTTCGATTGTGCGATGATTTGTTTTGTTTGTTGTTGTTTCACGTCCTAGCAACATCTAGGATTGTGCAATGAAAGGCGCAGTGTGAGCAAGGGATCCACACAGTGATGGTGGTTTGTGCCTGCTGTGTGAAGCGGTTAGGTTGTATTCTAGACCCCCCAAATCCAGTGCACATGCGTCATACCAGGTATTCAAGGTGGAGTGGGGCGTTTCCAAGTGGACAGGTAACCTTGGCAACACCGCTCAGGTACATTTTAGGTAGTGATCACACTGACTACACACAACTGGGGCTTGTACACAGCAGGGGTGAACAAAGACCCTATAATACTAAGACGGTTCACTCCCTATCTCTCCCATGGTAATGTAAATTTAGCAGTGCCACCTTGTGGTGGGTTTGATCAGCCCGGCTGCTGGTTGGTGTTTCACATGTAAACACATACAATTATATCATACATGAGATAGGTAAGTATGAATACACATCAATATGAAATTGCTATGAACAAATACACATCATCAACAGATCATCATCGGCATCATCACACATCTTTCACATTCAGATATACATTTATACATATAATATAGCAACTGTTTAACCAAGAGAACAGCCAGTGCACCAAGTGGCGGGTTTGATCATTTTGATTACAAAGTACAGGCTGAGTGAGCCGTCTTAGTGTTATAGGGTCATTGGGGTGAATTAGCACCTATTGGCAGTTGTAAGTCTATAGCTGCTATACATATATATGTGTATATGTATATATACATATACTTATACGGTTGGGTTGGGAGGCACTCCACCAAAGCGCATATGGAGGAATAATCATGACGCACATGTTCCCCTACAATTTATACTTGTATAACTATAATACGTTATACATCATTATATATATGAATCTATATGTATATGAGCCTGTCTCAAAAGGTGATAACTCTTTTTTTTTTGGTCCATTGTTATGATTGACACAAAACAGCACAGAAACGGTTACACTGAAAACACAAGGACATTTGCTTTAAATCAATATGTATTCTATTGGGATTATGAAACACCATGTAAAAAACAAATAAGTTTATCCTGAGCAAATGCATAAGCAGATAGTATGTTGAATCGTTACAATGGACAAAGTTTTGTCCCATATTGCTTAGCACCTTTTGAGACAGTCTCATATATATGAATATATGGATACACAGATACATATATATATACGCATATATCCTGGATATGCCGGTGTAGATTGAGAGCAGAGCCCCCCCCCCCTTGGTGTTATGGTTAGTCCCACTCTATTCCCTTCCTTTGTGGTTGGGTTCAAATCCATCAGGTGACGCCTATGGGCCTCCCCGATCTCGGACTTCCGGCCCCTGACAGGAGCCCACTTTCCCATCGGACGCTGCCTCCACTACATATAATATAATATATGAGAGAGAGAGAAATTCCCTTTAGAGCTACTGAGCGGGCTGGCCGAATCGGGAAGAGCACTGCTCTCCTGTGCTAAAAGGTAGTGAGTTTGATCCCCGACCGAGTCAAACTAATGACTTACATATTACAATAGTGATACGTGTTGCTACCAGGGTTGGTGTTTCGCATTATCGTGATGCTGTGACCGAGTGCGATATCGGCTCACGGCAGTATGGTTTTCCAGTGGGGCAGTACTATAAAGTCGCCATGAGTGCGTGCTTAGTGCGATATCGGCTCATGGTGCACTTGTCACAAGTCGGTACCCGTCCTGGCATGACCTAGGATATTGCTAGGATGCAAAGGTCCGACAAACATTAATAAGTAAATAAATTTAAAACCTTTGAGTTTATGTTAGCTTTTTACCTTAGTTTATTTCGCTGTCTGAGTTACTGAAATCAAATTGTCCCATGTCTCGGTTATCTATGCTTCCCAACGACATTAATAGCTATATCAGTTAACTGTCGCTTAAAGTCACCGGCTATACCTCACCCAGATACAAATGAATCCAGCATCAAAAGCTCTCCAAACATACCTTTGCTTAGTGTGTTCAGTTCATGCCACTGAACATGTGGGAGGAGAGTTGAGGTCTGTGATGTAGGAATGACATCATAGGTGGGATTCCCTCATCACATGATCTAGAGGGGTTCCCCACACACAGGGAAAGCCATGGCAACCACCAAGTTTCAGCCACAGAAAACTCTCAATTCAACTTTTAAAGTCTATTAATCTACATGATTTAATCAATTTTTCACACATAAAGTAGCTGGTTATGATAAATAAAAATTTGAACTTTATATTTCTCATTTTAGATTGCAATTTCTAACATATTTTTCTCTATATGGTTGTCTAAAAGTGTCAGTGCTGCTGGACTAAATAAAACACAACAGAAGCAACCAATGTCAGAACTCTCCCCCCACATATGTAGTTGCATAAACTGAAAACTGGCAAACGTATGCTTGGAGAGCATTTGTCAGAGTACAGGTAGTGTCTCAGCGACCTATATTTGGTCCCTTTAACTTATTCATAAAGTATATATATTAAACCATTTATATCTGGGTCACCTTTAGACTAGTCGATACGTTTTCGTTCTCAAAGCTTTTTAAGTTGTGGAATAAGAGAAAAGAATGCACGACAAAATAAATATACATAGTGGGACTACATTTTCAGCGGTACTTTGAGTGAGAGTAATGGCCGCTGAGGCATGGGCCAGTAGGTGGTGCCACGTGGAGAGGTCAGGTGGTACCAGTAGATGACCTAATGAGTAGAGATAACCAGCCAATGACTTAGTGGCTGGGGGCTGGGGAGTAGATGGATCTTCCGGCTTATTATCCTCGAATAATGGCTTGTACAGCATATATATGTGTGTGTGAGTGTGTGTGTGTTTAAGTGAAAGAGAGAGAGTCGAAGGGAGGGAAACCTGGAGCGAGGAAGAGAGAGGGGGATAGAGAGAGTGCGTACAATGAAAGAGCAGAACTGAATTCAATGGGTGAAATTTAAGCCATACACCTCAGCAAAGACAATTAAAATGACACCCCGACAATCAATCCACAACACAACACAACGGTGCCACCCACCTTGGATTGGACATTGAAGACAGTACATTTCCGGAAGCATCCGTCCACCGGATATCCGGTGACGTCACGTCTGCGCCGACGAACACGCCGCAGTCGACGCTGAGAGTCTCCCCGACGGCCATGGTGGTGGGCCACCAGGGGGTGAGCGCCATGTCGCCGTAGTGCGGGTTGGGCCGGGGGTCACGTGGCCTCCTGCCGCCCGAGACGCTCACGAGGAGCGTGAGGAGGGGCAGGGCGAGCAGCCAGCGCGGGACGGACGCGCAACGCGCCTGGGGCGGCGCGGGGGCACTGGTACTGTTGTTGTTGTTGTTATTGTTAGTATTATTATTGTTGTTATTATTGTTGTTTGGGGCCGAGTGGGGCCCCGGCTGGAGCTGGCATGTATTCGGTGTGGAGGCAGAGCCGGGGGCCGGGCTGGGACTCGAGGCGGTCCGCGTGTGCTGCTGCTGGGGCGGCGGCCTCAGCCCCCCGGTCTCCCCGGGAACACTCACCTCCAGGGGCCTGATGATCACCCCTCCTCCTCCTCCTCCTACTCCGGTGGCTGTGGGGATAATCCTGTGCATGGAGCCCTTCTTCCTCCTAGCCTTCTCCACAGTGTCACTCCTGGGGGCCGCACAGACACCCCCACCATCACCATCCCCCCCTGCTCCTCCATAACCAGCACTGACCATATTCACTACGGTCTCCCCGGGCGACCCGGGCTCACGGTCACACCGCCCGCCGCCCCCGGTGCCGTACGGCCGGTACGGGTGTGAGTAGTAGGGCAAAGTGGGCGGGGGAGTCAGGCGAGCCTCAACCAGGGCCTGAGTCTGAGTGTGGGCCTGGCCCTGGGTATGGGTGTGTATCCTCGCGCTGAGCTGCTCGTTGAGTCTACCACCACTGCTCAGCTGCTCCTCGATGACTCCCCGCAGCTCAACTCTCACGCCGGTCGGCCTCCCCTGGCTCCAGTGCCCGTGCCCGGTGTGTCGCGGCGGTTGCAGCCGTACGATCACAGCCGCCCGCCCTCCTTCACCGCCCGTCGCCGAGAGCTGCTCCTGCCGCCTTAGGTGCGAGGGACTGAGTGGCTCGCAGCCTCCGCCGCTGGGCTTCCTCTCCTCCTCCTTCTTCTTCTCCTCCGCCTCCCCCACCGCAGCTTCCACGCCGAGTCGGGCCCTATCCGCCGGGTGTCGCCCACAGTCATCCGCCGGGCAATGATGAGGGTGGTGGTGGTGATGGTGGATGTTGATGGTGTTGTTGTTGTTGTTGTCATCCATCACCTCACAGCACACTCCCAGCCTCGGCCATCCATAGCTGCCGCCTCGGTGTCTCTGGAGAATCACTCACTCGCTCTGCGGCGTCTCCTTTCCTCCCCTCTCCACCCCTCTCTCGTCTCTTCTCTCCTCTCTTCACCTCTCCTCTCTTCTCCTCTCCCTTCCTCTCCTCTCACCCCCTCTCCCCTCCTCTCCCCTCCTCTCCCCTCCTCACCTCTCCCTTCCCCTCCGCTCCTCTTCTCTCCCCTCCTGCTCTCCCCTCCTCTCCTTTCCACTGTCTCCTCTCCTCTTCTCTCCTCACCAATGTTATCGCTAGCCTCCCTCACACGACGCCTTCCAACGGCACGTATATAGGTGTGCAGACGAGGGAGTGAGTGAGTGAGTGAAGACAGACGGACAGACAGACAAAGACACCGCCCCGGTCGTGTAGGCTAGTTCAAGATGAGCGAGGTTCCTATCGGTGGTAACCCAGGTGGGTTTGTGAGGAGCCAGTGGTGTTGTGTTGTGTTGTGTTGTGTTGTCCCTGCTGTAGGAATGTTGCCCCCTGTTCGGCTGCCTTCTCTCCACGTCTCTGTGCGCGTGCGTTGTGTGAGGCAGGGTTGTGGTTGGAGGGCGCCAGTAGGCCGTGCTGGCACTGCCTGCCGGTGGGTGGGAGGGTGTGAGGGTGGGTGGGTGCAGTAGGCGGCGCTGTGCCGTGCGTAGTCGTCACAATGGTGCAGCCCAGTAACCTGACCAGACACTCACTCAAAGACCAACGTAGATTTTACTAACGCTCTCTATGGACTTCCTCCCATTGCATTAAATTTAAATAACTGATCAAAAAGCATGCATGTGTTTATTTATTTCTTCTTTTTTAAATAATTATAATTATTATAATAATTATAATTATTTATATTATTTGTATTATTATTATTATTATCATTATTATTTTAACCTTACTAATAGATTAATGTGGGGGTAGAGGGATTCAAATTACTATAAAATAGCATGCATCTGTTTATTTTTTTATTCCTTTTGAAATAATAATTATAATAATTATTATTTATATTATTTATATTATTATTATCATTATTATTGTTATTAGAACCCTACCAAATAGATCAATATGTGGGTGTGGGTGGAAGGATTTCTGGTGTGTGGGATTGTTTTTTTCGGGTGGGGCGCATTTGAGGTGGGCGCTTGTGGTGTGATTTAAGTGGGTTGCTGCTGAGTATTGTTTTGGGGTGTTTTTTTTTAGTAAGTTGTTATTTTGTTGTGTAAGTGAGGTTTCTTTTTGTGGGGTGGGGGGGCGGGAAGTTGTGGTATGTTTTAAGTGGGTTACTACTGAGCATTGAGGGGTTTTTTCAGGGGAAGTTTTGGGTGGGCTCTTGAGCTGTGATTTAAGTGGGCTGCTGCTGTGTAGTGAGTATATTTTTCGGGAATAGGGGTGGGGTGGGGGGTGGGGGTTGGAGGGTGGGGTGTCATTTAAGTGGGTTGCTGATGCATATATATTTTTCTCCTTTTTGAGGGAGGGGGTTGTGATGTAATTTATGTGGGTTGTTGTACTAGGTCCTCTCTATTTTGAGGAGTGGAGGGTTATGGTGTGATTTAAGTCGGCTACTGCTGTGTACTGGGTTTCTTTTACGGGGAGAGGGTGAGCGAAGGGGATTGGAGAGTTTGAGAGGAGATGGTTGAGTTGTGATTTAATTGGGTTGTTGCTGTGTATTGGGTTTCTTTTTCGGGAAGAGGGTGAGGGAGTGGATGGGAGAATTTCGGAGGAGACTATTGAGCTGTGATTGAAATGCGTTGTTGCTGTGGATTAAGTTTCTTTGTCAGGGAGTGGGTAAGGGAGGGGGTGGGGAGTTTGGGAGGAAACTATTGAGCTGTGATTGAGGTGGGTTGCTGCTATGTATTGGGTTTCTTTTTTGGGGAGAGGGTGAGGGAGGAGGGAGTTTGGGAGAAGACGGTTGAGCTGTGATTTAAATGCTTTGTTGCTTTGCTGTGTATTGGGTATCTTTGTCAGGGAGAGGGTGAGGGATGTGGAGGGTGAGTTTGGGAGGAGACAGTTGGACTGTGATTTAAAGCTACATAGTCCGATGAAAATATCAAATTTTCAAAACCAAAACAATTATCCAGATTTGATTCTACATATCTAACTTAGGTACTGGTGCACTTATTAAACATTTGTTGCCACATAGAAGGGAATACTGAGGCAATTTAATAGAACCTGTTATTGAAGAAGCCTATGGCGTCCCAGGTTTGGCAAGCTTGGCGAAACTAATTCGACATATTTGCACTTCAAATATCTCAAAACTTACGCATTTAAAATAAAAGTTACTTCAAACTAAACTACGGTAGGCTATAACAATTAATTTCATATATTTATCTCATAAAAATAGCAGAAACTCAAAACCAACGAACTATGCAACTTTAAGTGAGTTGTTGCTGTGTATTGGGTTTCTTTCTTGGGGAGAGGGTGAAGGAGCAGACGAGTGAGTTTGGGCGGAGAATGTTGAGCTGTGATTTAAGTGGGTTATTGCTATGTATTGGGTTTCTTTCTCGGGGAGAGGGTGAGGGAGCGGACGAGGGAGTTTGGGCGGAGAAAGTTG
This sequence comes from Branchipolynoe longqiensis, assembly GCA_030323885.1. Taxonomy (NCBI): domain Eukaryota; kingdom Metazoa; phylum Annelida; class Polychaeta; order Phyllodocida; family Polynoidae; genus Branchipolynoe; species Branchipolynoe longqiensis. Next base: position 39,781,924 of record CM059200.1, read on the forward strand.
AGCTGTGATTTAAGTGGGTTGCTGTTGTGTGGCACACAGTGGCTGCGGAGACAGCACACTCTGCTGGTTCTTCTGCATCTGCTGCTCCTGCTGCTCTTGCACCTGACCCTGCTGCTGTGCCTGTTGTTTCCGACCATCTGCGTGCTTCTTTTCTTGCTTAAGATACTGCCACATCCTGTTCCTTCTGCTCCTGCTGCTGATGCTTCTGATGATGTTAGTTAGTACAGCTGTCCTACTGCTGCTCTGTTAATTGGTTTGTTATTATTATTAATCTGTTGTCTGTCAATGTCCCTTCTATTTCTCTCTTTTTTTCCCTGTGTCTCCCTCCCTCTCTCTTTGTCTCTCTCGGTCTCCTTCCTTTCCACCCGTGCTTTTTTGTCTCCCCCTCTCTGCCTCGATGTCTCCCCCTCGCCAGCTCAATGTCTCCCCTCCCTCCCTCCCTTCCCCCTTCCCTCCCTGGTCTCTCTCTCTCTCGGTCTCCTTCCTCTCCACCTCGTGCTCTTTTTGTCTTACTCCTCTCCCTCAGTGTCTCCCCCTTTCTCCCTCAATTCCTCTCCCTCTCTATTTCCCCGTCTCCCTCCTTTCCCTCTCTCTCTTTGTCCCTCCCCTCTCCCTATTTCTCTATCTCTGCCTCCCACCTCTTCCTCTCTATGCCCCCTCCCTGTCTTCCCCTCCACTCTGTCTTCTCTCTCTATCTCCCTTCCTACCTCTCTCTGTCTGTCTCCTATTCCTCTTTATTTCTCGCTCCCTCTCCCTGTCTTCTTCCCCGTGTTACTACTAATCCTCCTCCTGGGACCGCATTGATGTTAATATTTATTCTTCTGTTCCTGCTCTTTTCTGTCGTAGTGATGCTAAAAATATATTTGCTACAATTTGTTGTTAATATAAATAATAATAATAATAATATTAAACTTAAATACCCATCCCCGACCTCCTTTAATATTCACAAAGTGCTGAGAATATAAATAATAATAATGTAGTAGTCTGCACTGACCTCTCAGGCAGATAACCACATAGACATGTAGGCATGGGTAATGTGGTGATGTCAGGGAGCCCAGGTGGTGTAATGGTTAGCACACTGGCCCGGTGTGCAAAGAGATGTGGGTTCGAGTCCCGCTCTAGGCGAAATTTTCCCATTTTCATCACCCGTATGACAATAATAATAATAATGATAATAATAATAATAATAATAATAATAATAATAATAATAATAATAATAATAAGAGTAATCTTAAATACCCATCCTCGACTTCCTTTACTATTCCCAAAGTGCTGAGGTCTAACAACTAATAAACTTATAAAAAATTAAATTAAAACTTTTAAAATGTTAACTTAGAGAGGCATAGTCCGATGAAGCATCAAATTTTAAAAACCAAAATAATGATATAGCTTTGATTCTACATATCTAACTTAGATATTGAACAACATATTAAGGATTGATTGCCACATAGAAGGGAACACTGGGACAATTTGATAGAACCTGTTACTGTTGAAGCCTATGGTGTCAGAGTGTTGGCGTGCTTGCAGAACTAAGTCTGCATGTTTGAATTTCAAATATCTCAAAACTTAACCATTTAAAATCAAATTTACTTTAACCTGAAATAAGGTAGATTATACCGAAAAATTTAATATATTTATCTCAGAAAAAAATACCAAAACGCAAAACCATCGGACTATGAAACTCTAAGCAAAAACACACTTCCGTGTAAACTTGTGTGCTGGTACAGTGGTAGCAACAGTCGGTGGCCCGCTAGTAACGTTGGCTGGCTGTAGGGTTTTGACTAGGATCGCTACTCTCGGCTGGCAGTCTGATGGCTTCGCTGGGTGGATATTGGCTGTAGAGTAGGCCGGGCACGGTCTGCCAAGTCTATGCAACCAGTCACTGCCTGCCGCCGCCACCAGAGCCCCCCACCCCCCACCCCCACCCCCCACCCCCGTCTTACCAAACTAACACAGACCCGACATCCTCAAAATATTTCCACCAGCAAAAGTTTGTTTGCTTTATTTTTTTTTTTTTTTTTTTATTGGTTTGTGCAGAGAATAATGTTGACATATTCTGTTGTGTGGCTCGTATATTATTCACAGTTGAGATGTTGATTGTGTACATTAAACCTGCATGGTCTGATGAAAACATCAAAGTTTACCGTTAGTTAAGATGTACCTTGTGTACATATATGCATGTATGAATGTGGGTAGCACAGTGTTAAACCTGCAGTCTGATGAAAACATCAAATTTTACGTACAGTTGAGATGTACATTGTGTACATATATATGCATATGGATGAATGCCGTCCTGATATGACCTTAGATGTTGCTAGGAACGTAAACAACAACAAACAAACAAACATGTATGAATGTGGGTGGCACAGTGTTAAACCTGCATAGTCTGATGAAAACATCAAATTTTAAGTACATTTAAGATGTACATTGTGTAGATATATGTATGTATGAATGTGGGTGGCACAGTGTTAAAGCTGTATAATCTGATGAAAACATCAAATTTTACTTACAGTTGAGATGTACATTGTGTACATATATGCATGTATGACTTGTAGTCTGCACTGACTTGTGGTGGCACAGTGTTAAACCTGCATAGCCTGATGAAAACATCAAATTTTACGTACAATTGAGATGTACATTGTGTACATATATGCATATATGAATGTGGGTTCCACAGTGTTAACGCTGCATAGTCTGATGAAAACATCAAATTTTATGTACAGTTGACATGTACATTGTGTACATATATGCACATGTATGAATGCCATCCTGATATGACCTTAGATGTTGCTAGGACGTAAAACAACAACAAACAAACATGTACGAATGTGGGTGGCACAGTGTTAAAGCTGCATAGTCCAATGAAAACATCAAATTTTACATACAGTTGAGATGTACATTGTGTACATATATGCATGTGTAGTAGTCTGCATGACCTCTCAGGCAAGTAACCACATAGACAGGTAGGCGTGGGTAGTGTGTTGATATCAGGGAGCCTAGGTGGTGTAAAGGTTAGCACACTGGCCTGGAATGCAAAGAGATGTGGGTTCGAGTCCCGCTCTAGGCGCAATATTTCCCATTTTCATCACCCCCACGACACATGTATGAATGTGGGTGGCACAGTGTTAAACCTACATAGTCTGATGAAAACATCAAAGTTTACGTACAGTTGAGATGTACATTGTGTACATATATGCATGTATGAATGTGGGTGGCACCGTGTTAAACCTACATAGTCTGATGAAAACATCAAATTTTACGTACATTTAAGATGTACATTGTGTACATATATGCATGTATGAATGTGGGTGGCACCGTGTTAAACCTACATAGTCTGATGAAAACATCAAATTTTACGTACATTTAAGATGTACATTGTGTACATATATGCATGTATGAATGTGGGTGGCACCGTGTTAAACCTACATAGTCTGATGAAAACATCAAATTTTACGTACATTTAAGATGTACATTGTGTACATATATGCATGTATGAATGTGGGTGGAGTACTGTTAAAGCTGTATAGTCTGATAAAAACATAAATTTGCAAAACCAAAACAATAGACTACGTCACCATTCCAGCAGTGCGGTGCATTATGGGATGCATGGAAGATAAACAAACCCACAAGAAGCACATGGCTAATGCTAAGACACTGGGTGCAGCTATGAAATGTGCTAGTTTCAGCTCATCTCAGCTCTTGTTTGATACATAGAATACCAACTAAAAAAAATTATATAATAAATTAAGATATTAATCTTTTATCCAGCATTGCATTTACATCAATATACTCAGCACATCTTATGCCATGTGCATTTAGATTTAGACAAATCTGGGCACTCAGACTAGTGTTAGAGACATAACCAGAGTCAGTTTTACTTATTTTATTCATGTTTTTATTTATATCCTATGGTTAATGACATCTGTAGAACTAGAAAATGAATAGGGTTAACATATATTGGTTATATATTTCTCTGAAACAAGTGTCTGTTGACACATTTGGCATTTTAATATTTAGAACAGGAATTAATAATAGTGATGTGGATATCAGTCTTAAAGTGACTGATTGTATTGTGCGGAATTGTATGTTTCTTAGCTCAAAATGTCTAACTATGGCTAGTTTTGTCTTAGTTATATTCATCAGATCATTATATTGCATGTGTGCATACATGTTTATGCCAAATTGTTATGTATTTATATTAATTTTGAATAAAATGGAAGGTTTGCCTTACACGTATCAGCAAACTGAATGGCCGTACACATTTGCTTTGCTGCCAACGCCGTTTTCAGCGCATGCGCAGTCGGAATGGTGATCTCGCCTATTATCTAGATTTGATCCTACATATCTAACTTAGAATAGATACTGGTCCATGTATCAAACATTTGTCACCATAGAACGGAATACCCTGCAAATTTAATAATAGAACATGTTATTGCAGAAGCCTATGGTGTCAGAGTTTTCGTGTGCATGCCAAAATTAATTTTGCATGTTTGCACTTCAAATATTTCAAAAGTTAACCATTTATAATCAAATTTACTTCGAACTAAAGTAAGTTAGATTATACCGATCAACCTAATATATTTATCTCAGAAAATGACAGTAACTCAAAACCATCGGACTATGCAACTTTAAATCAGTGTATATTCGTCGAAATTGTCGGCGGTGTATTAGCACAGCTTTCCCCCTGGTCGAGTAGAGAGCGTCGCCGGGCGGCACTACAGGCTGGGTAGGGTGGCACATAAGGATAAATATGGATAAGGTTGGTCACGTGGTCATGATTCACGCGCAAGTGAATGGAGGTTGGGTGATGGGGTGGGGGATGGGTGGTGGGGGAGGGGGGGAGAGTGTTCTCAAACTGAGTGCTCGCAATGGAGTTAGTTGAGAGCCTTCCTGTTTGAAGACCTGGATATAATGTACATGGGACTGGATTGGTTGGTTAGTTGTTGGAGTTTTACATCCTGGCAGCATCTAAGGTCATATCAGGATGGGTACCGACTTGTGACAGTGCGCACTCATGGCGACTTTATAGTGCTGCCCCACTGGGAAACCAGGCCATCAGTACCATGTCCTGATATCCTTCTCAGTCACATTATCCTGACACTGAGCTTACCAGTCCTTGCCCTATCCTAATAATGCTGTCAGTACTCATTGTGATATGACCTTAGATGTTGCCAGGAAGTAAAACTCCAAACAGACAAACAAAAGTATTGTAATACCGATGCCCTACTCAGTCACACATATGAACTAGGCAAAGTTGCAATAAGTATCGATTTTATGTCTTTGAGTTGGCCATGGAATTTTTGTTTTTAGGGATGTTCTTCCCTAGCAACATCTAAGGTCATATCAGGACGGCTACCGATTTGCAATGATGCACACTCATGTCAATTTCCTACTGCTGCCCCATGGGGAGATCGGGCCGCTGGCACCATAAACCACTCAGTCACATTATCCTGATACTACACAAACCTGTCCTCGCCATATCCTATTAATGCCGAGCACCAGGCTAGGTAGCGACAAGTATCAATTTGGTAAGTCATCGGCTTGACTCGGCCGGGGTTCACGCCCACGACTTCCCACATGGGAAAATCAGCCAGCGTTCTTACCGATTGCGCCACCCCGTCCGGTAGCCAACCACTATAGGGATTTGGTTGGTTGTTGGAGCTTTACCTCCTGGCAACATCTAAGGTTATATTAGGGCGTGCATCGACTTGTGACAGTGTACTCATGGTGACTTTATAGTGCTGCCTCACTGGGAGAGCACGCTACCAGCACCATGACCTGATGATATCCCACTCAGTCACATTATCCTGACACTGAGCCAACCAGTCCTTGCCCTAGGCTAATAATGCGGAGCACCTGGAAATTTTTAAGTCATTCGTTTGACTCGACCAGGGTTCGAACCCATGGATTCGAATCCGAAGATGTACCAAAACGGGAGACGTCCGCTCAACTCATTCGGCCATCCCATCTGGTGCCACCACTGGGATTAAATGAAGTAAATTGCATGCAGGCACTTGTGGGCCATTGTAGTTAGCTGTCTCTAGAACTAGAAGGTTCTCCGTGCATCTGACTGTCAGCCATTGCTGCCGTGCTCTGCCTACACCCACTGACAGCCGTGAGGACTGCAACCAAGGGCATAGTGTTCACCTATTGCAGCTATTACATAAGAGCTTTACACAGCGTTGATGACGTCACAACTTTTGGTTGGTTAGTTGTTGGAGTTTTACGTCCTGGCAACATATAAGGTCATATCAGGACGGGTACTGACTTCATGGTAACTTTATAGTGCTGCCCCACTGGGAGACCAGGCTGCCAGTAACATGACTTGATATCCCACTCAATCACATTATCATGACACTCGGGAAACCAGTCCTTGCACTATCCTAATAATGCCGAGCGCCTGGCTAGGAAGCGGAAAATATCAATCTTTAAGTTATCGGTTTGACTCGACTGGGGGTCCAACCTGTCTGGTCGTGACAGCCATGAGAACTGCCACCAAGTGCATAGCGTTCATATATTGCGGCGACCAGACGGGGTGGCCGAATGAGTTAGAGCATCCGTCTCTCATGTTGGTAGATCATGGGATCGTGGATTCGAACCCTTGTCGAGTCAAACCAATGACTTTAAAAGTTATACTTGTTGCTTCCTAGCCAGGCACTTGGCATTATTAGGATAGTGCAAGGACTGGTTGGCTCAGTGTCAAGATAATGTGACTGAGTGGGATATGAGGTCATGGTGTTGGCAGCCTGGTCTCCTAGTGGGCCAGCACTATAAAGTGACCATGAGTGCGCACTGTCACAAGTCGGTACCCGTCCTGATATGACCTTAGAATAGGTCAATGTTGCCAGGATGTAAAACTGCAACAACCAACCAACCATATACAGGTGTGGTAGCTAAGCTAACAGAATTTTCTAATTTGTTGCATTGAAACTGATTTGTAAATAAACTGGTGATGATGCTTTTGTGTGGTGTGTGTTGTGAGTTTGGTGAGTATGGTGAGTGGTGTGTGTGGTGTGTGTGTGTGTGTGTAAATATTTGACAGGTGAGGAAGAGGCACAGGTGTGGGCAGTGTCAAAAGCAGCCATAGGTGGTCTTAGTGTCGATGTTTGGCTGCAGGGACAGTTGTTACCCTGCGTAAAATAAATAATAGTGCATGGCACACACACCAATAGACATATAACACAGAGATTGATATGTTATCTATATTTACATAATTAATTATACAGCACGCACCCACATATATATGATGTATAAGTATTATGCAAGTATAAAGACACAGAAGGGAGCTTCATATTATTATTATTGTCATTATTGATACTGTATATATACTACTCGGCGTGCACCTGACCATACGCATGCGCGAACCGGTAGCTCTACTACCGGTCCCGCCCGTCTCCAATGGACCCTCCTACTGTTCATTTGCACCAAGACTTCTTAACATCCATTGATTAAAGTTGCATAGTCTGATGGTTTTGAATTTCTGTATTTTTTCTGAGATAGATATATTAGATCAATCACTAGTATCTACTTTACATTAGTTCAAAGTTACTTTTATATTAAATGGTAAACTTTTGAGATATTTTGAGTGCAAACATGGAAAATTAGTTTTGGCAAGCTTGCCAAAACTCTAACACCATATATTTCTGCAAGAACAGGTTCTGTTAAATTGACTCAGTATTGCCTTCTACGCAGAAACAAATGCTTAATAAGTGCATCAGTATCTAAATTAGATACGTAAAATCAAATATAGATAATTGGTTTGGTTTTGAAAATTTGATATTTCATCAGACTATGCATCTTTAAGCAGGTAAGCTAGTAATGCCGAGCACCAGGTTCCCACCACCTGTTTCACAGAGCCGATGCATTCCCATGAGCCCTGGGCACAGAACCCAAAATATCTTCCCAATGAATGTGAAATCCTATAGGTTGTAAATAGATTCACAAGTTCTTGCCTAGCACAATGTTGTGGCCTTCATAATTAAAAATATAGCTCTTCATGAATTTTCAGAAACAGCAAAAGGAGGAGGATTTGACTATTTCTCTTGCCAAGTTTCCCCCCGATCCATCAGAAAGAATTAGGTTCCATGTAAGAGTAAGTTTGTTGGCTTTGTTCTTGTTTTTTGTGTGGGTGGGGGGGTTCTTTTTTCTTTTCTTTTTTCTATATAGATTTGACAGCTTCGGAATGGCAGATTTTCTCACGATTTGAAGAGGTAGATTTAATTGGTTTAAGCAGGCGAAATATCCTCATTTCACTTCCCTTTCTTCTATCCTAATGATGCCGACTGTCAGGCTAAGTAGCAGGAGTATGCTCTCATCGCTTAGTGGTGCCTACCAGAGCTAGTAGTCCGGATGCCACGGAGCTAGTACCACTAGATGGCAGCACTATTCAGGCTAGGTAGCGAGAGTTTGCTTTCATCATCTGGGCCGTAATCGATTAACACGACCCGAGCGACTCCGGTCACCCGAGTCGTCAGAATTTCAAATCGAACACCGCGAGTAGAGTCGACAAATACACTTGCCGTGTGCAAAACGACCCGACCGCAGTGACCCACCTCTTGGCTGGGGTTTGCTAGGAGTGATGACGTCACATCTGTGCTGGTACCTGTAGGATAACAGCTACCAGTACAAGTCCTGCATGTTGTGTTTCGGGTGCTTTTTTTAAATAACCCAGATTGTCAGCTTATACAATCGTAAACTACTTTAAATCCAATTTTGTTGTACTTGTATCAGTTATTAAAAAAAGATATTACGTTTTAGATTAAGTGAGCATTTTTTCCACCCCGAGCGTGGATAACCATATTCGTTTATTCAACCCGAGTATGTAGGATGTGCGCATGCGCTAAAAAGTGGCTCGAGTGACCCGAGTTGAATAATCGATTACACCCCTGGTGGTGCCAACCTGAGGTAGAAGTGCGGATTGTAACCACTAGATGGCAGCACCATTTACGCTGACTGTTAAGTTTAGGGCGTGGCGTTCCACTAGGTTGGTTGGTCGGTTACAACGCTTGCATTGGTTTGACTCGAATGGGAACCGAACTCCCGACCTTCCGTACGCGAGGCCGACGCTCTACCGATTCGACCACCGCGCCCGGTTTATTCCACATTAAATTGTGTTGTTTGTTCGGGTCACGTTGGGTAGTTTTTTCAATACTATTTAGGTATCAAACAAGTAAGAATACCGATGTGGTAATATTATTTTTATTACATTTTAGAAGTAAGATCGACCTCCTTTGGCTGCCTAAGCATTGAGCAATAAATATCATTCTTTAAAAAAAAAAATTTTAAATGCCAAGTCCAGTCGTGGTGACAAGATAGCAACATTCACATGTCAATAAAAGCACCAGTATTGGATAACAGCGTATTGTTCTGATTTATCAATGCAATAGACTATAACCGATAGACGCAATTCTACAGTTCGAGTGGATGGATGGAGTGATTTCAAATACGTCAAAGTTGAAGGCTGAGGCCCATTTGAAATCAACTTGCGAACCAACATGGACTATCATGATGCCTACACATATATATGTACAATCGCAGGGTCCATACACATGTGGAGATATGGAATTCAAGGTCATTCCAAAGCTTTTCAAGGCTTCTTTTTTTTTATAGGAATTGGCGTTTTATTATGTCAGGTATGTCAGATTATATTATGCTGAATGGCGATTTCAGACTAATTTAGATCAGTGGGGACAGTTTAAAGGAACTCAAGGCTTTTCAAGACTAATTACCCAAAATAGGTTAAATTCAATGCTTTTCAAGGCCATGAAATGGGGCAAATGAAGTTCAATACTTTCCAGGCCCCGTACGGACCCTGCAATGGTCTTGTTTTTCTTTTTTGTGTATGTATTGCACATGTAGACAGCTATGTTGCTATTTGGTATGGAACTATAATATTCTGGTGATTCCATATGGTACTAGTGCCATTCACTTGAGTAGTAATATTGGTGCAATAATGGCGCACTAACGGTGTCAACACCTTATAGATGCTGGTCAAATTGTATGACATTTTGTCTGATCAGAATAGAGATAATCTGCACAATAGGATATATTATCTATATTAATAATGTGGGTTGTGCAAATCTTAGTTAGTATGGACGCAATAAGAATGACAGACTAAGCCATGCTTGTCTAAGTCGAATGGTTCCACTCATATTTGCAATAACTGGTGCAATTTGTAGGCCTACTCTCCTATATTGGTGTGAAAGTGGTTGTAGCTGGTAAAATTTGTATTCTTCACATTGATTGTAACTGGTTCAGTTTGTAGGTCTTCTCTTCACATCGTTTGAAAGTGGTTTAATTTGTACAATTGCTATTGCACAATTTGTACTCTTCACGTTGGTTTCAACTGGTCAATTTGCACTTTTCACATTTTCTGACAGTGGTCGGTTGTTGGAATTCTAGGTCCTGTCAACATCTAAGGTCATATCAGGACGGGCTGACAGTGGTTCAAATTATACAATTCACATTGCACAATTTGTACTCTTCACACTGGTTGTAACTGGCTTAATTTGTACAATTCACATTGCACAACTTGTCCTCTTCACAGTGGTTGTAATTGGTTCGATTTGAATGTTTCACATTGTTTGAAACTCATGCAATTTGTACTATTCACATTGCACAATTTGGACTCTTCACATTGGTGCAATGTGTACTCTTCATATTATTTTAAACTGGTGCAATTTGCACAATTCACATTTCCTGAAACTGGTTCAATTAGTATTATTCACATTGTCTGAACTTGAAACTGGTTCAATTGGTATTCTTCACATTGGTTGAGCCATTAAGCCTTTTTGAGGGCAGCTGGACTGTACCACCTCATATAGTTTACTAAATAGATTCTATCAATTATTAATAAAACTTTTCTTTTTCTATGGGAATTTGTTTCCCTTGACCACAAATATATGATTGTGAGCTTTCTAATTTAATGAGTGTCTATTGGCACATAATTGATTGTCTGCTTTTTCATGTAAAAGCGATGGTTTGAACAAAAAACAAACATTTCTCGCCGTGAATATGGCCTATGCTGCCGACACGGTGTAAAGCAACCACCAATCAATCAATCAATCAATCAATCACATTGGTTGCAACTAATTCAATTTGTAGGCCCACTCTTCACATTGTTTGAAACTGGTTCAATTTGTTTTATTCACATTGTCTGAAAGTGAAACTGGTGCCATCTGTACAATACATTTTGCACATTTGTACTCTTCACATAGGTTGTAACTGGTGCAAGTTGTAGTACCCACATCATGAGTAACTGTTTCCATTGGTACTAGCCGCATTGCGCAAATTGATTTTAACTGGTTCTATGGGAGCTATGGTGTAGTGTCTAAAACTGGCTCAGTTTGTAATATCCCAATTGTAAAAATTGTACACATCATACCAGATGGTTCAATTTTGGTACTCTTCACAGTCTGAAACTGGTTCAATTTATACAATTCATGTTGTCTGAAACTAGCTCTCTTTGGACTGTCCATATTGTACAAATTATGCTCTCCACATTCACTGCAACCAGTTAAATTTGTATTCTTTACATGAGTTGAAACTGGTTCGCTTTGTGCTATCCACATTGTGCAATTCGCACTCTCACACTCGTTGCAACTGGTTCAATTTGGACTCTTCACGTTATCTGTAATTTGAATTGGTCATCTGGTCTGAAGCAGATTAAACTTGTACTATTTATATAGTACTGACTTGGTTCAATTTCTCCATTTCACGTATCTCATTTTTTCACTCACTTATACATTATTACCTGCAACCGACTCCTTCTACCCGTCACTAAATATTTTGATGAAAAGAAGTCTGTACATGTTCTGTAAGCAATTTCATTTGAGGTTATGGAAATGGCATATTACAATTTCTATGAATGTGCCATAATATAATATAATGTGTTTTATTATTATTTTGGCAAATGCTTTTCTCATTGAAATATGTATTTTTTAACACTGAGGTGCTGATGATCTTCTGACCATAAAGGTATGTACAGGTAATTTACACAAACTAACATGACAACTAACTAAGTGAGAGTATTATTGTTATTGGTTCTATTGTTATTACACATTATGACTATTAGAAGTCTGGGTAAGGATAGAGTAGAGTGTTCATGTCGCCATTGGACGGTAACTGTACCGGTGGAGGTTGCAGTTGCGGTGTGAGTGTGGGGGGCGCTGAGTGTGACGGTGCTGAGGGAAGTAGGTCATGTGACTGATGGTGCACAGGCTGGATGTGCGGTGGCACAGGCTGCATAGCCACCATGTAGTCATAATGTGCTACAGGCTGCTCTGTTGCTAAATGTCCTGTACTATATGGCTTAGGCACCGGCTGAATAAGTCCCGCAGAAGAAGCAGCAAGTTCACCGCAACTATCCGGTTGCTGTTGTTGCTGCTGTTGTTGTTGCTGTTGCTGTTGCTGCTGTTGTTGTTCACTATCACCACCACTAACCTCACCATGTCCACTGCTAACACTGCAGGCACCGGGTGCTAGTGCTGGAACCGTCCACATATCTCCGGCAAGCCGGCTGTGCGCAGACTCCCAACCCCGACCCGCCTCGCTCTCACCCTTCGCTGGTATCAGGCGGGGTAACTGCGTTGGCTGTGATTGGTCCGCATGGATTCCTGTCTCTTCCATCTCAGCACAGTCAGCGTCATGGCCCTGGCCATCACTTCCTATCCGAGACACTGTGTACTTTGTCTCAACTGTTCGCTTGTGCACATTGCGCAAGTGCTTGTAGAGGTTACCCTTGGAGTTGCAGCGGTATGAACAGGTGTCACACTCCCAGGGCTTATGGTCCTGTAATGCGCATTGAATTTGACACAATTACATAACCATTTTGCTTTTAATTTGGCTTTTGCTTGTAACGCATGGTTGACATTGAGCTCTCCAGCAATTGATTTAAAACATCAAATCTTGCAAAACTGCAGGCTAAGAATTTACTCATGGTTCTTCCGCTTTGGCCAGACTGTCTGATGTGATATTAGACACTGCTACAGGGAGTGCGATATTGTCTGCGTGTTTACTGAGCGCAGTGCATGGTGGGAGGTCAGGTCATGCCCAAGTTACTGACCCATGAGCAGGAGCAGTAGTACATGCAAGTGCACGGTCCATACACTAGAGAAGATTTGAAATTTAAGGATAATCCAAATATTTCAAAGGTACTTAAAATAACAAATTTACTCCCTTAACTGATAGTGTTCAGAATTGCCATCCAGCCATATTTCGAAAATTACTGTAATGTAACCTATCACAATAAGTTGTAGGGACCAAATTAATTCGAAGACCTTATTAACCTTTAGAGGGGGTGGGGGGGGAGGGGGAGAGATCAAATTCAAGGTTTTCAGCACTTTACAGTAGGTCAAATAATATGTACGGCATTTTAAGACTTTCAAGAACACGTTTTGACATTGCAAGTAGATTTGGGGTTTTTGTCCCTTTAGTTGATAGTAAATGCCAGGATAGTAAATGCCAGGATAGTAAATGCCTGGAACGCACTGCCTGAACATGTCATAGAAGCGCCTTCCGTCAACGCCTTCAAAGGCAGACTGGATAAGCATTGGAGGGGGCTGCAATATTGCACACATCCGGTACTCGATGCATTTAATGCTAGTAAATCAAATTTTGACATGCATCAACCTGATACAGGCTTATAAGCCTAACAAAATCAGAAGCGGATGAGTATGAGTGAGTATGAGTAAGCAAGGGAAAGTTCAATCATGAACAATTGGGTCCACTGCTCCTTGCTCTATCCTAATAATGCCAAATAGCGACAGGCGTAAATTTTCAGGCCATTGGTTTGAGTCGATTTGATTTCGAACACGGGGATTTGAATCCCATATTTACCAAAACGGGAGGCGGACGCTCAACTCATTTGGCCACCAGGTCTGCTTCACTGATTCAGCCAACCTGTCATGTTCTTTTATGGAGTTTTTTGGGGGGATAAATTTATTTACCATACCCATAACAGATAAGTGTGTTAACACTTGTTTTCACTGCTGGGAAGCACTAGTCCAATTGGATTTTTTTAAATGTAATCCTGTCTTAGTAATAACTTTCGTTTTGTTGTTTCTTGTTTACAGGTTGTAACTGTTTGTAGATTGCAAACAGTAAAAATCCAACTTTTACCTTACTTTGTGTTAATCCATTTACCTCATGTTAAATCATCATCAAGCGTTACAGATTTTAGTTATTCGGTCTTAAAGCTATATGACGTCAGCAGACCATGGTGGATGAATGGGCACACAGAGTACAACTCAAATTGACCTTATTCTCATGCCGCACCTGGACATGAGCCTGCAAGTTGTGCGTGTACTTATTGAGATCTTTTGAATTTTGTTTTAGTAATAATTTTGGTTTTGTTGTTGTTTCTTGTTTACGGTTTGTAAATATTTGTAGATTACAATCAGTCAAAATCCAGCTTTTACTTTGCTTTATGCTAGTCCATTTACCTTATGTCAAATTATCATCGAGCGTTGTAGGTCTTAGTTATTCGTTCTTAAAAGCTATATGACGTCAGCAGGTCACGGTGGATGAATGGACACACAGAGTACAACTCAAAGTTAAACTGACCTTTTTCTCATGCCGGACCTGGACATGAGCCCGCAAGTTGTGCGTGTACTTGGTGGAGTAGTCACAGTATTGGCACTTGGAGACATTAGCACCTGCAACAATATGCACCACATAATGTAGGAGACATTCTTAAAATTCACCGTAACAAATAATTGTTATAGAGTAAAACCTCTCTAAATCGACCGATTGATTGATTGATTGGTGGTTTCTTTACGCCGTGTCGGCACCATAGGCCATATTCAGGGCGAGAATTGCTTGTTTTTTATTCAAACATCGCCTTTACATATAATGTAAAAGCATACAATCAATTATGTGTCAATTGACACTTATGAAATTTTTAAAAGGTCAGAATCATATAATTAAATAAGATAGATGAAGGAATTTATTAATAAAAATTGTTTTAATGAACTATATGAGGTCGACCGACCATGGGACCGACTTTAAATGGTCTATTTAGGGAGGTGGTCGACTTAGAGATTTATTTTTATCGTTACAATGGTATTGTTTGGGCGATCATTTGGGACCCAAATAAAGCGATCGATATCTATAGGGGAGTGGTCGATATGTGCAGGTGGTCGGTTAGAGAGGTTATGTTCGTCGACTTATCATCCATGTATCCTGTTGTTCATTTAAATGGGTGTTAGTGAGGTAGGGGAGGAGGGGGTGCGGGGGGGGGCGGAGTGTCAGATGGAAATGTGAAAGTTGCATTCATGTATCTATTTTAAAATACGGTTGCTATATTTGGGAAAGAAAGATTTTTTTTTTTTATTTGTTTTGGGTGGATGGGGTTTTTTTAAGTCGTGTTTTAAAATTGTCAGTTAAAAAAACATTAAAGGATTGTGGGGTTTGGTGATTTCTTTCTTTTAAAAGGTGTATATCCTAAAAATAAAATGTTATAATCCCCCATCCCCAAAAATAGTGTCTCTGTTTTAAATTGAGCTGGGGATTATTTTGTTAATTTGTATTTAATAATAAATAAATAGGTGATAAATTAAAGTGTGTAGGTTTTCAAAACAATTGTACAGGATATATATAGTTTACTGTGTTCCACGACTTATCAGGCAATACCTATTCCAAAGATACTGGACCCTTAAAATCCCAAATCTGCTTTTGTCATGTTTCTCGAATAATGTTTCATTAAATTTGCATACTTCGATGGCTTTGGGTTTCTCCTATATTGTTTAAATAGGTAAATCAGGGATGAAAGTAGTCGCCGGGAAAAAAAGCGGAAATGCGGATATTCTCCCATAGGTTTAGCATTGTCAGGGAATCGCGGGAAAAATACCGGAAATCAGGTTTCAACTAGCCTTGTTGTGATTGCATTATCACCCATACCAAACACATTCTTGTTTAGATTTGATGTTCTAGCTACATCTAAGGTCATATAAGAAAGGGATTCGAACCACCCAACTGGTGTCATGTACATCCCATTTTTTTTAAATTAATCGGTGAATATAAACAATCCCGGAAATCTGCGAAACCGCGGAGATCTTTCATCCCTGGTAAATTAGGTTGACCATAATAATTAACTTCAGATTAGTTTCAAGTTACGTTTATCTTAAAGGGTTATCTTTAGAGATGGTCGAATTGAAAACATGCCAAAATAATTCGGTAAGCACACCGAAATGCTAGTCTCAATAGGCTTTGCCTACCCGAACATAACAACATAGCACAGGAGTGCCAAACTGCTATAAATATTAACTTAGTGTACCAATGTCTAAATTGGTCATGTAAGATGAAATTTTAATTAGTCTACTAGTGTCTAAATTGGACAAATAATATTAAATCTAGGTTAAGTACTTTGATTTATAAAATGTGATGCTTGTATCGGACTCTGCAGCTTTAAAACGATTTAAACAAATGTTGTGGGGGGGGGGGGGTTGATGAAAATGGGAAATAGTGCACATAGAGCAGGAATCGAACACACATCTCTTGCATTCCAGGCCAGTGTGCTAACCATTACACCACCTAGGCTCCCTGATATCACCACACTACCCACGCCTACCTGTCTATGTGGCTTCTTGCCTGAGAGGTCAGTGCAGAATACTGCACTTGTCCCCCTGAAATTGTAAGTCTTTTAAATGGCTATTTAATGCTTTAAATTGCATGCATACAGGCAATGTACTTACACATACATACACAGGGTAGGTTCATTAACCATACAGCACATAGCTTGTACAGGATCCTGGTCACGGCCCCCGTGTTGTGTGTGTGTGTGTGTGTGTGTGTGTGTGTGGTGGTGGTGGTGGTGGTGGTGGTGGTGGTGGTGGTGGGGGGATGAAAATGGAAATATTGCACCTAGAGCGGGAATCGAACACACATCTCTTGCATTCCAGGCCAGTGTGCTAACCATTACACCACCTAGGCTCCCTGATATCACCACACTACCCATACCTACCGGTCTCTGAGAGGTCAGTGGCAGACTAGTATGCTAATATGAAAACGATGAAAATAATTGACCTACCGATGTTGTGCTTGAGTTGGTGTGAGGCGAGCGAACCACGATCCACAAACCTTTTATTGCACTTATCGCACTCAAATGGCTTATCCTTATCAGCTGTAACGTAAACAAATAAATCATCAGTATTGGAAACTACTCGCGCAATTAGTTAATGAATGTATTCATTAATTAGTTATTGTTGTTATTTTTGTTGTTGGGGGTTTTACATTCTAGCAACATCTAAGCTCATTTCAGGACAGGTAGGGACTTGTGACAGTGCACACTCATGGCGACTTTCATAGTGCTGTCCCATTGGGAGACCGACTCGTTGGCACCATGACTCAATATCCCATTCAGTCACATTATCCTGATACTGAGCTAATTAGTCCTGAAGGATAGGGCTGGGATATGGCTGGAAAGGGCACAACTCCAATTGAGGGAGCGGTATCGGTAGAGTGAAGGCTTCATGTGTGGAAGGTCAGGAGTTTGAATCCCGGTCAAGTCAAACCAATGACTTGCAAAATGTATACTTGTCGCTACCTAGCCCGGCATTTGGTATTACTAGGATAGGGCATGGAACAGTGGAATGAGGAAGACCTATTGTCCACAATTAAAATTTCTCTTGCTTAATTAATTAATGTACCAAAATATATCACAAATATTTTCCAAACAAGGCCCACAAAAAAGAAAGTTACAAAAGTCAGGACGTACGCTTGTGCCTTATTTCGTGCTTCCTTATTTCTGCCACGTGTGTAGTCTTGAAGTCGCAATGGTGACATTGATACCTGAATCAACAAATAAACAACAAATTAAAAATGTTACATTTTTGCTGATGCAATGCCATCCGACAGCTTAGTTCTCTAAGTAATGTCTAAAACCAAAACCAAAACTAAGCCAAAACCAAACAAAACACCAAAATTAAAACAAACAAAACTAAACTAAACATAACCAAACTGAACCAGGACTAAATAAAAGCCAAAACCAAATAAATTCCAAACCCAACCAAAGCCATGCCAAATGTCATCTACCAGGAAAAGAAACTAGGACCCTAGACCTTGCTAGAACATAAAACCTCAATAAACCAAATCAAATTGAACCAAACTAAACTAAATCACAATTAAGCCCAAAACTAGGCTAAAACTAAATAAAAACTAAATTAAAATTAAAAACCAAACCCAACCAAAACCATATCAAATGTCATCTACCAGGGAAAAAAACTATGACCCTAGACATTGCTAGAACATAAAACTCAATAAACCAAATCAAATCGAACCAAACCAAAACTAAAATGAACTAAAACCACGATTGAGCCCAAAATTAAGCCAAACAAAGCTTAAACTAAATAAAAACTAAATTAAAATTAAAAACCAAACCCAACCAAAACCATACCAAATGTCATCTACCAGAAAAAAAAATATCACCCTAGACATTGCTAGAACATAAAACCTCAATAAACCAAATCCAAAACCAAGCCCAAAGCCTAGTCCAAAAACTAAAACCAAGCCCTAAACTAAACCAAACCCAAAACCTAACCAGACCAACCTCCCCTCCCCACTCCCCTTCGCCCCAACCAGCGCGCACGTGGTACTCACGACTTCTTGGAGGGTGTGAGGATGTTGTGCTTCTTGTAGAGGTGTTCGGTCAGACTCTCCGCCAGCAGGCAGGTGTGGGCGCAGTACGGACACACAAACCGGTCTCGCTCCCTGCTACAGGGCGGGTGTTCCACACTGCGGTGCTTCTGTAGAACAACGCCACTTTATTCAAGTTTGTATGTTGTTTTACGCTCTAGAAACATCAACGGTCATATCAGGAAGGGTACTGACTTGTGACAGTGTGCACTCATGGCGACTTTTTATAGTGCTGCCCCACTGGGAGACCAGGCCACCAGCACCATGACCTGATATCCCACTCAGTCACATTATCCTGACACTGAGCCAACTAGTCCTTGCCCTATTATTAATATATCCTATTAATGCCGAGTGCCAGGCTAGGAAATGGCAAGTATCAATTTTTAAGTCATTGGTTTGACTCGACCAGGGTTAAAACACACGGGTTTGGATCACCCAATCTCACAAACAGGAGACGGACGCTCAACTCATCCAGCCATCCTGTCTGGTCCCACTGTATTCAAAGCTGCAGTCCGATAAAAGCATCAAATTTTCAAAACTAAAACACTCACCTAGATTTGACCCTACATATCCAACTTAGATACTGGTTCCCTTATTACGCATTTTCTGCTGCATATAAGCAAAGACCCTATAATACTTATACGGTTCACTCAGCCTGTACTGTGTAATCAAAATGATCAAACCCACCACCTGGTGCGCTGGCTGTTCTCTTGATTAAACAGTTGCTATATTGTATGTATAAATGTATATATGAATGTGAAAGATATGTGATGATGGCAATGATGATGATGTGTATTTGTTCATAGCAATTTCATATTGATGTGTATTTATACTTACCTATATCATGTATAGTATAATTGTATGTGTTTACTTGTGAAACACCAACCAGCAGCCGGGCTGATCAAACCCACCACAAGGTGGCACTGCGAAATTTACATTACCATGGGACAGAAAGGGAGTGAGCTGTCTTAGTGTTATAGGGTCTTTGATATAAGGGAAGACTAAGTCAATATAATAGAACATGTTACTGCTGAAGTCCATGGTGTCAGAGTTTTGACATTGATGCCAAAATGAATTCTGCAAGTGTTCACTTCAAATATCTCCAAAGTTAGCCATTTAAAATAAAAAAGTAAAGTAAGTTAGATTATAATGATCAACCTAAGATATTATCTCAAAGAATGACAGAAACTCAAATTCATCGGAGTGTGCAACATTAAAGAGCTGGTTACATGATCTTAACATATTTAAAAAATTGTTTGGGGCAACATCTCAGGAGCAACATCTAAGATCATATCAGGACAGGTACCGACTTGTGGCAGTGCACACTCCATGGCGATTTTATAATGCTATCCTACTGGAGAAATAGGGCTGCCAGCACTATAACCTGATATCCCATTCAGTCACATTATCCTGATACTGTAGAAGCCAGTCCATGCCCTATCCTGTTAATGCCGGGTACTTGGCTAGGTAGGTATAAAATGAAGAATAATACATAAAGAAAGAAAGAAAGAAGGAAAGAAAGAAAGAAAAGAAACACATCAGAAAGAAGGAAGGAAGGAAGTAAGCAAGCAAGCAAGCAAGCAAGAAGGGAGGGAGGAAGGAAGCAGGGAAGGAAGGAAGGAAGGAAGGAAGGAAGGGAGGAAGGAATGAAGGAAGGAAGGAAGGAAGGAAGGAAGGAAGGAAGGAAGGAAGGAAGGAAGGAAGGAAGGAAGGAAGGAAGGAAGGAAGGAAGGAAGGAAGGAAGGAAGCGTACCTGCAAGCTGGACTCGGTTTTGAAGACCTTTTCACACGCGGCACAGGAGAATACCTTGCGCGGGCTGGTAGGGTGCACCACGGCCTTGTGTTGGCGCAGCGTCAACTCATTCTTCAACGCCTTCCCACAAATGTCGCAGATGCTGCATTCAGATGGATGGGCGTGCAGCCGGTGATTGTACCAGGACATGCGCTTGTGTGTGTTGAAGGAACAGCCTGACACCTGTGTGAAAAGAGGAGCTTACTGAGAATTCAAAACCAAAACTGGAATGGAGGACATTAGGTGATAATCTAAGCAGAAACTAAAATTAAGTAAATGGTGACTTTATCGTGCTGCCCCATTGGGAGACCAGGATGTCAGCACCATGACCTGTTATCCCACTAAGTCACATTATCCTGACACTGAGCCAACCAGTCCTTGGCCTATCCTATTAATGCCAAGCGCCAGGCTAGGAAGCGACAAGTATCAATTTTTAAGTCATTGGTTTAACTTGATTAGGGTTCGAACACACAAGCTCATGGGTTCGGATCTCCCGATCTCCAAAAGCAGGAGAGAGACACTCAACCCATTCGGCCATCCCATCTGTATGACGCGGTGCACCCAGAGGGGCTCTCCCGCCACCTCCAGTATGACGTCACACATGACCAACTTGTGGCGGGTACTGACTTGTGTGCACTCATGGCGATTTTATAGTGCTGCCCCACTGGGAGACCTGACACTGAGCCAACCAGTCCTTTCCCTATCCTAATAATGTCGAGCACCTGGCTAGGAAGTGACAAGTATCATTTTTTTAATTATTGGTTTGACTCGACCAGGGTTCGACCCAATGGGTTCGAATCCCATGATCTACCAAAACGGCAGACGGACGCTCAACTCATTCAGCCATCCCGTCTGGTAGTTACTTGGTTTAGAAAATTGCATGCTTTCATCAGATTTGTATAGAGCCTGCTGAGTTTAAGCTTGCAGCTATCTCTAAGGCCGCTTGGGCGTCGCATCCGGACTATGTATTGCAGACAAAACAAACTCCACTAGATTTTACAGATTAACTTACAGATCCTGTTCCGGCTGATCTAGGCCATATTGGTAAACAAATATATACATAAAAATATATAAAAACGTGATGGAAAAAGATAAATTTATTTTGTGCACACACATAGAGCTTTGACTCACCATACACGAATAGATCTCCGGAAGTTGGATGCCCTCAGTCCAGTGGTGTTCCATGTTGTGTGCCAGGAGCTGGTTCTTCTCTGGGAACTGCAGCTGGCACTGTGCACAGTTTATGTTCTTCTTGTGTGCTTCTTTACGATGCTCCGTCAGCCCAGTCCGCGAGTCAAACTCAGTGTCACACTGTCTGCACAGGAACTTGCACCGCCTTTTAACATATCGACGATTCCCCATCCCGCCATGACCAAGTTGTTTCGTTTTATCTAGCCGACTACAGGGTCTGGTAGAGTTAGTAAGTTTGTTAGTGACCCTCATGCTGTGATTGCTTTTCGATTTACCACTCCTTTTCTGTATACGCGTTGTTGGTGTTTGTTTGCTTTTAACACTGTCATGGTTGTCATCCCAGGAGCTGTCAGTGTCATCATTGTAAGCTGTGGCTAAATCCAACTGTGCAATTGGCTCCGTGTTATAACTCACATTAACTCCAGCCTTCTCAATATTTGCGTTGCCTACCTGCTGTTGTTGTTCGTCTAGTTCTACTTTAATATGAGCAACTTTCCGTTTTTTTCGCTTCTTTCTATCACTAATTAAAGAAGTGACAGTCCTTTTTTTATGCGCCCTGGTTATTTTGCTGACAGTGACAGGAACCCCTGGCTCAGACCCCTTCGTTGTACTGGGCTTCACATCATTTAACATAGACACTGACAATGATGATTCGGGTGACTCATTATCTAAACTCGCACTACTTTGACACTTGGTTGCATGGCCCTTAGAGGGATCTGACATAATGTTTTCAACCTTAGAGCCACACTTGTCAAGTGCAACACCCGCACTTGAATCATGTGTAAACACGGGGTGTTTCAGTTCCCATCTCTCGCAAAGGCAATTGAACTCGTCCAGAAGCCGTCCTGAAAACAACACAGTCCTGCCGGTGTACAAATTCTCCAGCGCCCTTAGACACACCTTATATGAGCAGTCATCTATCTTGATCACCTGTGGAAAATCAGGTGCCAATTTATTGAGGAAGTTTTTAAACCGCAAGGAGCAGGCACTGAGAATGACGCGGTGCGCCCAGAGGCGCTCTCCCGCCACTTCCAGTATAACGTCACACATGGCGCCCTCTGTGCGCAGGTTCCACAACTCTTCACACAGCGTCCTCTGGTGGAAAGTCCTTGAACTGTGATCGGTCTCGGACAGTTGGCCATCCCTTTCCATTCTTCTCCCTATAAATTTATAACACAGGTGGTCATGGACAATGAATGCGACAAAACTATATACATTAATATAAAACAGTACACTATTATTACACACTTTATTGGACACATTTTATCCATTAATTCTTGAATCCTACCTAAAACATTTTCCCATTTCTGATTTGGGTGCCAAGAGTCCATTACATTTTTGCAATGTGTTCCCTGCATCTGTGGATGAATTCAAAGACATCATGGGCTTGTAGGACCTACCTAGTTTTACTTTTGATCTTGCGCTTCACTGTGGGGTTTTTACTAGTTGCATAGACTAATTCATGGTCACTTATCCCCCATGGTCTAGTGCCATTTTTTCTTGATATGTACACTGTTTGTCAAAATTAGGTCTAGAGTTGAGCTGGTGTCTGACAGTCTTGTCTTTTCCTCTATCAGTTGTTGTAGGCCCATTTGCTTTACTAATGATTTCATTTGTTCTTGATCCTTATTTGTTTTACTATAGTCTATATTCATATCTCCCAGGATAAAAACATCTATATTGTGATATTTTCAATTGCCTCTTCTAGGTGGTCTATAAATTTATTTACATTACCCCTTGGTGGCCTATATACTGAGGCTACCGCTATGTTGATTTTTTTGCTGTTTTCAATTAGTACCCACATAATTTCTATCTTATCGGTTGATGTATTGTTTTCACTCAGTTTGTTTTCTATAACCTGGTGCTTGTTATTTACATATATGAGCCTGTCTCAAAAGGTGCTAGCTCTTCGTTTTTTTGTCCATAGTAACGATTGACACAAAACAGCACAGAAACAGTTACACTGAAAACACAAGGACATTTGCTTCAAATCACTATGTATTCTATTGGGATTATGAAACACCATGTAAAAAACAAATCAGTTTATCCCGAGCAAATGCATAAGTAGATAGTGTGTTGATCGTTACTATGGACAAAGTTTTGTCCCATATTGCTTAGCACCTTTTGAGACAGTCTCATATATGGCCACACCCCCTGCTTGTTTGACATTTCCATCCTCTCCTGTAGATTCTCTATCTAATCTGAATAGTTCATACCACTCCAGGTTGTATGCCTGCTTCTTGTGATTTTTATTGAGCCACATTTCTGATATGGTTAATACATCGAATTTATCATACTTTATGTGTAACTTAATTAAGTCAATTTTGCTGGTAAGACTTTGACAGTTTAAGTGTGCTATGTGCAACCCCATGCCTAGTCTGTTTTCAATACTTGCTAACATACTGATTATTATATTTTCTTTCTTTCTTTATTTGTTTCTTTCTTTTGTTCTTTAAGTATTTTTGTTGTTGTTTCTTTCACTTAGTTTGTTATTTGTTTAGTGCTCAGGCTATGTTAGTGTTGTTTATTACCAGTCACCTGAATAGAGACTTTTACCATATGGCACTTCAGTCGCTGTGCCGTTTGTAAGTCACAAGAGTGTGGTGTGTCAACTGTACAGTCCCTAGGATTTCACACCCCCCATCTGCCTATGGAGAGAAACAGGTGGGGTGGTTGTATGAGGGCCCCCTCAGACATCCTCACTGTGTTAATTTGGTATAATTACGTTATGCACACACCCAAATACCATACGTTATTCAATGTTGAGTTATTTTTGTTGTTGTAGTCATTCTATTCTGATTTATGTGTGAGTTTGTATATTCATTATATCTTTTAGGTTATAACTTTGTGTTTCTACTTTTAGATGTACATTATTTGGTTCTTTCAAAAATAATATATTTCGCACGGTGCTTTGGGGTACCTTAATCTACCACTGAATGTGTGTTATCTAGCGACTTCCTTTCAAATGTATTTTTGTTTGTTTTGTTTTTTTTGGTTGTTTTTTGTTTCCCCCCCCCAACCTTTATTCTCTTAGTAGTTTAATCAAGTTTGCATTAAACACCAGGCATTACTTGTAAGAGCCTCTAATCTTTTTTATAATGCCTCCCATTCTATTCTTGTATCCAGGTAGTTCCACATTTCCTTCACTAACCTGCTCGAGGTACCTGCCTGAGCCCCAGAATGGGCATTTAGCACACTCTCTGAACACATCACTCTTTTAGCTCATCGGCTTGTCCTTTAAGTTTGGGTTCTGCTCAAATTTGGCCTTTATTATACCCTCAAGGACTGCTTCATTCTGGTGATTCCATTCATCTGATCTCCAGATCTTCTTGGAGATTGCTTTGATGGTGTAGGGCTTATCACTGTGCTCGATCATTCGTTGTGTTTCAGTCTTCATGGAAGCCCGCCATTACGGAGCAATAGTATTGCTCCACGCTGGAGAATGTCTTAGTGCCTGCTTTGTTCTTGATCTTGCATTTGAAGAAATTACATAGTGGGGCATTGGGGCATTGTGCCCTTGGAATGAGGTTCCCTACTCAGATTCTCTAGTTGCAGCCTTTTCTGGGTTTATTTCTTTGAATTCAATGTTGTGAAACTGCTCACGCCTGTAGAACCTGCCATTAATCAGTATGGTTTTTCCACACATCTTGACCACTTTAACTCCAGGATCTTTTTTTGCAAGCACATACATGTGCTGGACTGTGTGTTCCTGCAGTAGTTCATCTCCAATGCTATCGGGACGTGTGTTGATTCTCCCATATTTTTGGTTTTCATTGATTTGATTTTTTTTACCGATATAGTTCCTTGCATTGCTCCGTGTTTTGCATGTGGATTTTGATCTGGCCCTTGGTTTCAGTGCATTCCCATTGGTATTCTCTTCCTCACTGTGCTCGTCCTTGTTTTTATTATCATCAGTTGTAGCTGGCGATATGCCTTGGTGATCACAGTCCAGACAAATGCACAGGCACCCGATTTGAGAATTTCACCAACCGTTTCCTCCATGCTTTCCCCTTCATTCTCAGGGACTCTGTGAATGATGATATTCTTGCTGCGTTCATTTTGATCACCATCCTCTTCTTTTTGTTCTCTTTTGGTGTTTGAGACATCTAATTTGTCAAGCCTTGCTTTGATGTCATTGTTTTCCTCTCTACACACTCAATTTTGCATTCATTTAGGGCTGTCCTTAGCCCCTCCATCATCTCGGCATCCCTCCACATCTAGGTTTTCTCTTTCTCCCTGCTTCTCCTCCCTTTCATTTCTCATCATTTCCCTGATGAACTTGGCTAAAGCCCGGTTCACACAGGCCTTAAGTCGCCTCAACTAATTCGCCTGATCTAAGTCGACTCACATTGGGCATGTGACCGCGCCGCTGAGGCGAATTAGGGCTGAGTCGACTCAACTAGTTTGCCTCAAGTAAACCGCTTCACGAGGTAGATTAGATGAGGCGAAGTAGCTTGAGTCGGCCTAAGTGGCATGTGTGAATGTAACTAGTTTAGTTGAGGCGGCTTAAGCACATGGATCAAGGCTGCTTCCTAACAGGTAGTTGCTTTCATAGTGGTTAGAACACATGTTTGGACCGTCTTACATGTTTGAACCATCCTATTTCTTCATATATCATATTGAGACTGCTTCCTAACAGGTAGTTGCTTTTGATAGTAGTTGGATCACATGTTTGGACCGTCCTACTCTTCCCATCTCTTCCTGAGGTATGTTGTCTGTATGTATACATTGTACATGTGGATATATGTGTGGTGTGTGGATGTATGTGTGGATGCATATATGTGTGGATACCCATCCTGATATGACCTTAGATGTTGCTAGGATGTAAAACAACAACAAATAAACATCGATCTGAGCCGGTTTAACACATGTCTTAACAAGACACACTTTGAAAACTCTGTATGCATGAACGCGCCACTAGCTCGATAGTTCGCCTCATCTAAGTCGGCCTAATGCTGTCTGTGGTCTTAGGCATCTTGCTGGGGTTGGGATTTTTGTTTTTGGATGCCATATCTCCAGTTTTTCTGTTGTATAGTGTCAGTTCTTCCTGTATTTTGACACTGCTAATGCTTAGATTGTCACACAGACAATAGACTACATCACCGTTCCAGCGGTGCGGTGCATTGTGGGATGCGTCAGAGCAAAACAAACCCACGAGAAGCACAGGTTAATGACATATGTAAAACTAGAAAATTAGTAGGGTTAATCAGATATTGGTTATATATTTCTCTGAAACAAGTGTATGTTGACACATTTGGCATTTTAATATTTAGAACAAGAATTAATAATGGTGATGTGGATATCATTGATTGTTTTGTGTGGAATTGTATGTTTCTTAGCTCAAAATGTTTAACTATGGCTAGTTTTGTCTTAGCTATGTATTTCTATTCATTTTGAATAAAATCGAAGTTTTTCCCTATGCGTATCGACAAACTCAATGGCCATTAGCATTTGCTTTGCTGCCAAGGCCGTTTTCAGCACATGCGCAGTCGGAACCGTGATCCGGTCTATTACAAGCAGTGTTATTTCTGATACTATGTCTCCTACTACTCCTCTTTATTAGGCTTGTATCTGTTTTCCCACCTTTATTTCCAGATTCCATGCATTCAGTATCCATTTACCATCTGTCAGTGTACCATACACCAGACACCATTCAGATGATTTTTGACTGTTCAAAATTACTGGTTTTGTAGTTTTAGCTCCAGTCGGTTGACATACACGTTAGATACACGCAGTGCTTACCATCAGCATTCACCCCTATTGTGGATGTGGATGTTTATCCAGCTAGCTAGCTACCTGTCTTTTGCCTGTCTTTCTACTTGGCATACCAGTTTTGCCTGAGCATGTGAGTGATAATAGGAAGGGCTTAGTTTTTTTGGTCCAAATTATGTGGTATGCCTTGCAGCTACTCTACCCACTGACCCAGGTCATGGTCTCAGTAGACAAAAGATTCACCATGTACTGATCTGTACAGTACTGGGTGAATCTTTTATCTAGGTGCTAGTAGGTCTCAGAAAGTCGGAGAAACGGGATGCAGGAGTAACGGGGCATATATATTATCATTATTCCCCATTATGAGTTATCATGTACATGTTGTATACAAAACTAATTGCCAATTAAAACATTGGGAGTTAGGAACCCCAACTGGTTTCAAGGGTCTAAGTTGATTTTCAGTAATGCCCCTTGACAGTATAAAAGCAAAAATTGTATGATA
Organism: Branchipolynoe longqiensis; assembly: GCA_030323885.1. Taxonomy (NCBI): domain Eukaryota; kingdom Metazoa; phylum Annelida; class Polychaeta; order Phyllodocida; family Polynoidae; genus Branchipolynoe; species Branchipolynoe longqiensis. The sequence continues at coordinate 39,809,751 of CM059200.1, forward strand.
CAAATGCCCCAACCTGAATTCTTAACACTAATACTAGTAGCAGATAGGCTACCAGACATGATGGCCGAATGAGTTAGAGCGTCCGTCTCCCGTGTTGGTAGATCGTGGGTGCGAACCCTGGTCGAGTCAAACCAATGACTTAAAAATTGATACTTGTTGCTTCCTTGCCTGACGCTCGGCATTATTAGGATAAGGCAAGGACTGGTTGGCTCAGTGTCAGGATAATGTGACGAGTGGGATATCAGGTCATGGTGCTAGCGGCCTGGTCTTCCAGTGGGGCAGCACTATAAAGTCACAATGAGTGCACTGTCACAAGTCGGTACCTGTCCTGATATGACCTTAGATGTTGCTAGGATGTAAAACAACAACAAACAAAGTAGCAGATAGGTTTCCCCTGGCCCTGCTAAAGGCCCTGTCACACTATGACGTACGCCGTCAGCGCATGCTCAACGTTAGAAAATTTGCCAGTACGTCGGCATTCATCAAAATTTTCAGCGATGGATAAAAATGGGCATACACACAACATATGTAACTTATGCAGAACGTATCTCTGACGTATTGCTAGCGTGTGAGAGTGTTCGTGTTCCTCGCAAAACGTTCTCAAAATGCTCGCATACGCTCATGGAACACTGACCAACATTACATACGTTAATCCATCGCTAGAAGTATGGTGTATAGGTTAAATATGCAGCAGATACGGCAGGCATATGTTCGAAGTATGTTAAGAGTACATAATGCATCCGTTGGCAGTACATGGACTGCACGTTCACACCGGCTGAACGTACGGCTGATGTGCAACAACGTATCCCTAACTTACTCCCAACATACGCCAACGTATCCCGAACGTACATGCAGCGTATGTTCAACATATGAGCCACATGCCGACATACAATGGATAGCTGTGTGCGAATACCGCCGATCGCCGCAAAGCGGTTCGGCAACGATGATAACGCTAGCCCCATTCCGCTGCGTGGAGCTGTTTTGCAGTAGGTTTTACCTTTCAGGTCACCAAAAGGAGGGTTTTCTAGCTACAATTTAACTCTTGGTTTCATGACATAGAGCATATTTATCTGCATCCTCATTTTTTAATTGGACCAGTATTAGTTTCAAAAGTTGATGGTTGAATTTCAAGTTTTACTTTTCTCCACAAGATCTTCATCCAATCACTCAAAGGTGATTGAAATATCCTATCAAACTATGCAAATATTGTTGCTTTATTAGTTCTCTCCATGTTGTGAAATTTTAAGGATGTTTGATAGATTGCCAAGAGAGTTATTTGATCTGCAGCACTTTAACTTTTGCTTACAATGTACCTATGTCTGTGTGAATACCGCCGATCGCCGCGAAGCCAAGACTCATGAGTCATTAGATGGGTCAGAGAATTCAACTGGTTTTCCATTGAAACAATGGACGAAAATTACCCATGGTTGCACATAAAAAAACGCTTCATAAAGTGTCACAATTTCCTGTATAATTGTCACATAATGATGATTTAGGTATCCATTAGAAAGGTCTTTCCAATACCTTTGCAATGATATAGTTCATGTTGGAATCTGTTGACTTTTAATTTTTTTGTCACATACCTACAATGAACATTTTTAGCATGTTTGTACACAAAGTTTTCGGCGCCTCGATGCACGGCGACGTAAGACGACGCATAACGACGTATCCGGAACGTTCCCAACGTATGACGACGTACACCGACGTGTTGGTCGAAAGTCAGATAGGGCTATAACTTGTATTATAAGTCGTAGTGTGACAGGCCCTTAACGAGAAATAAACAATGAATTGTATAAGCCCCTTTTATCGCCCAGACACTGGTAACATAAATGTATTAGGAACTAAGCTAAGCATCAAAACGCTTAATAATATCTATTTCAAACCAACTCTTTGCGCAGCTTCTCTTAATGTAGTTATGTTTTTAAATAAACTATTGTGGATTTACAACTGGTGTATTTAGTAACGTCAAACTCACCTCAAACAGACAAGAAAAGCTGTCCACACGCCCTCTCTTGGGGAGGGAAGGAACTTCATTAGTTCCATTGCAGGCCACCAGGGTTTGATTCCCCTACCATGAGGGTATACCAGAGAGCGTGTATACACGCTCTCTGGGTATACTGCCGCTTCTCGTGCGATAGTATTACCGTTTTGTAGTTCTCCTTCCCCTTTAATTTGTTATTAATCATGTAAATTTAAAACTTAGGCTAAGCAAGAATGCAAAAGATGTATAGTTGCAAAAGGGTAGATGGTGAAAGATATGCAACGTTCTATTATTTTTTAAAGGATAGATCTACAACTAGTATCAGTGATTAGAAACTACAAAACAAAAACAGGTTGAGTGGAATTCAAATTAGATCAATTCAGATGAAATGGAGATTTGTCTGATTGCAAGAAAAGATTCACTATAATTGACGATAATAGCCTTTTGCGCATTTGTAGAAAGCTGTTGACTCCTTGCATGTGAACATATAAATAGCACATTATAGCAAATTATAATAAATTGTTCGCGCATGCTTGTAGGAAATTTAAAATTGTAAGCACAAAATAATTGTTTTAATGTGCAAAGATTATAAAATATTTAATATGAAAAAAATATGATGCTGAGATCAATAGACAAGATCACCGTTCCGACTGCGGATGCGCTGAAAGCGGCATTGGCAGCAAAGCAAATGTGTCTGGCCATTGAGTTTGCCAATACATGCAGGGCAAAACTTTGATGTTATTCAAAATAAGTAGAAATACATAACAATTTGGCATAAACATGTATGCACACATGCAATATAATGATCTGATGAATATAGCTAAGACAAAACTAGCCATAGTTAAACATTTTGAGCTAAGAAACAATTCCACACAAAATATCCACATCACCATTATTAATTCTTGTTCTAAATATTAAAATGCCAAATGTGTCAACATACACTTGTTTCAGAGAAATATAAAACCAATATCTGATTAACCCTACTAATTTTCTAGTTCTACATATGTCATTAACCATAGGATAAAAATAAAAACATTAATAAAATAAGTCAAACTGACTAGCTGTGGCTCTGAACACTAGTCGGAGTGCCCAGATTTGTCTAAATCTAAATGCACATGGCATAAGATGTGCTAATTATATTGATGTAAATGCAATGCTGGATAAAAGATTAATATCTTAATTTAGTATATATATTTTTTTAGTTGGTATTCTATGTTTCAAACTAGAGCTGAGATCAGCACATTTCATAGCTGCACCCAGTATATTAGCATGTGCCATGTGCCAGGTGCTTCTCGTGGGTTTGTTTTTCTTCTACGCATCCCACGATGCACCGTGTGGCTGGAATGATGATATGTCGTCTATTGTTTGCACGTGCTCACAGTGCGACAATGTAGTTACACTCCTGCATACCCTCTAGCATAACATCTTTTATAACGTTGATCAGTGGGTAGACTGTCTCGATATGACCTGTTGCCTGGATATGATATCCCAATTAGTCAAAGGGCAGGAAAGTCCGCTTTCTGCTTAGACGTTACAAACCGCACTGTGTCCTGAAGTGAATGTATTCAGATAACATTCAATTTTTCAATCAGAAATGTTGCTTCACAAGCATTAAACCTAACCCCAACAAAATTTAGACATTTTAGTGACATGGGCCGTTAATTTCGTTGTTACACATAAAGTGGATTTCGTAATAAGCGCACACAAGAATGGAGCAGATGAGAAATGACTGGATATGACATGGTCATCACAGCCGTCCACCATCTAAGGCGGCACAATGCACTAAATACAGAATGAACGCCAACCAGGGCAGGTGCAATGCTCGCCTGTATGTTAACGCTGCATTTTCACTAGTTTGGGCCCTTTTAAGTCATCGTTGTCATCATTCTACACAAATTGTAGTAATTTGTCCCGTTATGCTTTATGATCATCATTCTACGCAAATGGCAGTAATGTGTTCATTGTTACGCTTTATGATTAAAATAATATACATGTGGATAATAAAAAGAAGTCAACAATCTCGTTTTTTTAAATATATTATGTACTAAAATTTATTACACTGAGAAGTCGCATACATTCGGGAGAGGACGATACAACCCCGCAACCAAGGATGAGGGATGCGAAGGGGCTACAATGAGCCCATCTCATCACGCCGGGAACCAGCGGTTACAGCTGGTGACACGACCAGTCCAGGGGTGGCGCCACTGGCTACCAATCTGAGCCTCATTGTGGTGCACCTAGCATATTCAAGTGAACCCGCTACTAATTGCACCTTTAACTCATTGTGTCAAGGCCCCAGATTGGCTACAGGTGGCACAGGAAGCAAAAGGGCAGGGGCAGAGACAGGGAAAAGGGACATTGTTTTATCTGTTTGTAGTCTGTTGGCGGCCAACACAGTTAGGTAAATAAAATCACTAACTGGCTGTAAATAAATAGGGAATTAATTACACTAAAAAATAACCTCTAGCTGGGAAATCAGTAGTGGAAATATAAAGTCCATGAGAATATTGCAGCTTAGCATCATAATGCTCACCCCGTCTTCCCCCTTTTTGTTGTTATATAATAACAAGAGCACCATGGACAATCTGTAATCGCACAAAGCCGGAATCATGGCAGTGTGTTTAAATAAGCTACATCCCTCCTATGATAAAGACAGAAGGGCGGGGTCGACTGGGATGTGGTGCCTGGCTGGACTGGTCATGTCATTGTGCCATCTATACACAAACCGAGCTACTAGAGAAACTCAAAACCTTTTATTTAGCGGCTGGTAGGACACACACAAACGTCTGTCATTATCGCTCACAACATCTTCTTTTTTTTTTAAAGGAGGGTAGCTGTACAGTAAATTATGTTTCACAACTTCATTAATTTTTTTCATATCAAATCAAGACTGCAATTGGAGATGTTAAGTTGCTCCAAAAGATGACTCAGCCTGGCCAATATGTCGATGTAGAAATAAGGGAGCTGAGTGCGCACAAAGAAAGGAGCTGATGAGGAATGACTGGATATGACGTAGTCATCACGGCGGCCCACCATGTAAGGCGGCACAATGTATTATATACAGAGTACAACGAGTGCCAGCCCGGGCGGGTACAATGCCCGCCTGTATGCTAAGGCTGGGTCGTCACCAGTTTGGGCTCTTTTTTAAGTATCATTATCATTATCATCATTAATTATAGGTTCTACACAAAAACGGACAAAATCTTCACACAACATCCTCACCTGTCTCAAAACCTCTCATACGCTCTCACACAAACTTCTTATCATGACAGCAATAAATATATATATATAAAAAGAAAAATTAAATTACAAAAAAAAATGCTAACAAAAAGAAATACCCCATCCCCACTAAAAAAAACAATTTAAAAACCACTTGGATAACGCATACCCATTACAAGCCACGCGCAAACCCATTGCATGGGTTATGAACGAGATAGGAAAATAACATGATTTTTGGACACCTTGCTTCTCGGCCAGCTAGCTCCACTACTACAGTATGTCATTTCCACTTTCACCAAGTCCGTACAGGGCCGCCGGCTCCCCCACCCACACCCCACCCTCCCACACAAGAATGGTGGGGGGATAGGGGCAGGGGGGAGAGGAGTGCCGGCCAGGCATCCCAGCTGACAGACCGACGATCAGTACCTCACACGCGCATGCGAGATCAAGGACTTTTGTACACTTCTGGCAAAATGAAGAGATCAATCAGAATGTAACCGCACACACAAAAAAGAAAAAAAAATCCCCCAAAAATATACTAATCAATTTCAGCTCCATTGATGAGTAGTAGTAGTAATAGTAGTAGTAATAGTAATAATAATAATAATGTATGCAACATGAATTGTGGCGACCGACCATTTGGGCCGACTGTGCGCGCGCACACACACACACACACACACACATACACACCGTGGTGTGCGCAGCGAGTCCCTTCTTCAATAATGGAATATTGAATACAGGCATATACACAACACGTAAATAACCGCAATAAGAAGTATTCAAGTTCAGCGTCCACCCTACATACAGTAAACATGAAGGTCACATGATCCTACTAAAAATGCAACTCGCTTAAAATATATTACCACACATACACAATGTAAATATATAGATATATAGAGATATATCTATGTATATGTTACAGGGAAGATTATTTCAAAATAAGTGTTTCCCGAATTGTTAGTAAAACCTCAAGGTGCTGTATCGTTCGGCAGCAGGGGGGGGGGGGGGTGTAACCTTGGATACCAATAAGATGGGAAGTAAAAATAAAGTTATCTCGTTCCCACATGTAAAACCAACGTTAAAATATTGACTCATGTATAGATCATAATTAACATTACGTTAAGAACAAAATAATGTCCTATCATTTCTATGTATGTGTTTTTGTTCGTGTTTTGTGTGTGTATATATTTTGTGTATGTGAATATTTTGTGTGTGTATATGTTTATGTGTGTTAGTGTACACATGTGAATGTCTAATTAGTGCGTATTTTGCATGCATATATTTTGTCTGTGTATATGTTTTTGTGAATGTATGTATATGTGTGAATGTATGTATGTGTGAATTTTGTGTCTGTAGATGCGTGTATGTGTGTATATGTATGTATGTATGTATGTATGTATGTATGTATGTATGTATGTATGTATGTATGTATGTATGTATGTATGTATGTATGTATGTATGTATGTATGTGATATGTATAGTAAATATGTATGTATCAAATATGTATGTGCACGTCTGTCTGTCCGTATCTGTGTGTGTACTTTACAAGCAAAATAACAGATTCAACAGACAAAAGGATGCAGAGACCACCCACACTGTGGATGTGTGGTGGTGTAGGACTATTAAACGTATTGCACTTAAACATCATCCAGGGTCTAGATTACTGTTGACGGTACAATGTCCTAGTGGTGTACCCGGGCTATATAATACTGTCAACAAGCACATCCACACTTTACACACCACATCTCGATAGGATAGGGGGCTCCTGCCCCCCCGCTCACCATTATGCAAATTAGACCAAACATACATTTCCCACGAGAACATTCCAACCTGTAGGTCCCTTCTCAAGAAACCCTTACTCTTAACTAGAATCGAGATAATAAATTAATATTAGTCATCGCATAGGTGATGTGAAAAGAAAACCCACAACTAAAATTAAATATTTCTAAATACTCCCACCATATGAGCCTTCTCAAGGCCGGTTGGTGGGCAAACATCACAAGTTTCTTTCTTTTGGTTGAACTTCACTAGAAGCACATGGGAAAAGGCTCTGGACATTAATATTAATTTTGGTTTATTTATAAATGACTATAAGGGATACAGAAATGAAATTACCTTTAAAGGGGAAATTATAATTAATAGCAGGAATAGTCGTGTGTGTGCTTGGACGAATCCAATCTTACAAGTAATATTTTTTTCTCTTTGTCTCTCTTTTTAAAAGGGGTAGGGAGGGGTAGAAAGAGTCAAAGCTTTCATCTGTAGACCTTTTTGACCATCCATACAGGAGAGACCACGATGGAAACACAAAGACACCTAACAGGTTTCGCGAACCAGATTTGTATTCTCTCACATTTTTCTTTTTGTTTGTTTGTTTATTTAGTTTGTTTTTGTTTTTAAATTAGCCAATGATTTATGTACATTTGGAAATGAATGACTTGACGCGTACGGCTGATGAGTGAGAGGGGGTTATTATTAGACGGTGCAGAGACCCGTGTTAATGATTGCTGGACGCGCGAGACACGACGTGCAAGCACATGCGCAGAACCACTATGTACAGATGCGCGCCCATACCCAGCCCCTGGACGAGAGGGCAGTTTGGCCACGCCCTCCTCCTGTCCGTCCTCCTCCTCCTCCTCTTTCCGGGCCCACACGCGCTCCCAGACTTGTATATAGATACTATATGGTATATATGTTATATACATATACACACACCTGGTAGGCACCGGTAAGGGTTACTCGCCAACGTGTTGGGATGCCGGGTTCCTACAACCGGAACCGGAACTGGCACCGGTACACACTCACCCCAGTTTCAGTCGCCAGCCCACCAGAATGTCACTGAAGATGGGATGGGATGGCGTGGTATGGCAGAGATATAGCATCATCTCAGCTTCCAGAAACCAGGTTTGAAATCGGGAGTGGGTAGGGGAGGGGATGGGATGGGAGGGGATGGGAGGGGATGGGAGGGGAGGGGAGGGGAGGGGGAGGGGAGGGGAGGGGAGGGGAGGGGAGGGGAGGGGAGGGGAGGGGGAGGGGAGGGGAGGGGAGGGGGAGGGGAGGGGAGGGGAGGGGAGCACGGGCGGACAGCTCATGAGAGGACCTAGCTAGCATCTCTACCCTGTTCACACACATTCTCTCAAAGTGGGTCGAAGCTGGTTTTTTGTTCTTTTCTTTACAAAAAAAAAAAAACACCAAAAAAACTCCCCTGACTAGAAGTTCTTGCGACGAGTGTTCTCCAGGCAGCATTAAACCCCGCCGCGCCTGGCAGTCTAGTCTACTATACAACGACATCTACAAGAGCACCTCGTACATTATCATTCAGATTTTTAAAAACAATAATAATAAACTACTAATAATATTACCATTAAAACAGGGGCACAAAATACAAAATTTTAAAAATAAGTAGACAGAAATAAAAAACAAAAAAAGAGCAAACACAGTCGTAGTAGAACCCTCCCATGATATTTCTTCTAAAAAAAACACATGTCTGTTCTTGTTTTGTTAGTAAAAACCAGCTTCTCTAATTAATTAGACCCGTCAACCATTGCCTACGTGGAGAAGAAGCCCGCCCGCTCGATGCCCGCCCGCCCACCGTCTTCAGCCACAGTTCAAGTATGAGGAGTGTATAGCGCCGCGGCGAGGCGGCCACACCACGTCAGCGTCGCGTCACGTGACTGGTGCGTGGGGAAGTGGGGCGCAACGCCAGTGACGTTATGGCGATGACGTCACGCCCACGTCGCGTGGCTATTGGTAGAGGAGGTAGGACTTGAGTGGGTTGGGCAGCGGCAGCCGGTGTATCTCATGCAGGCGGTCCTTGCCTACTGTCTGGCGGATGACGCGTCGTGAGATGTCCATCAGGGGAAGCGGCTCAGCTGAAAGAGCAGCGCCAGGAATTAGATCAGTAGGTCAAGGTAGGTGAATATACACGGCTTTAAAAGATTTACTTAAAGCTGCATAGTCTAACGAAGCATAACATTTTCATAATCGAAACAATAGGGCTTGCCGACTGGCCGAGGTAACGCTAGGTGGCGATTGTGTACTATCAGTGGGTAGTCTTTGTGTACTATCGATAAGGCCAGAGGACAATGCGAACAGGAACCATCTCGGTGGAGGAGACCAGGGGACCAAACTACTCTGCATCTCAACGCGACTCCTATCACTCAGCGGAAAATGGGAAACAGTCAACAATAACAAAACCCTTTCTCCTGATTCTTAAGGAACATATCTGTGATCAAAGTAAGTTTAATTATGCCATCTTAGATACGTGCGACAATATTTAGCACAATTTTGGTTAGCGTAGCATACGTAAAAAAAGAACAATGATTCCGAGTGAGCCGATACAGACTGACAGTACACAAAGAGTACGGACTGATAGTACACGAGAGCCACCTAGCGTTATCTCGGCCCGCAAGCCCTATAATCTAGATTTGATTCTACATATTTAACTTAGATGTTGATGCACTTATTTAGCATATGTTGCCACATAGAAGGGAATACTGAGTCAATTTAATAGAACCTAATATACAGACAAAGGCTAGCTAGCCATTTAAAATAAGTTACTTCAAACTAAAGTAAGGTAGATTATAACAATAAATTCCATATATTTATCTCAGACGGAAAATCAAAAACATCGGACTACGCAAATTATATTTATTGTAATACAAAAAACATTTGTTCCAGTATTACTCATGTTAACTGAAATTTAACTCAAATCTAGTTAATTATATATAAAATGAATATATAAATTTTTAAGTGTCGACATTATTAATTCTAAACTATTTTTAAAAGCATGAAATATAAACAGAACAGTAATACTATTATTTTTAAATCTCACTTCTGAGTGAGTAAAAAGGGGAAAACCAACTCAAAATGGTCTGGTACAAAAACTATTCTTTTAAACTGTGACACTAAATTTAATTGCGACCTTACTGCAGGCCATCATATGCATTCTCAATTCCTTGTACCATTATTAAGAACTCAAAGAATTTATTCATTATTTGCCCAAATTTGTATATGAATGTTCACAGAATGCACGGGATTATCTTCTTTTTCGGGGGGGGGGGGGAGGCAAAGTTACTACACATTTGCCTTTTTAGCCCAAGAAAATGAGCACAAGAGATTTTCCCTAACTTGATCTGAGGGATGAGAGTCCTCTCATCAACAATATAAAAGGGAGAAATTTGACTCCCAGCATTTTTATTACTGTTAAAGAATGTGAGCGGAAATGACATAGCCTAGGACTAACCACACCAAAAACCCACAGAAATCCACAAAATTCTCATCCCAGTTTTCCGTTGTTCCGAATAAATGGGTGTTGGGGAGGGGCAAGCGTCAGATAGAAGTGTGAAAGTTGCATCCATGTATCTATTTTAAGATACGGTTGTTATTTGGAGGGGGGGGGGGGGGAGAGATTTTAAAATTTGTAATTTATTGGTTGTGTACCCTAAAACTAAAATTTTAAAATCCCGTCCCCAAAAATAGCAACCTTGTTTTAAATTGAGTTGAGGTTATTTAACATATATATATATGTAAAAATACATTACTAGAGAGAATGCAGACACCTACATTTCATGGTGTTAGCACAGCAATGTGTGCGTTAATATCACTTATCTTTTGTCCAAGATATAGTTTAGGGATAGGAGACATAAATCAGCAGGGATGAAAGTGATCTCCGGGAAAAAAAGCGGAAATGCTGATATTCTCCCAATATGTTTAACACTGTCAGGGAATCGCGGAAAATTTTCGGAAGTCGTGTTTCATATATATTGGTACACGCTGGTAGTGCTGCGCCGTTTGACGCATGTATAGTAGTAGTATACGCTGATAGTGCTGTGGCATTTGGAGCATTTATTAGTGGTATACGCTGCTAGTGCTGCGGCGTCTGCACCACGTATTAGTATAGACCTACGCTGATGGTGCTGCGGGATTGAAAAAATCCCGGAAATCCGCGCAAACGCGGAGATCTTTCATCCCTGCTCAGGCAACTTGGTAGTATTTATTTAAACACTTAAAATGTTACGGACATTTTTCTTCTAAAAATCCCCATAAAAATGGTAACCAAAAACATGACATTTCTGAGTGATAATATTGAATGGACAATTTCTAGTCATTAAGAACTGATAATGGACTCATTGTGGGTGCAGGAGGCATATAAAAAAACACAATGACCTATACTAGAAAAGGATAATTAATTTCTTATGAAATTTTAGTGACCTAAAGATGCTGTAACGTTCGTCACCGGTCGTGTCCATCACAGTGACAAATGTTGAAAGGCGCACACACCAGCATGAATAAATAAAATCACCTTTCAGTTTCAATGACTAGACATTGCAATAACAATCCAATTAAAAAAGGAAAATTCCGTTCATGTCCGTTACTTCAAACAGTGAATTAAAGGAAAATGGTGAATCCTAATCAACTTTAAAAAAAAAAAAAATTTGCTAGGATAATATCTACTTGATATGGTAACTAATTTTCTTTAAGTAAATGTGAATCCTTGATTTTCAGTGGGTTTGACCGTTTGAGTCCATGTCATGAATGTCACACTTTTGGTACCCAGTATCGTATACCGTACATTGTTGGAAGGGAAGGTGAATGGCAGCAGAGGGAGAGGGAGACCAAGAACATCATGGTTTACAAATATTTCACAGTGGACAGGCTTGAATTATTCACAGTCTATCAGAACAGCACAACATCGGGACAAGTGGAGAACCATTGCATCCAACCCTCGACTAGAGGATGGAACTATTGATTGATTGATTGATCGTATTTTAACATAATATAACATATATAACTATATATTAAGTCATATATATATATTAAACTATACAGATAAACACAGTAACAAGGCCGGGGCGCCCACTCACGGTCCAGGCCGCCTATGTAGTGCATGGTGATTTCGCAGTGTCCCCAGACGGCGCTGACGATCGGGTAAAGCTTCTTGCCCTTCAGCCCGCGGAACGCCACCCCGAGGTATTGCCCGTCAACAACGAAGCTCAGCGTTCCTTCGTCCATGTCGAGCACAACGAGGAACTTGTCCGCCACCACAATGTTCTCGTCTGAGTTGAGGATGCTCGGGTAGGTCTGGCCCGGGTTGTTCTTCATGTCATGATAGAGCTTGTTGCGACCCAGATCCCAGCCCCACGACTCGGAGTTGGAGCCGACCAGCGACTGGTAGCCGACGCAGTGCAAGGGCGCGTCCCTGGTCGCTACGCCTACCACAGCATGGGTACCCCGCTGCCGGGTGGACCAGTGCACCTCCCACACGTGAAGGCCACGCGTGTACCCCGTCCGGCCTCGGATGCAGTCCGTGCTCTGCGCCACCGGGTGCCGGTGGAAGGTGAGCAGGTCGTCCTCCTTGACAAAGATGTTGAGCGACCGGTCGTCCGGGTTCCACGACTGCGAGATCTGCACCTCCTTGGCCGCCACCGGCATGTCAAGCAGCATGTCGAGCCGGCTCGGCTTCTGGAAGTCCGGGTTGTACATGATCTGCTCGTGGTTGAGCGACTTGTACGTCGGCTCCCTCGTGATCGGCTTAATGCCCCCCGACACTTTTTGGCCCATGTTCATGGGTTTTACGGGTGGCGCTGCTGTGCACACAGCTTCCAGCTTGGCCGCTGGCCGAGGCTGGCCGCCCGGCGTCGGGGCAGGCGGGGACGGTGGGTGGCGGGGGTAACAAGAGATGGAGGAGAAAGAAGGAGGGAAGGATGGGGATGAGGTGGAAAGGGAGGAAGGTGGGGAGGAGGTGGAAGAGGAGGAGGCGGGGGGCGCAGCGGCTTCTAACGTGGCTGCATCAGGGGGCTGGGCGCGTCTGACCGGGGGCACTGACCAACTGCCGACCCTCCTCCCTCTGCTGACCGACTGGGCCTCCGGGCAGGGCGTGGCACGACCAGGAGGAGGGAGGGCCAAATACAGCAGCGAACCACCACACGCCGTCCCTCAAGCCTGAAACAGAGCACAGCATGGGTCAGGCAGGCGTCTCATCAGGTGATTAGCTTGATATTAGGCATGAGGAAAAATTAATAATATAAAAAGGATGATGATACTATAAGTAGTACCAGTATTCAAAGGACAACACGGCGCCCAAACCAATAGTGTCCGGATATAGAAGGTGATTTGCTTGATAACATCGGTCAAAATAATGAAAAATTAATAATATATATATTATAATATCAGAATTATGAAAATATCAAAATTATGATAATGTAAAAATGATCATAATATAAAGATGATGGTGATGATAATACAAGTAGTACCAGTTTTCAAAGGACAACACGGCACCCAAACCAATAGTGTTCTGATATATAGGTGGTGTCCTGCCATCACAGGGACAGCTAAAACAAGACAAATACAAATCATAAATGAAAAGAATTTGTTCGCACATAGCAACAATTCGCTGCAACATTTAAAAATAAGGACAGGGTGCAATATTTGTACTCCTCGTAGACATTATAATTACAAGCCCAAATAAAAAAATAGGAAGGCTATATCTGTTATTGTTTTTGAGATAATCAAATTTTAAAATTTACTATATAAAAATGTATTCATTTTGAATTAAAAGTGGAACTTTGACCAAATATAATATTTTTAAAAGTGCAGCCATATGAGGGAAGTTCTGCTAACCACATTCGATTGTACACATATCAAGGAATTTTAAATGTCAATCGTTAAATCAGGGATGAAAGTGATCTCCGGGAAAAAAAGCGGAAATGCTGATATTCTCCCATAGGTTTAGCATTGTCAAGGAATCGCGGAAAATTCCCGGAAGTCAGGTTTCATATATATTGGTATACGCTGATAGTGCTGTGGCATTTGGAGCATTTATTAGTAGTATACGCTGATAGTGCTGTGGCGTTTGGAGCATTTATTAGTAGTATACGCTGATATTGCTGCGGCGTCTGCACCACATATTAGTATAGATCTACGCTGTTTGTGCTGCGGGATTATAAAATCCCGGAAATCCGCGGAATCGTGGAGATCTTTCATCCCTGTTAAATCAATTAGTCAAACAGATCTTTAATAAAGGCAATATCAAAAAGTGCAATTCACAACAAAAGAAACATTCTGATTTGGCCAAAAAGCAATTTTCAAAGCCTGGTATTTTCTTGAAAAACTGCAAAAAGACTGAATAGATGCTAAATAGTTCACATACTCATAACAGTGTAATAGGGTATTTAATTTCATTCAGTAGAAAGTCAAAAGATATTCGCATCCTAAAATGTGAAAAAGTGAAATTCTTTGCATGTAAACAGTATCTGTAAATGAAATATTTCAATTTTTCAATCTTTGAACGCTCATTGCAGCTAAGCAACCTATTGAATCTTCCTCAAATTTGGTAAAGGAATAGGATACCCATTCTCTGACACTAATACCTATTATTTCTTGCAAAATTATATCCAAAGATATGGAAAAACTTGCATTTTTATTGAACATATAAAGAAAAACTGTCAGAAAACCCAAAATATCAATCGGATAAATCTTTAAATGTTCACTGTAGAAGTGGCATCGTCCTATAAAATGACACACTGCACATCATCCAGATGTAATACATATTACTATCACAATATTATATCTAAAAATGTGAAAAGGTGCATTTTGATTGCACATACAAAGGAAAATTGTCCAAAACCTAAAAAAAAAAAATGTCTTCAGAAATATTTGAACACTCACTGCAGATCTCCAAATACTTGGATCTTCTTCACATTTTGCACACACATCATACAGAACTAATGCATATTAGCTATCGCAATACTTTTTCTAAAATTATCAAAAGTTGCATTTTGACTGCCAATACAAATCTAAAATATTTGAAACCAAAAATATTTATTTTAAGAAATCTTTGAATCTTCACTGTACCTAAACCAGTGAGTGAATCCTCCCCCAATTTGGCACACTATTAGATTATATATAATGTGATGCATCCTAATAGACATTATTGTCAGATACATGTTTCTATCACGTGTGTCACCATTGTGAAACTGCTATGGACAGCAAATGCCCAAGGAGGTTGGTGTCAATATCCTGTCTGCAACTCCTTGCACAAACAATATCCTGTCTGCAACTCCTTGCACAAACAATATCCTGTCTGCAACTCCTTGCACAAACAATATCCTGTCTGCAACTCCTTGCACAAACTATCTCTATTGAGGACTTGTGTCGATTAGCACCATGTGACCAGTGCCTCGTCGGCCATCATGGTTGGATAGAATGTACAGCTATAACACTGCCAATGCGGTGGCATATGTTAATATCGCTCCGATTTTGGATTTAATTTGACCGAGTTTCACTTTTTGAGTAAGCTTCTCATAAATAACATTATTTCAACCCCCGAGTGAATATTCATGATTCTAAATAACAGAATCAGATTGTAGCAGTGAATAGATTTGTGCTTTTTGTTTTGTTTACCTTCGACTATCGCCGCTGGCATTAATATCGCTTGGATTTTGGATTTACTTTGACAGGATTTCACTTTTTGAATAAGTTATTCTCCTAAATAACAATATTTCAACCCCTGATTGAATATTCATGGTTCTAAATAACAAAATTAGATCGTAGCAGTGAATAGATTTGTGTTTTTTATTTACATACACTTGATAGTAGAAGGAACTGCTTCTATCCAACCATGATGCAGGAGTAGTGTGATGCCTACGTCACACGCAAATCCTCAATAGAATGATTGGTACTATTGGAAAGGCAATCAAATTGTCTCTCTATCCATGGTAAATCTCATTAGGTTTTAAATATTTTTAAATTCAGTAGACGATTTCAAAGTTCAAAAATAATTTAAATGGCAGAATTTGTCCTGATATACCTATTTGACCTAGGGCAAACCATATATGGATAGAAAGCCGAGGTCATTGCGCTTCTTTTGGTACCATCCCTGACTTTCTACGATATAGCGCAAGCAAATTAAAAATAGCATGTTTTCAGAGTTGTTTTTATTGACACCAATGATGAAGGAATATTCAATAAATACACTCAACATACAATTGGATTTTACTTATATGGGTCACTCTCCTGAAAACTGGCCAAAAGTGTCACATGGAGAGTTAAAATCTAATAATGGAATTTTTAACATTTTTGGGTTGCAAATGAAAGCTGGAAATCTTCCCCATACGTCTATGTAAAATTTAATTGATGAGATAAAAAATAAAGGCGTAGTCCATGATTATGCTATGTCATATGACAGTATAAGCTCCGACGCATTCCTATTCACAGCTAATTTTTCACAGAGAAATCCTACACATTCTTTCTCGCATTAGAGTGCATCGAAAACTGACCAAACAAATTCATGTCTCGTAGTGGTGGGAAATCTCAAAGTAGATTACCGAATCATGAGAAAGGTGATTCTAAAAATGAATTCCTCGTAACAACAGGGTACAATATCCACTTGTGTTGGGGTGCCTGGCCATGCCAGCATCCAAGGAAACGACTTACGAGCAAACTGAAAAATAATGGCTCTGAATGGTGTCACTGCACCACGTCGGAACCCTCAGTCTGATCTGAGACCACTTATTCTCAAGTATATCAAATCAAATTGGTAACATGAAAGCGGTGACCCATTTGAACAGCCACAGCATCACGCTAGGTGTCGGAAGGACCAAGTAGTCCTGACTAAGTGTCGCATTGATTGAACTACACCCCACTTATGATCTACACAAAAGAACTAAAGTAAAGCTACTAGAAAACAGAAGAATAATCCACCTAAAGACATTAGCATATGGATATAGCCAAGACATTAAGCGTCTAACCCAACCACTAAGGGACACCAGAGCAAGCAAGGCACCACTACTAAGGCAGACCAGAAGCCGAATCAAAGCCCATGAAAGGAGCACGCTAGAAATGGCCGCCAAGGCATGGAATGCCCAAACGGTGAAAGAAAGACAAATCCCTGACCTAAAAACATACCAAAAATATCTGTGCAAAATAAAAACTGGAAACCCCAACTGAACTGCACCACAAGGGGGCAGGTGATATGTCACGGCCCCCAACTGGACAGCCCAGGGCGGGACAACCAGAAATATAAAAGCCAGATAACATATCTAACAACAATATAAGTCAAATCAAATTCAAACAAACATAACTCAACCACCTATTACATACAGGCCTATGGACATGTAAATAAAATAGGCTAGTATAGAATTAAGTAGAAAAAAGTGGAAAACTCTTCCCAAGAAAACCACAAAACACTAACATAGAACCTTAAGAAAACAACTAACATAGTAATAAGAATAGAACAAAGATACAATGCCAAGAGGGCCCCAAAAAAACTAACATAGACTACTAAACATACCAACAGACTATCTATCTGCTACTGAAATGCAGACAATCAAATAACTTATCAGCAGCTACTGCTTGGTAAGACAACACCAAAACTACAGCTGGCCAGCATGGAAAACAAGCCTGGGTACCCAGGCTTACATGCTATGGACAGTATAAATACAGCCTCAATAAAAAAAAAAAAATTTAAACAGAGAAAGCCTACACATTCTTTCTCGCATTAGAGTGCATCGAAAACTGACCAAACAAATTCATGTCTCGTAGTGGTGGGAAATCTCAAAGTAGATTACCGAATCATGAGAAAGGTGATTCTAAAAATGGATTCCTCGTAACAACAGGGTACAATATCCACTTGTGTTGGGTGCCTGGCCATACCAGCATCCAAGGAAACGACTTACGAGCAAACTGAAAAATAATGGCTCTGAATGGTGTCACTGCACCACGTCGGAACCCTCAGTCTGATCTGAGACCACTTATTCTCAAGTATATCAAATCAAATTGGTAACATGAAAGCAGTGACCCATTTGAACAGCCACAGCATCACGCTAGGTGTCGGAAGGACCAAGTAGTCCTGACTAAGTGTTGCATTGATTGAATCATGTATTTTTACTCAAGGATTGTTGTTTGTTTGTTGTTGTTTTACGTCCTAGCAACATCTAAGGTCATATCAGGACGGGGTTTACTCAAGGAAGAACACCTAGCCCCCTTCACATGCATTCCATGGAATTATAAGTATTTTAAATGGTGTACATCCATAAGTTGCTTCATGCCTACAAATACACATACAGGTAATGCAATACATCAGGCATGAAAGTGATATATGGCTCCCCAAAAAGCAGAAATATGTGGGAAGAAATCGTAAATATCGAGAACATTGAAAACAGAATTTCTTCACTAATAGTATCCTTACCATAGTTTTCCAATATCATTAAATGACCGTGAAAACACAGATATTATCGCAGAAAATTCCCAGAAGTCATGTTTCAGTGAGTATTCTCCATGCACTATCCTAGCTCCATTCCACTGATCAGGCAGTACAGACTGTCCGTTCTGTAAAGTATGAAGGAACCAGTTGAGTTGCGTAGGAGAACTGACTTTATTATTAGGTCTCACTGCCCAGTACACCTTCCACGACCTCTCGTGACCCGGGACGGGTTGAAGCTATATGCACGATCCATTTGCGCTGGACTTTTCGTGGAGGGTCTGGGATGACCTCTGCGGGAGCGACCACTTCCCAATTATTCTTAATTGTGGGGGGGCATCTCCCATAGAGCGAGAGAGGAGCTGGCGGCTTTGTAAAGCCGACTGGCCCACCTTCCAGACCCTATGTTGCGAGAAGTTCACTCCAGACATCAGTGACATCGATGCCTTCACTGAGATGCTGAGATGGATCGCGGAGAAAACTGTTCCGAAGACCTCGGCAACTCCCAAGCGTTTGACGCCTCCATGGTTAGATGACGGCTGTAGGAGGGCTATTAAGGAACGAAAGAAAGCTCAGCGTAAATTCCACAGGAGACCGACTGCTGAAAATCTGGCGCTCTTTAAAATTCTGCGCGCTCGCGCTCGCAGAACAATCAAAGAAGCGCGGAGGCAGTGTTGGAGACAATTTGTTTCTAGCATCACCATGCACACGCCGTTGGGCAAAGTATGGACAATGATCAGAAGAATCAAACGAAGGGGAGGTGATTCTTCTGTAGTCCAGCACTTGAAGCACAATGGCACCATTCTCACATCACTCGACGAAATAAGTGAAGAATTGGCTCGCACCTTTGCTGGAAACTCGTCTTTGGCAAACTGCCTCCCGGGCTTTCGGGTGGTCAAGGAACACCAAGAGCAAAAGCTCTTGGACTTTTCTTCCGATGGCGAGGAGCACTACAACTCCCCATTCAGTATGGATGAGTTGAGGTGTTCTTTGGAAAGCTCGCATGACACAGCAGTTGGACCTGATGGAATTCATTATCAATTTTTGAAACATCTCCCTGAACATGGACTGAGACTGTTGCTTCAACTCTTCAACAACATCTGGGAGTCGGGTGTCGTCCCCGCCTCTTGGTGGGAGGCGACAGTAATACCGACTCCCAAACCTGGTAAAGACCAGAGTGAAGCCCACAACTATCGTCCCATAGCCCTTACAAGCTGCATCTGTAAAACCATGGAGCGCATGATAAACAACCGCCTCGTCTGGCTACTGGAGTCAGGACACCACCTGTTCAACCTTCAATGTGGCTTCAGACGGGGCCGCAGCACCCTCGACCATTTGGTGTGCATGGAGACCTTCATAAGAGATGCTTTCCTTAAGAAGGAGCACGTTGTGGCTGTCTTTTTTGACCTCGAAAAAGCCTATGACACAACGTGGCAGCATGGCATCATGGAGGATCTTCATGCGATTGGCCTTCGTGGCCACTTGCCAATTTTCATCAGGAACTTTCTAGCCTTCAGGCATTTCCGCGTCCGTGTCAAGACTACCTATTCCCGCCTACACTGACAGGAACTAGGAGTACCTCAAGGCAGCATACTGGCCGTGACCCTTTTCGGGGTCAAGGTCAATGGTATTGCTGCTGCTGTAAAGCAGGGGGTCTCCTGTAGTCTTTTCGTGGACGACTTTGTTTTATATTACAGCGGTGCTAACATGAATGTCATAGAGAGACAGCTACAACCAAGCATAAATGGGATCCATCGATGGTCAGTTCTGAACGGTTTCAAATTTTCCAAGACCAAAACAGTCTGCATGCACTTCTGCCTGCTGCGTAGAATACATGCGGAACCGGAGCTGACCCTGGATGGGGATCCCATTAAAGTCGTTGAGAAAACCAAATTTCTGGGCCTCATTCTCGACGCAAAACTGTCTTTTGTGCCACATATAAAGTACCTGAAAACAAGATGCCTGAAAGCGCTGGATATTCTGAGGGTGCTGTCCAGCTCAGAGTGGGGAGCGGACAGAGATGTTCTGCTCTCCGTGTACAGAACCTTGGTTCGTTCACGAGTGGATTACGGCAGCATAGTATATGGTTCCGCAAGGAAATCATATATTGGGCTGCTAGACACGATCCACCACCAGGGACTGCGCTTGGCCCTTGGGGCCTTCCGCACCTCACCAGTTCAGAGCCTTTATGTCGAAGCCAATGAACCATCACTTAATAACAGGAGAATCAAACTGGCCATGCAATATGTAGTCAAGATAAAAACTAATGCATTGAATCCTGCACACAACTGTCTATTCGAGCAACATGACGAATCCAGGTATGAAGCCAGGCCAAATTACATCCGGCCACTGAGGCTCCGAATGAAACCTCATTTGGAGGCCTTAGGCGTGGATTTGGACGTGTTGGAGGATGCCAAAGTCCCAGAACATCCCCCATGGTCGTTGAGAAAGCCATCGGAGATTCAAGGCCAGTTTGCAGACCACCTCTCCATATACACTGATGGTTCGAAAGACCAAAGCCGGGTAGCTGCTGCGGCAGTCTGCCGACGGGAAAAATTTGGTGTACGTTTGCCCGATCAGAGCTCGATTTTCACAGCAGAGGCCCGAGCACTCCTTCTCGCTTTGGAGTGTATCGAGGTATCCAACCACACTAACTATGTTATATACAGTGATTCCTTCTCTTGCCTCCTGGCTGTTGCTGGACTGAAAACGAATCACCCTATTCTAGCAACGGTCATTTATAAAACGAACGAGCTGATCAGGCTGCGAAGAAGGCCCTGAACTGTGATCTTGAACCGTGTCTGATCCCTCACTCTGATCTGAAACCACTAATAGCCACCCACATAAAATCCAAATGGCAACATGAGTGGGATGAAAACATCAATAAACTTAAAGAAATTGAACCATCTGTGGGAAAGCCACCACAGACTCATGCGGGAGGTCGGCGGGACCAAGTGGTCCTTAGTCGCTGCCGTGTTGGCCACTCGTGGCTTACACATGCTTTTCTGCTCAAGGGGGAACCTCCCCCTGAATGTATTGGGTGTCAGTCCCCACTGACACTCAAACACATTTTACTAAGTTGCGTTGATTTTTTGGCCCTGCGCCAACGGTTCTACACTGCAGGCAGTATGCATGACCTTTTTACTAAGGTAAAACAGGAAAACATTTTAGCCTTTTTGAGGGCAGCTGCACTGTACCACCTTATATAGTTTACTAAATGGATTCTATTAATTATTAATGAAACTTTTCTTTTTCTATGGGAATTTGTTTCCCTTGACCACAGATATATGATTGTGAGCTTTCTAATTTAATTAGTGTCTATTGGCACATAATTGATTGTCTGCTTTTACATGTAAAAGCGATGGTTTGAACAAAAAACAAACATTTCTCGCCGTGAATATGGCCTATGCTGCCGACACGGCGTAAAGCAACCACCAATCAATCAATCAATCGTTCCACCTTGTTATGACTATTATCGCCACCAATTCCCTTTTCTCTCAGCAATTAGTCGTTGCTTTTTAGTTTGTTCGGGTTTTATGTCCTGGCAGTATATATGGTCATATGGATTCAGACTGACCAATTTCTCTTATACAAATACTTGGAATTTTGTGATAGCTAATCAGCGATTCTCAGAAATCACGGAAATCATCAGGCATACACAGGGTAGGTTCACTAACCATCCCAACGCATGACTAGTATTGTGTGGGTGGATGATGCAAAGAGAACATTGCACCTAAAGCGAGATTTGTGCCCATGCCTCTTGCCATTCCGGTTTCGTACACACAGGTTCGATCCCTGGTCGAGTCAAACCAATGACATAAAAATGTATACTTGTCACTTCCTAGCCAGGCACTCTGCATTATTAGGATAGGGCAAGGACCTGGTTGGCTCAGTGTCAGGATAATGTTACCGAGTGGAATCTGAGGTCATGGTGCTGGCGATCTGGTCTTCCAGTGGAGCAGCACTATAAAGTTGTCATGAGTGCACACCGTCACAAGTCGGTACCCTTCCTGATATGACCTTACATGTTACCAGGATGTAAAACTCCAACATTGCCATTCCGGGACATGCGTCCTAATCATTACACTATCTAAGCTCCTTGATGCGATCACCCTATTCACACCTACCTATCTAACTCTAAGAGGCACTGTGCCGGAGGTCAGTGCAAACTACCACACAATGTATGCAGTAGTCTTGCGTCTGGTGTAGACCCGCGGCGACCACTACTAACTACACGCATCACGGTGCTGCCACCTGGCAGAATACATCGGCAACAGAGACAATAGGGAGAGCGTCGGGACGCGTGCACAAGGTCAAGGTCACCGTGGGAACACATAGTTCACACTTGTGAAGCGAAAGCACAGGTGACGTCTCCCTTAGACGTAGTGTATTTGCCGAGTGCTTACCGTGTAGGGTACTCACCGGGTTACACAGATCGAGGCTAACACAAACAAAGGTAGAACACACACCGACATCCCTCGCGTTCACCAGCTGGGACGCCCCCAGAGGAGGCCCGTACCACAACGCCATCGAAACTAAACCCACTGTAGCACACTGTAGTGTATTAACCAGCATTGTTGCCTTTATGTCCCAGGAACATTAACGCTCATATCAGGATGGGTACCAACTTGTGACAGTGCGCACTCATGGTGAATTGATAGTGCTGTCCCACTGGGTAACCAGGCTATCGGCACCATGGCCTGATATCCTACACAGTCACATTATCCTGACACTGTGCTAATCAGTCTTTGTCCTATCCCAGTAATGCCGAGCGCCAGGCTAGGTAGCGACAAGTACTCAGCTGGGATTCAAGCTCCCGACCTTCTGGATGGGAAGCATACGCTCTAATCATTCAGCCACCGTGTCCGGTTATTAACCGGTTGTTTTCCCATAAAACAAAATAAAATATGATGTCACTTTTTTTTAAATATAGACATGGCGCTAAATCAGCATTCAATCATTTCTGTGACGTCCCACAGGGGACGCTACAGTACGCCCTCTGGGTGCTGTGGGACATGCTCTGACCGATCCTGGAACAGTGGCCGACCAGCATTGTAGTTGCAGTGAGCAGGGTGCTTGTCCACACCGCATACCTAGGTGTTGTTGGTTGGTTGTTGCAGTTATACAACCTGGCAACATCTAAGGTCATATCAGGACGGGTACAGACTTGTGACAGTGTGCACTCATAGCGACTTTAAAGTACTGCTCCAGTGGGTTTTGTGTGTTTGTTGTTTTATGTCTTAGCAACATCTAAGGTCATATCAGGACAGGTACCGACTTGTGACAGTGCACACTCATGGTGACTTTATAGTGCTGCCCCACTGGAAGACCAGAGCACCAGCACCATGACCTGATATCCCACTCAGTCACATTATCCTGACACTGAGCCAACCAGTCCTTGCCATATATCCTAATAATGCCGAGCGCCAGGCTAGGAAATGACAAGTATCAATTTTTAAGTCATTGGTTTGACTCGACCAGTGTTCAAACCCGTGGGTTCGAATCCCACGATCTACCAAAACGGGAGCCGGAGGCTCAACTCATTTGGCCATCCCGCCTAGGCTTTGTGTATCTAGGTGTGCAACACCGATATCATACAAGGAATAATCATGGAACAGCACACTTATACATGATCCCATGCCGTCATAGCTACCCCCTCCCTACACCCACCCACACAAAACACATGATCCCATGCAGTTATAGATGACCCCCCCCCCCCCACCTCATCACACCATGCACACCTTCAACATAACCTTGGTGTCACTTCTTATCAATTGTGGAAAAGTCACGGTACTCGGTGTGGGGGGTTTGCAGGAGGGTTGAACCATGGGCTTAATCACGTCAGCTGGCTGGTGACGTCACCAAGAGATGCGTCATCCTGGGAACTCAGTCATGAACAGACGCGGGCATGGTTACACAACATCGACATCATTGCTTGCATGACGTCAGGGTTTACAAATTATATTTAGCCCATACAGGGAAGTGGAAAGCTAGTGTAACATCAACAGACAAAGTTTTATGTGTTGACATAGTGTGCTGGGTTAGATATGCATAGCATACTCCCCCCCCCCCCCCCCCCCCCCCATCTCCAGCACCCCTCTCTCTCAATACACTTCCATTAAAAACTAGTTTTAAATTGGATAGTTTGTTGTTTTACGTCCTAGCAACATCTACGGTCGAATTGGATAGTAGCATAATCCATGTCGATTTTAGTTTCTGCAATGCTCTATAAAAAAAAAAAAAGTTATATAAATATTTTATTTTAGTGTTATAACTTATATTAATTACTGTAGTTGGAAATAATTTATTTTAAAGGGAGAACAGGCGGGATGCATGAATAAGTTGAGCGTCCACCTCCCGTTTTGGTAGAGCATGGGATTCAAACCATGACCAATTCAAACCAATGTAATTAAAATGTACATTTGTCGCTACCTAGCATGGCGCTCTACAGTACTAGGATAGGGAAAGAAGAGGTGGAATGAGAAAGAACAATTGTCTGCGAAATTTCCTCCGCTTAATCAACTAATGTACCTCTAAAAAAAATACAAAACACTAATTTTTGTGTAGACTCCGCGATGATGGACAAAGGTGTTTGCTTGCATGTTTTCGAGCATAGTAGTAGTACTAAACGGTAAAGAACAAGTGCTCCCAAGAAAAAGAAAGATGGCTGAGATCGAAATGTGAGGAAATAGAAACCCTTGAAAACAATCATCAGACAAGGGATATGTACGAAAGGGTCAGAGAAATGACAAATAATAAGCAGTCTTCGAAACAAAGAGGATGTATCAAGAATAAGAAAGGACAACTACCTTTTGATGAAGAGGAAGTCTCTCATAGATGGTCTGAATATATCGAAGAACTTTTTGACGGGCAGAGAGAGGAAATACCTGAGATGAGGAATACTGATGGGCTTCCTATTCTGGAGAGCTAAGTAATAAGAGCCATTGGGCAACTTCGGAATGGGAAAGCAGTAGGAACAGACGATATCTCTTCTGAAATGTTAAAAGCTTTGGAGGGAGCTAGCATCACAAGGATAACTGCTCTTTTTAATGACATATATAACACCGGATATATTCCATCAGACTTAAGAAAATCTATATTTATTGCCCTTCCTAAGAAACCAAAAGCGGTGGAATGCTCGGATTTCAGAACAATAAGCCTCATGAGCCATGTTATTAAAGCTTTACTCAAAATACTACTAGAAAGAATTTTAAAAAAAATTAATCGAGAGGTATCAGAAGAGCAATTTGGATTCAGACCAAACAGTGGAACAAGGGAAGCCATTCTTAACATGAGAACAATAATTGAGAGACACCTAGAAGTAGATAAGGATATATACATATGTTATATAGACTACGCTAAAGCATTTGACAACGTACATCATAAGAAACTCATAGAAGCTCTACAAAAAATCGGTCTAGACGGTAAGGACGTTCGGCTTGTGGCCAACCTCTACTGGGAACAGTATGCTGCTGTAAGAATTGCAGACTCATTGACACCAGAAGTGAAGATCAAATGTGGAGTGCGACAAGGATGTGTTCTATCACCTAGTCTTTTCAACATTTATACGGAAATGATTTTCAGAGAAATAGATGACATCATAGGAATAAATGTTGGAGGTGGAAATATCAATAACACAAGATACGCAGACGATACAGCACTGCTAGCCTTAACGTCAAATCGACTACAAGATATAGTGGATGAAGTAAAAGAAAAAAGTGAGAGATGTGGCCTCAAAATGAATGTAAAGAAGACAAAATCCATGGTTTTCAGCAGAAAGGAATACAAACCAAGAGCAGAGATAAAAGTTAATGGTGTAATCTTGGAGCAGGTAGAGTCATTTGTGTATCTGGGCCATTTAATAACTACTGATGGCGGATGTGAAAGAGAGATTAAACGGAGAATAAACATTGCCAAAACAACATTTCTAAAGATGCAGAAGGTACTAACATCTAGAGACATAAATATAAAAACAAGACTCCGACTGCTAAAATGCTATGTGTGGTCTACACTTTTATATTGCTGCGAGACATGGACTTTGAAGAAAGCAATAACAACAAAGCTCGAGGCATTTGAAATGTGGCAATACAGAAGAATGATAAAAATTCCATGGACAGCAATGATAAGCAATGTG
Organism: Branchipolynoe longqiensis; assembly: GCA_030323885.1. Classification (NCBI taxonomy): domain Eukaryota; kingdom Metazoa; phylum Annelida; class Polychaeta; order Phyllodocida; family Polynoidae; genus Branchipolynoe; species Branchipolynoe longqiensis. The sequence continues at coordinate 39,836,283 of CM059200.1, forward strand.
GAGGTCCTAACAAGAATGAAAATAAAGAGACATAATACAAACGATCAAAAACAGACAAATTAAATACTTTGGCCACATGATATGACACCAGGAATCACAGAGAAGAATACTGGAAGGGAAGATAGAAGGGAAAAGACCAAGAGGGAGAAGGAGAACAACATGGATGGACAACATCACTGAGTGGACAGCAATGAGCTATCCGGAATGCGTGAGAGGAACGAATGACAGGAAGAGATGGAGGTCCATTGCAGCCAACCTTCTTCGAGAAGACGGCACCCATTGATGATTGACTAAAGGGCAATAAATGAGTACGCAAGTATTAGATACCTAGTGTCAAGGTAGCCATGAAGGCGGTGTCGTGAAGGTCGGTGCCGTGGAGGCCGGTGGCTGGGCTGTCTGGGGGGGGGTCTCCCGTGAGGCTGGGCTGAGTCGTCTGAGGTGTGAGGTGCGAGGTGATGATCCTCGGCTTCGTCTGGGCGGCGTTTCGATCGGTGTTCGCTGGGGGACCGTCGGTGGGCGTTGCGGGGCTGTCGGGAATGGTGGGGGTGAGGCGCCGGGCTATGCCCCCCGGGCCAGCCGGGGGGAGGCCGGCGGATCAAAAATCCGCCGAGGTGGCGGGGGTCTGGCGCTCACGGGCTTGCTTGGTGCGGCATGCGGCCTCGCTGTGCATTGTTAATATGCGCCGGACGTTGGCGCAATAGGCACAGACGTGCCGGCGCCTGTCTCCCACCTCGCCGTGAGCCTCTCCGAGGGGTGCCTGATCGCACGAGGTGGGATCGCGGTTCCAAGCAGAGCAGGGAGCCCCGTGAGCGTGCCTATCGTAGGCGGTGCGGGTGTCGACTTGCTGCCGGGGCAGGTGTTCGCCTCGGGCCCCCTCGTCGCCTCGGGGAGCTGGTGTTGGCCGGGTGGTGGGCGTGGTGAGGGAGTCGAGCCTGACCGCGTTGAGGGCCACAGGGTCATGCCACCCCTGGGGGAGCCTTCCGTCCGCGATCCAGGAAAATATGGTCTCTGAGTACTGGCGGACGGTCGGCCAGGGGTGGATGAGGATGTCCCTCATGACGGTGAGGTGGTGGTGGTGTAGGCCCTGGAGGGAGTGGGCCGGGAAGGAGGGATGGTTAACCAGGGTGAGGAGGGCGAGGCTATACTCGTCCCTAGTGGCCTCCCCGAGTTTTACCGCCTTGCGCCCCGGCCCCCTCTCCACGAGGTCGCAGGGGAAGACGTAGTCGGCGGGGATACCTCGGCGGCGCACGGTGTGTTGCGCCTCGGCGGATGCGAGGATGTCTCGGACTGCGTCGGCCGCGGATGTTGGGGTGTGCTCCGCGGGGTCCTGACGGTAGGCGAGCGACGGTGTCGAGCTGGCGTGGACACGGCTGTACAGCTCGTACTGCGGGTGGAGGCCTCCGGGCTGAGTCGCGTGAGGTGGAGGCGGCGGCCGGCTCCCGGCTGCGGCGTGCGCCCGAGACGCCGGGACGGGCGGCAGGCTGTAGGCAGGCTCCTGCCGCGGCGCGGGTGCAGGCCGGTCCGAAGCTCCTCGGGCAATCCCCGTCTCAACGGCCTCGACGCGGCTGGTGAGGCGGGTGATGGCCTGGATGAGGAGGGCGATCTCGCTGCTGGCGTGGCCCGAGGGTGCTGCGGGCGACGTGGGGGCCGTAGAGGGGAGGGACCCCCCCGGGGAGCCCGAGGAGGGCCCCGGGGTAGCCATGCCGGGGAACTTGGAGGTCTTCCGGCTCTTTCCCTTTCCGCGCCCGGGCATGATGAGGAGAAGTAGAGCCAAAGAAGAAGAAGGGGGGCAGAGAGCTGGAAGGCGGCTGGAGGCTGAGTGCCTGAGGGAGGCCGGCGGGCGGCCTTATAAGGGGGGAAGTGAGCAGAGGCAGCAGGGGGGGGGGGAGTCGCTCAGGGCCGGGGGGGAGTGAGCAGTGGGGGGGGGGGAGTCGCTCAGGGCCGGGGAGGGCGAGGTGAGCAGCGGGAGTCGCGGTGAGTGGAGCAGCGGGGAGTCGTTCTCCCTCCCCTCGCATCAAAGGAAATGTCGCTCAGGGCCGGGGGGGGAAGGGGGAGTGGCAGGAGGGGGGGGGGGGGAGTCGCTCAAGGCCGGGGGAGGGCGAGGTGAGCAGCGGGAGTCGCGGTGAGTGGAGCAGCGGGGAGTCGTTCTCCCTCCCCTCGCATCAAACGAAATGCTTCGCATTACGACCAATCTACCCTACTTTAATTTGAAGTAACTTATTTTAAATGTCTATATTTTGAGATATTTGAAGCGCAAACATGTCAAATTAGTTTTGACGAAGCATGCCAAAACTCTGACACCATAGGCTTCAGCAGTAACATGTTCCATCAATCGCCTCAGCATTCACTTGTGTATGGCAACAAATGTTTAATAAGTGCATTAGTATTAGATATTTGCTTAGGTTTTGACAATTTAATGTTTTCATCAGACTATGCCACTTTAAATATGCAGACAACCTCCATAAATGGACCACTTACAGTTCAATCCTAAGGTCTGTCGAATTTAGAGAGGTTTTTACTGTAATTAATCAACTTTAAAAATCGAATCAAGAATTTCTGTCCGCAGCCAATTTTGTTAGATGGCATTCTTTCTCTCCAATTTCTCACTCTACGTCGCTTGAAACCTCCACTACACAGATTGCTATTGTTTAATTCCTACTGAGCCAGTTTTTGAATGGATCTAGACAGAGTGGTGGTCATTCACCCATACACATGGCCCATGAATAAATGTGCCATAGCACGTCCTAAAATAAAATCATATGAAAATTGCAGAGGGGGGGGAATAATACAGACATCACAAAGTTCTATTAGTCCATGATTCACATACTAAAATGCCATGGCCCTCAAAGCCCCTAGATAAAGGCTTCACCCGTACTTCGCAGTAACACAGGTGAATACCAACCCTATATAAAAACGGTCGAAAAAAGCGGGTACAGATTGAGAGCCTAATTATCACCATCTAAGAAGCAACATTTTATTTCTTTACATAGTCTTATTGATAGCCCTCGCTACCCTTGAGTGAAAATATAATATAATTTCTAGTTTAAATAAATTTAAAAGTGAAATCAACGGCGTTCCTCGGCCGCCATCTTGTCTTTTTGCATTCTCTCCCATTTCACCAACTCTGGCTGATATAAAAGTAACCATTTGACACAGGAAGGCAGGCATCTACTTCTTGTTCCATACTAAAGCCGATTTTCCCGCCGTATTTTAAGACTACGTTGTCTTTCACCTGTTACTCTACAAGTAACCTGGGTGAATCTTTTATCTCCAAACAACCCTGCACAGCAATAACGTACATAATATATATGCAATAATTCTATCAATATATACAGGGATGTTTTTGATGGAGGGGAAGTATTTTTTTAATCATGTAGCCTCACATCTTTGCAAAAGCGCAGTATTTTGACACTTTGAATGCTATTTCAAAGAATTAGAAAGGTTCGGGCAGTACCCACTAGGTGGCGCCACATACTTCGGCGGCCATTACTATAGGTAGGCCCAGTGGTGGCTGTAGTGTTCTTGGTATAAGACAGGGGGCACCATAGGTGGTATTAAGTGTAATCCAAGATGGCTAACCACTGAGTGATGACGTCACGTGCACTCCCTCTATCGGATCAAAGGCCGACGGACGAATGGACATGAAACGTACATGAACGGATAGCCAACGGACGATAACCGGACTAAAACCATAGATGTCAATCGGGCGGCATCCATTCCAAGTTTTGTTCATGTTCAAAACTTGTAACGGATCGGGCTGGATATCAACGGACACAAACCAGACTTTGCCGGATATCAACAGACTTTGTTCGGTTTCTTTCCGTTTCCCCAATTCGGTGATGTGTGACAGAGCCTTAAGAGATTCAGCATTTCCATGGAAATCAAACCTCACTCAATACGGGGACATGGTTAAATGTCATAAATATTCTTTGCAATTTTTGTAGTATTTAAATAATAGCTGGAGGAAATCCACAGACTATTTTAGAATATTGTAGAATGTTTTTTAAAATAACTAATACACAACGCAAACCACTAAAAATCACAAAAATCTACGAAATCGCAGGCATCTCTCATCCCTGATAACATGGGTGTGGAAAGAATAACCATAAATAGATGACAACTAGATTTTGGTACTCCAACTCTTTCTCCACAAAGTCCAAAGATATAAGGACACAAAAGCGCCCTACCACCTTTGTACATATCACCCAGCTCAGACCCCCCCCCCCCCCGATCATTGTACCAGGGAGCGCGTTTTGTGCTGTCACATCACAACAGAAAGCACATAAAAACTTGTTTCACGTGTGACCCAGTTAGGGTTCACAGATTTTGTTTAATTAAAAATTGTTTTTATTATATATTTTAGATTCTCCACACTTATATTGACAGTGGCGGTATAAATTGATTATCAATACAAGTAATGATAACTCTCCAAAATAGAAATAACATAAATCGTGTCCCTAAAAAAACTTACGTACATTGCTAGACAATAGCCTACCCCTATCACTATCAGTGGCGTTATCTGGAGTCACCTGAGTAAACCGCTGCAGCCCCGGCCTTCATAGATAAGGGCCTTAGTTAGTATACGTGGCATACTCTACTGACACTGGGTTTAAATAGACATGAACATCAACAAGCACCTGGACAAAAACAATGCCTGTATTCCTAAACCCAACTTACTGACATCACAAATTTGGGGTTTTCACATATTTTTATATTGTTGGGAGGGAAATTAAATACTTGTTTTGCTGTTGTTTGTTGAGGTTTTCCATTAGCAACATCTAAGGTCATGTCAGGACATGTACCAACTTGCTGTCCTGATATGACCTTATATGTTGCCAGGACGTAAAAACTCCCAACAACCAACCAACTTGTGACTGCGCACTCATGGTGACCCTATAGTGCATATCCAGGCCACTGATATCATGACCTGATATCCCACTCAGTCACATTATCCTGATATTGAGCTTGCCAGTCCATGCCCTATCCTAGCAATGCAGAGTGCCAGGCTAGGAACCGACAAGTATCAATTTAGCACGGCATTGGTTTGACTCGACCGGGATTCTAACTCCCTACCTTCCGCACGGGAACCTGCGCCCTACTGACTCGACCACCCGGTTCGGTCAATTAAATACTTGTGTATAAGAGCGTGTGCATAGTTATATATATGAGCACCACAAACAGCTAAACCTGGGTGAGTTTGCACACACAATTATAATATATATATATAAATGACCTATTAAAGGGAAATAAACAGAAGTTAGTCTTAACCAACTATGATGGGATAACAAAAAAATACACCTTTTTTTTTTTAAAGGGATGAAAGTGACCGCAGACAACAAAATATTAATGTCGAGGTGAGTAATAATTGGGTCACAAAATTCATAGCAGAACGCGCTGGGAGCAGTCTGTAATGATAGGGCATAGGCAGACATAGTACCAAGACTATGGCAAGAAGAAGAAGAAGAAGAAGAAGAAGAAGAAGAAGAAGAAGAAGAAGAAGAAGAATCGCCTGTCCCTGAATATATATTTTTTTAACTTTAAAAAAAGTGTCGGGATAGCAGCAATTCAACTTTCGTATCGTGTCATAGGGTTAATGTGTACACAATATTAACGAATTCAGTGTACCTCTACATCAAATCTAATAAGATGCTAATTATATAAGAGGTTTTTTTTTTTAATGACACTGCTACATGTAGGCACAAACGCACACACTACCTTTTGTGACAGTTAGATAATACGAAATAAGGTTCACCAAACGTTAAATACCGGAACGGCAAATACAGGTTGTACACATTAAATGGTAAATAAATCGGGCACATGTAACACACACAAACACAATGTAACGTTACATGCCAGGTAGAAAGGCTAAAAAAATTGTTTTAATTGTTTGCTTGCTTTGCTGAGGTTTTACATCCTAGCAACATCCATGTTTATATCAGGACAGGTACCGACTTATGAGAGGGTGCCCTCATAGCAAATTTATAGTGCTGCTCCACTGAGAATAGGCCGTCGGCACGATAACCCCTTATCCCCCCATCAGTCACATTAATTATCCTGACACTGAGCTAACCAGTTCTTGCCCTATCCTAGTAATGAGTGCCCGGCTAGGAAGCGATAAGCATCAATTGTGTACGTCATTGGTTTGACTCAGCTGGGATTCGAACTCCTGACTTTAAAATAAAATAAAGAATAATAAAACTACAAATGGAAAAAGCCCCCACAAATATAACACTACCATGAGATTACCTATTTGTGCTAATGACAGCATTTATATGTAAATGAGGTCAATTTACAAATAAAGTCGGCAGGCTGGTCACGGTCAGGTGAACTTGATATGTTATCGGAGTGAATTACACAGAAAAGACAAAGAGTATATTCCCCACTTAGTTCTAAAAAATCTAGCCATAACGAATGCTTCAAAACAATTTCAGGGAAAGAAACTAGTTCTCCGAATCGAGTTATTTAATTGATTAGCAAATCATCTCAGCTTTCTGAATACTACATCCGACAAATGGAAAGCGGTTATGACGTATCAAGGAAACGGTAATTGTTTTTGATTATACAGGTTGTACCTGCATTCTACACTTCGGCAACTGCCCTGCCATGGGACCACACAGGATGGCCGAATGAGTTGAGCATCCATCTCCCTCTTTGGTAGATAATGGTAGATTGGCCCGAATACTGGTTTAGTCAAACCAATGACGTAAAAATGTAATACTTGTCACTTCCTAGCCAGGTGCTCAGCATCATTAGGGTATGGCAAGGATGGGTTGGCTCAGTGTCAGGATAATGTGACTGAGTCTGGTAATAATGGTGTGGCTTAGTTTCCTAGTAGGGCAGCACTATAAAGTCACCAAGAGTGTGCACTGTCACAAGTCGGCATACGTCCTCATATGACTCCAGATGTTACCAGGACATAAAACTCCAACAACCAACCCATGCCACAGGTTTTTTGTTTGTTTTGGGCTTTACATTAAATTAAACAATTTTTTTTTAACTGGCCTGGAAGCATTCATGTTTTATTATTTCCCATTTTAAACTTGGTTCTCTACCTAATGCTAGGTACACACCTACCGTTTACGACGCGATTCGCGCATACGACCTCGTTAGTCGGTAGGTGGGTGCGGGACCATAGCACACCAGACGCGCGATTACAACTCAGTTTTAGGCCTTAAAACTGAAATCGCAAGCAATTCGAAAAACGAATCGGGACGATTGAAAATCGGGAGGTGCGTGCGGTCGGTCGTATCTTAAACGGTATATGCGTGCTAGCCGCCGACCGTTCGCGTCTGAGTTTTAACGATCAACAAATCGCCGGGCCGGAAAAAGGACACGTGACAGTGTCTTAACCAAAATATTCTAATCGGCGGCTATATATTAATATTTTCTAATCGACGAATGTAAACTAAACAAGTACGTAGCAGGCGCAAGGAAATTCCGCCGCCGGCGATATTAATGTTTTCTAATCGAGGAATGTAAACAAAACAAATAGCATTGCTACAGGAAACTGCTAGATGGCGCTGATGGCGATGTAGTTCGCGCAAAACCCACCAGGTGCGTGCAGCGCAGTTGCGAATCGGCGCAAGGAAAATGCTAGATGGCGCTGAAGTTCGCGCAAAAACCCACCAGGAGCGTGGATCGCAGCCGCAAATCGGACGTTATATGTGCGCGTCCAGTTGGTATATGTGCGCATCCCTTATCTTCGGTTTTAATCGCGATCGGGTCGCGTCGGGCGCAAAGTTTTAGTGCGCGAGTCGTAAACGGTAGGTGTGTACCTAGCATTATGTAGAGTAAGCATGATTCCCTCTGGGCGTTTCCTTAGGGGTCGCAATCTACAATTTCTGTGGGAATGTCATAAGTGTGTGCGCGTGTGTTTGAGGGGGGGTCCCTCTTTTGGTTTCCCTTTTAAAGAGCTACAAATTCTTACGAGTACATCTGTTCACTGACAACCACATTCAACTAATGTGATGTGTTTTCGGAAGCATACAATAATTGACACATAACTAATTGCAACTTGCAAACTTCAGCACAAACTTTCCGTTATTCACCATCACCATCACCAATCCCGAAACCATGAGGGTTGTTGGGGCACCACAGATGACTTTGCAACCAGTTTTCCCTCTGTGACATGCCACACTCCAGGCCTGTTCCTTCCATGGCGTTTTCTTCTCACCCCTTCCTTTGTCTGCCCTGTTTTCTTCCCCCTTTCACCGTGCCTTGCAAGATGGGTTTTGGCAAGATGGTTTTAGTCAGTGCACAAACTCAGGCTGGCTTTTAAACATTAGACAATTAAGTATGTAACTTGCTAACCCCCCCCCCCCATAAAGGCTTAAATCATTAACAATGTAATTCGGAAATTAAATGTGGGGTATACAATTTCTGAGAACAGTCCATATATAGATAGTACACATATATAACATTGATTAGCGAAACGAAACTTACCGTTGGTATAGTTGAAGGATAACTTCTAGTTTATTAAAGTCTCTAAGCAAGTTTATGTAGTGTGTGTATACATACATATAAACAAAATGGTAGCCTACATTATATACATTTTCCCTACATACCGCGCGCAACCTTTTTTCTCCTTTTTTTTTGGCGGGAAGGGAGGTGGGTGGCTATTACCTGAAAGTGAAACTGTTGATAGGCTATATATATATAGGTATCATTCAAAGTCAGTTAATAGCTGCCACCAAACTATGACTGATTTCCG